>HG992293.1:9917500-11167500 GCA_905220595.1 Spilosoma lubricipeda | reverse complement strand
AATAAAAAGACAGGGTCGTATTTAGAATCCAAATATTTTATCAAGTTACGACTATATTAATCTTGCATTGAAAGTTGTTACTTCAAATATTGAAAAAAAAAAGAAATTTTACTTATGCTGATGATTAGACGGGGTTTTTTTAAATTCATTAAAATAATACAATGTACCAGTATACAGGTAATGTTCTAAATTTTCATCTAAAGATAGTATTAAAGAGCAATGGATCGAAAAAATAATAGGCAAAACTGGACTCCTACAAAATACACCAATATTTGTTCTTCCCGTTGTGATTCGAAACGATAGTGATTCATTTCAAGGAAAAATCATAAAAAAACGAAAAAGTAACTTATTATCTAAACCCAAATTAGGCAAGATTAAAAGTGATTAGATGTGGATATTAGAGACAACATTGGTATGACCATTCAATTCAGATATATATTAGTTGATTTTCTAAGATTGGCGTTATTTAAGCATTCCAATTCCGAAGTGAAATCTAAAATATAAAATTCTCGTGTCACAGTTTTCGTTGCCATACTCCTCCGAAACGGCTTGACCGATTCTCATAAAACTTTGTGAGCATATTGAGTAGGTCTGAGAATCGGCCAACATCTATTTTGCATCCCCCTAAATGGTAAGAGTCACCCATCCTTAAAACTTTTTTATGGCAAAACGACGTTTGCCGGGGCAGCTAGTAAAATATAAATTTATTTATTTTTTAAATAAAATGATTTGCACTACATATATTAATTTTTGTTTTACATAATCCACGTGTAAACCAAACATATTGAACAATATTTTATTTAGGGTTATTTATTACAAAAAAAAAAGTTCACTTTTGCAAAATTATTTACGTTATTAATGATGTTTTTTGTTCAAGATGCTTATAAAATTGACCTTGAAAAAACTACTTGAAATTCTGAATACGTCCACACTAGTGTCAGCTAGCTAAACTACATAGCAATATACTCGTACAACGATGCAAGTAGTTTTGCTATTGTCTGGTAGATGGAAAATTGTAAACTAACACCCCCTCACCCCCGCAAATTGTCACGCATTGCTTCATACAAAAATCTCATTAGGGCATCTCCTCTTTGTATTTGCTCCGTGGTGTGTGTGGTGCGTGTGCACGAAGCAAATACAAAGAGGAGATGGCATAAGCTCATCACCCCCGTGACAAAATACCGACCCCGACGTCATCGCAGTTGACGCAACTTGCAAATTATACTATTAACGTCAATGTTCTAGAACTGCATCGAAAAATCGTAATACTTGAATGTTCTCGGTACAATCAAGTAAAAAGATGAAGTGTTGTGTTTTATCTTGTACAAATAACTCAGATAGACGTTCTGGTACCATGAGTGGCATCATATTTCTTTTATAAGTAACTTTATAGCTATTTTTTTTAAAAATTCTAGAATAATCTCTTAGTATTTTATTGAAATGTTATTATATTTACTCGCCACTAGATGGCAAAACTTTGTGTTACTGGAAATAAAAATACAATGGTACGTTGACCTGAATATTAATAAAACCTACCATAAGAAGATACGGAAATGAGTTCAACATTCTTACCTAATGATTTTTTATACATCATGGTATTCTTTTTTGCATTTTTCTTAATTATATTTTGAACAGACTGACATCTATCGACATCTATTCTAAAATAAAAAGACAGGGTCGTATTTAGAATCCAAATATTTTATCAAGTTACGACTATATTAATCTTGCATTGAAAGTTGTTACTTCAAATATTGAAAAAAAAAGAAATTTTACTTATGCTGATGATTTGACGGGTTTTTTTAAATTCATTAAAATAATACAATGTATACAGGTAATGTTCTAAATTTTCATCTAAAGATAGTATTGAAGAGCAATGGATCAAAAAAATAATAGGCAAAACTGGACTCCTACAAAATACACCAATATTTGTTCTTCCCGTTGTGATTCGAAACGATAGTGATTCATTTCAAGGAAAAATCATAAAAAAAACGAAAAAGTAACTTATTATCTAAACCCAAATTAGGCAAGATTAAAAGTGATTAGATGTGGATATTAGAGACAACATTGGTATGACCATTCAATTCAGATTTAGATTAGTTGATTTTCTAAGATTGGCGTTATTTAAGCATTCCAATTCCGAAGTGAAATCTAAAATATAAAATTCTCGTGTCACAGTTTTCGTTGCCATACTCCTCCGAAACGGCTTGACCGATTCTCAGTGAGCATATTGAGTAGGTCTGAGAATCGGCCAACATCTATTTTTCATCCCCCTAAATGGTAAGAGTCACCCATCCTTAAAAATTTTTTATGGCAAAACGACGTTTGCCGGGGCAGCTAGTAAAACATAAATTTATTTATTTTTTAAATAAAATGATTTGCACTACATATATTAATTTTCGTTTTACTTATTCCACGTGTAAACCAAACATATTGAACAATATTTTATTTCGGGTTATTTATTAGAAAAAAAAGTTCACTTTTGCAAAATTATTTACGTTATTAATGATGTTTTTTGTTCAAGATGCTTACAAAATTGACCTTGAAAAAACTACTCCTTGAAATTCTGAGTACGTCCACACTAGTGTGCTAGCTAAACTACATAGCAATATACTCGTACAACGATGCAAGTAGTTTTGCTATTGTCTGGTAGATGGAAAAGTGTAAACTAACACCCCCTCACCCCCGCAAATTGTCACGCATTGCTTCATACAAAAATCTCATTAGGGCATCTCCTCTTTGTATTTGCTCCGTGGTTTGTGCATTCATGAATATGTGCGTATGTAGGTATGAGTGTAATACAAATATATATTATTTATTTTATTCTGCGTCACTGTACAATCGTGATGAGTGATTCAGTGTCTGCATATGATAGTACTGCAAATGGTCCTACGCTTTACATTTTTATGACTGAGTGAGTTCATATGTGTGTGAATTTGTGAATGTTTTAATTGTTGTGTGTGAGAGTCCTGAGTCAGCAGTGAATTAATGAGAGGAGGAAAAAACTCATTGCACCGATCCCAAATAAAGTTGGTAAAAGTGCAAGGAGATGATGAGTTAGTGATAGCCGATTCTTTTTGTATGCGAGCTTTAGATCCCTCATCCCCTCAAAAGACTGACCGACTGTTTTGAACAGGAAATGAAAAAAAAAGAAGACGATATGGTTACTCCCATCTGGTCCACCGGCATAGTGTCCCATGGTAAAAGAATGGTTCCTCCACACAAGCCGAGTGTTAAGTGGTACGTATCGGACTCGCAAGTCACTAAAAACACAGTGTACTGCCATTAGAAGTCACCGAGATACCCTGGAGCCAGAGAGCTGTTTTTAAACCTGCCGATGTCGCTGCACCGTCTTACATTGAAATACATACCTATCTGTAGCATATCCCACGATGTGTCAGCGGCTTCGCAACCGCTGAGACGAGGCGGGGAGGGGTGATAGCAACGTCGTGTCGGAGCGGCGTTGCGGCGCAGCACTGCTTGTGTGCCCGCCCATACGGCGAAATCTGCGGTTCGAAGCCGAACCGTTACCCCTAAATCGTCACAGGTGTGTTTAGTGAATTCAAATTCTTACCATTTAGGTAAATATTAATATTAGGAAAGATTTTAATAAAACAAGTGATTAATCATCTCAATCGGAAAGTGGATCAAATTTAACTTGCAATATTTGATTACAAACAAACATCGGGACAGGTGAAACTAAATAAAAGCTTGTAAAATAGCCCGAATTTTAATAAAAAATAGAATTTTTGTATATACGCTCAATTTCGCAGTTATTCCACTTGTATAAAAAACCCGCATAAACTCCAGGAATTGGAATTAGACTTCTAAAGATTAGCGTTCGAATGGCTAACCACCTGTTGCAAACGGCTCTGAACATATATTTTAGAATTGCTACCTAATTTCTTATTACATTTCTTTAATCATTGCTAAATATAATACCACGGGCGATGGTTTCAGTTTCGGGGGAGGGTTTTAAGATAATAAAAAACCGGTTAATCAAAGTCAATTTGTAACCCCTGAACTTGTCAGGCAGGTCACTTCACCAGCTAAATCAGCCTAAGAGACAATGAGATCCCAGGGCGCTGTTAAAAGAAATTTGTTAAATAAATTTAGACAAAGGTAGAAAATAAAAAAAGTTAAAAAAAGATAATATGTGTGGATGTGTGTGTTTGGGATACCCAGGGTGCTCCTTAGAAGAAACAATACTCCTCAGTGACGCATACATATATTTTAAAGGTTCTTATTTCACACTAATAATTACAATTTTATTTTTAATGTCTAAGTGGGTTAACACAAGAAAAAATATTTTACAAAAAAAATACTCTTCAATGCCGCTGCAGTGCAGACAGACACCCAGAAGATCTTTCAACACCCTCCAGACCACAGGCGAGGGTCTATTAGGGCTTCTATTGAAAATCAGCAATAAATAAGAAATTGTAACACCTTATGTGGGTGCTAGTTAAATATAAATACTTTTAATTCTACGTGACTGAGTGAGCAATCCTCAGGACACGGAAGCGAGCCAGGTGGTGAGCTGCGGGCTGCCTCTGAAGATTTCTCTGCTGGGATTCGCGAACAAAGAGTTCCGTGCAAAGTTTTAGTGAAGGAGGGTCAAAATTAGCTAGCTAATAAAGCCATGCTGATTTCAGCACGAACGGCCCCGGCTCGACCGGGGCGGTACTATCCTCGCACAGAAAATCAACGTAAAATTACAGCGTTTGTGCTCTCGTGTTTCGCTGGTGAGTGCAAGACCGGTGGACCAATGATGCAGAAGCATCACTAGGTCGCCATAGTGTGGGTCACTAGGTATAACTTACTGAATTGTTGCATTGTCATTTGTCTGCAACTCAGAATCATTGTCTGTTAAAATTCATTGGTAGTTTCGGTGTTTAAAATAAATAACAGAAAGAATTGACGTGATTCAGATAAAACTACATAAGTAAAAATTTTGAGATTGTAATACACATTAATACAAACAAATAAAACATAAAATAATACACAATATCCACACTTTCTTCACTTTCACGGATAAAATATTTTTAACAGGTAATAAATAAATAAGAGATGTGGTTGCTGACAATAGAGCAATTCAAAATACATTTTAGTCTAATAAATAAGTTTGTTACTTGCCTCTCAATGTTATAATATTATTGATTTCAATACCTAGTGTAGAAATATTTCGGAGGTTAGAGATACCCGGGCGTAGCGAGGGGCGGGGGTTGAACCCCAAACCCCCCCCTTGCTACGCCCTGGTATAATACATTCATAGAAATATGAAGTTTTGTTTGACCAGCCACTCTGACGTCAGGATGACTGTTCAGAATGAAGGATACAGAATTTGTAAAAGTTGGTTTTATCAATAATTGCTACTTTCACGAATTTAAGTACGAGCTTTGTACATACGCAAACTTATACAAATGTACATATTATGTAATGTACCTTTGTAAGCAGAAATACAGATCATACTTTTAGAACAGGGCTAAAAGAATTTAATTTCTGCTCATAAAGCTGCATTAACAAAACGCATTCCTACATTTTCCCTTTCCTAACATGTCATGTCAGTCTACTTAGTTTGAAAATAGATTGCGTTGGAGATCGTTTTTTGTTTTTTCGGAAGACGGTCCCCATTTCATCTCATCCACATTTTTTACATTTTATACCAATAATTTCATCACGACGAAGACTTAAAGACTTGAAGACTTAAGATTTGAAGACTTTAAACACTTGACTTTGGCAGAAATAGCTGATCCGAGAGATCTGGCTGGTTGCCATTTCATCAAAAGAAGAAGTAGATTGCGTTGCGTGTGAGATTGCTGAAAATATTTAATATTGTTTTATTATTATTATAGACTAGCTGAACCCCGCGGTGTTACCCGCGGTTATTTTTGTACCGCGAGTAATGCCGCGGGGCAAAGTTAGTATAAAAAAAAGTAGCCTAAGTTACTCCCTGGGTCATCAGCTACCTGCCAGTGAAAGTCCCGTCAAAATCCGTCCAGCCATTCCAGAGATTACCCGGAACAGACAACAACAGACAGACAGACAAAAAAATTTTTAACGACATTTTTGGTGTATGTACCGTGTATACATACATATGTATTTAGTAAAAAGCGGTTATTTTAATATTACAAACAGACACTCCAATTTTATTTAGTTGTATAGATTTTACCTAATCTGTGTACAAAGTTTCATCATGATCGGTTAAGTAGTTTTCGCGTGAAAGCGTAACAAACTTACATTTACATTTGTAATAGTACCTACTAGCTTTTAACCACGGCTTTGCTCGCATTTAATAAAAAGTATCGTATGCAACTTCTAATACCTACCTCCAAAAATTTGTGTACAAAGTTTCATGAAGATCGGTTAAGTAGTTTTTGCGTGAAAGCGTAACAAACAACCTTACATTCCCAATGATATGTTACGTCATCTTGTTGATAACAATGACAACTCATTTGTGATCCATGTAAAAAATCTAAAAACTAAAACACACAAATCCCATACAAACCTTTCATGGTCCATTGTCCTTTGTATCAAAAAGTGCTTGATAATTACGAAAGGCAACAGATTTCTTTTACAGTAACGTCTTATTCAAATCTTGCAAGCGTTCAATTTGACTTATAAACTTATGTTTGGTGAGTATATATATAACGTATCTACTCTTATTACCGGAGCTGGAAGGCTTTGCTTTTAGTTAGTTTTACATAAATATTTCGGACGTTTTTTGTGTAGACGTTGTTGGTCATCTCCACAACCCTAGAAACGATTAGCTTTATTTTATTTGTATTCCATATAACACTGTCGAAGATCTTCATTAAAGAACAGATTTTTGGATATTAGCACTGACGAAATATATACTATGTGTCATTGATATTAGTAAAAAAATTAAAATAGGAATCTTCGGGATTGCTACCATTTTGTTTGTAGCAATCCCGAAGATTCCTATTTGAATGTTACTGACCATGAAAGCTTAAAGTTGTTTTAAAAATTTATACTTTTATAATAAACAACATAAATATATGTAACTAGAGAAGACTATGGTAAATTAAACCAATTATACTTATTTTAACTACATATCAATAAAAATATTTTAATCATTGAATTTATTCATTATAATTTTGTTATGAACCTTACTGTCTGATGTTTCTACATACTTTTCCGTATCTCAAGTGCCTACATACCTACATGTCAAATTTCAAATTTCTTACATTTTCTATTTAAATCATGACACTAATTAATGAAACGTTCACTATACAGTCTTAGCAATTATTACGTCTATGACATGTAATTGGTAATTAACTTCATGATAACAGCATTTTACAAAGCGCAAACATATACTAATGACTCAATTTCCACTTAAAGGGATTCTCCATTGATAGACAATTCACAATACTACCCCTGTTGTCATACATACAGTTAGTTATGTTACTTGACCTTATGACTTACTGTATTTATAATAACGGGCAGATTTCTACATATTTTTCATACAATAAAGACCTAAAATTACACATTGTACACATTTGCCAATAAATAATCCCCAATAACACTACAAATTCGAGTAACATCAAATATTTCAAAATGTTTATAAACAACTTTGGCTACAAATATCATCAAGTGTTTTTAATTAATCTCAGTGGAAACAAAGTCTAACATACAAAATATAAATCTAAGTACATAACATATTTATTCATTTCTTCAATTAGCCATACATATTTCTTTTTCTTATAATAAAGTGCAATTCTTTACAACATAGAACAGCTTTCGCATGCATGCATGGGCTTCGTCTACATAATTTTTAGGCGGGGGAATGTACAATTTACAATATGTACATTTAAACATACTATTAACTAATGTAAAATATAGAATTATATCAAGTCCTTACTTAAAAAACTGATGTTTATACATGACCTTATTGCAAGGGGGTGCGCTTGCACCCCCCTCCCACCGCCTGTGCATATTATACATGAATTTATCCTATGCTACTTCCTACTTATTTTATCCTACTAAATGTGAAAGTTTGTGAACTGGATTTGTATGGAACTTTACAGTTACAAACCCCTAAAAACATCGGAATAACAGATAGAATACTTTTATTAGCTTTTGCTCGGGGTTCATCCGGGCAAAGGCTAGTACCTGCTTCATAATTCACGAAATGTGAATTTTTACATTTTCATGTTCCTTCTACCATAATGGTTTTATTTCTTTCACGTATGTTATAAAAGATGACGATTATAAAAAGCGACAATTTTAATACAATTTTCTTCGTAGTTTATAGACATTATGTACTTAATTAGATATATAGCTACGTAAATGAGACTGTATTTGTCTACCATTTCTATTTCAACACGCACTCCCCTCTTATAAAATACGAGAGGCGTCGAGATTAGTCTAGAATCCAATTACATTTTCCAAATTTCCCATTTTTCCCTCGCCACGGGTTCAAAGCTCAGAGAAAATTATTTTCTTCGCTCCCTAAGAAATGAAAAATAAACGTGGGTCGGTACGGGAGGAGCGTTTACAAGAAAGAGCCTTAAGCGATCAGTGTGTGGGACTGGAACGAAGGATAGGGAAAGTTCAAGAGTGAAGGAGAAAGGTCTATTTGAGGATGGCGCGTACGGCCGTCCTGCGGGGCTTTGTCAAATACGTTAGGCGCGCTTTTTTTTATATTTTTTAGGTGAGAGGTTGTGACTTCAATTCCAAATGAACCTACGCTGAAGTGCAAACTCAGCTTGAGGGCAGATAAACTGACACAGAAAAAACGTTTTTATAAATCTGGGTCAATTTTAAAATCTAATTTGTAGGCGCGAAGCTTTTAATATAGAAAATGAGTATTCCTTTTAAGAAATATATTTTTCGTCGCCTGCTGGTGAAGTATGATATTTAATGACAAAAATGGCATTTTAATCTAAAAATAGTTGGTTTTAAATATTAAAGAAATGCATGCAAAAGTGAAACTTCTTTTTCGGCAATTCTCATTTATAATAGTACCTACCAACTCCAAATGTATAAACGGACATAGGTATATGCCATTATAGTCGGGCCGTTACAAACGTGCGAACTAGGAACGTGACAATGCTGCGCCACTCGTTATCGATAAAGGGATGACGATCGGACGCAAGTAGCTAAGACGACGCGGTCGTTGATGACTAATTAGTTTTTTTCTTATGAAATAGGGGGCAAACGAGCAGACGTAACGCCTGATGGTAAGCGATTACCGCCGCCCATGGACACCCGCAACTCCAGAGGCGTCACAAGTGTGTTGCCGGCCATTGGGTGATGGGGAGGGGGGAGATAGGGGGAGGGGTTGGGGTATGGGCCTCTGGTATCTTCACTCACTCGGTGAAACACAGCGCAAGCGCTGTTTTACACCGGTTTTCTGTGAGGCCGTGGTATAACTCCGGTCAAGCCGACCCATGCATGCCGAAGCGTGGCTCTATCACCCCTTACTAAACTTTTAGGACACCCATGGGATGAATAGGTGTGGTAGCATTCTATATTCTGAATCCGACACCAAACAAACGACCTGATATCACAGATCAGGAACTGCTAAGTGACAATATAACAATTTTTTCTCTGAGATTTTTCGAAAATGTTAAAAATTCAAATTGCCTATGCGATATAGTTTCACAATGGGCGTCTAGGTATACCTGACTATCAAGTAAATAATAAATAAAATATGTACAGATCTCTTATAAATAGAAATCAGAGCAGATGGCGAGACGATTAAGATACACCCTCACAACAATTGGCCGCAATAGAAACTGAATTACATACTTGTTTGGTTTTATGGTTGCACTTGCTATGGGGTCGACCGCGACCTTTTCTACGAATTATCATTTTTATTACACAGGAGTCTGATTGGAAAATGATGGTAATTATCTTGTAGCGTTGACAGTTTAAGTAATGGGTCTTTGTTCGAACCTGTCGACACTTTGTGTGTCACTTTTTACAAATTTAATTATGCTAAGCATTCGTTTTAAAGTAAAAAAAATATTTGTAGGAGTATTTAAAATAAATTGCGATAGCAAAATCAATGAATTTGTCATTATAATAAAAAAAAAGTAAAAACTAAAACCCAACTACGACAAAAAACGACGCTGAAAAAGTATGAAACAAGTTTCAAAAGCCGTAGTCACGCGTTGTTAAACTGATATGTACCATATGGTACATTACACTACATGGACTACAGCTTTTGAAACTTATTAATGTTCCATATCACTTTAACAACGCGTGACTACGGCTTTTGAAACTTGTTTCATACTTTTTCAGCGTCGTTTTTTGTCGTAGTTGGGTTTTAGTTTTTACTTTTTTTTATTTAAAATGTTTTGGTGCCTCAATAATACTAATTTCTTTGCAAAGTATATTTTAAATAGATACCACAGATATAATATCACAATTATCGAATAAATACGGACAAAGTCACGAGAAAATGCTAATAATATATATTTTTGAAATCTACAAGTAACGCCCTTTCGTATGATACCAAACACGGCATATTTATCTCAAATAGATTTTTTAATACAGTACTTTATGTCGGCTAGAGGGCGCCACATTAGATTCAGTGACACGTCATATAGTCTATTATCAACGGGCAATCAAGACGCTTTTAACGATACCCCATTTGTCTTATTCTGACTAGTTTAGAAAGAATGAGGGAACAAAGAAGCATACCATAGAAATATCACACTTTTCGAATAAATACGGACAAAGTCACGAACAAATGCTAATAATGTATGTATTTTTGAAATGTACAAGTAACGCCCTTTCCAATGATACCAAACACGGCATATTTATCTCAAATTTATTTTTTAAAATAGTACTTTATGTCAACTAGAGGGCGCCACATTAGATTCAGTTACACGTCATATAGCCTATAACCAGAAGACGATCATGACGCTTCTAGAGACACCTCATTTGTCCAAATCTAATGAGTAGTTAAGGAGCTAGGAGGGAACAAATGAACATACATACATACATACATACATACATACATACATACATAGCCTGTCAAAATCATAACCCTCCTTTGGCTTTGCCGTAGTCGGGTAAAAAGTGAGCCGACACGAGATGCCCCGCAGATGTGAAACATCGAATGTGTTTTTAACCGACTTCAAAAAAAAAAAATATATATATATACGGTCGAATTGAGAAACCTCCTCCTTTTTTTGAAGTCGGTTAAAAAAGGAGGAGGTTTCTCAATTCGACCGTATATATATTTTTTTTTTTTTTTGTCTGTTCGGGCATAACTTCGTCGTTTATGAACTGATTTTGATGATTTTTCTTTTGTTGGAAAGGAGATGTCTCGACGGTGGTACCATGATAAGGAAACTAGGATCTGATGATGGCATCCCAGAGAAATCGAGGGGAACCTTCGAAATTTGTAGGGGTGACTAGTGCATTTGTAATTTTTTTAATAAAGTATTTGAAAGCACTACAATTTAATGGAAGTCTGGAGTCGATCTGATGATGGAGCCGAAAGATAGTCGAGGGAACTCCTCTACGATTTATAGCAGTTGCCTTGTGTTTGGGCTTGTTTAATTTGTATTGATGAGAACTTCACACCTAGAATAGTTGTAACTATCATTAGCGGTCTAATAATGAAGACGAAGAACAGTTAAGGGAACTTCTCAACGATTTAGAGTAGCCACATTGTGTTTCGACTTTATTCAATTATATTGATGAAAACATCATGTTTATCACATATTTTCAAAGGTATTTCAATATTTGCATATGTTTGTCATCATTTCATGATGATGAGCCGATGATGAAAGATACATTTCCTTAACAGTTAGAAGTTGGAGAATAATTCTTTAAATATCAAATGTTTGCGTGTTACCTATATTATTGCGTGGTAGTCGTATTCTTTTAATTTATTTAGGTGAGCTGATAATGGAAGGTACAATTCCTCAATGGTTAGGGGTTAGAGGATGATTCTTTCACTTTCATACGTATGTATAAACCTGTATAAATTGTTCATCTCAATATGAGCTTAAGCAACTTGTTGCTTAAGCTCAGTTTTAATACGTGCTTCCAACTCCTACAGTTATTCGCATCAGCGGGAGTAACGTTTGTAGGTGGTCACTTACGTAGGTTGGCTCACGCGATTTGCATTAAATAATTAGTTTAACTCACTACTTACCTATGATTATTTACACTAAAAATGTAAAAATAAAAACTTTTTATAAAAAAAAAACCGACTTCCAAAAAACACTAAAAAGCTCAAAATAAACTGGCTCTTCATAAATTGCAATGTGCCAATTCTTGTCTATACCTAACTCTTTATTCATTTAAATAGTATTATTATTATGTGTGCTAGGTACCTAAAATCTGATTGAAGTCGGTGCCAAGCCAAAATGTAATAGTAGGTACTAAGGTATCGCACTCGCCGCTGCCGGATAGCAGCTCTTCGTGTAGAACAAAACAACCCAAGCAGGCAGACCCGCGCGGGCTGCCTATGGTTGTCTCGAAATATAGCGAGTGTGTTCCTACTATTACATTTGGCTTGGCACCGACTTCAAACAGATTTTAGGTACCTAGCACACATAATAATAATACTATTTAAATGAATAAAGAGTTAGGTATAGACAAGAATTGGCACATTGCAATTTATGAAGAGCCAGTTTATTTTGAGCTTTTTAGTGTTTTTTGGAAGTCGGTTTTTTTTTTTATAAAAAGTTTTTATGTATAAGTTATTTGTTCCATAAAATTAAATGACTGTTTATTAATTTTAATTAAATACACTATACAAAAATCCATTTTTTTTTAATTTTTTTTAATCGTGACAACTTCAAGGCGAAGCATCGCCACGGCAATTCTCGCCACTCCAAAAATCAGGTTGCCCCGCGCTTATAGATGTTGCACATCAAAAAATAATTACTGTAATAAAACATCCTTCGCATAGGTCTGTTGTTTCATATGTTACAATTTAAGTTGGATTTGAAAAGTATCCATCATTCGTATGATCTTTCTTCGACTGATTTATTTCGATAGCTTTTTACACAGGGATATTCATATTGGATAGCTTATTAAGAACTTATATAAAAAGTTTATTCAATAGGTAGTATTCGTAGAATGACTATTACAGTAATATCAATGACATTTCATCACCATCGTTGCCATCTCCCTATATGGAACTATTAAAAACTTTTAGTTTTTTCCTGTCATCTAGATTCTACCATTAGGAGTCACGTATTGACCTAGATTACATCATACTTAGTAATCACATTAAACCTAAGATCCAGTAGTTGTACGAACCGAGGGTAGTTATCGATCGCGGCTATGCACGCGATGCTAACCACTGATTCGCGCGTCGCTTGACGACTGACATGTGTCTGGCAGCTGCCTTGTGTACTGTCGTGAAGGTAAGCATTATACAGATAGCAAAATAGTTTCACTTTAGTTAAATACTACATTTATCATGGAGATGATATGTTACAGGAACCGAAATGAGGTTGTTTACTTCATAAAACATTCCACATGTCTGTGTCTGTGGATGATCGAATGGTTGAATGGCTTGACAGTCCACGGGTGTGGCTAGATTTTAGTGTCGAGGGGGGGGGGGGGGGGGTTCAAAATAATAAAATGACTATGTCCATGAGAGGTGTAAAACATACCTATAATGATGATAAAAAGAATATAAATAATGAATGAATAATGAAAAAAAAACCCAGAAACTGCCCCTAGCTGCGCTCACGAACCTGTCACCTTACCTTATAGGTTTGATTCCAGCATGGGCCAACATTTTATGTTATACAAATTGGTGTTCTACGTCTGGGTGCTTTTTGGTTTCACGAATGTTTGTAAACTCCTTTTCATTGTCCTACTGCGAGATTTGTCTTTAAATTTTTAGTAAAGTATTTCAACCGTATCACCATCATTGTAGTTCACTGCTGGATATAGACTTCTCTGATTCCACGTTACTTGGATCTATCTTCGGTTAACTATATACCTACCTAAGCAATTATGTAGGAAAGCTTCTTTTATTTGAACTAGGTTGTTTTTTTTGCTGCCTTTCTCTTTTAATACCCTTCAAAAAATTTCCATTATCTTTTAAGTGAGTACGACTATATTCTATTCGCTTAAATTGCCTCTGTCTACTCCTTTGGTGATCCAGGCTTTCATAGGTATGTAATTTTTAATCAAAAAGCTGATGAAAGGTAGTACCTATAAAAATTTACTTGAACAAGTAACAAATCGATTGTAAGCTTTTATTGCCGGGAATGTCTTGACACTCCGTAACTTTGAGTATGGAGTGCTAGATACCAATCTACAGAGGTACGCCGTAACTGATGTAAAAGCTCTTAATGATTTTGACCACCTAATAAGTCTAAATGACAACTTTTAATAACCTATTACTGTATGATTGAAAATTTTGTCTCATTTTTGTTTCCTTTAAGTTAATTTTTAATCACGTTATGTCGAGGTATTTTATCTATTGCTATAATACATAGCATTATTTAGGGCCTAGGGGGCAAATGAACGGACAAGTCACCTGATTGTAAATGACTACCGTCACCTATATTTTTAACTCTTCAGTTAAAAAAAAGAGTTATAAGTGCATTGCCAACCTTTGAGATGGGACTACACTCATATCTTGAAGGTTTTACTTACTAAAGTAGTCACTTACACTATCAGCGATTAAAACCATGAGTCGTATAATGGCTTTTAAAATATTCTCAAGGTGACGCTTGAGTTTTATAAAACACTAGCTGACCCACGCAACCTCGTTTGCGCCTTATATTGCCCGTAGCGTGAAAATTTCCCCCGTTTTTTAAAGCATTCTTCATTGTTGCTCCGCTCCTATTAGTAGTAGCGTGATGATAAATTCCCTATAGCCTTCCTCAATAAATGGACTATCCAACACCGAAAGAATTTTTCAAATCGGACCAGCGGTTCCTGAGATTAGCGTGTTCAAACAAACAAACAAACTCTTCAGCTTTATATATTAGTATAGATAGATATTAATTTAATTACGATTTTAATAAAAAAATGTTTCGTCAGGTAATATTTTGGGATTTCATCTTCTAAGTATATAAGCATCAGCTGGTGGCAGCTTGGTGGCAGCTTGATGACAGCTTGGTATAGTAGCCATAACCTTTTTCCGAAGGAGAGGCCTAAATCAAGCAGTGGATTGTTAAAGGCTGTTGATGATGATGTGATGATGAGGCAACACGGGAAACTAAATAGTCATAAAATGAATAATTTTAAACGGAACCTTAGCTTGTCTTGAGCACTGTTGATTTATTTTGTGCTCTAAATTAATGAATCCTATATTGAGATTCAGTTACGTTGCTATCGCTACATAAGGTCGGGGTTACACTGAGTGGCATGCACGCGACGTCGAGGTCCGCTGTCAGCCACGCACCGGCTGCCATGTTCGGCGAAATCCGGCGTTTGTACACATCACGCCGTGATATTCTGAATAAATAACAATGATTAGTAGGTGGTAACATGATTAATAGTTAATATAGTGTGTAGTGTGAAATTTGGATAAGGATAAAATCAAACTACAACTTGACTATTACCTATTAAATATGCCAAAGGTTGTTGGTACATTTATGCCTTTCTATGCCCTCGAAATTAGTACTTGGTTCCTTTTCAAGATTACTGACCTGATTGTCTCTAACTCTGACTGTCCCTCGCGCAAATTATTCAGTTTAGAAAAAAATGATTTTAGCAACCTCAATATCATTTTTCAAGACCTATCCATAAATACCCCACAGGTGTGGGTCAGAAGAAAAAAAAATTGAGTTTCAGTTCTAAGTATCTCCAAAATTAATTGTTTTTTTTTCAATTTTTGTGTAAAAATCTTAATGCGGTTCACAGAATAGTTTCAGTAAAAAGGGGTCTGTGATATAAGGACGGACAGACAGACAGACATGACGAATCTATAAGACTCCGATTTTGCCATTTGGCTACGGAACCCTAAAAATTAAAAATATAATTAGTTACTACATAATTTTTATGGAGCCGTAAAATCTAGAAAAAATCTGTAAAACGTAGAAATTTCACGTTACTGTGTGAAATTTTACTTTTAATTATAACTTAGTTCGAGCGATGAAAGAGAAAATATTTTTACTTTTCCTGGAGCATCGAGTAGTTAATACACGAACACGGAACTACAGTAATAACCCTATGCAAGATTGCCGGCCATGTCAACAATCACCGACACTGTACAAGATTTCCCCAGTAAGCAGGTTGTTAATAAAAGTTGATCCAGTGAATGGAAATGAAATATGATAAAGCTCATGGTTCGTGGCTTATGTGGAGTAGGGTAGGTGAGTTGTAATCGGCACATGTGTCGTGAGTCGCGCGTAAGCACGCCAAGATAGATGTAGCGACAAAATTATAACATATTACAGTGCACACGCGTACAGAGGGTGTGCGTAAACTGCGACGGTATTGCCCTGCTAAATTAAGAAGCATTTAAATTAGCACTTATACATAAAATAAACAATGAGATTGTTATCTAAGTGTGATAATTTTAAAATTTCAATGAACTATGTAAATATAATAACCTTCTTTCTAAACAGAGGCTTGTTGAAAAGCCAGTGGACTACTAAAGGCTTTTGTTGGTGAAGATGATGATGATGATGTAAATACACAATTAGAGGAGCAGTTCTTTTATAGTTTGATTTAACAAACAATGAAACAACTAACCCTCTATTGTGGATAATCTGACTGATCTTTATGTTGTGTAAAATATTTTTTTAAGAATAATAAATTTAAAAAAATCGTCAATAAGGTATGTTTGTAATATTCTGTGTTGATAATAATGATCCTAACACAATATTATTATAATTGATACTCTCGGTTTTCGAGGCACTAAGTGGAAATTGTTAAAATATCTACATTCTTAAATTAAATTTGCCTAACTTTTATTCCGTTATTTAATGATCGTATTTTTTTACCTGACCGGTTTCGCTCTATGGCGATTAGTAACCAGTAATTAGTAACCTTTGTTAAAGTTATATCGCGCAACGGGTTAAGTTAAAAAAAACATAAAATACATAAAATAGTAGAATAAAGATACAAGTGAGTTTAATTCCAAGAATGTACAGTGTACAATATTATTATTCGAACGTCCTTTACGATCGGGTGTTGGTAGCTCAGAGGCGGGTATTCCCTGAAGTTATTATGGCCCACTGAACCGGGTAACGAACAACCCACTCCCCCCGTACCTCAGTTCTCCCCGCAGGCTCAGTGTAAATAATACATTTCACCCCTTATCATAAGTGTGCCACCGTGGTGAATATGGTGCCGAAAGATTCATTGTCAGATAATATCTCATTTCATTTTGTTTAAAATTTTATATATTTGGGTTTGATGGCATTGAGATGTATTTAATCGTCCTTGTCAAATGTCAAACCTCTTAGCGATATAATATTTGGCGGTTCCAATACTAAGTTATCTTTAATAGTGACTGTAGAAAATCGTGTAACAATTTAAAGTCTAGAAAATCTCTAAGTGAAGCTTTTAATAGTTTTTATTTTAGAAAGAAATAACGTCTAACTAAGAAAATTGTAATGGAAGTATCGAGCGGCTTATTCAGTTTCTCGACAATCAAGCAAAGCTGTGATAGTGTTCCTATTTGCACGATTCATATAAAGTTCACACAGTTTATAATATAGTAGGTAATTATGATGTAAGAATAGGTAACAAAATATTTAAAAAACAACTCACTTTGAAAGAACATAAATTATTGAATCATATCTACTATTGATTCCTTAAAGAGATCAAGTAGCTATAAGGACGGTAAAGTGAAGAAAATATAATATGGTCGTTTGTGTACGAAACACTGGATAAGATTTAGTAATACATTATGTGAAGTGGTTCGTTCTGAATGAAGAAAAAACACCATGATGTAAACTCAAAGAGCCATAGACACGGACAGTAAAGGTATAAAACTTTCATGTCTTTTCGCAGAACTGTGGGATAGACAACGGCAATAAAATACCTAATATTCCTATACACTCTAATATTCTTAGAATTTACTGTCAGCCATAATGTCTTCAGTTTAAGTAAGTAGAGATTGACAAAATTAAAGTTTAGCACATGGCAACGACTGCGATTTTAACTGAGTTTAGATCTCAAAATAACTATAAAATTGTTTATGTGCACATCAAATCGTAATGATTTATTTGAGAAAGATGAAGGGATCGTTTGGGAAATTTTCCTTGTAGGTGATAAACGGTTAGTATTTCTGCTAAAAAAATATTTTACTTTTTTTGTAGTCCGTAGTGTGAAATTTCATCTATTTCAATTTCAAAAAGGTATAAAGGTAGGTATGCCGATTTAATAATTAATCATAACGGCTCCAGGCCCTCGTACTGTCTGACGACTTTTTCAGTCTCATCGTAAAATCTTTTCACTTCATTAATAAAAGTATCGGAAGAGAGTAAAATAACAAGTACGAAATGTTAAAGAGTAATTGTGAGAAGCTACTTGAAACATAACCAAAACGGTTTTAGTCAAATAATGATTAAATTTCTACGATGGTTGAATAAACGTTTGAATGCTTAAAAACTAAGGAAAACCCCTTACTACCTTTTCACATTTTTACCTTTTTACATCACAGAACTGTATAAAATGTAAAATTATGATAAAAACATCTAAAAAAATAAAAAAATGTTTGTACTGATGTTTAATATTATAGTGAAAAACCTGAGTCCAATTGCAGAAATGTTTGTCAGTTTAAATTTTCGTCGCGTTTCAATTTGTCTTAATTTACAAACACCATAGATATTATTTTTTCTTTCTTTCATTAAAATAAAACAAAAACATAACCACCAATAAGTATGTCATTGAATCGTCATACTTATTAGTAGTTCAAAATGGAGCTCCAAAATGGAATAGTTTGAAAAATTACTGTGTACAAATATGTACAGTAGTCAGTACACAACTCGCAACCAATTTGCTCGCTAATACAAACTGTCACAACATCTGACTACAAAGTTATGTCGCTAAAGGTTTATGTCATCGGTAGGGTAACTACAGCCGGCCCCTCATGAACTGAACTAGTTATGATTAACAAGCCAAAGTGTCATCCCTTGGGCGCGACGGACACTTTAAATGAGGAACGATTTATTTTGTTTAAAAAGGGGTTCTTTTGTATTTATTAATTGTTGACATGAGTGGTAGTAAATTAGAAAAGTAGTAAGTTGTGTCTTTGTCTATTTTAACAATACATATTTAATGTAAGTTATTACCTCTGTCCGCTAACATATACATGGTTTAGTAACGTTTTTGAATGATATTCGTGTCCTGAGTTCAGTTCGATTTTGGTTTTGTTTCGTTGTGGACGATAACAGTCACTGTTCCTAATAGTAAAAGCTTTTGCTTATGCTTTTATACATTGGTAAGCATTACGAGTATACGTATGTATAATTGTGTAGCTCTGAGGAACAATTTATGCTATCAGAAGTAGAGGCCTGGAAGGATCTTGATATTTATATATTATCTTTTACTATTCTTATCTTAGTCTTGTCGATTATTGCCATGACCACGCTTAGTGTACGGAAAACCAAGTACATAACCCATCCCCCATTCTTATTCGTTCTTCACCAAACTATTTAACTTCCTTCTTCCACTTTCTTTGCAGCAACCACAACAGAAACCTTCGGTCCACTAATAATCTCCTTCTACGTTGTCCCTCCCATACGTCTGAGTTTGTTGGCTCATCTTTCGTTGTTCAGTCCGTTCTACTTTGGAATAAGCTCCCTGTCGAAATCAGGATGGCCACCAATACTTTTTCTTTTAAGATAAAAGTAAAAAAGTATCTTATGAAAAAATTTGCAGAATCAACATCTACATAATTGTATCTATTATTCCTATTACACCTATTCACGTATGTATGTATCTATGTAAGTTTATTTAGATGTATGTATAGTATGTATTAGTTTTTGTATGTATGATTAGCTTTTATATACTATTTGGATTTGATATATTGCTGGATCTGTTTATTTTAATACATTCTTTTTATATAAAATGCACCTACCTCTTGAATTCTCTGCATCACCGATGGTTGACTGGTAGAGAATGCCTTAGGCATTAAGTCCGCCAATGCACCTAAAGTGCATGATGTATAAAATAAATAAATAAATAAAAGACAACTCCCGCATTAGGATTCCTATGTGGCGAGGGACTTTACAAACATACATGAAATGGACACAAAGAACACCCAGACACAGAACAACAATTTGTGGATCACACTAAGTATTGTTCTTTGTGGGGTTTGAACTCACAACAGCGCAGTAGAAAGCGGCTCAGCGACCGCTTAAACCACTTGGCCAACAGTAGGTACATTAAACCACTGGGCCAAGCAGTAGAGTGTAAAACTTCACAATTTTTTTCTGAAACTTTTATCAAAGAAAAGCCACCATTAAATCTCCATCTGTTTGTAGACAATGAGCCCACGCTGGATGTCCCCATATCACCATAATCGTATGTACATAAATGAAATGAGTGCAATATGCGTCCTCTCTCCTCAGGGACCAAGGATTCGTTGTCGAACTCCAACGAAATATGGGGATAAATGGATGAGGTACTTTTTTCTAAAACACTAATTCTAACTGATGTATCTTGATTAATCACATATAATTCATTGGCTTTTCAAGTTGCGCCCCATTTTAAATTGTTCAAATTTGTCCTTAAATTTTACATAAAATACTTACATTATACTTTTACTTTTTATGTCTCCTAGAACTCTGCTTTAAAAGTAGCTTTCTGTTTTCCTGGTTGGGTAAATGTCCATTTCTTAGCAAACCTATCTACTAATTGTAAGATAGAAGGGAGTCGACTTAATAATAAGGCATTATTCACATTTTTTTTAAAACATATTTTAGTCTGAAATACCGCATTTAATTTGTGGTATATTCTTGTGACAGTCTAGGTCTCTTGAGACTTGGTCCCGCGGCACGACTCAACGTTGATTTATTTGTCGAACCCCGTGCTATAAACCACCCCATAACATCGATGAAACAAGTGTTTGCACACTGGTGTCGCCAGTATTTACTTCTCCTTGTTTTTAGGCGCGTCCCGCCTCTATTTGTCTATGCTTTCAATTTGTCATTGGTTTATTGAAACATGTAAATATAGAGGAGATATTCTTAACGAAATTTCTTTCAGAAAATTGCGTTCCAATGGAAATTAATCTATGGAACAGTGTGATATTCCTATTAAAATGTAAGTAGAGTTGTACTACTAAAGAGTAATCAATCAAAAATATTGACAGTGGGATTTATACCCACATGAAATTGCGCTAAACATGCAAAGGGTTAGTATAGTTACTATCATAATGTTCTGTTGGTTTAAGTTATTTATACAATTCACATAGTGAATCATAAGTATTCAGTGACTCTGGAATAAATTATCCTGAGATTGTCTCGCAAAATATTCTCTATATACTGTTTTTATGTTACTGTTACTGTAAATTTGATTTTACCAAAAAAAATCTACACTACATACCTGTTTTTTATGAAAATCGTAGATTAAACATTTCTATGGTTTCACGAGCAATCGAAGTTTTAGAGTTACAATTTCGTGAAAAGAACTTGGCCAAATTTTTTGGTATGAAAAATAAAAGTAACCTGTTAGCTGTTCCTAGCAACTAACAAGCCCTTTCCTGCAGATAAAAAATGACATGTTACTATTTATATGCCACCAGCTAAGCTATCAACTTTTAAGTGTTCACCACCAGACGCTCGGTATCCCCTATCGTTAATATAATTTATATTATGAAAGAAATGAGATTTTTTTTCTCACCGGTTTTCTGTGAGGCCGTGGTATCACTCCGGTCGAGCCGGCCCATTCATGCCGAAGCGTGGCTCTATCACGGTAGAGTTTTAGTAGTTATGTTCCTTTCCTAGTACTATTATCTAACATTTTCTTACGAAACATTATTTTCTTTGCTTTTTACCCATTGTTTAATGTTTGTCCAAAAGACAATAAGTTTTCTATAATAGGACAGATTGTCCCCGTGGTGCAAAAGAAAACTTCGTATCACAAAAAATACTGTTGTTCAATTCATATTTTTATACTCAAAACCATTTTTAGGGATTAGTATCATCAGTTAAACACCGATTTTTTATATTTGTGTTTAACAGGTTATGAATTTCTTGCGTTTTCATTTTGTCAATCGAATTAACTACAACATGCAGGTTCACCGAACAATCATAAGTAATTACTAGTTATGAAATCTAAATATAAATTATACCTACTAAGATATTTCATAAAAGGATAAATTTACTGGTAAGCAGACAGGCCTAGTTGACTACACAATACACATAAATCGCGGATTCGCGATCGGATTCGGATCGCGGGAAAAGTCTCAAAAGACTGTGCAGATTTGGACTGGTGAATTCTTCTTTTTTTTTTTTTGTTTTGCAAAATTCACGAAATTCCTAAAAAAAAACAGGTCTGCTCTATGCAAAATAAAAGATATAATAAAATTGTCTTTTAATTAACGTGATTAAATATGAACAATAAGAAAAAAAAAAAACTAAATTTGAAAATTTCCTCATGTGGACATTAAAAAGTTGCTTCCCAGGTACACGGGGTGGTTCAAACCTAAAATCACTTGATCACTGTCCTATGGAAAGCTCTATAGACAGCGCAATCAATTTATTTCAAGATCCATGTATCGATTTCTTTTTTATCTTTGTATGAATGAGATAAAATTTTCGAGAAATTCTCTACGCGTCTAAGCTCTATCATTATCGTAAAAACTAGTATTTTCTTAATTACAATAAAGTCGTTAATTTTATATTTCTAATTATCAGTAAAATTTGTAGAATTGGTAAAATGTTATGTGTTCGTTCCTTTCCTGATTCCTAATTATTTTTACTGAACCATAGTCAATTTAGCGATACAATAAATGAGTTAAATGTCTTAATCTATTAAGGTTTTTCCAATTATAAACTCATACTTAACTGCTAATAAAGCAAGCACTTAATTATCACTTTATGACTTTAGAGAATATTGCATATTTATTGATAATCGTAGTCGTTCCTTTTTTAGCTATGAAATTTATTTATACTCAAAAATATAGGTATAGTATAAAATAATACTTTATAGGAAAGGAACCATAGATTACGACTCAATTTTTTAATGTTGGATAAAAGTTGTTTTGTGTTCAGAGATATCTAAGAGACTAGCTAGCTATTCTATTGGCTATTTTTGAAAAGTATGTAATTTTTTTACTATGTATTCTTTTATCGCTTGTTTGTACTAATCACATATGTACGAATCAAGGCGAATAACTTAGATTATTAAATAACCGAACCCTAATAAGTAGGTAAAGAGTATTACATAGTTGTAATACTCTTTACACTGCTATTTTAGGTACCTACCTATCCACACCAGAAGGAGGATTTTATTTTTCGAGTGTTTGTATGTACCTAACTGTTCTTGGCATGCTCTTTACCTTAAGCGGCTTAGGTTATTTAATAATCTAAGTTAATCGCCTTGATTCGTTTTCATCATTATCATCAGCCTATTAGGTCCACCGCTGGACATAGGCCCCTCCAATTGCACGACACTTAGTTCGATTGTCGGCAAATTAGCAAGAAATTAGCCGTATGAAAACTATTAAAATTATTTCAATAATTAACTTGTTTACAGACATTGTTGAGGTCTCTGTATTTTATTTTGTATGGTATTCATGTTTTAATCATAATTTTTGACTTAAGTTTTTAATTAAATCAATAAATAAATAGTTCGGACATCGATCATACAAAGCCATCTAGTCCCGAACTAAGCAGAGCTTGTATTATGGTTACTAGTTTTTACAAATACATCATATTATACATAGAAAACACCCAAACTCCGAAACAAATATTTGCAGATCATACAAACATTTGGTCCGACCTGGAAATCGAACCCACGACCTCAAGCACAGCAGTCGCATACGCTAGCAGTGCGCCACTGAGGCAGTCTATTGTCAAACAAATTTGATGAACGACTTCATATCTACTACCTCTAAAATCCGATTAGTCTTTAAAACGTAATAATATTTTTGATTTTAATTTATTCAAATTATAAAATGACATAAATAGGTGTCATTATAATTGTAAAAAATAAATTTTAAACTCGTGGGATATGCAAATAGTGTTGTATTTCGAATTTATAATTTAAATTCACCGAACTTAGCGAATTTCCTCCCCCAATCCCTACACAATTGACGTCTCGCCCGCGACCCTGCGCTTTGTGTTCTCGACGTGAATACGCCGCCTAATCTCGATCACGTGACTGCCACGCGCTTCTCTCCTGCGTACGACATATCCTGAATAGGCAGTTTTAAAAACGATGTTTTAGTAGAACTCCGCAAATACTAAATGCAGCTCTATGGTACACAATGAAGTGTCAAAATGCAACTGTCAAATTTTAGCGCTTAAATCCAAACCAAAATGAACGCCAAGTAAAAAGCGTGTCCTTTATCTTAACTGATTGGATAATCTGTGTTCAAACGCTATAGTATTTCGTATCGGAAACAGAAATATAACTCCCTCGGTCTTGATTAAGTATACTGGTGTGAGGCGGGGTGAAGTGCGAAATTACAGTGATTTTTTGACGTCAATATTGGGTTTCCTTTGTGTCGAATACAGTTTTACGTAAAATCCAACAAAAACGGTCGAATCTAATTATTAGCTTTGTCCCCATCCCCACTTATGGAGTTCGATTGTTGGTACATATAATATAATGACGTGGGATATATTTTGGTTAAGAGACTTAAATGTGATTTTGGAATTAAATGTATTGTGTTCCTTATGATGCTGGATTTGAGAACTTTGTTTCATTACAAAAAATGTTGATAATAATAGTGTCTCGATATTGCATGACCTTGCCAATGTATCATTCTCATGTAAAACATGACTTGGATAAATATATTAAAAGTTTTACTTACGCTGCAAAATATTTAATTTTCTAAAACATGAAAAATGGAAACTTTGTACCCTTAAATGGTCATCTACTGGTGCTCTTACCTTATTGTTATTTTATACATATAAACTGTTATCACTTGAAACAAGCAGGTTTCTTTTATATATTTTAGCTGCCGAAATGACTCTGCTCTGCCTGATGGAAAGCATAAGCAGAATCCAAGAGTGTTGGTCACCATCCTCAATGCGAATAAGGATAATGCAGCATGGTGACCGCAATATGGCGGCCCAGTGAGATGCTTTTTCACGCCTCGCTTAAGGGACCCGGGATCATAGTGTGACGAAAACACGTGCGCTGGCAATGAGCACCAGGTTTTAACCGCTCGGCACAGGAACATAAAATACCTGAAAAAATCTCGACAAATCGAAGCTATTCGCGTTTTACAAACAACAAATGTTTGCAAAACGCGAATTTCCAAACATGGTTTTGTCAGGTTAGGATAAGTTGAAGAGAAAGAAGTCTTTCATAGTTTAAAACTACGCCTAATGTAAGCGGAAAAAGGATTTAAATATTGCAAAAAATAAGTGATTCAATAAAATATCAGCATGGAGCCGGAGCACCAAAGACGAGCCCTGTGCAAACAACTGTGTTCCCCACTCCAATCATACTTAGATTATCCTAATATCGTTATGGCAAGTACCGGTTTTTCGTGTCAAGTTTGGAAAAGTAATAAAATGGACGAGGCATTTTTTCAAACACTTTTGTTACTTTCACCTGTATGTCTGTTTATAACCGACTTTAGTATTTAAGCGTTTAAACTATATTCATTTTACTTGAAACCATTTCTGAATGCAATATTTCTAGGAATATTTCGATGTCAATCAATATTAACATAGAAAAATACTCTGCATGAAAAACGATAGTTTGGAAGAATAGATATCTTAGTTGGTACTGGTTCCCGTTAACGGTAAAATAGAAGCAGTATTGAGTCTGCTCATTTTGACATCGGCTGACAATCAGTTAGCCGACAATTCAAATTCCATTGACCACCACTTTATGACCTCTAACTCCCAGTTAACTAAGTCAATAGCTGGTGTTACAATTTCTTCACTCAAATGCGAATATACCTGCGGGTCGTCCATATAAAGGTGATGATACGTACTATGAAGTTGTTGTGTTATATGAGGTTAATAAATATTGATTTAGAATGCCGCCTTGAGAGCGGCCTTTTTAGTGCATCTAGTCATTTGTATACATGATCATTGATTTAATATACTCTAGTATGTATTAGCTAACTGGTTTGACAATAAAGCTTACTCCATTGTATTCTTGGATTGGAAAAAGGTGATATCCTTGTTACCTCACAGTACTCTGCAACTTATAAGACAGTTTAATGATAATATAACCAACGGTATACAATCCATCCACCACATCAAAACTTGATGATCAATAATTTTAATGTTCACTGCCGATTCTTATCGTAAAATTGATTTTAACAATCCAATTAGTAAGACTACAACATCAAGCCAGTTAGAATAGTAATCAACAATTTATTATTTTAATTCATCTTAATCAATTTAATCACTATTACATGCAGTCGGTTCACAAAGATACAATTTTAAATTGATGTGCCTATGTTTCTTTGGTAATCTGTGTAAATGATTACCTAACTAATTATAGTTAAATCTTTCTTTTAATAAATGCATTAAGACAATTAAGCAGAAGCATCAATAGTCCGCCATGGTGTGGGTCACCATGCTGCATTGTTACGTTGTCTGTTGCATTCGCAATGAGTATGGTGACCACCACTCTTGGATTGTGTTTATGCTTTCCACCAGGCAGAGTAGAGTTACTTTGGCAGGCCCATACATAAAAAAAATTGGCAATGTTTCAAATTTTATTTAAATGTTATTCATTTTACATAATCTCTTTGTGTTTACTTTACCAATTTATATATCCAGCGTGGTAATGTGGACCTGAGTTTCTACGTCTCTCCGAAGGTCCCTGCTTATTCTGCTTCTTAACGTTTTGACGGCAAACGTTTTTATGTGGGTTTAATTTTAGCAGACCAGAACACGGCCACGTTGGCAGCCATCAGGTCCTCCCTCGTGGACTATTGAAGGCTGTAGATAATTTTGCATATTTAAGTTTTGATGAAAACTTTATACAAGAAACGTTTTTCACATCAGCGTCGTTTTCCCGCTGAAACAATAACAACCTCCGATGGAGTGCAACTTTACATTATGCTATCCCCTGACATCGAAGAACGAACTCTTTCAATGTATTTTAACGATAACTAAGTAACCCAATATCAATTAAGTAGTAATTACGGGCGAGTATAGAATAAAAATCTACTTAATTTGTGATAAATATCTGTAATTTACTCAATTACAGAACATATTCTCTTTGTATTGTCAAGCAAATGTATGTTATTTTTTAGTTCCTTCATTTGGATAAATTGAAAGCAACAGATATCTCACAGACGTATCTATTAGGTATATCAGGAAAAATATTGATGCAATTACTTAATTAGCATTTATTCTTTAATATTATGTTAGGATCAATTTTTAAATTACCTAATAGATGTATAGTTAGTAAGCCAATGTTATGTTGTGATGACAAATGTTACAGTCGTATACTTAATTATTAATTAATTGTATTCTCAAGGTGAGGAGAATAAGAACTGATTATGGTACTAAATATCTTTTAACTTATATTGCACTATTTCTAAGTCTTAAACTTTAAACATGATTATATTGTTATTTATATTATCCCTGTTACATCATAGTCTTATTTCCCGTATTTGGCATTTTTTCTAGGATTCTATATTTGAAATTTGCATCATAACCTCTTTTTTTCTTAGAAAGGAGGTTTTGATTCTTACTTTCCATTCCAGCAGCGGACTGTTAAGCTTGTTGTAGACATTAATATTTGAAGTTAGAACTATGAAGAAGAAGAACTTAGCATGCAGAATTTCTTATTACAAAAGTCAACTTAATAATTAAAAAAAAAAAAAATCTTTTAACAAAAAATAAAATGCACTGCCAGTATTAGTAGCTGCATGTTCTATGGCGTCAGTGATCACCCCATGAATACGTGATCAGGTGGTACCTACCCTCGACCGACGACGCGGGAAATACCTCATTTATATGCAAGGGTCAAACTGTTATAATATTTGGCTAATCGAGGCTAACCCCCGCAGTAGGTTGCGATTTTTTCTCAAATACTTTTGTATAAATGAACCTACCAAATGTATGGATAAAGATGTTTCTTGTAGATGGAATTTTATTCTATGGACCCAAAGAACTAAAATTAAGTAAGTTTTTGTAGACTTTCGTGACTTTGACACATACATACAGTTCGTGTTGTATAACTTATTTTCGTTCCGAAATTATGTATCAAAGTAGTATCTATTAACTAATGTCAATTTCTTTTACTTTCTCTTAATTAAAAGGCTAGGTCCTTGTCGGTGGAGTAGTCGCCACTCCTCTCTATTTTAATGCTAATATTTTGACTTCTTTATAGGACACGACGCAGACGACGCCCACTTTTTCTTAAATGTGCTGTATATGCCTACGTTACTTAAATAATTATTCACATACAAAATAATTATTTAGGTTCAAAAATTGATACTGAAGCAACAACATATTTGTTACATTACAGTAAAATCTATACTAATATCATAAAGCGAAGAGTCTGTTCGTTTGAACGCGCTAATCTAAGGAACCGCTGTTCCGATTTGAAAAATTATTTCAATGTTACATAGCCCAAAGAGGAAAGCTAAGCTAGCTATCTTCACACCAAGGCCAATAGGAGCGGAGCACCAATGAACAATGTTTCAAAAACGGGAGAAAATTTTCACGCTACGGGCAATAGAAGACGCAAACGAGGTTGTGTGGGTCAGCTAATATGTACATATACAAAATTTAGAGATTACTTTATCTTAATTTGATGTGGGGATTCCCTTGGAGAAAAGGTTTAGGCCTACTGTGCCATGCCGGCCCTACTCTAACTTTATTAAAAGGCATAAACTCCACATTGTCAATTTCCTAATCCATTTCCCTTTTTTATTTCAAACTTCAAACTGATGAGCATTATAAAAATTATCGGCTACAGTATCCTCACAGGCTGAAGTGCCCTTAACAATATTTTGGCCGGGAGCGAGAAGAGCACCCACTGTGCAAAGTTTGCAGAGCATTTTGCAAGTTTGTCGAGAGCGTCCCAATGGGCGGCCTTTGTCTCCGCTATGTTATAAAAATGTAACAAGAGAATCTGCCAGTTCTGACTTGTTGGGGGTCCAAAAGGGTTTTCAAAAGCTTTTTTTTTAATTTGTAATATTTATGAAGTCAGACGGTGACGTATAAAGATCTATATTTTTGGAACAACATGGAATTTGATAGTTTGAGTTGATACGTATGAATGAAGACATATATTTAAAAGCTGTTTTTTTATTACTGACATGAAGTTATTATATATATAACTAGCAACCTACCAAGGCTTCTCACGGACTCTTTACGGAAAAACGTTATATTTTAGCCAAAAATATACCAAAAACTTAACAAACTATATACGAAAACCTTCTTCAAGAATCACTCCATCTTTTGGTAAAAACTGCATCAAAATCCGTGCATTAGCTTTTGAGATTATCGCAAACAGATAGACACGAAAGACTTTGTTTTATAATAATGTAGTGATAGTGATGATGTGCTAAAGGACCTAACTTTACCTTGTATGTACTTCGACACTGATACCGCCAAATACAGCGTCTCATTGTTTACTCTAGTTATATAAAAATATATTTACGAGTATAGATTATAGATTCTATCATTTTGTATAGTTGACACATGTGTATCGTTCCTATTAATCTATACAAATAAATAAAATTGGAGTGTCTGTTTGTAATATTAAAATAATCGCTTTTGACTAAATGCATATGTATGTATACACGGTACATATACCAAAAATGTAGTAAACATTTTTTTGTCTGTCTGTCTGTCTGTCTGTCTGTTTGTTCCCGGTAATCTCTGGAACGGCTGGACGAATTTTGACGGGACTTTCACTAGCAGGTAGCTGGTGATCCAGGGAGTAACTTAGGCTACTTTTTTTAGACTAACTTTGTCCCGCGGCTTTACTCGTGGTACAACAATAACCGCGGGTAACACCGCGGGGTTCAGCTAGTGATAACATAAAACCCAACATATTTCTAAGCTTCTATGGATATAAAAAGGCCGTTATAAGTAAGTAGAAACACTAGAAACTGTGAGACTACAATAGAATCAGATTTTTCGTACGAAATTCTAGCAACCTCAGTAGTCTGGTTGGTAACTTTGCATTTCTAAATGTATTAATAACTGATTGACCAACCTGATGAACCAACAGCCTTTAGATCACTGTTTATTTTATTTATTTCGACTATGTCGTTCAGAGGCACTGGCACTTTCTGGGAATATGGCCAATCTCATGAAGAAGACCCAATTACCTGACCCAACAACCCAGGACAGAGTATCCTGGCGCCGAATGATAAAGAGAGCCGACCCCACCTACCGTGGGAAAGAGCAAAGGAAAAGAAGAGAAGATTTATAAATGGAAGGAGGTGAAACTTTTTGCAGAGCTTGAGATAATCCTAAGAATGGTACGGAATTTTCGGATGATAACTGTTGGATATATGGCCTCTTTCTAGAAATGAAGTTTTGGCTTACTAGAACTATTATGATGTGGTGATAATTATTTTCAAGTTTTATTTAACACATTTCTAACAAACGGGCAAATATTTCCTGCCCCAAGTGTTTGTAGGAAGCCACCCGGAGCGTAAACATATTGGCAGCACGCGCCAGTTAGTGCCCAGCTGTTAACTGAAGTTCACTCAGTAGGCGCACACTCAACGGTGCAATGTTGTATGAAATGCAATACGGACTAAATGCTCGAAAAGATCTATGAAATGTTTTATTTTACTATATAATAAATGTCTAAATAATTTATTGTTCCAGTTTTTAACAATGATCAAATGTTTTAGCATCTAATATCTTTAACAGTCGACTCTTGAACATAGGTCCCTTTAGAAATGAGATTTTGACCTACTATTTCATGTTTTATATTATACCAGTATCATTTGATTCTTTAAAAGTTCAAGGCTTGAAAAAGATATGATCGTGAGATCTTTTTAATAATGTCAATCAAAGTATGAAGAAAATTAACTATACTTTTTCTGTTTAAAACCTGTTGGTTTCAGTGGCATTTTGTGTTTGAAATATTTTTACTTTTAAGGGTTTTCAAGATAAGTAAAAATACACCAATGGATCCTCAGACTTTTTTTCAGTAGTGCAAAAAAAAATACATATACCTACTTATCAAAACCAGAAAATCTAAGACAATTTCAAAAGATATTTTATGAATAAAAAGTGAAATTGATAGATATTACACGAGTAACACAAAAGTGTAGACGCCATTGTTGTTTGTTTCTAAAACAGAATCTTTATTGTCATGTTGGCTATTGACATCAATCTATACCACAACACTAATAAGCACATTAAGTGAGCCAGATTACCGTTTGTCGTGCCATTAGTGCAAAGAGGCTAATTATTGTAATGTGGTGCACAAAACACTACCCTCGGTGAGCAGAGGCCTCGTGCGGTGCGCGTCCTGTGCTTTGGTTAAGAACACAGTGACCATAGAATAAAAACAGAACGGCTTTTTTTTTCTATTTCATTCAAACAATGCCTTGATATTTTTAATTGATGTAACTACTACTACGAATAGAATGATTATTGATAGTTTTGCTGTTAGATAGAATACCCAGAGCTGTTCCATCTTCATTATTCTTTACGGCAACATGCATTAATACAACGAATTATTTTAGCTTATTCAATAATTTCTGTAAATTTTCAAGGGGTTGGATGTCGGAAATGACATAAAATTATTATTTTGTATTTACCTCTAAGAGGCACTTGTAGTTAACCTACAAAAATCAAAGTCATTCAATAACCTACTCACTTTATGAATTTGGCAAATGAGTAGTATACAAATCGGCAACAAGCTGGGGCGTGGCGGAACCCCGCAGCGCGCGTATGTCGCCGTGTTGCAAACACAAAAAATTATAATTCTAAGCTATTGTGTTGCCAGCCACGATGACAGGTCGCAGTCGGACACATGTTTGAGGCATTTTTGGGGCAATTCCTTCGTTTAATGGGCGGTGTTTTAATGTTCACTGTAGATTTATGTTGTAGGGTCGATCCCTAAGTTGTGTTTAACACAGTTAGTGGCGAAATTACCTATGATATTGTAGATGTGATGAGGTATTTTAGTGTTAATGACGCAACTAGGGTTGTGTATGCAACTACTGTTTAGTAAATCGAATGTTTTATGTATAGTTACAGATAGATACAATTCCATGATGTGTATGTTTAACAGAGGTATTGGTCTGAACGAAAATATGGTTGATAAAATATGAATGGTTAATACGCCTACCGTCTAGATATTAGGGACATGAGTTAAGAATGTGTGTAAGATAATATAATCAACAGCAGTGACCAACGAACACACTGAATGACGCTAGTGATGTCACGGGAATTAAGTGGAACTAGTTTGATTTGTGTTTAATTGCTTAACTGTGAGTGATTGTGAAAGTAACAAACGCAGGCAGGTAAAGAGATGATTCAAAAGGCAGTAGAGACATGCTGATCTCAGCACGAACAGGCCGGTTCGACCGGGGAGGTACTACCCTCTCACAGAAAATCAACATAAAATGACAGCGTTCGTGCTGTAGTGTTTCGTTGGTGAGTGAGTGATCACAAGGCGGCCATGGTGTGGGTCACCATGCTGCATTGTTGCATTGTCTGCATTCAAATGAGTATGGTGACCACCACTCTTGGATTCTGCTTTTGCTTTCCACCAGGCATAGTAGAGTCATTTTGGCAGGCGCTTACACAAAAAAAGAGATGGGAGAAGTAGAGTAAAGCTTGAGATAAAAAACAACGGAAGCTGTTAGAGACAGCGGTACACATAGTAGATACACTTAACTGAAAGAAATTATGAACGTATAACATTACACTATTTTAGATAACTACATTAAATGTTTAGGATAGAAGACTCACTAATTGATTGATATCATTGCCATTAAAATTGTATTTGAAACCAAAAATTCGTAAAAAAAATTAAAAGGTTTCCTTGAATTTTCCTGTCTGTTCTTTTCTAAGTTTCCCTTGGAGCAGGTCACTAACGTAGTATAAGTGACAATAGGGAATATTACTGCCAAATTATCCCGATAGAGGCGCCACCGAACTACAACGTAAACAAATTAGAACGTTCATGTTGACATTTGACATAATAGTGCTTTTTGCATCAAAACTATTTTTTTTTATTGAGAAAATAATATAAATGCATCAGTATTATGCATTTGGGTAAAAAACATCGAAGTACATTTTGTTTCCTAAAGATGATGATGACTGACTGATGAAAATGATCATTTTGGCATTGCGAGATCTGAATTATAATAAATAATTAATTAAGTCTTTGAAAAGAAAAGAATAATCTTAAATCAGTCTCGAAGACTTGAACGTGAGAAAGCTACATACCAACAGTAATTGTTCGACTTTTATTACAACATATTGTAATAAATTTAAAATTAGATAAACTTAATTGAAGACTACTCAATTAAAAAGTATAAAATGATACATAAATCACAAATTCATTGATTTAACAATCCAATAATTTATAACAGTTATTTTCCATTTTCATAAAGCTTAATTCCTAAACAATAATTACAATTTACTCTCAAATAGAACAGTTTAAAATGATTTCGAAACTTCACTCGGTTCATTTCATCACGTTAGGTCAATAAAAAAAAACAGTGTGTGTACCTGTCATGCAGGTAGTGAACGAGTGAATGAACGTTCATCGCCGATCATCAATCAATCAATCGACGATTTATTTCTGTGATTGACGTATAGACACCGGCATGCAAATGAACTAGGCGTTCGTTACTGTATGATAATAAAAAAATACTGTCAATAGTTTTGAGGGTCCCGTATGTTACATTGGAAAATGTATTAAAAAAGGTGGTAGCTTGGAGATCGAAAACTACTGTATTTTATTAAATGTGCTAAATTAAAAGTAGTATCACGAAAATAGAAATAAACTTTCTATTATTTTCATTAGAGTTCATAACAGAAGCTATTCTTGCAAAGTACTTATTATTTATTATTTATTATATATATATATATTATATAAATATAGTAATTATTATTATTATGCAACTATAAGGTCTAGGATTTATGTCTAAGGTCTTGAGGTTGAATCCCAACTATGCATTGTGAGTTCAAATTCCACCTGGCAGAAATATTTTAATTGTACGATTCTATATTCTGTTTCTGAGTATATATTTATCGTATTTATAAGTAACCTTTACCAGCAGTCTTGTTACATAGTCTAGGCTCTACTTAGCTCTGGATAGGAGCCCCGTGGACGAAGTATTTCATGTTATATTTAAATTGTAGATATATGCATAAGTATGCTTTAAAATGGAAGGTCAAACCAATTTCTGATTTAGATATACAATTTTATCTCAATGGGACGGATACTTTAATAGATAAATCTTGTAGGAGAACTTGTTTAAACTAAATCCAAAACGTAAATATTAAAAAAAAAACATTGCAGCTGCACTCGAAAGCAATTTCGGTAGCCACTAGCCACAAACCACCAAGAGGCACCCGGTTTCGCATAGTTCGATAAGGAACTCTAAAACATCAAGCAAAGATTAAGTGACGAAGCCATTATTCAAATTTAAATGCCTCTTTTCTAAATTTAGTATCCCATAAAGTCAACAAGCACCCTAGCTGTGATACGTGCAGCATTAAAGCTTATCTATGCACGTCAGAAACTGCACCCTCTGAGCGCTATCGCGATACTGCCAGATTTTGTAACAATAACCACCCTTCTATTGGTTTATCTTTTCGCCAATCAAAAGGGGATTCATGCTTCGAAATTCAAATTTCATCGTATTCATTCTTTTTTGTTTTTTTTATTTGGTCTGACTAATCCATTTAACTTCGCGACTGTGTTCTTAAATGATCACATTAATTTAAACTGCAAAATGTAATTTTATATCTTAATAAGACAATTCTCGCACTTTGAAATAAATTCTGTGTCACGGGAGACTTACAAACATACGTGAAATGGACAAGAACACTCAGACTTAGAACTATAACAATTTTTTGGGTTGTCCTGTGAGGGGATCGACCTACAACACTTCAGCTCGTTAGAAAGTGACGAGGTGACAGTATAAACCACTGCTATCCACGCAGTGTGTAATACTAGCTTTTGCCCGTATCGCGGCTCCGCCCGCGTGTATGTCGGTTATTGCGATATGCTCTTCCTCAAAAATCAAAGTCTCTCCTTGTCGAACTTCACTGAAATAGGTGCAGCGATGTGAAATCTAACAGACAAAGTTACTTTAGATTTTTCTATATTAAGTATACAAAGTATAATTAAGTACTTATGATATAGTATAGGAGGACAAACGACAGTTTACCTAATGAAAAGTATTACAGTCGCCTATAAACATCTACAACTCTAGAGTCACAGGTGTGCTATTGTCATTTGAATCCCCCTAGAATTAGAAGATTCCTTTTTCGAATCGTCCGTCTTTTAGGTGGTCCTGTCCAGGTGGTGATGCCTCTTTTTAAGAATAAGCCTATGTCCAGTAGTGGAATATTAAACCTTATTTATATGAAGTTAAGTTCTGTGTAAGAGGTTCACAATGATGATAGGTGTTCGCTGGTAATTTCACTCTGTCATTTAATAGCAATGAATAAATTGCAGCCACGATCTCTGACTTAAAGTCGAACTCACGAGGTTTCCATTGATTACACACATTGATATTTTTTTTTAAATTCTAATAAAATACTAAACATACAAAGTCTTTTCGGCGCTGTGTTTGACGCTTGTTAATATTTTCATTATTTTTTTCATTTGTATTTTAATTTAATTTTAAAGTACTTTAAAACTTATATATGTATGTGTTAGGTTATATATTTGTAAATCAAACAATATTAAAAGTCTTGAGGTATTTAAATAACTATTCTTTGCGTGCATTACGTTGCGCTTCGAATGCTTTCGAATGGGTCAGCTCGACCGGAGTGATATCACGGCCTCACACAAAACCTGAAATAGCGCCTGCGCTGTGTTTCACCGAGTGAGTGAGACAACGCACTTGTGACGCCTCTGATGTTGTGGGTGTCCATGGGTGGCGTACCATCAGGTGATACATCTGTTCGTTTGCCCACAATACTATAAAAAAAGTATTAATAATGTGATGTACTTACTACTCCTACCAAAGTTTTTCCCCGACGGCGATCCGTGTAACGGGGACCAACCAACTACGCAGGAGATTTAGTGCGCAAGTATGTTCTCACTCAATCACGGTTTACTCTTTTTGCTTGGTCGAACCCAGGACGTGTAGACCGACAGTCTTGTCCAATTCGTTTTTTGTTTAATAATATCACAGACGTATTAAAACATATAATACCCTCAAATTATTATATTAGGACTGCCTCGGTGCCGTAGTGGTAGCGTACGCTACTGCTGTGCTTGAGGTCTCGGGTTCGATTCCCGGGTCGGGTCGGTTGTTTTTGCTTTTTTTTTTATGTTTGACCCTGTCAAGATGACTCTACTCTGCCTGATGGAAAGCATGAGCAGAATCCAAGAGTGGTGGGCACCGTACTGCGAATGCAGACAATGCAGCATGGTGACCCACACCATGGCGGGCTAGTGATGCTTCTGCATCATTGGGCCTCCGGTCTCGCACTCACAAACGAAACACGACAGCACGATCGCTGTCATTTTATGCTGATCTTCTGTGCGAGGGTAGTACCGCCCCGGTCCAGCCGGCCCATTCGTGCTGAAATCAGCGTGGCTCTACTACCTTGAGATGTTGTTAGTTGTTTCGAAGTTTGGGTGATTTCTGTGTATAATATGTATGTATTTACCAAAAAAAATATATTAGTATTTATATCAGTTGTCTAGTACCCATAACACAAGCTTTTGCTTAGCTTGGGACTAGATGGCGTTGTGTGTTAGATGTCCGAAATATTTATTTATTATTTATTTTATTTAATTTTAAAATACAGGTATTTCCTGCATCTAAGTGCGACAAACATCTCATAAATTAATCGCCCACCAAATTCCATTCAAATCCCGTCTTTAAATCCGATGGCCATAATCAAATCTAGTTCATCCCTCGCCATATTGCGTATAAGGGCACCCCGGGGTACTCGAGGTGGGCCACAACTGTTACGCTACCGATATGTTTTGGATTATCTCTTGTACAACTGGTGTGTTACCAATTTGCTGAAGTGGAGATTTGATGGACATAAGAGTTGTTCACATGATGTTACCGATAAATTAAGGGTTGGCTAAAACTGCAAAAAGTTATGGTATTAATAGCAGTTGTAGCGGGTTGTGGGAGAATAAAGAAGATCGTAGTTCGATTCTTTTAAATACCTTTCATGTAAGGGACATGAAACTGTAGCAGTTTTTTTATGTATTTGGGATATCTGACAACGCCACCTAGTTGTAAACTAAGACAGCTTATATTATGACAGATAGATTACCTGATAAAATACTTAAATACGTTTTTTTTTGTAAATACGTACATGGAAAACACCCAAACTCCGAAACAAACATTTGCAGATCATAAAAATATTTGGTTCGACCCGGCAATCAAACCAAATAAATCAAAGCGTGTGTTTCAGGGTTAAAGCTTTTCTGGTGTCGTTATCCTCAATTCTGAGAGGCATGATGCCATGACTATTTGGAGCCATTCTGCGAGAGATAGCTCGCCACCTGCTACTGTCTTCAACAGGGCGGTTTGGACTCTAGAGCTGAGGGCAACAGCAAACTTGTTCTGACTAGAGCAATAAACCACAGGATCAAATAGCTCATAACGAATTTTGAGAGGGTTCTTTAGGCAAGCTGAAATTGCATAAAATTACAATTTCACGAATCCAGTGCTGGGAGTATTTTAGCGAGTTTCTTTCTCAAAATTCGCCATCAGCTCTCCGTCTAACAGTTTCTGCGTCTTTTCCCTTCGATCTTGCCCTTAGCCAGAATTGAATAAATCTAAAAAAGGGATGGTAAAGCTAATCAGTTTTAAATCAATAATAATTATATTTTTCAACACATGCCATATTAACGCCACCTAGCCCTAAATTAAGCAGAGCTTGCACCATGCGAAAATTAAAAAAAAAGAAACGTAGTTTCTGGTGCATTACCATTATTGTTTGCTAGTTCTATGATAAGTTGGCACTTGTTGGCCCTTGGCTCTTGGTCTTTTTTAAAAGTAAATTTACATAATAGTTTAAGAATAAAAGCATACATGAAAATACTCATAAATGAAAATATGTCATTCCAGGGGAATATTATGTGTTCAATCTAATATATGAAGCCTTAAAAGTTATACAGAGCTTATAATAGAAGCTCTAGGCTTTTCAATAAGAACTATTAAACTGGTAATAGGTATTGAGTATCGACATATTATGTTCTACCTTTATAATATAAATTGTACTATTACGAAACCATTCAATCCATTCACTCAATTGTACGAGTTTGTCAATACTTCACATACTAAATTGGTTTTCACTCTACAAAAGGAATTGATCTTTTTTTAAATGTATAAAAAGCATTCAAAACTACTATTGACATCAAAAAGAAAGATTATTATGAATACAATTTCGGCTTCCAAATTGTGTATTTAGTTAGGGTTAAGAAGCCGCACAAATATAATAGGGGTGTATTTTAACACCGACAATTTTGATAGGACGGGTATTTTTGTCTATTATAAGTGTAGAAGGGTTATCGGTCTGTGGTATAGAGACATTTTTTTAAAATTTCTTTGAATTTTTTTTAGAGATTTAGTTTTGAATGAAAGTGTTACACGTTTTCTATTTCATTGAATGTCATGGTGATGAACTTTTAACTAGTCGTTCGAGCGGAGCTCCCATGGAGAATGTTTCATAAACGGGGTAAAATTATCACGCTACTGGCAATAGGGGAAGGTTGCGTGGGTCAGCTAGTCTACCATATACATTCATTACAGCAGCCTCTAGGCTTTTCACTGGCGGAAAGAGTGCTGTGTAAAAAAGCAATCAGCGATCAAGTAAATTTATAGTTAGCTTATGTATACCTAAAGGTATACATATATATGCTTGAATGAATAAAACCAAATTAAAGTTTGTTCCACATATGTGTGAATTAAAAGACTATTTGAGTAGTTGATGGATGTTTTACGAGTTCAGAGCAGTGTTAAAATTGTCATTTAATTTCCCCTTCTCTCTAGAGAATGGTGGTGGAAACATACGAGTACTTAAAAGGTTCCTGTTAAACCTTTTTCAATATATTTATAAAGATTTAAAGATACTATTAATATAAGATACTAGCTGTTACCCGTGGCTTTGCTCGCGTGGAAGTTGATAAAGGTGCTACTAGCACCTACCCGACTATGGTTTTAGTAGGTTTAATCCAAAATAAATGATCTTTTCTCATTACTACTACTCACTGCTGTATACTACTGTTACTTCTATCTTCGATCATGCTCATCACAAAATTTGCTTGTCTAGGCGTAATATATTTATAACACCTTGTCCTTTAAAAAATATCAGTGTGGTCATTTAGAAGTTTATTTGATTTGGTGATGGCCATAGGACTTTCTATGAAGACATGAAATCTTAAGGGATGTTTTTCTTATTAATATGTATTTTCTCATGTAATCAGTGTCCTACTTTCAGAAGAGTAACATTGTGATTTAAATTTGAAACTCAGAATGTAACATTCGATAAAAAACACAAAGGTAACGCCACTATTAGATTCCCGTATGTTTCCACGTTGTTGGGGTACCAACTGGTCTGTTGGTGAACACTGGCGACTTTCGCAGTGTCGTATAAACACGCAGATGGGTCGCCGATGATGTATGATTAGATCGCCAGATTAGGGGCCACAGAATTATTGATGATATCGAACAATGAATAGGAACATTTGTTTTTACTGGTCTCATGAGTGATATAGTCTGAACCCTGGGTGAGGGGTTTTAAAACAGATCTTTTGAATTAAATTAAAGTCAATTGTAGTTGGATCGAACTCTTTGTTTCATTTTTTTGTGTACCTTGATATTTTATACCAAACTAGCTGACTCGATGCATTTCGTACTACCTTAGAATTAATCAATGCTGCATCGACAGTACCGAGTCCATTGCGTTTTTAAATTATCCAGTAACCTATTGACCTATTTACCACAGATTTTATTTATGTTTGAATTTTTAAAACACTTCAGAAATGGTGAATGTTCTAACTTAATGTATTATTCAGAACATATCGCCTGGCCAAAAACCTTTGAATTAAAACTTCTCTTCCAGAAAATCTTTAAATAAATGTCAAAAAAAAATTATGGTCAAGATTCGACCACAATTATTTTTTTGTAGCTTTCTGTAATCCTCTTCTTTATAAACTTTAACTGTACCAAATATCATACTCCACCGTTCGCAAACCTTTCATAAAAAGGGGTACAAACAAAGTTTGGCTTTATGTATTTATACGTACCTATATAGATAAAACTAATCAACATGAATAGACGCACAAGTACAAGTAAGATTCTATGACAGTTTTCGTATGATCCGATCTGCTGCACTAACATAAATAATTCTTTTTGATATGTTCGTTTTTGTTAATAAATAATAAATTCTTTATTGCAGCAAATTACATTCAACAATATAAATATAAGCCCTGACTCCCAAACTAGTTTGAGCTATATGTTGGGAGCCAGTATCTTCCCAAGTATAAATTACACAATTACAAATATGTTAGGACAAGGTTTGTATGCAAAACAAAATAAAAGAAAAGTTATTACAGTCCGCCACTGTACACTGCCTGTGGGAAGCTGAGACAGATATGTATATATGGCGGTACGAAGTTCACCGGGTCAGCTATTTATGTGTAAGTAAATGTGTTTTAATATCCACCTTCTGGCTTCATCGAAACCTCATATTAGGATCTTGCAGAAGAAAAGTGTTAAACAGATTCCTCCTCGTCTTAAACCTGGAAGTAGCTAATGAAAGGTTAGTACCCTACTTATGACTCTTGAGTTGCAGTAGGCCATGAGCGTAGGTAGTCACTTACTATCAGGTGATTCATTATCTTCCTCTCTTGTCTCCCTCCTGATATGGGGTATCAAAAAGAAAACCGGTTACATCAATACACAGCTTCATTTCGATGGTTAGAAGTATGTGACGATAAAGTTTCAATTATTGTATGCAGACCTGAATCTATACAAATAATTAAAAACTAAAACCCACCTACGACAAAAAAAACGACGCTGAAAAAGTATGAAACAAGTTTCAAAAGCCGTAGTCACACGTTACGTAGAAATGTACCATAACACATTAACAACGCGTGACTACAGCTTTAGTAACTTGTTTCATACTTTTCAGCGTCGTTTTTTGTCGTAGTTGGATTTTAGTTTTCCTTTTTTTATTTAAAATGTTATGGTGCCTAGTATATTTCAAATAGATACCATAGAAATATCACAATTATCGAATCAATACGGACAAAGTCACGAGAAAATGATAATAGTATACATATTTTTGAAATGTACATGTAACGCCCTTTCAATGATACAAAACACGACATATTTATCTGATATTTTTTTTATTACACTACTTTATGTCGGCTAGAGGGTGCCACATTAGATTCAGTGATACGTCATATAGCCTATAACCAGCGGACGATCAAGACGCTTCTAACGACACTTTATTTGTCCAGTTCTAATGAGTAGTTAAGGAGCTATGAGGGAACAGATGAACATACATAGATACATACATACGTAGCCTTTCAAAATCATAACCCTCCTTTGGCTTTGCCGTAGTCGGGTAAAATTTGGAGTGTCTGTTTCTAATATTATAATAACCGCTTTAAAATAAATGCATATGTATGTTTACACGATACATGTACAATTTTTTTAAAAATTTTTGTCTTCCTGTCTGTCTGTTTGTTTCGGGTAATCTCTGGAACAGCTGGACCGATTTTGACGGCATTTTCACTGGCAGGTAGCTGTTGATCCAGGGCTTAGTAACTTGGGCTACTTTTTTTTAGACTAGCTTTGTCCCGCTGCGATACCCACGGTACAACAATAACTGTGGGTTACGCCGGGGGGTTCAGCTACTTTAGTTAATAAATTTATAAGTATCCTAAAAATGAAAATGATGAAATGGCTGCAGTAAAAAAAAAACCTATACCTCGACTAAATAAACACTTTCGATGGGTGCCTATGTCACCCAGGCTATTACGAATCTATTGATACCTCATTCATTAAAATCGGTTCAGCAGTTTAGGCGCTACGGTATCGTGTAAAAAGGGGGTTCTAGTCGTTAGTAATAAAAAAATCCTTAATAATCCATATAAACAATAATTATTCTTTCTATAAATTGTCACAAGAGGGCTTCGTTTTAAATGCTTTTGTTTGCCACTTGTAAGGGTTCGGTCACACTGTGTAATTGGTTGTTTACAGTGACAAATGTGCTCGACTGTACCATTGTGAACAGATAGCACTTGCTTTAGTTCTGATGCTTTATGATTAATGGGTTTTTATGTTTATTTGGCGGGGACAGGAGCGTACAAGTGTTTTTTAGGAAATATTGCTTTAGTGGGAAGGGGCTTTATAATACTATTTATTATGTTTTGATCTGCAGTCGTTTTTTAAAGCTATTTATGACAAGAGAAGTCTCATGATAAATTCTGTGCTAAATACTTTTTATACACGAATCTGTCAAAGTGACTGTACCCTGCCTGATGGAAAGCATGATAAGAATCCAAAAGGAATCACCATGCTCATGGCAAATACAGATGGCAATGCAACAATGTCGGACTCGCATTCGCTAACGAAACACGACAGCACAAATGCTGCAATTTAAGATTGGTAACAGAGTGGTGCCGCCCCGGTCGAGTCGGTCCGTTCTAGCTTTAATCAGCGTGGCTCTACTACCTTGGATCTTACTATTAATTGAATGATTAATTAACACCATCAAAATCAGATTACATAATTGTTAGTCTCAGTATCAAGAATCAAATTGTGAAGTAACTTAAGATTGTTTTCAAACATGTGGTATTAAACAGAAAACATAAAAGCAGCATAATCTCTAAACTTATCTTTTAGATAGAAGTTCTAAAAATGTAAGCTTACAAATATCATTTTTAAATCAACGAGGATTTAAAAGGACAAAGTTACCCTCTAAAACACACGTTTCAAAATAACCAAGCTTGATTTTTAAATAACCAAAAAAGTTCTCACCCAAGAATCAATGCTGGGCTAAAAGGATTTATCTAATTCGATGTGACTGGTTTGACGCGTTAAAATAAAAAAGTAAAAAGAAAAAATGACGACCGCGCTTACGAGGTTGTTAAATCCTATCCATCCTTCTGATAAAGATCTGTGACATGTCAAAAAAAATGTCCAACATACACCTGGGAATAGGACTACTGTATTCAAATGCATTTTTTAGGGAACCCCGTGGACTTTTACGAATTCTATTCAAAAATGCGTGAGGTCGGTCTTTTTAACTTAATAGTTTTTACTTGGCATTTTTTGTATGACATCATTTTGAGGTTAAATTGAGGTGGTTACGATAATATCAGGGTATTTTTTTTCTTTGTGGCTCGTGTCTCTCTCCTGTGTTTTACGTCAATATCAATTTCTGGAATTAGGGATGTGGGTAGTAATTTAAGTTAATCATAATTTTATAAAAGGCGACCTTTTAGTTTTTTTTTCGTTTATGCTTATTAGTCCTAAGCTAATCAGTTAGTTGTTTTCCTGTTGTTGGAAGCGGTATTATAATATGTACGTTTAAAATAATTGCGGATCATAAAGGTTCCATTTGTAGCACAGTTTTTTTAAGTATTATTATAATGTTTACCATCTTTTTTCCTTTCAAAGTCCCTGCAAAAGTACACTTTTATCATTTCAAAGACTTATTGACTTTAAGAGAACAATCAACGTCTTCAATGGTGTGAAAACTTTTGTCCATTCAAAAGCCTCAGTCAAAAAAGGTCGTATTTGTCATGTTTGTGGTAGTTAAAAATTGAACTTTATAGTAATGGCTTCACAAAGCTGAACTTTCTTTAGGGTGATTTAAGCGGTTCGTCTCGCCCATCTCATAACTGTACGATCGATCTGGTAGCAGTAGATACATTGTATTCAAATCGCGCGCATTTAAATACAAAAACGCGATTATGTGACGATGGACCTCGTAAGTCGATGCATCCGCTGAGATTGGCATCATCTTGGCGTACGCACTAGTTATTGTAAACACAACATTTTTATGCTAGTGTTTTTTATCTGTCTTTGTTGATGATTTTTGACTACTTCTTCATTATTTTCCTTCCTATTTATATCAGAATATGTTTAAAATTACTTAAATGCATAACTTAAATAGGTACTTGAAAAATAAACATACTTATTTCAGTTTTTAAGTTTTTAATGATGGTGAAAAATAAATAAGCGCTAGTCAAATAGTCAGAAAAACAATGCTACATATCATGTAGCATTGTTTTTCTTAAAGAACCCTTGAAATACTGCTTTCTTCAGGATAGGTTAGGAGATACTTCTTTAAGCGGTTTTAAACTAAACAAACAAATAAAATTGGAGTGTCTATTTAAAATATTTTTTGCTTTTACTAAATGCACATTTATGTATAAACGATACATATACCAAAATTTCATTTTTCGATTTTTGTATGTCTGTTTGTTCCGGGAAATCTTTAGAACGGTTAGACCGATTTTGACAGGACTTTCACTGGCAGATAGCTGATAATCAGAAGAGTAACTTAGGCTACTTTTTTATACTAGCTTATATACTAAGTGACTATCACTGCCCATGATTCCTGTAATTCAAGAGTCAAAAGGACGAATGAGGAAGAATGAGGATGAAAATAATTGTTCTTTACCGATTTTCTATTAAACTAGCAGACCCACGCAACCTCGTTTGCGTCTCCTATTGCCCGTAGCGTGATAATTTTCCCCCGTTTTTGAAACATTTTTCATTGCTGCTCCGCTGCTATTGGTCTTAGCGTGATGATATATAGCCTATAGCCTTCCTCGATAAATGGGCTATCTAACACTGAAAGAGTTTTTCAGATAGGACCAGCGGTTTCTGAGATTAGCGTGTTCAAACAAACAAACAAACAAACTCTTCAGCTTTATATATTAGTATAGATAATAACAATAACTGCGTTGGACCCGGTCCATTACTGCCGAAGTATGCCTAACCCGCCGTACATCACATAGGCTTTCATGACTTTAAAAAGAAAACGCAGCGTTTCATCTTAGCGTTTTACTGTGTAGTGGGTGATGAACTTTGATATAATAATTGACGTTCAGAGCATGGGAAGCTCACTGATCTGTTTGTTGATCGTGCACTAATTTTGTGTGATGTGCCCATTGTTGGTGTTTCCGGTTTATGTTGATATACCTAATGTATTTCATTCTGTTTTTCGAGTAGGTTATTTTAGACTTGATATCTCTTGAAGATAATTTTAAATTATATGAATTTTGTTCATTTGTGGATGTGATGTTATCTGTAAATGGCCGTTAGCAATAAATTTCAACTTGTAATGTTTTCTTGACACAAGGAGACCTTAGTTTAGATAGATACCGGAGGATACCGGAGGCCCATACCCCAACCCCTCTCCCTATCTTCACTCCATCCCCCAAAGGCCGGTAACACACTTTTGACGCCTCTGGTGTTACGGGTGTCCACGGGCGGCGATAATCGCTCACCATCAGGTGATACGTCCTACCTACTTCATCTTAATTTTATAATACAATCATTTTACTAAGGATTTGAACGAGGTGAATTGAGCAATTTCCTAGTGCTTTGTTGCTTGGATAGGGATTGGTTAGATGCGGGGAAGGTGTGAAATCATATAGTCCTAATCGTTTTTAAAGCAGGGCGCTTGAGATTCCTCTTAGATTTTACCACATACCTCTCCTGTACCCCTGATTCGAATGGATTTTCCACCGCGTACCAAGAACAAAACATGTGGTAACTACAAATAAAATAAGCATACAAGAAAATAATAGTGCTTGAGTACTTAGTGTGCAACCTAAAGAATTTTTACAACGCTAATATAAACCGTATCTTAAGCAGTCAAAATGTCAATAATAATAAATGTTATCGTCGTGAGAACGGTGAAGAGACAATCTGACACGAAGTCCGGATCGAACTAATAAATCCACTCAGTGATCAATACACGGCTATAAATGCTTCAAATCGTCAGCCCGGTACTAATGACATAGATTAGTTATGTTAAAAAAGCTATCTGGTATTTGATTATTTATGCAAAACAACTTTGTAATGTTTTACAAATTAAAGCCTTATGGTATCTTTGGATGGATTCAACGCGTGTTCTCCTGCCTAATGGGCTATAATGTACTAGTAATAGATAATATTAGGTATAATTATAATCACAGATGGTTATTAGATTGAAGCGAAATGAATAATAGATCACGTTCTATTTGATACTTTAGGTTAGGTAACTACTAACTAATATTTAGTCCATAAAGAGGTTTTGTTGCCTAATAATTACGACTATAATTTATAAGTAATGCTACCAGTTGTTAAATTCAAGAAACTTTGCTTCATAGTTAAATCAATAATTAGAATAAACAAAGAGACAAGAAAAAGCATGAAAATATGACGTAAGCAGATATGGTAACTAGTTCTCGTAAAAAACACAAAAAGTCAAAAGTCGTTACTTAGTTATCCCCGGTTGTTCCAGATCAGTGCCAGATCAATATGATAATTGTTCAAATCTAAATATTATTTTAGGTAATTAATTAAATTAGAAAAAAATCTCTTAGATGTTTAACTATTGAAGGTAAAATTGGTACGTCTTCAACAACATTTATAATCTGTGGGCCACGTCTCATGTCACTTGGATTAGGCGCGCGCGCAGGTAGTCTGAATGAATTGTCACTGTCAAGCGAAACTGACACGTCGCTTAGGGCTGTCGCAAACTAAACACAAAATTTTTAGTCAATCGATAAGTACCAAAACGCATCAAAATTTTAAATTTTCTAATGTCGCGGGAGTTACCGCTGATCAGTTGACAGTTAACACTTGACGTAATATCATGACAGCTACTATTTCATTGTGTTATAGAACATAGAAAATATTTTATTATTTTATGAACTAAAACTAACATTTTCCGACTGCTTTTGCCTAAGGTAACTCAATAATATATTTTTAGATTTTTTCTCATATACAGGAAAATACCCTATACTTGTACTTTTTTCATTTATCAAGTTTAAGGTATTAGCTATGTGGTTTAAACCATTATTATTATAATGAATACATAACTAATATATTACTACTTTTCTCCAAGAAAGAATAAGATATTAGGCCTAGACACATACAGAAACTACACGGTTCTATTAGGCTAACGTAATATATATACATTTATATCCTTATGTTAAAATTCATAACCTTTTTTAAAGTTACTTAGTAGCATAGTAATAGAATTGCTTGTTGGGCCAAACTAAAACTCTAAAACTATCTTTTATTGTAGAGAAGGGATTTTATGTTTTTATATCCTTTTTATAAGTATGTATTTATGCACAATATTTATATTTTTTTAATTTTTATTCTAGTTTAGGAAGTTTTCAAACAACAGAATTAGCACATTTGAATGTTATAATGATGTCGTATGCCAAAGCTAATTTCTAACAAAAAAAAAAATAGTTTCATGTGACAACCCTGTCATACATGTAGGTAATCCTCTAGCGGCAACACGAGTAGCTCGGAGAACTGTAGAGTATCTCGTGAGAACCCCGCCCGTGACGAATGTAGATCATGCATCATCTGCGCCTGCGCACTAAGTGCTTGACTATAATGTGACAGATTAAGGCACGGTAGACAGCATTCAGGACTCTTTTTAAACTGGTCAGTTTCTGGTCCTGACGAATAAATGTTTATCAATTTATAATCTAATACCTTTAGACGAGCAAATGTTGTATATATATTTATTTATATATAATCTAAATCTCGGAAAGGGTTCCAGAGATTTTCATGAAATTTAGTATGCAGGGTATTTCGGGGGCGGTAAATCGATCTAGCTAGCATTAATTTTTACAAAACTCATAACAGAAACATTACATACCTACATTAAACGGGTTAAGAAATAATTTAGATTACTACAATCGATATATTTTTGAACATCTTCATAAAAAAGATACCCTTACCAATTCAGTGTTTTAATGCTTGTTACATCAAAATATTATCTATGAAACCAATCTCAAAATTAACTTTAAGAATATCAACTTTTCTTTTGAACCCATTCAGATTTGAAGAAAAAAAAAAGATACTAACCGTTACATATTTAAAAAGAGCGAGCACAATCGCCTTCACCTTCTTTAGATGGCGGAATAACTTTTGCGACAGTACTTAATTAAGTACCTACGAGTATATGTGTATGAATATATTCATTCTTTGTGTTGGTTAGTTTATGTCAACTGCATCTTACTTGTTGCTGATTACAACTGTAGCCTCGATGCACCTACCTTACGAGATCTCTACACTCCTCAAAGGTTGGCTGGTTGAGAATGCCCTGGGCATTTAGTCCACCGATGTACGTAAATGCATGAAGTTGTAAATTACATAAACGAAGAAAAGTAATTAATGATTTATAATTAAATTTAATCTTTTTATAGAACTTTCATACCTATATCTTACTTAAGTAATTAGGAAAGAGTTAATAACAATGAGCCAAAAGTCGTTTCAACTTCTCCAAAACTCTCTAAAACCTATGATTATTTAAATAAAAACAGAAGTCTACATACATTTTCGTACCTCCACAATCCACATAAGCTAAGAAGCTTTAGAGCTTTAGCTTTACCGACCTGATTTAAGCAACAGATGAAGGTTGTATTAGTATGGTAATGTTTTTAACAACAAATTTAAAATGAAGTTAAATTCCTTCCTTAAATTTATTAAATTAACTGACATACGCAATTTCAGATACTTCATCATCACGATCCGTCTATCGCAGTCTACTGCTGGACGGCAGGCCACTTAGTTCAAACCTCGTCTTCTTGCATACAGCTCCTGCCAGTCGTCTTACGCAAGTCACACTCCGTCTGGGCTGTCGACGTCCTATAATTAGGTCTACCACGACTCGAATTTCATTTCAGATGCATAGACACAAAAGTATTTTTTTTAACACACTTGCTCATAAAATGGCTCTAATTTCACCGCAATTAGGCATATAATGTCATCTATTATCAAACTGTGATTTTTTTATTGCTATTATTCACAAGTGAGTTATAGAGTTTTTTTTATTCGTTGAGTTGCTTTGTTCTTAAACAAGTTTCGATACAAAAAAGATCGTGTTCAATAGTACAAAATAAATTAATGTATTTATTATTTACTTGCTCATTTCATGCAAGTTCATATTTAAATAGATCATTTCAAATTATACGTATTTCATAAATAAAACTTTCACTCACAATATAACTTTTTTTTTCTGTAATAAAGAAAACTTGAAATTCCCCTTTTTGTACATGGCAAAAACGCTATCCGCGAAAAGCCAAAAACAAAAGAAACCTCAATCTTTTAGTCTATGGCCTATCGTCATTGTCAGATGCGCGCGCATAGGAAAACTGATAATTTTTTCGCGCCATTGCGAAAAACTGTTCACAACTTGTTTTCACTGGTGAAATTACAGTTATTTATACATATAATTAAAATGTCTACAAGTACTAATTAATTATGAATAAAATTATTTATGTTGTACACCGCCTGAGGTAAGATGTGAAGCCCTTTACATTATGGAAAGTTTAATACCTGAAAACTTCAAGGAAGTATTATTTTTAGTATTATTTTCTTCACTTCTTTTTTACTTTCTTAGTGTTGAAATACGTCGTATGATACACATGTGTTTTGATGATAAAAGTTCTCGGCTATCTTAAGACTCTCACATAACGGCTCGGGTCTCAATGGCGCCTCAGCGGTAATTACCAACATTACACACTTGAACCATAGTGTACTATTTAGTAGAGGCAAAAAATTTCTTGTACACAAGTACTGCCTCGAAACAGATATATTATAATCTGAAATAGCATTTAAACTACTTTTTTGTGATAAATATAATGTAGCAAATTAATACATAAAATATATTGTTTGGCACATTTTACATATCACATCATATTGAATGGTTTGATCCTAAATTAGACATAATCTGATCTACCGATGCCAGAAGACCTAGAACTGATATACATGAATATTTCTAAATATATGCCTGCTTTGTCAAAATTCTCGGATTTCTTCTTCTATGATAAGCACGTATACCACACATGTATAAACCTTAATCTTGAACCAATCTATCGATTGTTGAAAATTGCATTAAAATCCGTTGAGTGTTTTAAAAGATATAAGCGAGAAAAAAAAACTAATGTTAAGAGAAATTACACCAAGATACGATCAAACATCACACATTCATTTGTCCTAGGTGGGAATCGAAACTTTTCAGTAGGAGGCAGGATTTTTAACCATTAGACCAATAGTTCCACTTAAGAAATATGCAGATAATAAACTCTATCTCTATTGTATGTCTTCGATACGTATGTTTTTCAAATTTGAAAGTATTTGTTTCGAAAATAAAGACATTAAAATTAGCACCCACCTATCGTGGAAGACTATACTTTAAAGGTACGTATTTCCCTGTCTGCTAAAACTTTGATATCGTCGACACATCTCAGCCTTCTGCATTTGACGGCGGCTGCCAATCAAAAGGGCTTTCACCTAATCCCGGTTAGGATTAAGGAAAAAATAAACCGACGAACCCCTCTGTCCTGCACAAGCGATCATGCTTCACTGCCTCCGATGTTTTGACAACATTATAACTTCAGTTAAATGAATAAAAATTACAGAAATTACAACCTTATTCTGCAGGCGTTAAGAATCAAGAAGTGTTAAAGGAGTTGAATATAGCGTTACAAAGTTCGGCGTTTGACGCTTGAGGTTTGCGTTTGTAATGTAATTGTTGTATAAATGTATTGTTTGTTTTGTAAAGTTTTTGCACGACTGATCTTTGGGTAGGTGTAAAATTTGAGATTACTTTTTTTCGTTTAAGAAACTGTCATCGTTTTAGCACTTAAATCCAAGTATATTCGTTCACTGCGAGGTATACGGCCTCTATTTAAAAATGCTGTGAAATTATTTTGAATGTGGAACGAAAAGGTATGCGATTTTGGATATTAATATTCTAAATTCAATTTTATAGCTAAATTCGACTTGTAAAGTACCGTAATCTATGATTACTTTCATTATAAATATAATTTAAATAAAGAAGATGAAATAGAAACATAGAAGCGGTCACAACAATGTTTAGCAAGATGTAGCAAAATAGTAGGTTGAGATATATATTATCCCAGCTTTACTAGTCTATTGCTTTACATACATAGTATTAGGCTCAATAGATCTATCAAATTATCCTAGGAATAGGTTTATTACCTAACCACCGATGTTGTCCTGCAGAATTTGCTCCATTAGTCGGGTCTTACATTAGAATCGGTTAATTTTGTTGAATCGTGAACTTTATTACGTCACAATGACGTCTGACGTTTGTAGTATATGACAAAGATAGGTAGATAGTTATAGTAGCCAGTCTACAAACAATTCACAACTCGTTTTGAATATGTTAAAAGTACCTGACGTATAAAAAAATGCCTGTTCCTTTGTATGTGCAAAACAGAAAGGCTTGAGAAATACAAATTCATAGAAAGTAAAATTTATTGAAGAATTCGCCTTCGTCTAAACTGTCAACTGTCATTCAATGGACCACCACCAAACTAACGCATTATCAGCAGATCAGTACGAGCACGACTTACCTTCCCTTTCCGTGAAACCTATTCAATATGTGGATAAACCAACAATAAGGCGTTGAAATCCATACCTTTGTTAAGCCGCTAAAAAAACATTTGAGCAAAAGTTGCTAGACCGAAAATGAGAAAAGGACGTTTTGAAAAACAGATTATGACAAGCCCCTGTTGTGTTTGTAAACAACGATAGAATGTGTACAATAGTGTGCCGTAATGTGACACCTTTTTTGATTGGATGGTCTATAAGTAGCGTTATTGATATCAGATTTTTGCATTATGGCAACACTATTTGCTGATTGGCGGTAAAATAGGCAAATTGTTGACGTATGCTTAGAATACGGATACAGCTGCATTTCGAAAAAAAAAAAAATTTGATCACTTGGAGATAGGTGGGTTTGCCATGGATGTATGGATGAATTGACAGGATTAATTTGAAGTATATTATATTATAAATGGTTCGCAGGAAATACGATTGCATTATACAGTGAACGTTTTTTTTAAATCGTTGCTTTCTTTGGATTTAATATTCTAAATTAAAAATGTTTACTCTAAAGAATATAGAGAACTGTAAGCGCTTATTAGTGATGTTCTAGCATATCTCGTTACTAAGTTTTAAGACGATATTTAGTGTCATTTTCATATCGCCAAAGTCTGAAAGAAAACTGTTAGCCTTAAGTTTTACAGTCAACTATAGGCATGAAGCTATTCAAGAGAAATTTGATAGGATTCTCTTTAACAGGTATGCTATCTTTTCGTTGTGTGAGGTTTTAAAGTTTAATAATAATTTCATAAAAATATACCTTAATTCCTTTTGTTGTCCTTCCCTTCCTTAAAACTATATCTTTATATAATAATATACTATATATAAAACTGGTTATTTTAAGTGTACTTTCTAGAAAAATTGTTTGTTAGTAATGATACCTAACGCTCATTAGGAAACATATTTATTAGGCATATCTACAGGTTTACACTACGCAATTATTATATATAAAAAACTCGATGGGTGGCCGAGATAACTAATTAAAAAAGTAATTAAAATTTAATATAAATAGTTCCGAATTATTTTACTTTTAGACTCACATTACTGATAGACTCACAAATCGAAATCAATTACTTTTGTGTTTATTAATTTTGCAAATGTAGGTATGGCAGCCTTAAACCGACATCAAAGTGCCAAAAATTAAGTTTAAATAACGAAGCTTTCACAGGCACGCGTTAGTCCGCCATTTTGTCAATAATTTAACGAGAAAATTTTGTTAATTAATTGTTAATTTGGATAGAGTGAACTGTGAGTCCATTTCTGACGACTTGTAAATTGGCAATTATTTATTAATGCTAGGCATTGCTATGTTTAAAATTGTGTGTGAAGAGTTGAATCACTTTTCATTTAAATATATTTGAGGTACTTCTTGGATTTTGTGGGTTAATTAATAATTATTTATTTAATTATATTTTCAATGTAATTTCTCATATTGGCCAACTAATTAAATATAGGTAAAAGATTTAGAGAAGTGGATTTGCATTTGAAATCTTTCGCGATGGGTGAATACAATTTTGTTTCAAAATAAAATTATACTGCTGCTGGTTTTATTTTATCTATAAACTAGCCGACCCACGCAACCTCGTTTGCGTCTCCTAATGCCCGTAGCGTGATAATTTTCGCCCGTTTTTGTAACATTCTTCATTGTTGCTCCGCTCCTGTAGGTCTTAGAGTGATGATATATAGCCTCTCGATAAATGGGCTATCTAACACTGAAATAATTTTGCAAATCGGACCAGCGGTTCCTGAGATTAGCGTGTTCAAACAAATAAACAAACAAACAGTCTTCAGCTTTATATATTAGTAAGATTAATCTATATCTTTACTAATACTTATTGATGATAATATTATAAAGAGGTAAAGTTTGTGAGTTTGTTTATCCATTCCTACTGATCCGTGGCTAGTTAGAAAAAAAACACATAAAATCATAGACAATACCTACCAAATAATTATTATTAATTATTAGGTATCCATAGCTATACTAATATATAAACCTGAAGAGTTTGTTTGTTTGTTTGTTTGAACACGCTAATCTCAGGAACCGCTGGTCCAATTTGAAAAATTCTTTCAGTGTTAGATAGCCCATTTATCGAGGAAGGTTATAGGCTATATATCATCACGCTAGGACCAATAGGAGCGGAGCACCAATGAAAAAGGTTTCGAAAACGGGGGAAAATTATCAAGCTACGGGCAATAGAAGACGCAAACGAGGTTGCGTGAGTCGGCTAGTTATCTATAATACAGACAAAAATTTTATATGCATTTACGACCAATACGACCTTCAAACCTTTAAGAAAAGAGCGTATTCCTTCTTTAAAGGGCCGGTAACGCACTTGTAACGCCTTTGGTTTTGCGGGTGTCCATGGTCGGCGGTAATCGCTTACCATCACGTGATACGTCTGCTCGTTTGCCCCCTATTCCATAAAAAATATCCTTACACACGGCGTAAATCATGCCCAAAGTAATAACGTCCAACATTTACGTTTCCAAATTCATAGATGTCGCTAGTGTTTTGTCAACCTTACTGTCTCAAAGGAGGTTTAAAAGGTTTACATACTAAACGAAATGTCATTCTCATCACAACAACCATAAATACTACACGATGCAAATTTTGTTCATAACCTCTGGTAGGTTAAAGAAACTCTTGTATGACATTTTAAGTTGTTCTGTGGTAATGCATAATAACTTAAATATATGTATTATATTATATGTATATATATATGTATTATAAATGCGAAAGTTTGTAAGGATGGATGGATGGATGTTTGTTACTCTTTCACGCAAAAACCACTGAACGGATTTGGATGAAACTTTACAGTAATATAGCTTATACATCAGGATAACACATAGGCTAATATTTGTAGCGATAACCGACATACACGCGGGCGGAGCCGCGGGCAACAACAAGTAAGTTATATAAAAAACTATCATATCGTCATTCTATTGTCTGATTAACCAATCATTACCATAATGCTTAAGACCTATTGCTTCTTAAATTAAACCCCATCGAATATCTAAAAGTAGTTGTCTAAGCTAAATTTTACCTTATAACCCGAAAACATTGATTTATATAACTTTGCTAGCTTTTGATCTATTAATGGTAAAAGTAGCCTACCTCCTTTCTCAAGAATTAAAATATCTACATGCCAAATTTCATTGAAATCGGAGCAACGGTTTAGCCTAACAGATAGACAGACAGACGGTTACATTCGAATTTACAGTAAATAGAGTATAGACAACATGAATGTATAGAATAGTATGGATTAAGTAAAGTATCGATATTGTATAATGTAACATAAGAGATTACTTTAGAAAGTAATAAGAGATAAAGAAAACACTCTAGTTAAGAGAACTCGATTAGACATAGTTTTAATTTCTATAATAAAAGCTAAATACCTTATGAACCTGCTATAAATATTAATACTTCCAATATCAAATATGTTTCGTGTAATCCTTGAATGTTTACTTCAGAGGGACCGGTATCGAGCTAGGGTCAATTCTTGGGTTGTAAAAATTGTTATTGGATTTTATTACTTTTATTGTAAGAAAATTCTCATTAGCCAGCACAGAGTTTCGTCTTTTATAACTTGTGTATTAGATTTAAATTAGGAATACTAAAAGTTGTTGACTCTAAAGCTATAATTTTAAAAAGACTAATGAATTTTTCCTCTCCAATAAATGTTCCGAATCAGTTCACAAGACACAGAAATGTAAGATAAGAATAAATAGAGAACCTCTAACACTGAGACCTTTTTTGAAGTCGGAAAAAAAATTATAAATTTCTGAAAAACAAATGACAATCAGGTTTGAAAAAAGCATTAGCAAACTAATACAGAAGTTGCCTAGTTCGCGTTGGTATACTAGTAGCATGCAAAATTTTGTGTCTGGCCAGTCCCAGGGTCTAATGATCGGCGTGGAGATACGCCCGCCGCCTCCCTGAGAGCGGCTAGGGTTGCCACTGCCATGTTTATACATGGCAGTACTCATTTAATAAAATATATATATATAATATATATAAATATATTCATGTTTTTGTATGTGTGTTGTGATGTCAGAAATTCAAAATCAGTTATTACCAAATTATATAATGAAACAAGTAAATCTATTGACTATAAAATTGTCCATTAATTTCATATTTCAACAGTTTTAAGAAAGTACAAATCTATTTTTAACCGACTTCAATAAAAGGAGCAGGTTATATCAATAATTCGAAAGTTTTTTTTCTTAATGTGTTCGCGGATACCTTCGTCGTTTATAACCCGTTTTTGATGATTCTTTTTTTAATGAAAAGGAGATATCCCAACAGTGGTACCATGATAAGGACACTAAGATCTGATGATGGCATCCAAGAGAAATCAAGTCAAACCTTGAAGTCGGTTTTATTTTTGTTAAAATTTTACTTGTTATAAAAGTATTAGCTGACCCAGCAAACTTCGTACCGCCATATTTTTCTTTCGTAACTACTTCTACTTCAAAATTTCTGTAAAACTTCTTTCAGTAATTACGCAAGCTTTAGATTCTAACAGGTAGTGAAAAAAAACTTTTCCGGTTATCTTTTAATTATCTTCTATACAAATCTTTTGCTAACAATAAATAGTTATTCGATTTGATGCAGCCGATCGGAAGTTAGGCGCGTACATACATTTCGGCGATTAATTTTTATTTATGTAGATAGATAGATTTAATAAAATTTAGTTGCAACGTTTTAGAAAAAGTCAACCCGTCTAGTTTTTAATTTATCTACTATATGGTTCAAATCTGAACTCTTCTTAGAAAATGAAAATAGGTACCCATCAAGACGAAAAATATGTTGACAAAACCTACACAGCTTACATTTTTTTCCTCGATTATATATGTAGCTGAATTTTTCCCTTGGTATTTTTCATATTAATGCATGCAGTGTGTTTCTGTTCTCCCTAAATCGTAAATATACAAAAACAACTTAGCAAACATTTTTCTTAGCAGACAACCCTACAGCCCGGCGTCTAGTTCTGTAATGAAGCAATTTAAATGCATGAGGCAGGGCGAGAGGCGCGTTTGGTGGGGGGAGCGCCAATCATAAATCAACGTCGTAACGTACAAACTGCCACGTTCTAATTCCAACCATATTTACTTTTCTGTAAGACTTAGTTTTCTTTATCATTATTTTGCAAATATGATTTTTTAGGTGGTGAAAGAAGTGGTAGGTATGGATGATAGTGGCCGCTCGGGGTAAGTACGGTATATCTCTGCAGGTACAGGATTATAGGAGGGTACGGAACTACACAGGCGAAAATGTTTTCCTAACTTATTTGGAATAGTGAAAGGAAAAGTCGTGAGGAAAGTGATATCGGTTTGGGTTATTTAGCTACCTATGTTATTTGGTTCGACCTTCTTAGGAATGGATTTTCTGATCCAACTATTTTCTTGCTTGATTAGAATGAGTTTTTGTAGCTATAGAAGATCAGAATGAAAGTAACTTTTTAACTAATTATGAAGTTATTAGATTACGTTTATTAACGTCTTGGTGGGTGCCTATGAAAATTGGATTGGACGGAATCGGAGTAAAACTGATTTCTGTTTTGCTAAGAATTTCGTTGAGTGGCAGGTACGATCGAATGTCATACCTAGGAATTTCTTGGAAGTTTATACAAATTCTTATCCTAGACTAGGATTGAATTCACAGCACACATATTTGCGTACTGATCAGCTCGGAACTGCTATTCTTATTTTTTGTTTGGTTCAAGGGAGCTTTGAATTTTCTAAATTGGCATCCAAATTTTTCAATCTAAACTATTAAATTGATGTGCAATTAGTTAACTTTACTTGAGATTCTGACTATAAATTAAAATTTTAATAAGTAAGTAAATATGATAACGAAGAGATTAGTGTGATATTAACTGTTCAATATATAAATTTGTTAACTTTGAAACAATTTACTCGAAGGTTATTTAAAGGTTAATAGATATTGTAACGCAATCATATATCTGTTACCAATGAAATAGTAACATTAATTAAAAAAAGTCTACTGAAACTAGCGAGCAAGTATCATTTGCATTCAATTTGAAGCTAGGTAAAACTTTAGATAGGCAAGAGCGCCTGAGGATGGCTGCCGGGGTGGTTTTTAGTCCCGGTCCTCGGGGAGCCGGAGATCCGAAGGGATTTTCCAACTAGTCATAACAAAAAAAAAGTTAAGTATGACGTGTACTTTTAAAAATATTATTATAGTAGGCACAAGGAGTTAATCGGTAGATAGTTCTCTTGAATTTTACAAGACTACGGTATGACGAAGCCAAAAGAAATGGTAATGTTTTTGGCAGTCTATTGTTTGTATGTTCCACCGAAGCACCTAAACTACTAAACTGATTTTAATGAGTGACATGTAAAAAAAATCGTAATAATGGCCCGGGTAACAAACTCTTTATCAATTTTATCAAAAGTTTGTTACGTAATCGGTTTATAGTTTTTTTTTAACTTTTCCTTGTCACCAAAGCCTATGGACACCAACAATTCAAGGGTCAAAAGCACCTTGTCGCCTTTTGTTTTATGCATGGGCCTGCCAAAATGACTCTGCCTGATGGAAAGCATAAACAGAATCCAAGAGTGGTGGTCACCATACTCATTGCGAATGCAGACAATGCTACAATGCAGCACGGTGACCACTATGGCGGCCTAGTGATGCTGCTGCCAATTGGGCCTCTGGTCTCACATTCACCAATGAAACACGACAGCACGAACGATGTCATTTTACGTTGATTTCTGTGCAAGGGTAGTACCCCCATTCGTGCTGCGTGGCTTTACTACCTTTGTGGCTTCACTTCCTTCCAAGAATCAGAGGAAAAGACAGGGTTTAAGCTCTAGTGATCCTTCTCACTCGGTAAAGAACAACGAAAAAAATTGTAAACACCTGGTTTACCTGAAGTCAAGATAGGTGTTACTCCAATTGAATCTGGTCCATTTGCGCCGTCTCCTACGATAGCCGATTGGAAGTATCTGTTTCCTGTGTGATACTAAGGTCATTTTTCACTATTTTTAGCCCGCGACTCTGTCCGCGTGGATTTCGGTTATCGCAGTAAATAGTAGCCTATGTCCTTGCTTAAGAATCATAAGCTCTTCATTGTTAATTGTATTCAAATCAGTTTAGCGGTTTGGCCGTAAAAGCGTTACATACAGACAAAGTTACTTTTGAATTGACATTAATTGTTGTTAGGTATTTTACTTAGTTCAAGTTTACGTAACTAATGTACATTAGTAGTGCGAGGATATTTAGTACGACTGATACTCATTTAGATTGTTCGCAGTCCACTCTTTAGACATTTAATATATTCTTATTGATCAGCTGATGTTATAAAAATGAAGGTCTTATTGATTCTTATTGGTGCATTTTGGAAAAAAGAACTGTGAATTTTACCTTCACAAATAAAACAATTTTTATATATTAACAACTATGTTTTATATACATTGAGACTACATAAAATATTCACGTATTGTATGTACGTACGTAGTGAAAGCATGTGTGTGTCTATTATTTAAATGTTTTTGCTAAATATTTTATAGTTCTTTTGTCGTTGTTTTTTTGCCTCGGTGGCACAGTGGTCAGTTAGTGTATGCGACTGCTGTGTTTAACGTCTCGGGATCGATTCCCGGGGCGGACCAAATGTTTGTATGATCTGCAAATATTTGTTTAGGAGTTTGGGTGTTTTCTATATATAACATGTACATATGCATTTACAAAAGAAATGATCTATAAGTATAATGTATAACAGTTTTCTAGTACCCATAGTCCAAGCTCTGCTTAGTTTTGGACTAAATGGCATCGAGTCTTTGATATTCGACATATTTGTGTTATAATTACAGTGACTTTTACTACAGTCCATTCTGGTTATCTGTTAGATATCGCAGACTGTGATATGACTGTACTATTTTCTTAATATTATTATAAATTATATAATATTTTGTTTACTGTAAAATAATAAAGAATCCCTATTTATCTATATGTCAGTATAAATACGAATACAACTAACTAGTTACAATCATTTTTATTATTACCATATTTAATGGTGCTGCGTTCTATAAACGAGACGCTAAAATCGCTACTTTTAATAAACAAATGATAAATTAAAAGCAGGTGAAAAGTGATTAAATGAAGCAAAGAGATTTACAACTACTGTTATTTAAACATACCACATACATTATTTAACTTTTTAAACAGTAAACAAAACACATCAATAACCACAGACAAAAATTTTAAAAACAGAATTCTAATCAAATCTTTTTACTTTTTTTATCGTATGTGGGCGGTGTAGTCATTACGAGGGCCATGCATTCTGTCACTGAACATAACGATTCACGATGTCTGCTAATGGTATTCCGCCTACCAATTCCACCTATTTCGAGATACGCATCGGTGGTCAGCGACACGCCCTACTCACAACAAATGAGCGACAAAGCACGCGAACTGACCTTAACATGGATTTTCATGGTCTATAGATATTAACGAAGTAGGTACACGCTTGATTTACAACTATTATATCTAGCTCTAGTTTAGTCCTATTTAAGTTTGAAGAAAATATAACATTTATGAGCATGGAAAATAAAGAAATGAAAATAACAGCAGAATTCAAGAAGTATATTGAAGTATACTTTTTTTTTTCATGTGTTGACCCAAATGACCCAAATGACTCTAATCTGCCTGATGAAAAGCATAAGCAGAATCCAAGAGTGGTGGTCACCATACTCATTGCGACTGCCGACAATGTAGCAATGCTTCTGCATCATTGGGCGTCCGGTCCCCTACTCACCAACGAAACACCCCACCACAAACGCTGTCATTTTATGTTGAATTTTTTTACGTAAGATGCACCGACCCGGTCGAGCCGGCTCGTTCGTGCTAAAATCATCATTGAAGAAGTTAATTTTCTAATTAAATTACAGAATTAAAACACTACCAGAGAAAGGACATTTCCTTTTTCATCCACGCTATTAGATAAGTACTATTTTGATACGCAAATTCCAATTTTAAAAATATTTTTAATCAAAAGGGCCAAGTTATGAATGCGTCCTCAAACATTTCCTTTGCCCATTGTTAGATACAATCGTCGCTTCTTAAAAATAGAAGAAAGCTACTGAACTATGACGTCTCTCATAACAACAGTTATTCGGACGAATAGATTTGTTGACGTTTCGCGGCCTGAGAAATAATCGGAAACTGTCTTCATACAATCATAACATTAGTATTGTGTGACTTTATAATGAAACCCAGTTCACAAGAAGGTGCAGTTCCGATATGGCGTTTCTTGATACCATACGTTTTTTGCTCTTCTCACACGTCATGGTATATGCCATCCCGTACAACAATAATATTAATTATTTAAAAAGTTTTGATGAAAATTGTAACAAATTGACAACGGATCCTTATTTTGAACCTGAAATGGTTCTTGGACGACCGTGGAGAATATACTACACGTGGAATATGGATTTGGTAGAGAAGTGCTTGGATATGGTGTTTACTAATGCTACTCAGGCGGTTAGTAAAGTTTATAAATAGTCATAAGCAGTTCAGAAGTAGGTGGGTCGTAAATGATTCGTGATCAGCTCCTAGTGGTTGAAAACTCATACAGAAGTGAAAGAACAAGTGTATGACAATTTCTGGATGAAATTTTAGGCGGTTTTACTCAAGTATGTATTTAAGGATGATGATTTAGTCGATTTATTATATAAACTGGGTAGGCCTGTTGATTGTACCTGTCAGGTGCCAGTGGCATTTACCTTTAAGTTTTAGAACCGATGAGAAGACTACTAGGTCTGTACTGGACTGTAGTAGGTCGAATAGGTGTTTATGTATTTATTTTAATGATGAGCCACATATTGATTGACTCGACTGGAGTGGTACCACTGCTTCACAAATTACTATTGTTGAGATTGAGGTTACCAGTGTTCTATCTTGCCTTGTGGACGGAAGTGAACCAGGACCGTGTATACACTATTGACTCTTGACTTGCTGGTGACTTTAAATAATTATTTTCTAGAATTAGGTATTTCAAGCGATTTTAAGGATCCCTTCGAACTTCAATCCAATCTGTCCATTCCATTACCAAAATAAATAGCGAATAGGAATGGAACAATAGTAATACAAGTAATGTGGTGTTTATCTGAAAAACATTGCCATGTAACATTTATACTTTTCAAATAAGGTTCAATTTTATCGTTTCAAAATATCCATCCTTTTGGAGAAATGGCTTCCCAGCCTGATAAGTCCCGGTATGATGGCAGCTTCTAATTATATTTTGTATGCTTGTATGTTTAAATATTTTTTTATTTTTTTTTGTTGTATTTTTTTTTATTTATTTGTAGTTAATTATTGAAAATAATTGCTCGTGGCTGTAGGAATAATTGTTAAAAATTGAAACCTACATAATTAATTGTAAAAATGAAAGGACAAACTGAGAAAGATCACATACCTGCTTAAGATTTTTGGTCAAATATTGATTATTGAACTTAATCTGTAGGTAGAAGAAGAGACAGATAGAACCACTTATGGTACTGACGCCTATCGGCGTCAAATCAACTGCTATGGGGGGCTCTGAAAATCAGTACTGAGATAAAGACGCCTTTTTGTGAGACGCGGCGTACAACCCTCGTTGCCATGTTTTTACTCTGTTTGGGGTGTTGATATGTTACGTACAAGTTATGTAGATGAATTTATTGTCCGTATGACGTGTAATATGGTGTAATAATGCGTTAGTGCACGATAATACACGTCAGCAAACTCACTAATGCCACGTAACATATTTTGGCTTTGATGTGATTGACAGCTTTGATTGACATTTAAAATGTTGCAAGCCAAAAAAAAAAAAAAAAAACTATTTCTTACTTAGAAACTTTATTTTTATATTACTTCTTTACTGTGTTAGAAATTTTGTATTTTGGTTGTGTGTTGTGTTTTGCAAATAAAGTTTTTTATTATTTATTATTATATATTTAAATACTCGTAAACATGTGTTTTATTTCTTCTTTACAGATAGTGAACCGGGTTTACCATGACATGGTTGATTACTTAGAAATGCAACCGTACTGGGACGCGGCCACACTTCTCGTTTCAATGGGTCAGGCCCGTCATGAAATGTTGTTGTTCGTCGATCAGGGAGCTGCCGGCCGATTTATTGGTGTTCCAAATGTGGTTAGAGATGGAAGTGAGTACAGCAAATCCTGCAAATCTTAATTATTCCTTAGGATGAGCAGTCTTTTGCTAATTGTCTATTTTTCTTGTTCCAAACCTTTATTATTCACAAAGTTTATTTGGAGTCGGCTACTATTTCAACCGGTTCAAAGTATTGTATTGAATTGCATGATGTACGACCAGTGTAGTGTCATGAGCACAGTTATTTGTTAATTGTATGAGAGTAGTTTAACTAATGCCCTTATGTATTTGGTGATACGTAAGTATATTTGGGATCAGATGTGTGTGAGGTATCTGAAGCTGTTGTTATTATAAGTTTTATTATTTTCGTTGAGCCAAATCTATTGTGTATTTTACAGATATATCTCCAAGTAAAAACGCTGTCCCGTTAATAAGGATCCATATGAAGTTACTGTACAACGCTAAATACTTAGTCATGTCAGATTGTACCGTAGGAGTCAGTACTTTGTCAGCTCGCAAAGACTCCGACATATTCAGGGCAGAGGTTCAAGGAGTCGCCAGCACTTTGGATTTCGGACCTGGGTCACCAGCGTGTACCGGTGACTATAACCCTGAAGAAAAAAAATTGGACGCGCAATGATTAGTTTAGATTTATTTTTTAATTTTTTATAATATTTTAATTAAATAAATAGACCAAGGTACATCGATTATATTCGATTAAATTGTTGATTTTTGTTGCTTTTTTGTTTACACTTTTTCACCATTATCCATCAACAGATTTCATTTATCCATCAATACTCCACTGTTCACTACTATACCACGCTGCTCAGACGGGTAAGTGCAGTGTTTGTTCTACTGTCCTACGTAATTTGCTCCCTTGTTGTAAGCCGTGTTTGCCAAGGTAGTAGAGCCATGCTGATTTCAGCTCGATTGGACCGGCTCGACCGGAGCGGTACTAACCTCGCACAGAAAATCAACGAAAGTGAATCAAAGATCGTGCTGTCGTGTTTCGTTGGTGAGTACGAAACCGGAGGCCCAATGATGCAGAAGCATCGAATTCGCAGTATGGTGAACACCACTCTTGGATTTTGTTTATGCTTTCCAACAGGCAGAGTAGAGGCATATTGGGAGAGACAAAAAAAAAACAATATTCATATATAATTAATATATTATGCACTTGTGGTGCATTGGTGGGCTTAATGCCAAAGGTATTTCCTACCAGTCAACCATTAGGCGATGCAGAGAAAATGGAAAGTAGGTGCTTTTTGATAAATAATTGTATTAAAAAAACTTGAGAGGTGTCAAGGGACACCCAGATGGAACGAAGTTATATTATTATGGATATATACATAAAATACTAAAATTATTTTAGAAATAATCAGACTGTACAAAATATTCTATAAAACAATATATTTTCTGTAAATAAATGCAAAAAGCCAACATCATGTGGTATTCCCAGACGGCCACCCATCCAAAAACTAACCACGCCCGATGTGGCTTAACTTCAGTGATTGGACGAGAACCGGTGTATTCAACATGGTATGGACGTTGGCAATCAGTTTGATATATTTAACATTTAGTATCCAGCACTATGACATCAACTCAATGTCAGCGTTTACTGCGATGGGCATGATACAGCTTCAGCGAGTATCTGTAAATACCGCACTTATTAGACTAGTGTTAAGATCAAAATGTATTCATTAATAGACATGAACAGCCTTAAATAGTCCACTGTTTTACGTTTCCATACCAATCTGATCAAATAAGTGGGTATAGGGTTAGTGTCGAAATTCCTTCTTGCTGCGGAGCCATTGTCCTCTGTAGTCGGCTCTTATGACACCCGAGCGATGAATAGGGGTGGCATCACTCAGTACTCTTGATTTGTCATGGAATGGATTTGGATAATTTGATTAATAATTTTAAACAACAACAATAGAAACAATATGTTCTGTTAAATTAGTAAAGTTAATGGAAATCTATAACCGAACGTTACCTTACTAGGTAACCAAACGTCAATCGCTTTTGGTTGAGCCGTATGAGATAAAATGACAAATTAATTCATCGCCACTTTTTTATATGGGTATTCGGGCTTTTCAAAGTAACTCTACTCAGCCTGATGGTAAGCATGAGTAGAATTCAAAATTGGTGGTCACCATCCGCAGTGCGAAAGTGATCAATGCAGTATTGTGACCCACACTATGGCGGCCTAATGAGATGCTTATATACAATTTAACAAAAATGAAACCGACTTCAAGGTTCGACTCGATTTCTCTTATATGCAATCATCAGATCTTAGTGTCCTTATCATGGTACTACACGGATATCTATGTATCATATATGTATGTGTATATATGTTTTTTACTGTATGTATTAGTATTATTAGATTAAATAGTATAACTGTTTTAAAGCTACTATCATCTAGTTTTCGCCCTGAAGTGCACCTACCTCATGTTTTCTCTACATTGCCCAACCGGTTGACTGGCAGAAAATGCCTTAGGCATTGAGTCCGCCGATGCATGTATTTGTGCATAAAGTTGTAAATAAATAAATAAATAAATATCTCCTTTCCATTAAAAAAATAATCATCAAAATCGGTTCATAAGCGACGAAGCTATCCCAGAACAGACATATAAAATATGGTCGAATTGAGAACGTCCTCCTTTTTTTGAAGTTGGTTAAAACTTACTTATTTTTGACCTGCAATGCCTTGGTATCAATTTCGAACATATCAGAAGATGGCTATTGTATAGTATAACAATAACTAATATATATATATAGCACATCTAAGGAATTTCCAATCGTTACAGTCGTGATCATTTCCGAGTATTGTTTCAAATGTAAGCAACTTAATTGCATAACAATCTACATTAGAACTTATGTCGATGCTAATAAAACTCATTGATGTTTGACTGCCTCGGTGGCGCAGTGGTAGCGTATTTGATTGCTGTGCTTGAGGTTTCGGGTTTGATTCCAGGGTCGGGTCAAATGTTTGTATGATCTGCAAATATTTGTTTAGGAGTTAGGGTGTTTTCTATATATAATATGTATGTATTAACAAAAAAAGTATGTATGTATATATATCGCTTATCTAACCCATAACACAAGCTCTGCTTAGCTTGGGTAGACGGCGGACATCTATGTCCGAAATATTAATTTATTTTTCCTGTATTTTTATTAGTACGTACCTATGTGTTAGGCCAAATCCTCTTTTCTACGTAGAGGCCTATATCCAGTGGACTATTAAAGATTCTTGATATTGTGATGAAATAATGATTTCATAAAAAAAAATTGAAGATAACAAAAAAAATACCAAAAAAAGAATCCAATTTAAAGCACTAGACCAAATTGCAATGGGAAGCACCCGTTTTCAAATAAAAAAATAATCATCAAAATCAGTCCACCCAGTGGAAAGCTTTCTTATGGGATGAATAATAGATGATAATGATAACTCTATATTCTTAACCGTCATCGGTTAATCATGGCAAAAGAGCAAATTAATCACCCGGTTGTAAGTGGCACCGGTTTTCTATGGAGCCCAGATATCACTGAAGTCAAAGCTTAATGCCGAAACACGGATCTTCCACGTTAAATTGTTTTCTCTGATTGGGCAGACTACAGATGGAATCATCAGTCTGTCCAATCAGAGCTAAGTAACTAAAAAACTAACTAAAACCGGAAACCATAGATCATCGAATGACAACTTTACAATTCTTTTTTTTTTTGGTATAGTGGGCAAACGAGTAAACCATTTCCGGCGCCCATGGACACCCGCAACACCAAAGGCGTCACAAGTAATAATAAAATAATAAAAATGTTTTTATTATTTCTCATACATTGTCATACACGAAATAAATTGAGGCAAACCCCAGTAACAACAAAAAAAAATCAAACAAACAATAAGTACTTTGTTTATAACAATTTTTTTACTTGAACAAAATCCTAAAAATCCAAGTAATGTTGTTAGTACCTACTACGTATGTCAATACCTTAAATAAATTAATTAATGTGCCGTACTCGCTTTTGACGCCACGCGCGCATCCTAAAAATGTCACGCGCAGACCTATTTTCAGCTTTAAATTAAAATTATAAATAATGGAGATAGAGTTCCGGGAGTTAGGACTTTTTTTTATTGGAAATTTCCTCTTCTTTAACGAGCTTTTTTGAAAATTGCTTAAATGTTAATATTTTTCAAGTTATTAACAAAAAACGAAATATCATTTTTTTTCCATCTTATTTTGTTAATAACAATTGCAATTTTTAACCTGCACCGAAATCCTTCAAAAACATTTTTCTAGAGGTGATTCCGAATCGAATGAGCCATCGCTCATATTTTAGGACCTTTATCTCTATTTTTATTGTCCTGATTTACGCCCTTAGGGGTCGAAATTTCAAAAATTTCTTTTTTGGTGCTCACTTACGTTATAAAGAACCTACATGCAAAATTTCAGAACTCTAGGTTCAGCCGTTTGGGCTGTGCGTTGATCTCTGGGTATGTAAGCCAGTCACCTTCCTCTTTTATAAATAATAAATAAATAAATGAATATTTCGGACATGCAACACACAACGCCATCTAGTCCCAAGCTAAGCAGAGCTTGAGTTATGGGTACTAGACAACTGATACAAAAACACATATACTTTTTTTATATATATATAGATTAAGGACAATATTAATAACATCAATACAATATTATTTGAAATGATATACAATCATTAAATATGTTTTTTTAATAACGATGATAAGAATGAAAAATGTGTTAGTAAATACTACTTGCACGTAATCAGAATCTTGTATACCACGACAGGATGTCAATGTATTACAGGAGTATCCGTTGCAAAACATTTTATTCGTCATTTAATACCTGTATTGATGTTTGTATGCACCGGCTTTGCCTTTATAATCGGCCCAACTACGAAACAAGTTATAGTGTTACCATGGCAGTCCTTAGCCCCACAAGTATTCTAGTTATTACCACTCTGGTGTCAGAGGTAGCTGTTTTCGAACAAAAGTCGGAAATACCAACGTATTATGATGCTATCTGCAACAACGCGACAAAAGATCCATTCTTTGAAGATAAAACAGTTATTGGAAAACCATGGAGGGTATATTTCACTTGGAATATGCCATTGGATGAATACTGCATGGAATTTACATTCAAATATGCTGATAAACACGTTAGTAATTTTTTAATCAAATCTATACTTCCTACTAATATTATAAATGCGAAAGTGAAACAACTGAACGGATTGGGATGAAACTTTACAGTAATAGAGCTTATACATCAAAATAAAATTTAAGCTACTATTTGCCGCGATAACCGACATAAACGCGGGCGGAGCCGCGGGCAACAATTAGTAATATTTAGTAAGACTAGCGCGTATAAGCAACCAAACTCTTCAGCTTTATATAAAGCTGAAGAGTTTGGTTGCTTATACGCGCTAGTCTCAGAAACTACCGGTATGATTTGAAAAATTCTTTCAGTGTTAGCCCATTGATCGCGAAAGGCTATAGGCTATATATATTCACACTAAGATCAAAAGGAGCGGAGCACCAATGAAAAATGTTTTAAAAACCGGGAAAAATATTCAATAATAGATGGTAATAGGGCTGCGTGGGTAAGCTGGTGTCCAGCAGTGTAAGAATATCAGCTCTTTTCCAAAATGATGTAAGATATTTTTGGCGTATGATTACTCGATTAAGTGCTTGCGTAGAGAGCTTTTAAATTTTTATTTTTGTCTAGTCCCGTCTTGGAAAATTCATGAAATAGAACAGAATAGTGTTTTCTTTGATAATGGCGTTGTCACGTAACTAAAATAAAATTTCTCTATAATTATCTTCGTTTCTCTTATTTTAGTGTAACGATTCCGAGAGATAGATTAGATAACATCTTTTTCAGTGTGAATTATCTTTATAAAATTTAAGTCAATCTTTGACATTTAGAACGTCGTTTGACTAGACGAAACTGATTTTTAGTGAAATCTAGTTTAGTTTGTTCACGAACAGCAGAAATAGTACCATTATAAGCTATTTATTACTAAATTTTCAGACGGTGAGCCGTTTAAAGAGTGGCTTAGACAACATGAAAATCAAACCACCATTGTCCAAGAAAGTTTTAGTTATATCAATGATTGCATTTCCCGATATGCTGCTGTTCAATGATCCTAGTGGTATACCAGGGCTGTTTGTTGGCGTAATATACGATACTATAAGTGAGTATCTAAACCCCTTATAAAATAATAGCGTCCTCTAGCATAGGATTTTTTTGGGCATGGGCAGGGATATGGGAAGCTGAGACAGATGTGTATATATGGTGGTACGAAGTTCGCCGGGTCAGTTAGTTAATTAATGAATAATTTCTTCTTCGTTTCAGGAAACAGGAATACTATTAAGAAGACACATAAAATGGCTCTGAAGTTGCTACTCAAGGGTCAGTACCTAATGATGACAGATTGCAGTTTCGGGACTACCTCACTGTCTGTTCGTAAAGATAAAAGGCCTAAAAGAGCAGAAATAGAAGCAGTAGCGGCCAATTTCACCCTCGGAGATCCTACTCCAGCGTGTATCAATGATGAAGACCCTGAAGAATAACTTGCAGCATTATTTTGTTTTCTGTAAAAGAAATCAAGGCGAGAAGTAAAGATTTAATTCACATTGACTGCTTCAATTATGATTGAACTAGGCGTTTTGGTGACATGTTGAACGTTAATCGAAAAGTATCACTAGTTTATGGAACAATACCCAGTTGACTAATTGTGATATAATTAGTATCAGTGATGATTAGACTATTAGTTAACAACGTCGGTTATTGGTTAATTTCATATTTTCAATTATCGAAGTTCTACTTTTCATTTGTGACAGCTATATACCTAGTAGGTAAGTTAAAGGAATTGATTGTTGTATTCTTTAAATAAATACATTAGATTGTAATCGATGTGTTTTTTTTCTGTCATTATTGATAGTCACCTTGATTCGAAGATATGACTCGTGGTTAAGTGTAATATAAATAAATATTTCGGATATCTAACACACAACGCTATCTAGTTACAAACTAAGCAGAGTCTGTATTATGACAACTGATATAAATACATATACATTAAAACACAATATACATAGAAAACACCCAAACTCCAAAACAAATATTTGCAGATCATGCATTCGGTCCGACCCGGGAATCAAACCTGAGACGTCAGGCATAGCAGTCGCATGCGCTACCACTGTTCCGCCGAGGCATTTAATGCCCTATGTATGGGTGACTACAATACTAGGTTATGCTTAACACATTGAGACTCCTCCGTGACTTGGAGAACATGTTCAGCCTGTCTGAGTTATCTAGAAGATCTGTTTTAATCGTAGCGCGTAAACTCTAAATATTCCGACAGCATTTCTAAAAAAAAAATGACCTTATGTAAAAGATTGAAAGTAAGCCGCAGACTAAAGCCGACGTCAATATAGATTGTAAAAAGGCACGGAGGTAGAAACACTTTATTGGAAATGAGATATATTCATCCAGTATACATCTTCCTAACCTTTATTCTTTCCAAGATTAATTAAGGGTCGGCCTCTAGTTCAACCGATTTTGCCTGAATATTAGTTTTTCCACGGAGTGACTGGAGTCGGACCTCCACAACCCTGAGGGTGACACTGAATTCCAAGGTTGAAACTAGTTGTCAATATATTTGAGGGCACTGACTTTCCAATAACGATTGTCATAGGTGTTCATGACAGCTAAACCGACGGCTTAACGTGCTCTCCGAGGCAGGCGAGATGTATTCATACAGTGTATTAATTAATTTAATTAAAAACGATAAATATGTATATCTATAATGTTGTTCTTATTTTCTTTTCGCTAGTTTTTTTCTTTTAGCTAATTTTAGATCTAAACTCTTTTTGTAAGGTAACATCCGAGATAATAAGGAATCTCATCATCTCAAGTTATGTAAGCATAATAGTAGTTTTCTGAAATATGATGAAGCACGCCAGAACCACTTAGAAATATCTATTAACTAAACATTGTATAGATACGTAATACACATGTTGATATTCTCAAACGACACTGTTAGTATATAAAGACCGGATTTTTTTCCACAAAGCTATAGTGTTATAATGGTTCTCAAATCGTTAGTTCATATTCAAATTTTTGCCATATTTTTGGTAGATGGTGTAGTTTTAGAAATAAAACCACAAATACGTAAACAGAACAATATGAATAGAGTTTGTTACAACTTAACTGTTAAGCCATTTTATTTAAAAACGGCGGTGATTGGAAAAAATTGGCATGCTTATTACACGTGGAACCAGGACTTTAGGGGCATGTGCTTAAAAACTACTTTCAAAGTTCCTAACGATATGGTGAGTATTAAATTAGGTTTTGTGATTAAATATAGTAAGTAAGTAAAACAACTGGAATGAAACTTTCGTATGTCGATAAAAAGATAAACAATTTTTTTACATTAATTTAAATTAATATCTTAGAAGTACGAGTATATCCCATTGTATACTTTTACACTGTTCATTTTTTTTTCTTATGCAAATAGTAACGTGATTTACATCGAGGTTTTATTTAATTTAACAATTTAGACATTGAGAGTTATATACACACTAGCCGACCCACGTAACCTCGTTTGCGTCTCCTATTGCCCGTAGCGTGATAATTTTCCCCCTGTTTTTGTAACATTCTTCATCGTTGCTCCGCTCCTGTAGGTCTTAGCGTGATGATGTATAGTCTATAGCCTTCCTCGATAAATGGGCTATCTAGGCTAGGACCAGCGGTTCCTGAGATTAGCGTGTTCAAACAAACAAACAAACTCTTCAGCTTTATATATTAGTATAGATATAGATATGCTACCCAGGCATTACGATTTATTGCTTAAAAGTAAGTAAGTATAAATAATAATTATAAAATAACCCATACATTTATTTCTAGAACCAGATAGTAAAGTTCTTAAAACAAAAATTCTACGGACTGAGTAAAGAACCAAGATGGATGAAGCCAGAAATGCTGATGTATATGGGCGAATGTAAGCAGATCATGCTGTTCAGGGACCGTAGTGGCGTCCACGGCCAGTTCGATGGTTTACCATATTACAAACGAAATGACTGTGAGTTATTTCAGTACTATTTTTGTTGCCTGTCTTATACGCTCAAAATTCAGTGAGAAATTGAATTGATACCTTCAATTCTAGTTCTAATTACAATAGGAACTAGCTGAACCCTGACTAAGTTAGTCTAAAAAAAGTAGCCTAAGTTACTTCTTGGATCATCAGCAGGCAGGTATCCAGTAAAAGTCCCGTCAAAATCAGTCCAGCCGTTCCAGAGATTACCCGGAATAAACAGACAGACAGACAAACATTTTTTAAATACATTTTTGGTATATGTATCGTGTATACACATATGCATTTAGTAAAAAATGGTTATTTTAATATTACTAACAGACACTGCATTTTTTTTTGTTTGTATATAAATGCGGAAGTTTGTGAGGATATTTGTTACTCTTTCACGTAAAAAAAAACTACTTCGCGGATTTATATGAAACTTTTCAGTAAGTTTGGTTATACAGCAGGTTAACACATATAGTACTTTCTACCGTGACATACACTCGAGCGGAGTCGTGGGCAAGGCTAGTAATATAATAAAAAATCATGTGAAGAATATTATTCGATTAGCTATCTTATGTAGGTGAGTCTTCATAATTCATAGCCTTTAATGGCCCAGTGCCAAGCATAGGCCTCTCTTTAGAAAAGAAAATTTAAAGGAATGAAATCACGGATTCACAGAAAATTTAGTAATTGAGATTCCCGGAACCCATAACATTCTTCCCAAGACACGGGATCTCCATTTCAGATAACTTTATCTGACAATAACGGTATGCCAATATTATTAATTTCAGTTCCCTATGAAATGCCATTAAGAACACCATATAAGTTAACCATGAAAGTGATCGAAAGGGGTAGATACCTCCTTATGTCTGATTGCACAACTGGAATAACATATTTACTACTGCAGCCAGAGAATAGGCCGAAAAGGGCGGAAATTGAAGCTCATGCGGGTAATTTTTATTTTGGTGATATGTACCCAGCCTGTACTAAAGAACCTGATCCAGTCGTGAAGAATATTACAGAAGAAGTAGTCACTGAAGTCAGTACTACGACTACCAAGAAGCACTCAAAATATGATTGGTGACAATGTGAATTTCTGGCTTTAGCATATAAATATAATGGTTAATGATGTTATTGTTGTGTACATTTCCCTGTTAGGTTAGAATGGCCTAGATGGTAAATTATATCTCAACTAGTAAAATAAATATTTTCTCTAACTTTGAAAGGGTAAAAGGCTTAGGCGATATTCAGAGCGACGCGGATGACCAATGCGGATGTCCGCGACGGATGGTACAATGTATGAAGCCTATACAGCGCGTTGCGTGCAGCACCGAACGACGAATACATCCGCGCTACTCCTCCGCGCCGCGGATGAACCGCGTCGTACTGAATAGCACCTTAGAGTAGTAGAAATGGTGTTTTTAAATATTAACAAGTAAAAATATTAAAAAAACCTGACTGCGTGAATATCTGTAATTTTATTAAATTCAGTTTTTGTTTAAATAAAACATATAAGTTATACATATATATTCGTAATCACCGTCAACAAATCTTTTTTGATTTCACACTCCACGTATTTTTAAATCTTTTTTTTGCCAATACTTTTTGGCGCCAAAAATCGCAAATTTTGTTTTGTTTTTTTTAATTTTGATATACCCAGTGTCCCTCTTACTACTACGGCGAATCTATTGACACCACTCACATGCAAATACAAAAAAGCCGTTTAGTCTCCAGGGCGTGCCAAAGAAATATACATACATATCGTGGGAGAGCCACGCTTCGGCATGAACGGGTCGGCTCGACCGGAGTGATACCACGGCCTCATATAAAACCGTTATGTTTGGTAAAATAGCACCTGTGCTGTTTTTCACCGAGTGAGTGAGGATACCGGAGGACCCCAACCCCTTCCCACATTCTTTTCCCGAACCCCCAAAGGTCGTCAACGCACTTATGACGCCTCTGGTGTTGCAGGTGTCTATGGGCGGCGGTAATCGCTTACCTTCAGATGATACGTATGCTCATTTGCTCCCCAATATCATAAAAAAATACATACCCTCTTCCTTCCGCAGTCGGATAAAAAATAAGATGAATTCAGTCATACAGTCATTCAGTATCTTTGAGAGGTTTGCAGAGACGTGTTAAATACTCTCTTCTTAAGTGTATAGTAATTTCCAACGAACATGATAACATGGTTACTGCACTTAGAAGTTGGAGAAGAATAAAATAATGACTTCGTGATTACGTAGAGGACAAATATGCACGTGGATGTAGTATCTTCTCCGCACATGTGATTTCCCTGGCGGTCTGTCACATATTTTGTTTTCTTATTACTACTGCTGGCTCCCCCATCTCTGGCCTCTGTTTTTAAAAACTTTGACATATCGTGATGTTCTTGTTCAACCATTCATCTAATTGCTTTTCTTCTTGAGATTTACTTTCATGAAGGCAGTTAGCAAAACATCTAACAATTGTCTTGAGTTAGTGGGATCGTTGGATTTCTTATTTTTTTACTTGTGTTATATATATAATATACCAACAGTTAATACCAATAATATGCCAATAGTTAGAAAGTAGTAGTAGTTAAATAAATTCAGTATCAATTATGTTGTGTGTTGTTGGTTTCACGTGGTGTATAATTTTGTAGTTTTATACTTATAGGTATTTACAAGAAGTTTTACACTGGAATATCCGTTACTGTGTACCGCACCGTACTTGTGTGAACTTTTACATGAAAACAATAAACATAGTGTCTATATAACCCAACTGATTTCTCGAGAACCAATAGTTTCAACATGGTACCATTGGAATTTGTACGTGTTGTGGTAATAGCCACTGTTATGGTAGGAATTCAAGGAACTCGACTGAAGTCAGAAACACTTCAAGAATATTTGGACGTCTGCAAAAATGTTACAAGGAAACCATTTTTTGATCTTTCCATGGTAGTCACAAAAAAATGGACGATATATTACAATTGGAACATCAAATTGGATGATGCATGTCCACAATTGTATTTCAAGTATCCTAATGAGTTCGTAAGTATTAAATAGTAAAACTTTTGAATTAAGAAACCACCTTAATAATTTAAAAAGTAAAGAGTTTATTTGAAATTAATATGTTATATATAAACAATGATCTTGCTTTCCTTCTTTTGTCTTTTGTGTTGCGGCTGACTTTACAAAAATACATCAAAAGGACTTCAAGAAAACCGATTCTTTTGATGTTTTAGATTAACATATACATATATTGTTGATAAGTTCTTATGAAGGATCGGGATAGGTTCCTCCAATACGCAGGGAGGATGCCCACCAGACGAGGTGATCATACCTGGCAGGTCGAACCCAACTGATGTTAGGAAGTTGTATAAATGCTAATTGGCGCGAGAATTTCTATAACGCGATCCAGGGTTAGTTGTTCGGTGTGTTTTCGTTAGTATGCCTTTGTTGCCCAATATGAGAAGTCACCACATTTTTTTAGGATTTTAAGCAGTGGGTTATGAAACTGAATTTTCTCTAAAATACATTTTTGAGAAATTCGGATTTATTATATTACTAAAAGTATTTCTGCGACATCTGTAAATCTCCAATACATATGAGTTATTGTAAATTTTGAAGAATTTAATGTATCCTTGTTTATTGAATAGGTAACTTAAATAATCAATGAAATGTTTTCTATATAAATAGTTTGTTTTCATATATTATTCGACTAAGAGTGTAAAATTGCTTAATTTATTGACTATCAATACTTTTTCTTTAGATAATAAACCGAATCTACAAAGCAATGAGCGGATACCTAAAGACGCAGCCTTTTTGGCACGATGCAGTCCTGGTAATGAATATAGGTCCATCTCAAGAGATGCTGCTCTTTAACGATCTAAGTGGCACTCCTGGTAGGCTTCTCGGAGTGCCAAATATGCGAGAGGAGGATATTTATGGTAAAATCTTTTTTTTCAATAATAAAATTGTTTATTATATTTTTCTACAGTGTCTTACTAGTTTGTGGGTATCCTGTTGGCACGACTTTAGTGTATGGTTAGCATAAAAGAACATGGTATGCCAATGCTGGAAAATGTTTCTTGCTCCCAATTAATGGTCCCATTAAAGAATATCTGACTATCGCCATATTTCCGGAATGGGACTTTTATGAATATGTGTTTCTACTGGCTACTGAATATATGCTTCTTTTAAAGACTTCTAAGAAATGATTGCTTGCAATCTTTTTTATTCAGCTTGTTCATCACCTTTACCCAGATCATTCAAACTTTTTTCAAGTCTTTCTAGAAACTTGCTTTAGGCCACAGTGAATACAAATATTTCCTAACTCACATTTATAGAAGTTCTTCTTTTTATCTGTGGCCATCTTTTTATAACTTACAGATTTGTTCAGGGATACCAAAATTCCATTGTTCACGATGGCCATGAAGCTGATTAACAGAGGAAAGTACCTCATCTCATCAGACTGTCGTATTGGAATCACATCACTGGCAGTCCACCAGGCCCAGGTGCCACCAAGAGCCGAAATAGATGCGGTGACAGCAACTTTAAATTTCGGTGACGGATTCCCTTCATGCATCAACGGGCCCGACCGCGAGGAAAAGAAATGAACACTTGTACATGAATGACAATATTATTTCAGTATGTGGCATGGTGGAATACTTATTTCTAGATGGTGGAATACTATATAAAGTTGTGCATGTACGTCTCTTTGAAAAAGAGGGTTATGTGATAATTGAGTTGTGTGTAGTTAAGACTTTAGAGACAAGTGCATTTTTTTAAAGTTCATATTTTTTCGTTCTATGCTGTTTAAGATGTTTTTAAAGTTTTGGATATATTAGTAGTATTGTAATCAACAAAGCAACCAGTTTCAGTTTTATTTGGGGATAATATGTGATAAGATTATATGATATAAAAAACTATATATATAAAAAAAATGTTTTTTGTAAAGTACTTCTCGGATAATACTTAGATGAACAATATTTTTTTCCGTATTTTACCTTAGAATTTGAACGAGTGAAATTTTATTTATATTATTACAAGCTATTTAAATCATCATCATCATCATCATGATCTATTTAAATATTGGAGATAAAATAAAATTAGTTTATTGACACCTAATTTTAACATATTTATGATGCGACTATGTATTTATATTTTTTATTTATTTGATATTACATTGTTGTGTTCATATTTTATGTTCATTGAATAATTTCTCAATTTCTATTTTGTACTTTATTACGAAACTTGTGAAGCTAGTCTTTGTGTTAGAAATCAGTCCCACTAGCCAAAATGACTGCAAGTCTAAATCTTAGGTGCAGGCGTCAACCGTGGAACGTCCCGCTCTGAAACCGAAATGATTGTTGATAAATCGAGGCTCATACGCGTAAAGGAGTAGAAAATACCCTCTTGAACAATTTACTCGCCTCATCCAGAAACACGATGGACCGTGACGAAATCGGTAGGCTGTCCCGGATTCCTTAACAGACCAGACTGACCTGATCTTGCAGCACTCAGGAAATCGTCCGGCCGCCTTATCAGCATTAAACACCTTCCTGAGGCGGTCTGACATGTGATCGAGGGCTGAGGCCAACACTCAAACAGGTATCCAATGGAACTTTTGAAGTTCCTTACACAAATTTCTTACCGTAAATTAAAAAAATAACGGAATTCATTTAATTATTAACATAGAGATAGATTACATACTGGATCTAGTAAAGCATAATCAAACAATCTGTATGGTCGTGATTACTCATAAAACAGGCACTTTGTTTATCAGCCAATATCATAACATCCATCGGTAAAGCCAATCCAATAAACGATTTTGCCTTTGTCGACGTTATAAAGGATAACATTAAGCCGCGTGTCTTTATATTGGAATAGACTTCAGGTCTGACAGTAGTTCCAACATGATTATGTTAGATTTCGTACGCGTTATTTTGTTGACAAGTATTGTTGTAGATGGGGCTGTTCAACCGGAAGAACTTGAAGGTTATAACAAATTTTGCTACAATCTAACCAGTGAACCCTATTTCGAAAAATCTTTGGCAGTAGAGAGTACGTGGACGGTCTATTACTCTTGGAACTTAAATTTGCCAAGCACATGTCCAGAGTTGGCATTTCATTATCCTGACAAAATAGTAAGTAAATTGCAAATTTTTTATATTCCAAAGTTTACGTCCGATCTATACTTAATATATAAAGCTGAAAAGTTTGTTTGTTTGCTCAGCCACTTCTGGTCCGATTTGAAAAATTATTTTAGTGATAGATAGTCTATTTATCGAGGAAGGCTATACGCTATATATTATCACGCTAAGACCAATAGGAGTGGAGCACTAATGGAAAATGTTTCAAAAACGGGATAATATTAGCACGCTACGGGCAATAGGAGACGCAAACGAGGTTGCGTGGGTCAGCTAGTTAAATATATTTGTTTGGGTTATGAAAATTAATTAATGATTGTATTGAATAAGTGCACGTACAAAGTATTTTTATTAATATCACAAATTGTTTGAAAACTATCAGACGATTCGTGCCTTTTCGTATATGAACATCTGAATTTAGTTGCAGTTTCGAAACATGCTTTAGTGTAACTGAAATTTCCTTAATTGAACTTAATTTTTCCTTGAAATAATACACCGTTTTTCGTTGTTTAACTAATTTGTGTTAAGGGTAGAATACATACTCTACTTATCCCTTAATAAATAAACATTTATTTAAATTTCTTTTAATGAAATATGTAGTAGTCCAAAATCCCAGTCATCCCAGATTTACATCATTTTAGGAAATTTCAGTAAGGCTGAATTTTGTATATATTATGAGGTATAACATTTTAAAATATTTTCCAATGAGCCAGACAAATCTGAAGGGCTTAACATCCTCCAAAATTCGTTAAAAGATTCAAAAAAAGACATATTTCCTAAAATGACGTAAGTCTGGGGTGAATGGGATCTCACTCTGTAACATGTTTTGAACGCAGGCAATAAATCGCATGTACAGTCAAATGCAACGGTACATGCTGACGGAACCACCGTGGTCCGAGGCAGTTTTTGAGATAACAATGGAGGATCAAAGGATGCTGTTATTTAATGATCCAAATGGAATCCAAGGCAGATTTCAGGGAGTGCCTTACATTGAAGATAGAGAATTTGACTGTGAGTTTAAATGCAACTATAAACTCCAATCTTTTACACTACATGTTCCATGGTCAATTGTTTTGAATTTAATCGTTATGAAGAAACCTCCATTCTAAAAAGAGATGTATGTCTAGCAGGCACTGTTGAATTTTGTTGGTGATATTATGAAGAATGTTGGGACAGTCGCATTTTAATTCATGTTAATGGGAGACCAACCACCAAAGACCAACTACTCTTACATTATAGGGTCACTGAAATATGATTAAATATTTTAAGTTTAAATTGAGAACATATCTGTATAACTTCGTCTATGTCTTCGAGTTGAACAAAATAACAACGACGCCTTCAGAAATTCGATTAAGTTTACCAATATATTTCATAAAAGTGTAGACAAGTGTGTATGTGAATAGACATATTTTTTTAAATAAATATATATAACATTGTGTCCCTTTATAAGTAATTTTTTATATGAATATTTATTGCTTGCAGATGCATTTAAATCGTCAAAGATACCTTTATTAGAAATGTCCATAAAGTTTATTGAAGGCGGCAAATATCTGATCTCGTCCAGTTGTCATGTCGGGGGTGGCTCCGCGTTTGCAGTTCGTCGAAAAAATAGACCTAAGAAAGCAGAAATCGATGCAACAGCAGCTTCTTTTGATTTCGGTCAGCGTTTCCCAACCTGCAGTGAAGGGTTCTGAAATAAAGAATATACTGAGAAATTAGTTAATTCTCACCATATAAATAAGTATAGCAGATAATTAAGAAAAGAAACATAGAAATAGTATAGTGCTGTCAGTTATTATGCATTTAAGCGAAGAAGTAGGACGTAATTTAATATATTTTACATATGTTCAAACTAGAATTCATCGAATTATTATTACGTACAACAAAAGTAGTATTATTGTAACAAATAAGTACCTTTAATATTTTAAGCAATAAAGAAGATTCTAATAATACGACTTACTGCTTTTTAATTATTTTTATTAAACCAACCCTAAGATACAAATAATCTTAAGATTTAATTTACAGGCGATGAGGAAGGGTTTTTGTTTTGGTATATTTTCAGAATCATGGATCCAAATGTTTAGGTATCATTATGGCTTGATAGTACATAGGGGCACAAATATTTATTGATAGTCCAGGATGAACCCTAAAATAGTCATAGACATAACTTTATGTTCAAGATAAACCTAATATAATACTGGAGAAATTTCGTAAGTCACTTAAATTATTAATTGATACATAGAGAGAATTTTACATGCTCACATAAAGCACCACTACTACTTCTCAAGGTAGTAGAGCCACGCTGATTTCAGCACGAACGGGCCGGCTCGACCGGGGCGGTACTACCCTCGCACAGAAAATCAACGTAAAATGACAGCGATCATGCTGTCGTGTTTCGTTGGTGAGTGCGAGACCGGAGGCCCAATGATGCGAAAGCATCACTAGCCCGCCATAGTGTGGGTCACCATGCTGCATTGTTGCATTGTCTGCGTTCGCAGTATGGTGACCATCACTCTTGGATTCTGCTTATGCTTTCCATCAGGCAGAGTAGTCATTATGGCAGGGTCAAATATAAAAAAAAAAGCAATTTCAGAAGAATTTCCTCACTGTGCAAAACCAAATCTTTAATTTTGAGAAATGAACGAGCATATCTCGTGACAATTGTATTATATAATATAAAGGTTATAAATTATAGGAATATAAAGGTCAAGAACATTTGCCTACCCTGATTTTTGTTTTACATTAAGTGTGCAATGACTATGTCTTATACTTGTTTATGAAATGTCAATCAAATCGTTCATATGAAAGCCGACACCTATGAGACTCAACGCAAGGCAAACAAAACTCAATCAAAAACTAAATATGACATTGTTGTCATAATTATTAACCGGCTACATGGTCTATTGGTTAGTGACTCTGATTGCTGAGCCAGAGGAAGTGGGTTTGATTCCCACAGATGATAAACATCTTTGTACTGTGTTAGCGTGTTATTTGACATAATATATATATACATAAGTACACACATATAAATATATAAGTTTTTAATATAAAAAGAAGCCTATATCCAGTAGTGGTCAAAGGGTATCGATGATGATGATGATGATGATGATGATAATATAAGTATAAAAGTAGCCTCGTTAACGTAGTAAGGGCTCGGCCTAGTTTTGGGGTTAAACTGCCACGTGTGAGATAAGTGAATTTAATATTATTATTTTATCCCCTCTGAATGTCTTTTTATGTGATGTTCTCCTAGCCGATTACGGCCACGGCGGCCAATCTCAACGGAGACCAACCAACTATGCAGGAGATATTATAGTGCACAAGTGTGTGCGCAAACGCAGGTGCACTCTCTTTTCTCTTACTCTCATAATGCGATGGGACGGTTAACCGACACGACCGGGGAGAGATCAGGCGCAGGACCGACAGCTTTACATGCTCTCCGAGGCATAGGGGTTCAGACCCCAACTTTCGAACTCCGAGCTGTTATTAAGTATTTATAGATTCAGAAAAACTCAATAACACTTTTGGTCCGACCCGGGATTAGAACCCGAGATCTTTTGAACAACCATCGCATACGTCAACCGCTAGACCAACGAGGCAGTTTTTATGTATGGGCCTACCAAAGACTCTACTCTGCCTGATGCAAAGCATAAGCAGAATCCAAAAGTGGTGGTCACCATACTCATGGCGTATATAGACAACCCCATAGTACAGTATGGTAACCCACACCATAGCAACTTAGTGAGATGCTTCTGCAACATCAGGCCTCCTCCATGTTAATCAAGTGATTTCTATACTATAGAAAGTCCTCGAACTCGAGAGAATGATAGAGAAAATTTTATTACACGAAAAATCATTAAGTGAAACTTAAATAAATTTAGTATAACTGACAGAATTAGTATAACAGACACTTCTTAGCAAAAGACTTAGTCTCTTGCTAAGAAGTGTCTATTGCCTCGGCTTATTTAATTAACGATAAGTTAGACTCGTTTTCTTTAATATGTTACAAACAGAGGTTTAAGTAGGTATATCCAAAAAGAGGACGTTCCGCTGTATGATTCGTATGAGGGTCTCGGGATCCAGTGGTAACCGCGTGGCTCAATACATTGCAAAGTTCTCGTACCTTCTTCACGGTGAGAGCTCCCGATGCTGAGCATAAAAACGTTGAACCTGTAGCCTCCAACTTAAAAAACAGGAATATATCATTGTTAGTACATCGCAATCATTATGGGTAATTGGAACACTAGAAAGTTCTACAACATCCTCTTTTATACGTTTTATATTGCCTAGTATTTGCTTGTGGTCTGGTGGCAGTCGCTCCATGTCGAAGTTCATTCGTATCTTTGTAGATTTAAAGCCGACCCAAGAATAAATTTGGGAAAAAGATCAGTGGAACAAATTGCTCTTTTCGCTACTTTATTTCTAATGTGAAGAGAGAATCAGAAGTTCTTGCGGTATATTTACATGAACGTTTGTCAGCAGTAGGTATCGTAGGTTTCAAATTCAATTTTCTCACGGCTATTATGATCCGTTATACAATATTTCATCTATTGTTGATGTTTGACATCATAACATTATTTTAAAAAGTGCTTAAAACGGACCAGGAATTTCATACGACATTGCAGTATCAATATGATTTTCGTACGCATTTTAGTTTCAGCAGTACTTGTAAATGGATATCTTTTGGAAAGAAAAGCGCATAGTTTTATGAAATATGAACAAATGTGTAATAATATGACAGAAGAGCCTTATTTTGAAGATACGATGGTAATTGGTCCAATATGGAGAATATATTATGCTTGGAACATGAGGATGGGGAACCAGTGTATGGATTTAACGTTCAAGAAGGCTACCAACTCGGTTAGATATTTTATCAGCACATTTTATTTACAGTACACAGTATTTTCTTGTGAATTGAGCAATTGATATTTCTATTTATCTGCGACAGAAAGAGTTTCTGTACGGAGGTGTATTTCTTTAGCGGTCTCTATGATATAAATAGCTTGATGGATTTTGAAGTTTCTTTCAAGTGACAATTAAATTACATTGCTCGTACTGCATAAAAATGTAGTCAGGTATTTTGTTTTTTTAAACATTAGAATGTTTATAGAATAAATGTATGCAAAACTTTTTCAGAAAATACTTCAGTTTCGGGAGGATATGTATTCATTTGTGAATATTGTGCCTGCTTGGTCTAATGCAAGTCTAATAATGACCATGGATACTTCTCGTGAGATGCTCTTGATTCCAGACAATACCTATCCGAAAATTGGTCGGTTTGTTGGGGTGCCGAATGTCCGTAAAAGCGACTGTAAGATTTTTTCTATTGTCGAGATGTTAATTCAAAATGATAGCTTTACTTGTAAATAATTAAGTTTTTTATAGTGTAGGACAAAAGAGCTGACGGGTCACCAGTTATGTAGCCAGTAGATATGACGGCTTTCTACATAACTCGAAGAAGTGACATTGTTGCATTCTGCATTACTCGATCCAATTGTTTTCTACAAAACCATGATATCATTCCGCAAACATAGCTCACCCACAACATGAACCTTGGTAAAAAATTTAGTGCTCCATGATTTTTAATATGTAACCGATGAGATTATTAGTTTCTTTGTTAAAATTAATGATTAATTATTCAATTAATCTACATGCGATTTTCATCAGACCTGGATATGGGTATTTGTTGTGATATCTTACCCTCTTTCTAAACTCTTTATCAATCTAATGGCTCCGCAGACGAAGCTAATTTTGTTTATTGATCTAGCAATATTTGTTACTTGTTCTAATGCTAAAAGTTTCTAAGGAATATAAGTGTAGGAATTATTTAAGCATTATTAATTACTGTTGATTTCAGACGTAGGAGCATCTCGAGGAACAGTATCGCTGTTTAGAATGGCCGTGAAGTTATTACAAGAAGGACGGTATCTGGTTATAGGAGACTGTCAAAATGGCGTCGTCTCATTCCTAGTTCGTCGAGACCAGAAACATACATGGAGCGAGGTCACCGCTGTCGTAAAAAAAATTGGTCTCAAATTTAGTGATGTAGGTTATCCTGCATGCAAGTTTAACATGAGAAGAAAATTAAGAGGTCATTTTAAAAATGAAGTTTGAAAATATAATTTAAATTTACTGTAAGTTAAACAATGTATTTATCATTTAATATTGTATCAGAAACGTTGTTATATTTTTTGTTACCTTTAAATGTAAATATAGTATTGTTAGTTAAACCATTTCCCTTGTTTGTATTCTACACAAAATTCAACCAACTTACTGTAAATCGATGTCCCATTTATCAACCTTTCACCCTTAGACCTTTCACGGCTTAGAGTGAAGCAGGCAGGCAAATTATTGAGCAGAAAACTGTAAACACTGATTGACTGACTGTTGAATAAGTAAAGTTGTAGTAACACGGCCGTGATCTGCAATCTCCATAATCACTCTTTGTTACTGCACAAAATGGTGCTTTCTATTTTTTGAGAAATCCTATCTGATTAGAATGAGGTCAACTACAAATGACACAATTTAATACAAATTATGGTAATGAAACGAGAAACCACTGCAATTTTAAATTCGATTAAAAATATTTTATGATAGTTTCTTTAATTAAATAAATATTATATAAAAACCTCCTATAATCGCAGATCTTCCTAACTGCTTTTCTTTCGGATATGTATTATCAGAATTCAAATTGAAGAACATCTAATGTGGTGGAAAACACTGGCTGCTGAAACACAAATAATACTAGTTTTAAAATCGACGACAACCTCTTTTTTTGTATGTCATAATTTTTAAGGTTGTTAATACAACCTTGAAAATTGAGTTCGTCTTTTGTTTTTTCGGAAGACGGTCCCGATGTCATCTCATCCACATTTTTTATATTTTATATCATTAATTTTATCACGACGAAGACTTAAGAAGACTAGAAACACTTGACATTGGCAGAAATGCTGATCCGAAAGATCCGGCTGGTTGCCATTTCATCAAAGATGAAAGAATAAAAGAAACCTTGAAAATTATGACATACAAATTAATTAATAATAATGTTGTTTTAGATTGATACAAATTGTAAGTCTTGAGTATAAATAAATAATATTATCAACAATATAAATGCCGAGTCCAACTTGCTTTCTAGCAAGTAGACTTGCAGAACAAGAGGAAATGGTATAAAAACAAATGTCTTCTCACCTGCCTGGAAGGAGGAAAGTATAAAACTAATGTCAGTATGATGAAAGTTATTGTTAAACGCAATGATGAAATTGATGTAATTGAAATTAAATAAACAAAACAAATGTCGGTTAGGATACTAGATACTCGGAATTTTAAGATTGTTGCTTGTTTCATATTGTATTGTATTTGAGTATTACACATTTTTAATGGACTTTTAAATTTTTATAAGGATGGAAAAACATGTAAATATTTATTGTGCATGTCTGAAATGCTTCTTGTGTGTACATGGTGGTCAATTGTATGTACTTTTCTGGGCATCATATTTATTTTATCGTAAATTAGGGAACCTATTATTCATAAATACTATTAGCTACATATGATATCTTCGTTGAGAGCTAAACGAGGGAAGGAATGTTTACCTATTTAGTGGGGTCTTATGGAGGTATCTGTTGGCTTCTTTGCCAAAGCATGCTACGTATTAAATTTATCTTTATTTGGAAAACAACAAGACGGTACGACTCATTCAAATCTTGGTAAAGTGGATAAAGGTAGAGTAAACAATGAAACATTTTTAAAAAGTATGCTGAGATTATTTGATTATAATAATATATTCTAATAATAGTAAAATGCCTCGACTCTGTTTGATAATTCTTTGAACGTCAGAATTATTTACTATCGACCACGCAGTACATAAATTAGAAATGTTCTAAAAGGGACAGTAGGGGCCTCCTAATTTAAGATGTTCACGTTTCGTGTGTATTCTCTTTCTTCAATCGCTAACGTCTCTTTCCTCTTGTACTATTAGTGGATATTTTGTTTTGACCACGTGACTTAGCGTAGACTAATTAAGACTCTGCCTGATGAAAAACATAAGCAGAATCCAATAGTGGTGGTCATCATACCCATTGCAATGCAGCATGGTGACCCACACTATGGCGGCCTAGTGATGCTTCTGCACCATGGGCCTCCGGTCGTCGTTAGTCGTCTATTAATGTTTAAGTTGGTACAATGAAGTAACCAAAATCGTTTGGCTTGTATTATTAACAAAAGACGAAGCTCGTGAGAGATATATTAGCAGTAAAAAGTAATGGAAAAGTTGGATAATCTTATGGACGTATGATAATAAATAATTTATTGTACCATGAGATAAATTCACATAATTGTTTCAAAGTTTAACATAATCATATCATCCTCATATTGCAATTTATAACATGAGACTCGGTAGTGTCAATATGGTACTTTTTAATTTAATATTACTTGTATTTTTGAAATTGGATGTTAGTGCCTTGCAATCAATGAAGCATGAATCTTTTGAGGACTATGGAAAAATTTGCGACAATGTTGTTTTACGTCCTTTTTTTAAAAATGAGTTGGTAACCAACGTAAACTGGCGAGTTTATTACATTTGGAACTCATTGCCTGAAACCACTTGCAGAGATATGAAATTCAAAAAAATTAATCCATTGGTGAGTGCATTTCTTATAATTTTCATTTATTTTGATACTTACATGGGTGTTTTTTTAGAAGCACCCTAAGTAATATGAAAATTTGAATGGATAACATTAATATTCTGTGTGTTTTGTTGAAAACATATATTCGTTTTCTTAACAAATCAAAGGAAAAAAAAAAGTAGAAAAAATAGTAGTTTTCTTAATAATAAATAGAAAGTAGTATGATTTTACTTGAGTAACATAACACAAACAATCACATTTCTTTACAAATATGTAAAACATACATCCAGAGAGACCTCTGTCTGGCAATGGACTGTTAAAACTGTCTAGATTTTTAATTGACTACTAACTACTTCTTGGCGGTATCAATTATAGTTGACTGCCTCGGTGGCGCAGTGGTAGCGTGTACAACTACAGTGCTTGAGGTCTCGGGTTCGATTACCGGGTCGACTCAAGGTTTGTAAAACCTGCAAATATTCGTTGCGGAGTTTAGGTGTTTTCTATACATAATATGTATGTATTTACAAAAAATAAGTATTTCAGTATTCTATCAGTCAATCTAGCTATCATAATACAAGCTCTGCTTAGTATGAAGCCAGATGGTTTTGTATGTGAAATGTCCGGAATGTATATATATATATAGGAAAACAACATATATAGTTATATATAGCCTTTTTGTTTAGTTGGTGAATCATGTGAGGAGCGCAATGAGTCGGTACTTGCAGAATCAACCTAATTGGGCCGACGCAACACTATTTCTGACTATGAGCAGATATCGGCATTTGCTTCTGATAAAGGATGAGACTGGCATTCCCGGAAGCTTCATTCAAATACCAAATATCTTACGTGATGTAAATGGTAATGAGCACTGCGATTTATGGTTTTATCATAAGTCATGATATGATGACGTATTGCTTAAGGCATGTTAAGCTGCACGTGTAACGCCACCACGCTATTCCTACTTCGCCAAGTGTTGTGGGTCCAAATCCCACAAGGGACAACACTTTGCGTGATCCACAAATTATTATTTTGAGTCTGAGTGTTCTTTGATCCCATTTCATATATGTTTGTAAATTCCCCCGTGACACAGGATTTACTCCTTCAGCAGGAGTTGTCTTTTAAAAATAAATATATTAGAAAAAATAAAAAAAATAGCAACAAGATAGGTGAAGTTATAACTGTTTTAAAGGAAAAATAACCAAAAGCAGCCTGAACTTAGTAATGGAAGTAATGAATAAATTAGAATGATAAGAACCGATAAGATGCTGTTTAGAGTAGAGCCCATAAGAAATAGATTTTAAGTATACAAATTTACAGACCGGGCTCTGTGGTGTTCCTTGGGAGAGGCTTATGTCCATCAGTGGACTGCAACGGGCTGATAATGATGATGATGACGATGATGATACATATTCAATGTCATCTTTTAAAAATGAAAATAAAAAATTGCTGTAAAATATTGTTTATCGTTTTCTATTCAATCTTAAAAACTTTTTAGTTATGTTGGTATTGAGGAATTTATTTTCCATTTCAGTTATCATTCCAGATGATAAACAGATTCCATTATTCAGAATGGTACTGAAGTTGGTTCTCGATGGTAAATACCTCATCCTATCGGATTGCGGCGACGGTGTCACCTTTTTATTGGGTCATCAAACTGATTCCCCGGCTTGGAGCGAAATAAGAGCACTTGCTCTTAATTATAATTATGGGCCGGGTGTTATTTCCTGCGCACGTTCATAAAGATAATACAAATAACTTTTGGCAATTACGGATTTGTACTACCTACTGTAATATACCTACATATTTTTAAGATAGTTTTTACTATCTACCTATATTTGATATCTTAAGTGTCTGTGATTGTAGTATGCAGGCTGTTTTTTCAATTTACCTTTTAAATAAAAAAAAAATTTCATGTTTTTGTTTTCATAACAGTACTCTTATTTGGGTAAATATTTTTTTTTTTATATACCGTATCTGAGGGGACGCTCACTAATGCAATTTTTTAGTTAAAAAATTTTTTTTATTGGTCTACCGTTGATCATGTAACCGGTGAAAATTCATGAAAAAAAATACATACATAGATTAGATTTAGATAGATTATAGAACATTATTGAAATCGGTTGAAAATAAATTATGATATGTCATTTTCTCCAAGTTTAGAATTTTGTACAGCTTAGTCTAAATGACGACAAGTCGTTTCTCATTCAAAAAGAGATGGCAGGCAAACAATTTATTAAAATACAATTTAATACTCAAACTCAATGTACGAATGTAAAGTTTATGTATTAGTGTGTACACATATACTTACATATTACTTTTTGTATATGTGTAGTTGTATTATGTAAATTTATGTTACTATTATATATTTATTGATGAAAATTATAACCTTTGATTTCCACCGCAGTGCATCTACCTTACAAAATTTCTACATCACCGAAAGATTGGCTGGTTTTAAAATAAAATAAAAGAATATTATTCTTAATTTAAAGTTGTAATTAACTTAATTGTGTGTCGCTGATCGTTTATGGATGAACACGGATTTCTTCATACATGAACGACGTCCAATAAAATTGATCTTCATCAACAATTTGTCCATAAGCTGGGTGTATGATTTAGTAATGTTCTAAAGACAAACTATATTACAACATCTGTCTGACATGTTGGAAAAAATAAGTAGAAACATTAATATTAAAATAATTTTGGTATGTATTGTATTATGCTTTCTTATGTCTTTTTAATCCATAATTCAGTCAGTAATAATGCTTAAATTTAGCAGGGGAATCCAGTGTCAACTTAGTAATGGAAGTAATGAATAAATTAGAATTATAAGAACAAATAAGATAGTGTTTAGAGTTTTAAAATACCACACTTAATTTATCACTGTTATACTATCAACATTCTCTACTCAATCCATGTATGATGACTCTATGTATCACCATAATATTGTTTATATTCAACATTCGCATAGATCTTTGTTGAAATTCCGACCCGTGAGAAGAAATAGTACCTTTTCTTTGTTCACCGAGTCTTCATATTGGCAAAGCATTTCATGAGGTACTCCTATCTCGACATGGTTCTTTTAGGATCCATTCGTGTATTACTTTTTGCTATTCTCTCAGTTAAAGGTTTCAGTCTGAACACAGCAAAAGCAAATGCCATATGTGATAAGATAGCGATCGACAGTTATTCCAAGATTGACAAACTTGTTGGCAAACGTTGGAAGATTTATTACGCTTGGAACCTCAACGATAACCTGGTGGACAACTGCATGGAGATAATGTTTAAGAATGCTACTCCAATGGTTCGTGTTCTGCTTGATTTAAAATATTTAGATTCTAAGGTATTTTGACAGGATTAATCCGCTTCATACGTTTACTATTGTAACTTCTGTATACCACGATTAACCAGCAGTGTTTCACAAACACACTAAACTATTATATTCGGGAAGTTCTAGGCACAAAAATAAATTGTCTTGGAATCCGCAATATTACATTAGAGAGTAGTAGAGAGAGAGCGTTGAAAGTACTATCAATCGAATTGTTGTAGCGAATTTTTATTTAGATTCGTTTAATTAATCACTGGAGATCGTGTAAAACCTGTCCTGCAAATTTATTTCATATTTGTACAGATAATAAACCGAATTTGGAATGACATGTACGAATATTTGGAGAGTCAGCCATCATGGGTAGCGGCCACTTTGCTGATGTCTAAAACACCACATCAAGAGATGCTACTGTTTGCAGATGAAGAAATCCCGGGTAGATATATTGGGGTAGCCAATATCGTTCGCTCAGAAAGTAAGTATATTCAACGTCTAACTTTTTATTTAGTACACTAAATACCTCAGTTTTAGGAATTTTTCTTTAGAAGAGGCTTGAGAGAAGACTAATTCACAGCTGGACATTGTTAATCTAGTACTGTTTAAAAATGTTGTTGGCTAGTGTTACCGCTTTTCACTGATTGTGTTTAGTATAAAGAGTATGTGTGTTTGTTTAATTTGTTAACGAATAATATTATTTGAGAAATTGAATCAATTTCTAACTATACTAAAATTAAAATAATTTACTAGTAGTACTAGTAAGAAACAATAACAATATTTACATACAAGCGTCAAAAACTTCCTCCGCATCATCGCCTATTGGTAGCGTTTCCAAAAGGCTGTTAGGATTGAATGGCAATGCTAGTTCTCTTTCTGGTCACGAGAAGTGTCAATCAGTTGCTTAACTAGTTGTTTAAATATAGCGCGAGCAGTCGGACTCAATGAACATAACGTCTCGACCCCAAACGGTTTCGAAAAAGTAATTAACTATTAGAAATTAGTATTTCGTTTGTTTGAGGCTTTCCGCAGAAGCTGCAGCTGCGCCGGCATACCAAATATGGTAAATGAATCTGCAACTATCATGTCTAATATTAAAATATTTTAATAATTTTTCTTTTATTCCAGAAGTTAGACCACAAAAAAAGTCAGTACCACTATTCAAGATCCAGATGAAGCTGTACTTAGATGGACGATATCTTCTTTTGGCAGACTGTAATATAGGAGTCATAACACTGTCAGTGCACCAAACACCATTTCGTGGAGAAATGGAAATCGCAGGAGTAGCAGATTCTTTACGTTTAGGTTACGGTCATTTGGTTTGCAGTGTTGAAAACCATCTTGGAGAAATATTTAATGTAATAAATTAACTTTCAGATTTGTGTATTTTCAGATTTATGTGAATAGACTATTGATTTTATGTTATTATTTAAAGTAACAATTTGATGAAAATATTCGCCAATATTTTTTATAATGTTGTACAGAGTCCTGACCAGTGATCATGCGTATTAGCTTTTGGAGGTTTTCTTACAAGTTATAGATAAGCATACATGTAATTATTATTGTATTCAAAATTAAATCTTAAGGTCTTTGGTGACGTGGCTAAAAGGCTGGTAGCATTAGCTACATCAAAGAGAATAGCTGTTAATGGTTAAGTTAAATTCAGACTTTCCTCAATTATTATTGTATAATGTTAATAATTTTTCTATCTATTTATAAGAAATAAAATATAATTGTTTTGTTTTTTTTTTCATTTATTTCTTGTGCTATCTTTTATGGAGTGCTGAAATTATGCTTTAAATACATGGAATGATAAATTTATATGTTTACTGTTGAAGTTACATACCTATTGCAAAATGGAATGACGGGTGAATTGTTATGGAATTGTTTATAAACAACACGTCAACAAATGTTTATATGTAATTGATATTGTATTTCCCATTAAACAAATAAAGTTATAAACATTGCGGCATCAATGTATAAATAACGTTACATTTCGTAAATAAAATCAAAGTTTATGCAACTTTACACAGCAAAACATATATTTGAGGGGTAAACTAAAGCAATTTTTTCATTGAAAGCGATTTTGTATAAAAATGCTTCTTATCTTTATAGTAATTTACTTCTTGATAAAAGACACTATAGCAGATGAATTCGAAATGGACGATGGTGTCAAAATACGAAAGGAACCAATAACTTTTTCAGTAAAGGAAGATCCGGATGATGGAACAGTAAAAAAAGGACCAATACCTGAGGAACCTCAATTGCCGAGCAACTGGACTGATATTATGGCTAATACAACCAGTTGCGATGAATTCCTTGCTAATGTTACATTTGATCCTTTCAAAGTGCTGGATATTGACTGGAAAATCTGGTATTATTGGAATCAACATTTCGAAGAGAGCTATGAAATAAAATTCAGTATACCATCAAGAACTGTAAGTATAATGTTAATTCATTTCACAAAGAACATTTATTAAGTGCTAATAAATTGCAGTGCAACTTGAGAGTGATATTAGTTTTGAAGATTGCACTTATATTTCGTTACACGAAGTCATTTCTTCGAATTAAAATTCACTAAAGGATTTTTTTTAAACCTTAGTCAGAACGCATTTGCCTTGTATTTGTTGGACATTAGGCCACATTTGAATAAATAACTGACGGAATATTCTTGAGTTATCTATTGACATCAAATCCTTGCGGTATTAAAATTTGGGTCGTAATATTCTTGACAGACTTGGTCGATAGTATCTGCCGATGTGTTGATTCCTAATCTTCTCGTAGTTTAAAGTGTTGATATTCTTTTTACAGTTAGTAGACCGCTTCAGAGTGGAATTAGATGATGAAATAAAACCGAGGGTGGAATGGGATGACGCAATACTTTTCATGGAAACATCCATAGACTTCAGCGCGCTGTTTATTAAAACTGCAAAAGACGGACAATTCAGGGTTATTCCCTCTCTTGCATTTGAATGTAAGTACATATGTTATTGGAGAGAATATTCATATAAAGTATACTTTAAAGTAATACCGTATGAAGAAAAATTACCGGTCTGTGCGTAACATGAACGTAGTAAAATTTTAATATTAGGGAATCAGAAGTCCGGTACTTTATGGTCATTCTTCTTCTAGAGATTTCAATTAAATAAATCACGAACATAAAAGTCATCCATATATTTAGAATCTTTATTTTTTTTGATACCGACGCTAATGTTGTAATCTATACTGAATTGGAACAGGTTTATCAGAGTATTAATATTTTATTTGTACACACATAATAATTGGTGCAGAGTATCTTAAAGAGACGAAAGTAAAGTACGCAAAGCAAATTTCATTCTCGTTAAGAAAATGAAATATAATTTGTCACATAGGGATTATAGTTCAATCACTGAGAAAAGTTTTAGATTGGTTTGTTGCAGGCTTTGAGGTGTGGTAATAACATGTTAAGCATGAAGTAGTCTTAAAAGAAGAAGAAAAAGAGGACTTTTGAATAAGTAGAATTAAATCTATGTATGTACTTATCTTTTACAGATTCTAAATTACCAGAAGTCGTATTCGGAATAAAGGTAATTCAACCATACGGCTACTTAGCACTGTTGAACTGCAAGTATCGTATCTGTTATGCGCTCGCGCCTGCACACAAGATGCCATATTATCAGACGGTACGTCAGAACATTTTGTCATAGATTGTATAATTTAACTCGCCTATGATATTCTTTTTTAAATTTTGTCAAGTTGATAGAAACTTATGGTATAACTTAAGGTATAGGGGAAGTAGTTGACATATAAGTATTTTTACCCTATAAAGGTTGCTTAGAAAAGCGACTTTTTATAATGAAATGTGTATTTCATGTGAGATCTGCGATAAAGTACTCCATTGTTGAGAAAATAAAATACATTTCTTTCAATCAGTAATTAAATAAGTAGTAGATAAGTTGAAATAAGATTAAACTTGTCCAGGAGGATGTCCAACGGAAGCCTCTTTCCTTTAACTCCTCGACACTTCAGTCGTAATTGACAAATGCTCAATCAAGTTTCGGACGCTTTTTGTAGTCTGTCTTGGCTAGAGCTAGGAATATTGGGTGTTTTTATCTATATTACAATTTCAGTTTGAAGAAGAGGCAAAGAAGATAGGTTTTCGTGGTGAGTTTGGGCGATCCCATGTAGCAATATCGCCAGCTCCTCCACTTGTAGAGTTAGAAGACGACCGCCTTGCAGGGCTTCATGACGATGATGAAGAAGATATTCACCTGGAGATACAAAAACAGTACAATGATAAAATGCAAAGCGGTTTGGTTTAAGAGAAATTTGAAAATTTTGTAGCGTAGTATGTTTTGGAGTTTAATTTTATTGAGTCTGATTTTATCGCAAAAGATAAGTTTCATTCTATTTCTTTAGAAACATCTCGGAATCAGACACATTAACAGAATTCAATTTCATCGAAACAAGAAAAGTTTAGTTTGTCTTATTTTAGGTTCAGCCAGGCCAGGTTCACAGGCCAGGTGGTGACGAATTCCGCAAAAAGGCTGACACGAGCGAGCGAGTAGCCTAAAATCCATCCGACGGATGATGATGATGAATTTCAGAAAAATCATACTAAAATTGTTTTATCATAGAGAGACTGCGATATTTTGTTTTAAATTTTAATTGAGGCTATTAGATTTAAATATATCTTAAGAAATACTTTAAGAATAAATTTAAAAAGTGTTCCATTGAGAAAAATAAATTACCCACTGTGTATTTGGAAAATACTTTATCTTTTTTAACTATTAGCTGTGCCCGCTACTTCGTACACGTGACGTTTAGATTTTCTAGTTTTATTAAAATAGGAATCTACGGGATTGCTACCATGTACCTTTTTGTTTGTGAGTATCCGATATTTCGGTGTTTTCGGTTCTAGTTTCTAGTTATTTTAAATTTTTCACCATTTATACATTTCCTGGACTACTACAAACATTTCAAAACCAAAATCAGCTAAACCGACTCAGCTGTTCTCACTCAAAACGAACACCAATTGATTTTGATATACAAGAAGATAATTGAGTTATAGTCATTTTACTTATAAATGATGACAAATGACGGCTTGTGTGATAATATGTTACTACCGACGCCCACAGACAGCTGAAGAGTCTCAAATATTAGACAACACTAGTTCGATGAAAAACAACAGACGAATTGATTTACATCTATTATTCTGTGAAACAATAAGAATAAGAGCTGAAAGAGACAGACGAGACACTGCAAAGAGAAGGAGAACTTGAAACAAATGCTATAACAACAATAGCCAAAATCTCCTTTCTTAAAGAGAGACAGCCTGTGTCCAGCTGTTGAAAGGCTGTTGATGCATAGATAATAATAGACAACAAATCTAACACTGTTTCAGGTGTTTCAACAACGTTACTGTGTTTATAGGACATCCCTGAAAGTATTCGATCTTTGGCTTCAGAGCTATTGCTGGTTGAGGGTCGTGTTCGAGTTGGTCATGGATCGTGTGTGATGGTAAAAGACGACGGCCACCTTTAGTCACTTACATTCAAGAGTTTGAAGAGTTGTTGCTAATCCAGAGCAGGAGAGGTACTCACTATTGTACTCTGTCTAAGAAATTAAAATATCAACTCAGTAATTGTTTGTTGACTCGCGGAAGTAATCGGACCGGGTTCGATTTCATGTTATACACCTGTGCTACCAACCTTTGTTTAATACTAGATTTACACGCGACCCTGCCCATGTCTATAGCCTATGTCCTTCCTAAAGAAATAAAGGATCTCTATTGTATATTTCATCCAATTCAGTTCAGCTTAGTTGTGAAAGCGTAGCAAACAGACAGATTCGCTTTTGAATTAATAATAGTAGTATAGTTTCCTAGAAAATCCAGTCACTCATAAAATAGTTATGAATTATATTTCGAGGAACACCTGCATCACAGTAAAAAATAAATAACATCTATGTCTAATAAGTTTGGAAAATGCAAAGAAAGAATAGCTTAAGAAATATAGTAAATAGTAATATTAATTAAAGATGGATCATATTTTGAGAAATTTACTAAGCAAAATAAGAAATCGTAAATTAAAAAAAAACTCTGACATAAATAAGTTAAATCTAATCTAGCTAAAGTTTACCTAAATACTAGAACATCAACCAAAATTATTTATCAGCAACTCTTTTATACCATATAACTTGCCGTGAGACTGCTTGCCGATTTCTATTCCAATAAGTAAATATATCGGACATAATATACAAAATGTATACTTCAATTTAAAGTGCTTAAAATTTTTTGAATGTCGATAATATTTTCTAATGAGAAATGCTTACGTGAAAACTGTTGACAACATCTGTACACTACCGATATAAAAAGGTGGCAGAGTAATACCTGAAACTTCACTTAACACAATGTATAGGTTTTTGTGTGCATTTTTCATTTTTTTAATTAAAACCAGCGAGTCTAGTAAACGTCAGAACAATCCGGTTCCAAATTCACCGACAAAAGACGATAATGTCGATCAAGTAGTATGGCCTGTGCCTTATGGACATGTATATAAAGAAGGTTTTGGAGATTTTGCAGGTTTAAAATCACCAGTAGATATTTTAGACCTAAATGTAAGACATCCGATGACACCAGAAGAAGCGAGAGAAGTACTGCAGACAACGGATCCTCACAATATTCAATTTTATACGCAATATGTAGAAGCTATGGGCTATACAAATCCAAGAGATAAGGCTTTCAAGGAACTAGGAATCGAGAGACCTGGGCCTGAAATAAATGCAACACAATTGAGATGGTTTGATTTAGGTGATTTACAAGCAAAAAATGTGGCGAAACAACTTGTCGCAAATAATCCTCGGAGAGTTAACGATGGCCATCGACGTGTTGGACCACCGTCTATCCATAAAAATAAATTCAGCGGTTCTTCATTCATCCCACAGAATGAACGGTTTGGGGGTAATGTCAACTTCACAACCTGTAAACAGTTTGGCAGTAAGGCATACTTTTTTCCTAAAGATATAGTTAATTTGGATTGGGTACCATTTTATATTTGGAGTTTCCAGAATCACTCCACAGCTAGAATTCATTCATTTAAATACGCTACGAAAAAGGTAAGTGATTATTTCTACTATTATAAAGAAGATCTGACTTTTAAAAATAGTGGCCATGAGTTTCTTTGCCAGTATTCTTCTCATGAGGTTTTACACATTTCGGAAACTGGAAGTTATAGATCGACACAAGCACGTAGAGGATTTTGGTGTTTTCACGTAATTCACCTTGACAGTACAGTACATCTGTGGCGTCTGTTTGTGTCGATCTAGTATTTTTAACTGTAGCTTCAATTTAACATTAATAATTGTCACTTAATTGAATAAACTTATATTACCTCCAATCGGTTATAAACATAATTGTTGACATAGCTGATGAACCACCCTTATATAATGTGAGTGAACAAATTATATCTACTGTATAAGTTAGCTTATTCCTCCACAGTTCTGATTGCTTTTACCTTACAAAAAAAAAACCACCAATTTGTTATAAATGTGGTAAATTACTTTTAGAACAGAAGTGCAACAACAAATATGTATGTTGGTTTACGCGATAATAAGTAGTCTATGTCTTTCCTCAAGAATCAAAGAATCGCCATGCTGAATGTCATTGAAATAAATGCAGCGGTTTAGCCGTGAAAACGTAATAGATAGATAGAGTTACTTTCGAATTTAAAATATTAGTATGTATTACTAAAAGTTATCGCGGTTAAAAGTAACCTTAGTATGTGTTTTCTCCAGAATCAAAATATCTCCATGCCAAATATCATTCAAATCAGTCTAGCGGTTTAGCAGTTAAAGAGTAATAGAAAGACATTTATTACTACTTAATACTAAAATAAATGAGTAAAATTACTAAAAAAAACCGACTGCATCAATATTTGCCATCTTTAATACATTCAGTTTTTTTATTGATTTTCTATTACTTTAATTTTTTTTTAATTTGATGTACCCAGTTTCACTCTCACGACTAAGACAAATCTATTGACACCATTCACATAAAAATACGACAAGCCGTTTAGGCTCTAGGGCATACATACACTCTTAAAACATAACCTTCCCTCTTTTGCAGTCGGGTAAAAATAACATTAATCACTTCCAGTCAGCATCTCTATCAATTCCTTGATATTTTTCTTGCTTGATATTTTTCAGCTCGTCCGATCAGTTCGGGAATTATACCGGAAGTTTATTAAAATAGATTGGGAACAACCTAAATTGCTGTACCATGGAGTCGGACAGTTTCTCCTAGTTGCAGCTGATAAACGGGGACTGTTCCATGCTTTGCAGTTAATAGATTCACCACCTACTGAAGGTTGGTTTATTTTCGTCATTAATAGATAGATGGCTCTAAATAGAGTTAGTTAGCTTCATCATCTTCATCATCATCGTCATCATTAGTCATTAATCATAAGTTTGCTAGTTTCTGATCAATTTAATTATCTTCGTTCATTTAATATATTTATGTATTTATTTTATTAAAAAAAGCAGACTTTTATCATCAGCTATCTGCCATTGAAAGTCCCGTTAAAGTCAGTCCAGTCATACCAGAAAGGAACAAACAGACAGACAGACAACAAATTTAATCATTGTTTTGATGGAAGTACCGTATTTAATTAGGTACATATGTATTTAGTGAAAGGCTGTTAATTTGAAATTACAAACAGAGATTTCAATTTCATTATTAAGTTGAAGATTTGCCGTTGCTGAATATCGACAAACAGCACACCTATGGAATATTAAAAAATAAATAAATATTAGTCACTATAATATTTATATTAATGTTGTAAATTTAAGAAAACATCCTGTACGATGGGTACGATGAATATCAACGGCGATGATTTAGGATGGAGCAGTATTTATTATGAAGGAGCCACGGCTCCATAATACTCTTTTGTTATATGGTAACGTGTGGCTTGTTATACCAACTTACAGCTAATTATATATCCTAAAATCATTCGTTACAATGTATTTAATCACGTCTTATTCTCGACGAAATAAGTCGTGTCTTAATACTACGTGATCGATAACATCTCATATCTGTAATCTGCTGACCTAGCTGGTCGGTCTTATCTATATATAAATTCTATTGATTTAACATTATATGACGTAGGAATAACGATTATCTCTTTTCAGTCATGGAGTCGATACCGTACACTAAGCTACGTTTAAAAATTGAAGACCCTTATTTAGTCCTGATGTACTGTACTGACTATTTCGCTGCTATCATGGCCCTCGTAGGTAATGAACCTCAAACAAACAAAGAAAAAGAGGAAGAGGCAAATACTGTTGGAATAAAAGGTCCTGGCTTTCCCGTCTCTAGAGATCTCGATGAAGAACGAATGGACGCAAGAAGAGAACAACTATTAAAAAAATCAGCAGACACAGATGTACCGAAAGCAAATGATCCAAAACCACAGACACAGATGTTTTTAAATAAGGACATTTAAAAAATGAAGTAGATTATGAAGAGAGTACTAGTTAAAAAAAACTGTGTATTTAAAATCATTACGGGCTACTTCTGAATAAATTAATAATATGATACACATATTTTCATTTGCATTTATGACAATTTTCAAAGTAGTTTCTAAATCGTGGGTTGAGAACTGTACTCCTAGTTAGGCTCTTAACCAACTTGTGATGAGGAGTTACAGTAACGGCCCTTTGTTGGTATGTTGATTGCTTTTATTGGTGCAAAAACTGTGTATTTGTGCTGTACATGTGTGTCTCTCTTTTTCACTGTGTGTATGTATACAATGATGGTTCTTCAAAAATGATAAACAACAACAATTCCTTGAATATCAAACAAATCGAATCAAACATCCTTAAAACCGGTATAAAAGAAAGCTTAATACAGTTAAATCGTTATTACCAATTTGAACTCATACCTAGTCAACCAGTCAAACTAAAAAATGTTAAACCGTAAATTCCTATTGATAATTACAACAGTGCTATTAGTTTGCATAATTACTGTAAATGAAGCCAGAAAAAAACGAAAATCACAAGGACCTAGACTGAGTTACAAAAACTCGACAAGCTGCAGTGAATTTTCAAGATATGGACGCTTCAATCCTTACTCTGTCCTGAACGAAATATGGTTCGTTTTCTTTTACTGGGCAGTGCCGAAGTCGCTCGAAACCTACAAATTTTTCATACCAACAGCTAACGTAAGTACTATTTTAATATTCTCTTAACCAAAATTCGAAATCGAAGATATCGAATATGAATGTTGAATGGTTCTAGTTTTATGAAGTTAGTTCCTCCCTACATCCCTTTTCCCATCCCTCAAAGGCCGGCAACGCACTTGTGACGCCTCTGGTGTTGCGGGTATCCATAGGCGGCGGATCACTTACCATCAGATGATACGTCTGCTCGTTTGCCCACCTATAACATAAAAAAAACCGAGAAGAGTCACTTATGCAGGCTCATACAATAGAAACAAAAATATAAATAAAGGAGAAAACAATTTAGTGACCATAATCATTGTGACGTGAAGATTGAGATTTTGATATTTCTTTGCACACAGCTTATTCATTGCTGTGATAGAATAACTTTAGGAAAATAAGTGCATTTTGTTAACATTGTGAGAAATCGAATATTTTAAGTTTTATAATAGGTAATATGTAAAAAGTATTGACTTTTCATGTATAGAAAAGTGATTGGCCAAAGTTCGGCATTACAGGGTATATATATTAATAAAATATTGGCACTTGGATTACTTGCAAAAAATCTTACCGGTTCCAAAAAATCTTGTACGTATGAAAATAGCCTAACTTGACAATCGATATCCTTCTGTACATGTAACACAGTAGTTCCCAAGGTAGTAGAGCCACGCTGATTTCAGCACGAACGGGCTGGCTCGACCGGGGCGGTACTACCCTCGCAAAGAAAATCAACGTAAAATGACAGCGATCGTGCTGTCGTGTTTCGTTGCTGAGTGCGAGACCGGAGGCCCAATGATGCAGAATCATCACTTAGCCTACCATGGTGTGTGTCACCATGCTACATTTTTGCATTGTATGCATTCGCAGTATGGTGACCACCACTCTTGGATTCTGCTTATGTTTTCCATCAGGCAGAGTAGAGTAATTTTGGCAGAGCCAAAAAAAAATAGCCTGAAATGTAAAAATCACAAAATTAGGTGAACGCCTGCAGGTTTAAAACTATTACGATGTTGGAAAGAAATTATTTGTACTCTCCATTCCAACAACCCTCATAAAGATATAGGAACCGTTTTCGTAGCAAATAAACAGTTGTGAGTGTTCTGGAACAGTAGCGAAATGATTTATACATTATAAGTGAAGGCAAAATCCGATTAAGGGAATAAATTACCCAGGAGAACAATACTGTGAATAGTCCTATGAACAGAAGGAGACTTAAGGCTGTAAATACTGGATAATTAGTGTACTAATGGTAGGTAACTCTAGAAAGAAATTCACTATAGCGTGGCAGATTGATATACAGGGGGATACCTTGTACCCGATTGAGCACCTCTGCCAAATATGAGCCATAAGTGTTAGTCCAACATGAAATGACACTATTTCAACAGTATTTTAATATATTTTGTTTTAATAGCACACCCAGACACTCCACAAAGTGTTCGACGGGAATGTGACGATTCCAGTGAACTGGACTGCACGTCTTGTCATCATGCAGAATAGATTGAACAACACGTGGTTACTTGTTGAGCGAGGGGACAGAGGACAGTACTGGTCATATACGCTTAGAGAAGGTAACTTTAACTTTACATTTTATCTATACAAATAAATAAAATTGAACCGTCTGTTTGTTATACCAATTACATTTTTTTACTAGATTCATATGAAAGTATATACGTTACTAACATCAATTTCATTTCCATTTTGGTCTGTCTTTCTGTTTGTTCTGGCTAATCTCTAGAAGGATGGACCTATTAACTTAGGATACTTTTTTGACTATTTTCGCCCCGCGGCACTATCTACGATTGTTCTTGTTGGGTAACACCGCGATGCGCAGCTAGTTAACTAAATATTACTTTAGTCTGAATGTTTTATGTATCTATATTTCGTAATTTTTTTTCATATATAAAGCCGAAGAGTTTGTTTGCTTGAACGAGCTAATCTCAGGAACTACTGGTCCGATTTGAAAACTTTTTCCATTATGAGATAACCCATTTATCGAGGAACATATATTATCCATATCATCACGCTAAAACAAATAGGCGTGGAGCGGAGCACCAATGAAGAATGTTACAAAAACGGGGGAAATTTATTACGCCAATGTGCAATAGGAGACATAACCGAGGTTGCGTGGATCCGTTAGTATTTTATAAGTAATTAGCTGTTGCCCGCGACGACGGACTTTCAGACTAACCTATATACAATATGTCAACCCCTATTTCACCCCTTTAGGGGTAGAATATCCAGAAACGCTTACATACATCTCTACTCTTTTTTAATCAGTAGCCCAAAAATAAGTTACCATGTTTCTCACTTAAAAATTACGGACTTCCTCACAAATATTCAACCCCTATTTCACCCCTTTAGGGATAGAATATCTAGAAACGCTTAAATACGTATATACTTATTTTTAATCAGTAGCCCAAAAACAAAGTTTCATGGTTCTAATTTAAAAAATAACGGACTTCCACACAAACTTTCAACCCCTATTTCACCCCCTTAAGGGTAGAATATCCAGAAACGGTTAAACACGTCTCCACTCTTCTTTAATCAGTAGCCCAAAAATAAGTGTTATTTTATAAGTATAGTAGTATTTTATATATATATGTATTTATAATCAGTTGTCAAGGAGGATTAACAGAGTAAAAATTGAACGTTCTTAATAAGTTTCATATTATTATTTTTTGTCACCAGTTCAGAAATACTTAATAAAGCCGCGGGACATTCGTTTGAGACAACACGACAATGGACGTCTACTTGGTTTAATGCACTGTGATGTAGGTACCGTTTATATTTTTTAAACGCATTAAAATAAAATGCTGAAATGGAAGAAATCTGATGGAAGTAAGGTCAGTGTCAACTCAACTGGGAATCATCAAGTTGGCTTTTAGGATAACTTATCAAAGTTGAATATAACAGGAGTTAGAAATTCGGTATTTTGAATTTTAGGCAAACAACTTAGGCATCGTTCTCAAGCTTCTACTAGCTACTACTATTTGCAAACAGTGGTCAAGTAAATTTTTGGGAAGTCTAAATACCTTTATCTGGTCTTATAATACTAATTAAAGAATATTCTTACCATTTTCAAAACGTCCTATATGTCGCATACTTCGAGAAAACTTTCATAGTTTTTTTTTTATTACAGACGGAATCCCTCTATGTCATGTCAAGAATCAGAGAAGTACCATTACACAGTAAAATTCAAGATGAGGCAGCGCGTTTTGGATTCCGCGCTAGGAGAGGCAAATCTTATTTATATCAAGGTCACGAGTGGATGCCCATACCTGAAGCCGATGAAAATGATTTCTTTGAAACCATTGTTCCTGAAATAGAAAATGAAATAAATAATCAAGCAGAAACATTACATGTAAGCGATCATTCTACAGAAGATAAAAAAACGTGTAATCTTAAAGAAAAACTATCTAAATACAAATCGGCAGATCTAAGCTCTCCTGATAGTTGCATGCAGGAGTCTAGTGAACTCTCTAAAGAAGCTGATTCTAAAAATATGAAAATGGACAAATTAGATTTTAATGAGCTTAAAGGGCAGAATAATGAAAGAATAGAAAGAGCGAATTATTATAATAAAAGAGAAGAAAACGTTAAGTTCCAAAAAGAAAAAATGGAAGAAGCTAATAATGTCACGACAGAAACAGGAAAAGGTGATCACAAAGAGAAATTTGATTCTGACATTTTTATTTCAGCAAACCCTGTTACTAAAAACGTAAGATCAAAAAATATAGTAGATTCTGATGGATCTGTTCACCCAGAATCTCAATTAAAGAATGAATCGAAAGAACTCAAACCTACCAATGAATTTACAGAACAATCCTCAAAGACTCAAATACAACCTAATTCCAAATTACTCAGAGAATCAGAGAAAGTAAATGAAATAAAGGAGGATAAGTATATTAATGGTCTTGAAGTATCTGAATCAGCATTTGAATTTGAAAAATCTACAGATTCACAAATGGGACTTTCATCAACCAGTGGTCATACAAAAGGTGGTCGTACAAGTAAACAGAGAAATTCACGCTCTAACGATTTGGAAAAAAATATTATTAATGACATACCATATGATTGGCGGGGTGTTAATACAAATAACATAGCCTATTTAAGACCTGTTGACAATACAAACTTTATTGAACAAGAATCACCTGAATCTAATAATGAAATAAAGGCCCCAATAGCCCAATCCGGTGTATTACCTGAAAAATGTTATGAAATGGAAATGGTATCAGAAACAGAAGATTTCACTCCTACATATGTACCTCCTATATTTGATGAATTATATGAAAAAGAAACTACAATAAGCCCGGAAAATATAATGCAAGGGAAACAGCAAAAGTAAAAAGTAATTTATATTGTTGTATTTTTCTTGTCGGTGTAATTTTATTGATATAGTACAAAGGAGGAAGAAAAACGAACTTGATTAAAGGAGCTATATAAAATCATAAATAAATGAAATACAAGATTTATATTCCGCAATACCTCCAATTGAAAATGGGAGAGCCATGTTTCGGCATGAATGGGCCGGCTCGGCCGGAGTGATACCATGGCCTCACAGAAAACCGGTGTGAAACAGCGCTTGCACTGTGTTTCACCGAGTGAGTGAGGATACCGGAGGCCCATACCCCAAATCCTCCCTACATTCCTTTCCCCATCCCTCAAAAGCCGACAACGTACTTGTGACCCCTCTGGTGTTGCGTGTGTCCATGGGCAGCGGTATTCGCTTACCATCAGGTTACACGTGTGCTCGTGTGACACCTATTCAACAAAAAAAAAGTAATAAAAGTTGTAATAGTACATAAGTAAATTTCATTCACTATCCCTGGTGGAGGGTATCTTCACCCCTTAAATGCTTACAATATATTTATCACGATCAGTTAGGGGTTCACACCTATATGTAATTGAATTGAACTAAAATTTGACTATAAACAGACAAATTTGAATGTATTTACAAGTGCGTATTACAATAGATTTTGCTCAGACAAGAGATTTTTTCCTTTATTTAAACGATACTGGTGGTACTCTTTGATTTTATTAGGATAGTGTATGTTAAATAGAAAAGGTCGAGAGGTTTACCAAAGTACACGCAGAACAATATTAATATTTTTTCAAAACTATGTAAAACCCACGCAACCTCGTTTGCGTCTACTATTGCCCGTAGCGTGATAATTTTCCCCCGTTTTTGTAACATTCTTCATTGTTGCTGCGCTCTTGTAGGTCTTAGTGTGATGATATATAGCCTATAATCTTCCTCAATAAATGGGCTATCTAACACTGAAAGAATTTTTCAAATCGAACTAGCGGTTACTGAGATTAGCGTATTCAAACAAACAAACTCTTCAGCTTTATTTATTAGTATAGATATGCATTCAGTATTAAGCATTAAGCACAACAAAATGTAAATTTAATGAATTTCTTTACTAAGTACTATCTCACGAATTAATAAATATTCAGTAAGATTTGGTAACAAAAACAGAATTTAAAACTAAAATGATGGTCTGACGAACTCAGTAGATAAAAAATTCAGAAACAGAAAAAAGGTTAGTGACCGTAAGCCTTAGCAAACAGCAAAAGTAGATAGGACCTTTACTGTTTGCTAAGGCTTTTACAGTCACAAACTTTTTTTTGTATCCCCAACAAAGACCCACCAATTTAAATAATAGAATACACAATTCAATATCAACAACTAGCAAGAGTTTGTAAATGACAATGAGAGTTCTATGTCGGGGTCAAATTAATTCAATATTAGCTGACCTGGCAAATTTCATACCGCCATATTTAAATATATGTCTCAGCTTCCCACAGACAAAGAAAAATGACTTTTCCCGTTATCTTTTACTTTTTCTTGTACACAAACCTTGTCCTAACATACTATCAATAACTTTTATATATTTTATATATTTTTGAGATTTTATAGTAAACTATTTAATGAGTAGCATATTGTTACGGAAATATGTTTCAAACAGATATCCGTGAAGTATTTTAATGCTTCAAGATCTATGTAGAGTCTTAAAATGTATTTATTTACTTGTATCTTGGGGAGACGAACTTCTTAGCATTCCATGGATTCACCGTGCGGGTGCCGGGTCCATCGTGTGGCAGAGAGAGAAACTCCGAGTGGAGCCCGAGACTTGTGACACGGGTGTAGGTTTAAGGGGCCCCTTAGCGATACGCATCAACACTCACCTTCCCCACTCGTGTTTCTCTCCCTACCCAGCCAAATCTGGTATGAACCTGCCAGCGCAGCTTTGGATACTCGTTCTAATATAGAACTTACTGCGGTTCTAGACAGGCCAAGGTCTTTCAGCAGGTTATAGAGAGATTTTGCTGGTATACCTCTCGCACCCACTTCTACAGCATATAAATTAAGTATGTAGCCATTTTTTGTTTGAAAAGTCGAAATATTTATTTAGTTTTATCGCGTGATCTTTTGGTACGTTTGTTTCCCACGGTACAGTAAGCTCTACGAGTACTACGCGTTTAGTAACTCTAGAAAAAAGGAAAATATCCGGTCTGGATGGCGAAACACCCACATCCTCTGGGATTTTATAGTGTTTCTTATACGTGTCCATCAAAATAGTCCAATCAGGTGCAGTACCCACGATTGAGTAGGGCTTGTTTTTCGACTTTAGCCTTGAGCCTCCTGTTACGAAGTTAATTTGTTGTTTGTTTGAGGTCAATCCTTTTTGGGCTCTAGCTACTGAAAGACTTACTGCTTCACGTATGATTTCAAGTACTCTGTCGTGTCGGCGGGAGTAATGTAACCCCTATCGAGCAGCACCTTGCATCCCACCAATATGTGTCTTGCTGTACTTATTGCCTCGCCACAAGTATAGCAAGTTTTTTCTGAGGCTTTTCCCCATCTTACTAAGTTACTTTGGTCTGGGAGGGTCATTTGAAAGGCGTTAAGATAGAATTTTAAAAGGGCGGGAGACCAGTCATATAGCAAGGTTCGCCACTTCAAAGCTAGTGGGATGCAAAACTCACCTATGGTTAACCACTCATTTTGCATTTCTAAATTCATTGCATGCACTTTATAGTTGTCGTTCTCATCTTGTTGTAGGAAGGACTTTATTATGTCTTGGTCTTGCTGTTTCTTGCTCACACCCAACCCGGCTCTGTTTGTCTGTGCTCCTGCCATAAACTGTTTGTGGAATTAGAGTCTCGATTCAAGTTCTGAGGCACTATGGTCTTTTGGGATTGAGGTAATTAATTCATCTTGAGATTTTCTCAAGACATGCGTTTTGGTTACTCTGAGGTGTTTGTAGAGTTCCGATGGTTTCTTTAATTTTAACCCAAAATTATTATGACCCCTAAATAAAGTTGACGTGTCAGCCGAATGTGCCAATCCTAACCATGACTTCAATATCTTTATGACGTTTGCATCTAACTTTGCCAAGAGGGTTTTACCGATGTCATAGACCATAAAAGGCCAAGTACGTGACGTAAGATAATTGTCGTATATCCACGCTTTTTTGTGTTACTAATTGGCTGTTGGTCTACCTTATTTAAGTCATTAATGAAATTTTCAACAACTACCTCTAGAGATGGATTATATAATCTTGACGCTTGTATGTAAATGTTGTTACTGTTCTACTGTACTATTTAATTAAGGTTATGTACATAGATTTCTATATTATATGTGTAATGTCTTAAATGGATATTTGTAATATTATTATTTGAATAAAGATTCACCTGACTGATTAGGAAAAACTCTCTATCCTACCGTAGTTCAATAGCTTACCTTTTGTTGAATTTCAGCTACTGGCTACTAGAGCTCCAAATCAGTTTAGAACAGCCACTAGTTATCTCAATCCGTCCTACAAAATACCGTACCTCAAACTTGATTCCAGTGTCTCCAAATTTGAATTTTAACTCCTAACTACAACCACAGACTTTCAAAATAATCTAAAATGACCAATATAATACTTCTAGAACTATACTAGAATATACCGTACTTCATCAACAGATCCAGCATGCTTAAAATGCATTTTGTAGCTATGGGTCAGACCTCCGAAATAATCTAATACAATTCTCTCTATTCATGCTACTAAATACTATACTTGAACCTATCTACTGACTGCATGTACCAGACTTCTAATATAATCTAAGAATATCAATAATTGATATTAGCAATATATAAGTTAGCTGATCACAATATTTGACTTAAATACCTATATTATATTATATTTCAACCATAATGTTCTTGCTGGATCCGTTAATTGATGCAAACAGTGGCCTTAAATGTTGTATTAATTCTTAATGCTATTGTTACTTCAAGCTCCTGAGGGAATTTCTCAACAATTACCCCTTAATTAGGCAAAGTGAAACTTTGCAAAAGTTTTGAATTAAATATGAAATTTGTAAAGGTTTCTTCGCATTGGTACTAAGTAATTGTATAACAAATGAGTGTAAGAAACGTAAATATCCTGATTCGAAATTGATAGAAAGCACCAACTAGTGTGTCATCGCGAAGTCCTGTATCACGTTCCTTAGGGTTCTGTCAATGTCATTTTCTTATAAAGAACGCCGTTTGAAAATACATTCCTCCTTAGCGGACCCATCCTACTAATATTATAAATGCGAAAGTTTGTAAGGATGGATGGATGTTTGGATGGATGTTTGTTACTCTTTCACGCAAAAACTACTGAACGGATTTGGATGAAACTTTACAGTAATATAGCTTATACATCAGAATAACACATAGGCTACTATTTGCCGCGATAACCGACATATACGCGGGCGGAGCCGCAGGCAACAACTAGTATAGAATATATTCTTTGATCTTTAAAATGATGAATTAAGAGATCAGGGAGCTAAGTACTTGATTAATAGCCTTAACACTGCCTAGATTCGTGCTCGACAAGCGTGTAGAAAAGGCTTGATGTGCAAATGGTGTTTCATCCTCTCCGAACATCCTGGACGACGAAGAAATATTAATGTGTGTGTGAATGTAATAATTAACACCACAAACACAACAAGAGAACTATTAAGACTTTTAATAGCAGATTGTACCCTATTATATAATTACATTCAAGTCGGTCTTCGTGTTGGTGATAATACCATCAGAAATCTACCGAATATGATATGTTTATAAACGTTTTATTACCTGTAAATTCTCGTACGAATATACCAGATACATCCTGCGACATACACAAAACAATAAAAACAATTCAAGAACATGTTCTCACAGACGGACGCTCTTCGAAAAACGATTAAGCATTCAAAACTGGTACATTCAGTTTAGTTTACAACGACATTTAGTATCTAGACTATTTTAATGGCTAGGAAGCGGCGACTGTAAAGAACCTCTCCGGTATTATAATATTACACAAGACGCGTTAACCCGTCCACTTTGGGCATAAATTATATAATTTATGGTGTTTTTTGTGTCAGTTTGGCCCTACTAAAGGTTTACGAAATTAAATGGGCTCGTTATGTAGTTATCGACTTTATAGGGAGTTTAATAAAGGTTTTGAGAGTAACTTTTTAGAGATATTACACAATTTTACTGAGTGCAATGGAACTCAATAATGCCATAACATAATGGCATAGGTATTCTTGTTACTTTACGTGTTAAGTTTTTTATTTAGTAGTTGTGTTTATGATTATAAGTTTAGTGTATTTTTATTAATGACTAACGGACCCACGCAACCTCGTTTGCGTTTCCTATTGCCCGTAGCGTGATAATTTTCCCTCGTTTTTGTAAAATTCTTCATTGGTGCTCCGCTCCTATTGGTCTTAGCGTGATCATATATAGCCTTCCTCGATAAATGTACTATCCAACACTGAAATAATTTTTCAAATCGGATCAGTGGTTCCTAAGATTAGCGCGTTCAAACAAACAAACTCTTCAGCTTTATACATTACTATAGATTAGTTACTAAACAAATTATGTAACTAGTCAGTTCTTGAACTCTTGATATTTCTAGATGTGTGTTTTAAATTCATTTTCAGATATTAACAGATATTTCTTCATATCTTAGCTTTCTATCACTACAAGTAACAGTAGGTTTTCTAGCAAACGCATTTTCAAATTTTGTTTTGTTTATTTTAGTCCTCAAAACTTAAAGAAAACCTTATCGTCATTACTTAATTCGTCTGATCTGATTCAGAAGTCTACTTTAATATTGACTGCACGGTTGGTCTAGTGGTTTCAGTGGTCGCCACGCCGCTTGCTACTGCGCCAAGTGTCGAGAGTTCAAATCCCACGGTACAACACTTTGTGTAATCCACAAATTGTTGTCCTGAGTCTGGCTGTTCTTTGTGTCCGTTTCATGTATGTTTGTTAAGTCCCCGCGACACAGGATGTTTATTCCTAAGGCGGTAGTCGTCTTTCAAAAAAAAAATATATACCCTTATGCGATCCCTAAATCTGAAGTCCTTCAAAAGATTAAGTAAAAGTAAGCAAATAAAGATAAAATTGGATTTTTAGTTAATTTCTTGTTTTAAATTTATACATTGTGCTTGTAAAACAATGTAGTTACATTATATGTTGCGAAATTTAATCTTCAAACACCAAAGTTTTATCTTTTGGAAGAAAACAGGCAATGGTATTGATAAGTTTTTATTTTTTAAGTTTGATTCAAGATCGTTCATTATTTTAACTTCAGGTAGGTTTTTTTAAAGGCACCTATTTCTTGATTATGGGAAAGATAAGATGTTATATTATCATTCATGAACTTCAATAGTTTCTATGCATATAAAATTCTGAATCGGGGACTCCAAAATTCTGTACTTAATGGTCTAGATTTGCTTTTTATTACATTTAAAATAGTACTTTATATCACAAAAATATAATGTTGCAATTGAAATACCTATTTTAACACTAAAACTAAACAAAATATTTTTACCCGAATTACGCATTTATTGCAGTAAAAATATAAAGAACCGTCTACACACTTGTCCAGTTTTGGAAGGAAATGTATTATTAACATACTAACAAGGAAGGACATGGGCTACTGGATATTTATTAGTATCAGTAGGACTTCGCTCTAAAAGCTGTGGCCATACCACTTTCCATCAAAAAACGGTATATAAATTATTTTTAGACGTCCAAAAATCTTCGAAAATCGATCTTCGAGCTGGACGAGTTGTCTTCATACAAGTTTATATAGATCATTGACCACATATCACGTATACATTTGATTTAAATGTTTGTAGTAACTATTACTTGTATATTAAAACTTTTTCATATTTTTTCACGCATCCATACTAATATTATAAACTCGCAAGTAACTATGTTTCTATCACCTTTTCACTAGTAAACTGCAGCACTGATTTCAATGAAATTTGGCATAAAGATACTTTGATTCTTGAGGAAGAAAATAAACTACTCTTTACCGCCATACATGCAAACCGAACAAACCTGACATTTTATAATTGTTAAGTATATATTCCAAACTAACTTTTAAATTTTGATTTTTCTTGATAAGATTTCGGTATAGTTGCGATTCAAGATCTTCAAAACAATAAAACTAATTAGACATGAGAAATTATTAATGTTGACCGGGTGTGTACAGGAGACACAATGTAGTGTATGGCCAAGTGTCTTTACAAAACTCTTAAATGTACTGACGCTGTGTACTAAAGACCACAGCGGGGGACCTTGCCATAAAACTTAAATTTTAAGACCAGTCGTGCTACGAGCTTCAAGATATCAAAGTAAATGTATGTTAGGCATATAATTTTATCCTTAACGACGGCATAAAAACGGAAAATAGTATAACAATACATCGATACATGGCCTACTGGACTTTGAAAGCGCAAAACATACCTTTTTTTTGTAATATGTGCCAAAAAAATTACTATATTCGATAATTATGGTTTCTTATCTTATAAATAGACACACGGTCTGACGGATGACCTGATGATTATTATCACTTGCAATTCAAGTGTCGAAGAGTGTGTTACTGCCCTTTGAGATTCAAATAAAATAAATATTTAAATAAAATGTAAATATTATTGTTAATAATATCCTATAAGGATAAGGTTTGATTTTCTTACAAAATTTAAAAAAATGAACGAAATGATTATACACCTATCTATTAATAACGTGGAGTTTAAAGTTAGATTTTAACTTATACACATACCTTCAAGATTTTATTTTATTATTATTAAATACTAGCTTTTGCCTGCGGCTTCGTCCGCGTGTATGTCCGTGGCCGCGTGTGTAGTCTTCCTCAAATATCACATGATCTCCATTGTGAATTTCGTTCAAATCGTTTCAGTGGTTTAACCATGAAAGCGTAACAGACTGACATATAGCTCTACTTTTAAATTTATAATATTAGTGTGAATAAGGGACCTGACACATCCCTTTCGTGGTAACAACATATAGTTAGCTTAATCTATGGTAAGCCTACCTATCTACCTACACTAATGTGAGTTGGTCTAACTAATATATTATACGTTTCCACTTTTTTAAGAACAATTGAAATTTCCTCCTGCCTCAAACAGCAGTCACTAAGAATTCCTTTCATACCAATTATAGAAACAATATGTATGTAGTATAAATGTTTGTATGATCTGCAAATATTTGTTTCGGAGTTTGGATGCTTTCTATGTATAATATGTATGTATTTACAAAAAAAAAAACAGTATATATGTAATTATATCAGTTGTTTAGTACCCATAACACAAGCTCTGCTTAGCTTGGGACTAGATGGCGTTGTGTGTTAGATGTCCGAAATATTTATAAAATATTATTATAAAAATATATTATACTTAAGTTACATATGTAAAAATAGATAGTTTGTAATTGGACACAAGCGACTACATCTATTTAAATAAAAATGAATCGCCGAATTGTATGTACTCGCATAACTTCCGAACGACTTCACCAAATTGAATATTTATTTTTTTGTTGTGTTTGCTATGGTCAAGACAAGGTTTGTATAAAAGAAATTTTATACCGGTAGCGGGTTCTTCTGGTCTAATTTTCTATAACGCATATGAAGTCGCGGGCAGAAGCTAGTAAAACATATTAATTTGACAGTTTAAGGTTGAGGCAGACAACGGGCGGGTGGCGCGCATCAACTCGATGTCAAAATGTGCTACTACCAACAACGAACGCTGTATGCAAAAATTCTGTGTCACTAAAAACTTTAATTGAAAGAACTGTCAGATATTTGTTTTAGTTTCGATCATTATCATGTTGACTGCATCTGAAATTACAGATATTAACAATGATCGCTTTACCGTGGGAGAGCCACGTTTTGGCATGAAAGGGCCGGTTCGACCGGAGTGATACCACGGCCTCACAGAAAACCGGTGCGAAACATCGCTTGCGCTGTGTTTCATCGAGTGAGTGAGGATACCGGAGGCCCATACACCAACCCTCCCCACATCCTCCTTTAGGCCCCACCCCTCAAAAGCCGGCAACGCGCTTGTGACGCCTCTGGTATTGCGAGTGTCCATTAGCGCCGGTAATTACCGATCGGTTACCGATACATAGGCGATAGGTACGTCTGCTCGTTTGCCCCATATTCCATAAAAAAATGCGAAGAGAAGTATCAAATGCAAATAATACTTGAATATGTGAAATAACACTATGAGCACAGGGAGCATAGCGTGAATTTATAGCAATGGGTATGATGACCACTATTCATGTTTCTGTGGCGCAATGGTAGCGTATGCGACTGCTGTGCTTGAGGTCTCGGGTTCGATTCTTGGGTCGGACCAAATGTTTGTATGATCTGCAAATATTTATTTCAGAGTTTAGATGTTTTCTATGTTTAATATGTTTATAAAAATGTAATGTATTAATATTAGTTATCTAGTAGGTACCCATAACACAAGCTCTGCTTAGCTTGGAACTATATGGCGTTGTGTCTAAGATGTCCGAAATGTTTATTTATTTATTCCAATCATGTTTTCCTTAAACAAAGTAGAGAGATTGTTTGACAATAATCACAATCCACATTGCTGATACTGACATCCTACATGAAATGGCAACAAAGTCTAGGCACGCTGAAAAGTCCTAATCTGAAAGTAGTTTTAAGTGGCACAATACTCGCTCGCTGTCTACCGCAACCATTAGTAAACGACTTCATCGTTAATTTAAATAACCTGCTATATAAAAAGGGTCAATTAAATATATTTCATTTATAACTGGATGTTTGTTTTCATTTCGTGTGAAATGTGATAGCAATATTTTGAGTTTTATGTTCCTAATGTATTTCTAAAGATATTACCAACAAAATTAGATCTTCTGTTTATTTATGGTGATACAGTTAGTTCAGAGAGCGTAATAATAACTGTTAGTTGTGTAAGCATGTAAATGTTTTTTTTTATTTATTACTGGTTTATTGAATGGAAAGTACTGTTAACATTTATCAATTTAGAAACTACTAGCAGACCTACGCAACCTCGTTTGCGTCTTCTATTGCCCGTCGCGTGATAATATTCCCCCGTTTTTGAAACATATTTCATTGGTGCTTCTCTCCTATTGGTCTTAGCGTGATGATATATAGCCTATAGCCTTCCTCGATAAATGGGCTATCTAATACTGAAAGAATTTTTCAATTTGGACCAGTAGTTCCTGAGATTAGCGTGTTCAAACAAACAAACGAACAACCTCTTCAGCTTTATAGTATAGATTCATAAATATCACAGTTGTATTTTCATGGGCATAATAACAAACGTCACCATAGTGAATAGTCGATCAAAGGGCAATTAGTGATTATTTTTCAAAAGCATTGTTTTAGTTTTCACGGGCAGAAAGAATTTGGCGATATAGTGCTCTGAGGATACCCGTCTGCAATATTATAAGTTCGAAAGTAACTCTATTTCACGGCTCAACTGCAACGATTTCAATGATATTTGGCATGGAGATACTTTACTTTCGTTACGTATTATGTATAGTGTAGTACCTATAACGGTACCCTTGGTAAGTAGCATATAATTGTATGAGACCAAACCTATATTTCAATCGATTTTAACCAACATAAAAGCTCCTAGCACTGATCAGAGTCGCGATGCAGCCGCTGAGGCGGTTACGGCTGTGAGGCTATACATCTATAGATATATAGGATTTTAACCTCCTAAGATACCTCTTCACATATCAACAGACCATAATTCAAAATATCGACACACGTCCGTAATTACAGTGGAGAAGTAATGCTCTCTTCAGGTCAAGAGACGAGGTGGCTATATCAATCATTGGCTGCCATGATGAATGGCGTCAGAGGTCGGTCATGTCAATAATTATTGATAACACGACGTGTATTGCAGCAGTTGATGGTTTTCTAGAATTTTCTCAGGGTATTTTTCATCTTTTGTTTTTATTTACTTTTCTTAATGTCTATTTTTCAATGTGCATGCGGCTATGAATTATTATATATAAATTGTTTACTTAATTTTACACTTTCTCTCTCGCTACACTCAATGGTATGTTTTCAGGTTCTAGGTTATTATTAGGTTTTATAATATAAAAGAGTAGAGTACTAAAGTCGATTTTATACAACACATAACTTAAAATCGTATGCATTTGCTTTTTATATGTAAACAAAACAGCAAATCTAATATCCAGTGCCTGCAAAAAGCATAAAATTCTTTATTGAGACCAAATAACCGCAGGGCGCCTGCCTGTAGTGATTTGAACTTAATATAAAATGAAAGTGGATTATAAAACGGCATAAACTGCAATATTTATTTTTTCATAAAAACTAATGTTGTCTAGAATAGATAGAACACTGGTTTTTGATGACAAATTAAGGTCTTGTAATTGACATTAGACAATGAAACTGGGACACAAGACGACATAAAACAATCGGATTGAGAACTTCTGCTGTGTTTGAAACCAAAGGTAAACTAATTAAGATACGCTTCGGATGTCAATGAAGCCTACGCAGCGCCATGGTGAGCTTTTAATGTCAAAATATTTAAAGGGTGATAACGCCTTGGTTTGAACTATACAACGGTGATCGGTCTGTGAGTGCTTAGCTTGTTTCCATGGGCCCGATATGGCTACCACACTAATGTGTCCCTCCACTCCAAGGGTCCAGCACTGGTGTACAGGATTAAACATGCTGTTTTTGAAGTCAGTTTAAAAATCGAATGCAGGTTCTCAATTTTTGACCAAGTTTTTTTAATAGTTTTTTACAAGAACATTGGATAAAGACTGGATCGATCTTTAAAGTGAAATATTTCTATGTGAAATTTAGGGAACTTTTAAACTGATTTGGTTTTTAATTTATCCATAGTTTTTCTGTTGGTACATCTTGCCCATCTGCTGCCCATTTCATTTATTACTAGTTACATATGAATTGCAGAATATTTTGAATGCGTAGATTATTTTGTCTTAAGAAAAGTACTTAATACGGAATTAACTTATACTCGGTTTACTTATCTTAGTTACTAAACATCAAAAGACTGACGCTAAGTACTTAGACATAAAATTAATTGTTTCGTCTCATTTTGTTTTGTATATATATATTTGTTTACTATATAACGATATACGTTACTTGATTACCTACTTCTTAAAATAAAACTAAACTAACATATCATGGTTCTCTCTTCAACCTCTTGTTAAAACGTCACTGCAATTTCTGGACCATGATCAGTATATTACTTTATAGGCAATATAGGCATTTCATTAATTTAATGCATGTGTCTGGGGCCATAACTTATAGATAAAATTATCACAATCTCAACCATGAATTAAAATCAAAACATTCACAAACTCGTACCAAAAGGATCAGAATTAATTAAGATACTAAACTTAAATCAAATTTAAAATCATCAATCTAGAAATCACTTATATAAAACAGAACTTCTATCACCTTCTTAGATAACAGATCTTACTAATAGTCCAATAAAGGCAAAGGAGATTCTTATCCGGTCAAATAGGACTTTATAGTTGTCACCTTGGCCTTATACCATGTCGCTGCGTAATTCATTAGTCGTTATAAAGACCGATTATCATAAAAATCTAGTAGAAAATAATCTCAAACCCGAATAAATATGCCACACAGAAATTTAGTACCGAAAGCCAAAGGTAGATGTCATGCTGAGTGTAAAGGGACCCGCGCGTCGGCCATGGCGCTTGGCCGCCCATTTTTTATACACATAACCTAAAAAAAATATACATATATTTTTTGACTGTCATCGGGAACTAATTTCGTGGGGTTTTTTGTGGTTTTTCTGTTAATAATTATTTCGTAAAGCGCCGCTTTGTGGGATCCTAGTTGTGATATCGTGTTTTGGTGTATGTTTTTGTGGAAAGAACGTGTGTTTATGTACCAACTTAAGTATCTATCGATTGGTGCTGCCAGAATCAAATGTCTGGTTTATATCTATACAACTAATCTATACAACTAAATAAAATTGGAGTGTCTGTTTGTAATATTAAAATAACCGCCTTTTACTAAATGCATATGTATGTATACACGGTACATATACCAAAACTGTAGTTAAAAAAAATTTTGTCTGTCTGTCTGTTTGTTCCGGGTAATGTCTGGAACGGCTGGACGGATTTTGACGAGACTTTCACTGGCAGGTAGCTGATGATCCAGGGAGTAACTTAGGCTACTTTTTTTTTAGACTAACTTTGCTCCGCGGCCTTACTCGCGGTACAACACAATTAGGGATGTTACAGCCTGTCTACTGCTTTCTGTTTGTCTATCCTCCTAAGATTCTCAAAAGGACATAGACTACTTTTTAACACAATAATCGATATGCGCCAAAGTTAGTGGTGGAAATAATTAACAGGACTATGCATATATACCTATAGCGTTCATTTTCTTATGTTTGGCCCTATCAAAATGACTCCAATGGTGGTGGTTACATACTCGACAATGCAACAATGCAGCATGGTGATTCACCGACTCATGGCGGCCTAGTGATGCTTCTGCATCATTAGGCCTCCGGTCTCGCACTCACCAACGAAACACGTCTGTACGAACGCTCTCATTTTGCGTTGATCTTCTGTGCGAGGGTAGTACTGCTCCGATCGAGTCGATGCCCTTTCGTGCTGAAATCAGCGTGGCTCTACTACCTTGAATTTCAAGTCAATTTAAGGGCTACCGAAACGAAAACAGTTTTTTTTAATCATCTTTAACGCTATATCTATCTAGACACATTCTATCTAATTGAAAAGTATGCTATACTTGTACATACATAATTATATATATTTAATGCACGAACTTCGGAGCTTCGGAGCTCATAATTATAATAATTGCATCGAAAGTTTCTGAGATCAATCGTTTATAACACCGGAAGTAGGAGGAAAAGTATCGGATAAAATTGAACTACTTTTCTCAAGACTTTAAGCGTATGAAAGTATGAGATTAAATTAAATATTCCTATAATTTAAGAACATGTTTTATGAGACTGAACATATGTCATAACTCCAATATTTACATATTTAACAAGTTATCAATAAAAACTTAGTTTACAAAAATAAACTCATTCAAAATACCTATGCATGCATAATTAAACAACAGGTGATCATATATGTAGATGTGATTTAGTATGACAGATATTTTGTAAGATGCTAATATTCTGCAGATTTTCAAGGAGGTTTGCTTATTACGGTGGTAGTATCGATGTTCGATTTTTTATGTTTTTGTTTATTGTTAATTAATGAACTGAAAATTAACATAGATGGACATAGATACTTATCTACAGTAGTGAGTTTAAAAGAAAAATAGTTATTAAAAAGAGGTTTTAAACAAGTAGAAACGTTTAGATACGGCCAGTAACAATAATCGAATAAACATCCAATTTCTTTAAATCGAAACAGTCACGGGAAAATCGACTAACTACAGACACGTGTCAAACACGCCCTGTAAATATGTAGCATCTATTACACACCCGTGGTAAATCTTATTTATCTATTTTATGCCTATTTTCTTCATTAATCTAACTATTAAAATACTATTTTAAGTTACAGGCAGTAAGGTTGATATTCTATTGAAGGGTTCCTTTATTCGGAAGCATCATATTTGATAACTACGGGTATCCGTAACTAAAGAGGACGCGTGGCGATTTTTATGGGAAGTATTGCAATTTGAAATTCGAATGTTGCTGTGTAATTGCTTTTTAATATCGAGAATTTATTTATAGCTTTGTTAAGAATTAATAGACACGTCCTACTTTTGAAAATGTAGTAGGATTGAAAAGTTTGAACTTTGAACTCAATTTTTTTTTTCAGTTATAATTTTAGAACTGATTTTGAATACTGACGTACTGTTTAACGATATAGCAACTAATGAAATAAAAGTATTTTTTATTTAAACTAACAACCATGAGTTATGGCAACGACGCGCGTTCACACTTTAAATAGACATAGCCTGAAGTAACAGACTAATATGTAGAACGTCCACAGCCCAAGTGGAGTGATGGTTTACGTACGATGGTTGCCAGGGGCTAAATGCGAGAAGCCGAGGACCAAACCAAGTGACATATAATGGAAGAGGCTTAGATCCACCAGTGATTTGCGGTAGACTGCTGATGATTTTTCAGTATCACGCATTTTGTCCTTATACTGTTGTCATCACGAGTCGTTACGGTTAAGTCCACTTCTTATCAATTTTATGGTGGTATTTCTTTTAAAAATTCGTGCCGTGTTGGCGCCATCATGTAAAAAGAAGTTAAGGTTCTATTCACTGTTTGCAAATCACTGCCAATCAAAACCGTTAGCGCTATAGAACACGAGGACAGGACATTGAATCCTATGATATATATACCTAATGCTTTTAATATAAACTATTTTTAGTGGAATCATAGACAAACAGAGGGCTTTCCTTCCTTCCCTCATCGTGCCCTTAGGATAATTCGCGTACAACATCATTTGTTCAGACTCGCCAGGAATTCAGACGATGTGTAGTACTTGCAGTTTACTTGATGTACTATCACTGACAAAAGTGTTTTTAAAAATGAATGTAAAATTTATATGGACTAAGCAAATGTTTTAAGAGATAACTTACTTTCAATAACAAAACTACTGTTTCTGACAGATAGAAAAATAAGTTTACCACAGGTCAAACCGCGGACAAAAGCTTCCTAGGAGTTCATAAAATATACATCAAATTAATATATTTGTTTAATCCCTCAAACGTGATGTACATACAGACGTGATGATCCATAAAAAATATGAACAATACTTAGTAAGCAGTATTTTAAGACACCCATGCGTGGTCACGCAGTCATCTTGTGTATGAATATTTCAATACAATTGATTCTATATTTATTTGACCTGAATGCTCTAAGGCCAATTGTGTAAAACATTAAAATATTAAAGAGGTTTGTGTACTTTTTAGAATTTTAGAAATTTATATTACTTATCCAAGTAAGATGTCAACTTGTAATAAACTAATGGAAAGATTCGTAACGAATGATCAACAAGCTATACTAATATTAACTTTTAAACTTTTGCGTTCTGTGATACATTAAAAAATATTTTTGCTGTACTAAAGTAAAATGTTAGTAAAATATGTATGTTTATACATAGACCACTGGTAATTAGCGACTTCACAATTGTTCTAGTTAAGACATCCATTTTATACTAAGACTTCGCTGTCCGTCTGCCTATCTGTTGCCGCTATAATTACAAATATTTTGTTTTTAAATATTAGAATTAAATTAAATAAATATTTAGGGGACTTCCATACAACACACGTGACTTTTGCTTGTTTTTGTCCGATATTGATGTTGGCAACAAGTAGACATTTGAAATGTATAAATAATGGTACGGAACCCTTCCTGTGTGAATCCGACACGCACTTGGCTTTATAAATTCGGAATTCTATGAGAGGTCGTCTAATGTCACTTACAAAACAATGTAATCGTATAAAGCCAATCTATATAAATATAAATAAATCGCCGGAATGTATGTCCGCGCATAACTTCCAATTGGCTGCACCAAATTAAATAATTATTTTTAATGTATATTCGTTATTGTTAGAACAAGGTTTGTGTGCAAGAAAAAATTAAAGATAACGTGAAAATAAAAATATATTGTTAAATATATATTTGTTTGTATATATGTATTTGTATCAGTTGTCTAGTACCCCATAACACAAGCTCTGCTTATCTTGGGACTAGATGGCGTTGTGTGTTTAGATGTCCGAAAATATTGTTGGTCGTCACTGTACCGGTCTGTCACCCCTAATAAAGGGACCAGCCCTACATAAAAGGCGCGAGTGTAAGAAAAACAGTTCACAGCCCGCAATGAATAGCAAAAATTTAAATTTCACGCAACTATGCAGCGATGGGGCAGAGAGGTGCGTGGTCTGAGTTATAAACAGCCACGATTTTTTTAACAAACGTAGTTTCACCTCATTATTACCTATTGAAAATTCAAATGTTCTCTGAAATATAATAATGTACCTTTAGTAAAATACCTACATAAAATATTAAATAAACTTTTCTCACTTTTTAACCGACTTCAAAAAAAGGAGGAGGTTTCTCAATTCGACCGTATATATATAAATATATTTTATGTGTGTTCGGTGATAACTTCGTCGTTTATGAACCGATTTCGATGATTCTTTTTTTAATGGATAGGAGATGTCCCAACGGTGGTACCATGATAAGGACATTAATATCTGATGATGACATCCAAGAGAAATCGAGTCGAAACTTGAAGTCGGGTTCATTTTTGTTACAATTGTTGTCCACTAGAAACTGTGAAACTTATTAATGGTAGCTCCATTAACTGCAGTTTTAATAAATGTTTTAAGTTTTAAGAAAGAACGGGAATAATATTAAATGAATGCTATAGAGTATAGAAAATATTTGAACTTATGTTACCGAAGCATAAACGATAGATTATCTAACTCAAAAGACGCTTTGTCTTGTGCAATGGGTTCCATCATAACAGTTTTAGCTTAGGAGCTCGTACTATTGAATGCGTCCGTACTCCGGAGGGTCTCATCTATTGTTGTGGTGACTGTAGTATTGCAAAATCCGGATAATTGGCTAATATCAATATCGAACAGGTAACCGTAATATATAATTTTAAGATTATGTTGATGGATAAGAGAGCTTGGTACAAAGGATGTGATGTATTGAACTTGGGGCTTAGATAGAGGATTGGTAATCTAATTTTAGATTTAGTTACCATTAAGCATTGGTTATAAGTAGGTAATTTTAATCTATACTAATATATAAAGCTGAAGAGTTTGTTTGTTTGTTTGATTGTTTGTTTGTTTGTTTGTTTGAACACGCTAATCTCAGGAACCGGTGGTCCGATTTGAAAAATTCTTTCGGTGTTGGATAGTCCATTTATCGAGGAAGGCTATAGAGTATATATCATCATGCTAATACTAATAGGAGCGGAGCAACAATGAATAATGTTTCAAAAACGGGGGCAATTTTCACGCTTCGGGCAATATAAGGCGCAAACGAGGTTGCGTGGGTCAGCTAGTGCATTATATAATAAAGGTGAATTATAAATATAGTATATGTAGCTATGTAGGTATTTATTAAGTTGATAGATAGGATTTATAGTTTTAGACCGCAGGCTCCACCTGTGTGTATGTCGGTTTTGGCGGTAAAGCAGTGGCCTTCCATATAAAAATAAAAGGAAATTCTGTTATGTTTATAATGGACTCATTTCGCCAAAAGCATTAAGCACACAAATTGATGGTCAACCTATAATTATAATTTTATTTAGTACCAAAACATTTCACGAGTGATAAGTTGTAATTAGTATTATTTGATTAGTATATTTTTAAATTTTTAAATTTAAAAAACAAAACAATCAAATTCAAAACCGGACTTTTCTTGAAGTGGGTTAAAACTGCCTCTACTTTTACTAATTGACTAAAACAATAATAATTTATTTATACTCAAAATTTACAATTTCTCTTAATGTCAGACACAACTTTATATAACCGAAAAATTAAAACCACCAAAAACCGCTTATATAAAACCTGCAAATCCAACTGCAAATGGTACAAATTTTTTTAAGTTCACACCATTGCAAAGCTGATTGCCAAACAAGATTACTACATAATCATCATATAGTACTCAAATACAGATCAATCTCGGTGCCCGCGTGACGCAGTGTGCGCGGGATTTAAGCCACGCGCGGGTCACGTGACTCAGCGCCCGCGCACCCGTGACCCGTGACCGATCGATCCGCGACACTCCATACATTAGCAGTAATTAAACGTATGGAATTGAAATGAAAACTAGTGTAAACTTTTTCTAGTCGAGTGATGCCTATAATTCAGTTTTTTGAAATTAATGATAATGTATCACATTTCGTAGTTAGGGAGGCATTACATTGGGAGAGTAACTTCATATCAAAACAATTTGAAATTAGAAAAATCTCAACTTCTCAAGCTCTCTAGAACCACATAAAAGATATGGGTCTAGAGAGCTCGCGCCCTGCATTTAAATACAGACGACTTAAAATTTCTAATAATTACAATTTCCTTTAAACACATTGACGAATTATTCTGACGTATTTAACTTAGTGTTTATTTTCAATATATTTATGTATTAATGTTTTTTTATCTTTTACGGTATCGACAAAAGTATGCGTGACCGACTGATCTGCTAGTTTTTCTTCGATATGATATAGGACATCCGACTGGACACTCGATGATAAGTGGCTACCTGTAAATCAAGAGACACTAATACATTGCTGGCTCTAAAATTATTTTTTACTTCTGGTAACTTCCTTTATTTGGTCAAATACAACAAAATAATTGATTATCACTGGTGTCCATTATCAGTCTAGTCAGGCCGGCTCATATTACGAATTGTAACGCACAGAAAATCAACGTAAAATGACAGCGATCATGCTGTCGTGTTTCGTTTGTGAGTGCGAGACCGGAGGCCCAATGATACAGAAGCATCATAAGTCCGCCATGGTGTGGGTCACCATGCTGCATTGTTGCATTGTCTGCATTGATTCTGCTTATGCTTTCCATCAGGCAGAGTAGAGTCATTTTGGCAGTGACCAACATAAAAAAAAAAGAAAAAAGTATGGCTCTTCCATAAGTAAACTACTGCTCAATTTACACAAATTAAAGTTTCCTAACCTAGAGTCGATAATGTACACCATAACTGTAATATCCCTTGAGCAAATATGATAAAATGACAGATTTGTGCGACGTTACAGTGATAGGGGATTACCCCGATGTTAATGTTGATAATCGGATAATAATGTGAGAAAATCGAACTGCGTGTGAATGTACGTCATAAGGTTATTTTGGCTCTGATTTATTTAGTTAAAGTAATATGCAGGTATGCATAGTTAGTAGAAAACCTTTTGATTGAGAAATGTAGGTATTCTATGAAGGAAAAAGCCTGTCCAATTTACTATAGCAAAGAGTTAAATAGAGTGAAAAAAAATCTTTATGTTTTAAACGCAACGCAAACGATTTATCTTTTAAATTTGGAAACTACAATGGTATTAGTACGATTCTGGATGCGGACTAATTCATATAATAGTTAAGTTTGTCCCAAGATCTGGTCTGGTGCCGATTTCAATTGTTTTTTAGGGTTCCGTAGCCAAACGGCAAAAAAACGGTACTCTTATGGATTCGTCATATCTGTCTGTACGTCGGTATCTCACAGCCACTTTTTTCCGAAACTATAAAACTATAATGTTAAAACTTGGTAAGTAGATGTATTTTGTGAGACGCATTAAGATTTTCACAAAGAAATAGAAAAAAAAAACAATAAATTTAGGGGGTTTCCCATACTTAGAACTCAAACTGAAAAAAAATATTTTCGTCAAATCCGTACGTGTGTATCTACGGATAGGTATTTAAAAATGAAATTGAGGTCTCTAATTCCATATTTTTCTTAACTGAATAGTTTGCGGGAGAGACACTTCCAAAGTGGTAAAAAAGAATCATCAAAATCGGTTCATAAACGACGAAGTTATCCGAGAACACACATAAAAAAAATAAAAAAAATATTCGATCGAACTGAAAAACCTCCTCTTTTTTTGAAGTCGGTTAAAAATGTGACCCCTCCCCCCCCCTTGTAACTTCTAAAATAAGAGAATGATAAAACAAAAAAATATAATTATGATGTAATCAATATAAATATGATGAAAATTGGTTGGTTTGAACGAGATCGAGTAAGTAGTTTTTTTTTATACGTCATAAATTGTAAACCACAATTTACCTTTTAATTAAATCAACACAAATATAAAATTAAATAAAACTTATATTATGTTACTTGCTGCTACGGAATCCTTCATGGGCGAGTACGACTCGCACTTGGCCGCTTTTTTTTATTGAGGGCAGTGGTGATCTTATATGGGTATTTGTTTGCTAATATTTTTTTTTGTAAATTTGTGTTTGTTTTATAAATAATGTAGTAATATAAAAATTAAAGAATAATGTTACCTTTCTAATTTAAAACCGTGGTTAATAGTGAATTGCGACATTTGTTAGCTTACACTGGTTTTTCGACAAATGCGGTATTTCAACAGCTACTTTTAAAAATTTTAACATATAGTTGTGAGTCGTACAACCACTGTTTACTGGTAATAATAGTTTTTAAAGCGAAAATTTCTTTAATAAATATAATAATAAAAATAAATAATAAATAAACGAAATGGTGGTCACGGTAAGCACCAGCTTTTAAATAAAGTAAGGATCATCAAAATCGGTTCAACCAGTCGAAAGTTATGAGGTAAGAAACATTAAAAAAATACAGTCGAATTGATAACCTCCTCCTTTTTTGAAGTCGGTTAAAAATCACTCGCCACTTAATTAAACAGTGTTTTGGTTTAATTTGTATCTAAAGGTTATTTATAGGTTTGCATGTCCTATCAATATCATTTTTTGCTAAATATTTGCTAAAGTTTTTACGTAAATACACGTTTATATAAAAACATAATTGTTTAACCTTCCTCTAAATAAAAAGAAATATTCTGGGTTAGGTATTTCGAGTCATATGGGTCATTTTTGTTTACAAAATTTGAGGGTTCAAATATCTGATTATTTATTTATTTATAAGGTATATGAACAGCACACATAAGACACACTTTTAAAAATATATTACATAAATATTTAATATAATAAATAAATAATAATAAATACTTTAGACATTCAACACATAACGCCATCTAGTCCAAAGTTAAGCAGAGCTTGTGATACGGGTACTAGACAACTGATATAAATACATATATACTTTTTTTTTTGTAAATACATGCACATTATACATAGATAACACCCAAACTCCGAAACAAATATTTGCAGGTCATACAAAAGTTAGGTCCGACCCAAGAATTGAACTCGAGACCTCAAGCACAGCAGTCGCTACCACTTCGCCACAGAGGCAGTCATTATCATGTATGCATGCCCATTACACGTACACACTTTGCTTTCATTTAAATAAATTAGCTGAACCCCGCGGTGTTACCCGCGGTTATCGTCGTATCGCCAGTAACAACATCGCGACAAAGTTAGTCTAAAAAAAGTAAGCCAAGTTACTCCCTGGATCATCAGCTACCTGCCAGTGAAAGTCCCGTTAAAATCGGTCCAGCCGTTTTAGAGATTACCCGGAACAAACAGACAGACAAACAGAGAGACAGACAAAATTTTTAAAAAACGTTATTTTGGTACATGTATCGTGTATACATACATATGCATTTATTAAAAAACGGTTATTTAAATATTACAAATAGACACTCTAATTTTATTGGTTTGTATAGATGTATAAATCTATAAATATAAATGTATAAAGCATTGAAGATAGTACCATGCATTTTTTGACATTACAATGTTTTTTTTTTTTTATCTTAAGATAAAATATTACAAGACAAGCTATATATTATGCAGCATATTCTTTTTCTTTAATCTGTGTTTGTACTTAGGGAATAAACAGTTGGATAGATTCAGTACACAGGAAAGTAAAGGTAGAAACATTCAAGGCCGCATTTGTCAGAAACGAACTCAAACTTATAAATCAAATCGCTTGAATATTCAAAAGTTATTTGAACTTTGAAATCATTTTTGTTTTTATGTGTTCACAAGTAAACATACATAAGTATTTCGTAAGATAAAAAACTTCGTTCTATCCCTAATTTGATTAAGAATCTATATTTTCGTTCTATTTCATGCAAAGTCAGTGCAGAATTTATATAAGAACCAGCTTTTGTTCAGAGCAGTATTTGAGTTAGAATTCAAGTAATAATTAAACAAACAAAGCAGACATCACAAGTCAGATATCGATTCCCTCTTTTTACTGCGATTTCACGTGTAAGTGCATTAGCGGCGGGCAATCAAATCATCCGTTCGCGTAATTCTATCAAAGAACACGTGTTCAAATTGTTTTTATGCTTGATAGAGTTGTGATGGGGTAGTTATAAATACGGATAGAAGACATTCTTGACTGAGATTCAGATCTTTTAAGAACTTGATGTTTCTATTCACTATCAAAGTATGTTGATGGCGACGATGACGATTTAGGAAATACCCAACTAATTTCGAGTCAAAAAGGAGCTGTTTTCAAAAGAGTGAAACGTCTTGTCACCACTGCAAGAATATCCACTAAATATAAACGATATCCTTATTTATAAAACAGAAGGATGTAGATAAATGCCGATATATAAATTCAGACTTAATTCCGATAGTAATTAGGTATAAGACTCAATCACAAAGCGGATCAGAATCAATGCAATTCCATCGAAATGTGGTCGGTTTACTTAGTAAACTTTACTAAGAAGGTATGTGAAATACCATCATCATTGTTAACAGCTTTCAATATTCCACTATTGAACATAAGCCTCTCCCGCAAAAAGGAGGTTATATATTATTGTTTTGTACGGTCTAGGAATAGACTGCAGAAACCTGTCTACCTAAGGTACTTATCTTAAGATATTTACATAGTTAAGTCTAAATCTTACTTTTAGAATACATAACTTTCTTATTTTGTTTTTTCAAATTGCAATGAGTCTGGTCAATTAATCAAAAAATAAATGGTAATTAAATCTCAGTGTAACCGTACAAAGATAGAGTGCTTGATATTGTACAACACTGCGAATAATTGTATTCACTGAAATGCGTTCTCCTCCTACTTTTGCAGCACATGTAAAAGGGATAAGGCCGGTAATACACGGATTGTATAAGTTTAAGACACTGTAAAAATGAACTTTAGTAATATTTCGAAAACGACAGTGTCTTTCTTATTAACGAAAATTAAAGATAACGTATGGCTAACACCTGCCTAGGCAGCATTAGGAAAGTTTATTTTCTTGTTTTCTTTGCCATAGTCTATAGAGCCCTTATATGCACTGTTAAAGTGTGATAGAAAATTGAACCTTCTCAAGCTATTGATCAAAATATTTCCTTTTTTGATATATGTTGTAAAGAAGCAATCGCCCTTAGACTCCTATCATTCACGATTGAAAAGAATGTTGCTACTCGCAAGTACTTTAATTGAAGGCTTATGATAAAGAACGACGTAACGTAAAGTAGTCAAAAAAGTTTGTCTCACGAACAAAATGAAAAGAAAGGGCTTCTGGATTTTTGCCTTTAAAACTAAGGAACTCACTGACATATTACAATCTCTCGAATGTATTATATATTTATTATATTACTACAGTTTGTCAGTAATAGCTTTAAATGGTTGGTGTATTCCAAACCTAACAGTATTTTATCGACCTGTACACTGCAAGCCAATGTTCATGCACCACTCCGTCACGTAGATAACTCCCGGCGTAATCTGCGAACACTATAATTTGCGATATTGGCCGACTGCCGCGGTAGCGCCATTAAAAATTGGATAAAATTGGACATGGATGGCACAAAATGAATGCATTTTCTCGGTTACTGTGGGAAACGATGCGATTGAGTAGATAGATAATGTTTACTTGTGGCTTACGGTATGGCTTACTATCGGTTCGGAAAAAGTCAGGCAAGTTTCTTATAACATTTTACAACATTGTTACAACGATACTCACTTTTAAATTCTAGATATGAGTGGAGTAACCTTTCATCATATTTCTATTTGTATTATTGGGTGGTGTGAGAGTTATTAGAATTACCTAGTTCTGTAGTGCCCGTGATTCCATCAGATCTAGTTTTAAAAAGTAAATGTGAACTGAATAAGTATACGAACTAAGTACTTCCATATTCTTGTCTATATTACAGTTATTACACTGCCCTCAAATAATTCGGTCAACGTTTAACGATTTAATGTATCGTTAAATTGGTCTACAGTGTAACACCACGTGCACTGTTCAACGATTATGCATGCAACTAGACCGTTTTATGTTTTTGTCACGCTCACTAAACAAATTGTCACTGCATTTTATTCAATGATAGATCTAAGTTTGAACGATAAATTAAGAAGAAAAACGGTGTTAGTGAAGCAATTAGAATCGGATAAAAAGGTAAAACTGTAGACTCTGTAGAGTTCTTTTCCCGAAATCATCTAGAATCTTTTCGTCATCTTGTAACTTCGTTCTGTATAAAATGAAAAGTCGGAATTTTCTGCGTCCTAGAAGGAACAATAGGTACACACATGCAATTCATTTATATACCTATCTTGATTATTTTTTGAAATTGTAATGATAGATCTTCAAAAGATTCTTAATTTTAGATATATATATATATATATATTTTTGCCCAGTATCGAGTAATTTAGTAGCTAAAATACTCGCTTCTGCCCAAAAATCGTTTTCACATTGTTTTAGTACACTTTACAAGTGATGTTGTTTGTTGATGATGGTGATATTTGATGATGGTGTTTTGCAAGATGAACAACCTCCAACGTAATAAGGTACTAAATTGATTATGTTAATCGAAACGACTATTTTAGAAGAGGTGAATAAGAAAATATGTGTGATTAATCAAAAGTAGATTTGGGCACGAAAATGGGTTGATTGTTTCATTTGCTTGTTTTATAATTTGGGACTATTATTCCACAAGCATTTATGTTCTACATATTTCGAAAAAAAATTAACTTGTATCATCGCTCCAGCAAAACGTTATTTTTACGGCAACTATTGAACTCGAACTTGAAGTCGACAAGTTCGGGCTTGTTTAGCCGGTGAACCAGTGAGAACGGGCGCGTGGTGGAGATGCTACTCGCCCGAAAAAATAGAATAAAATTTATCAACTCAACTAAATTCCTTACTGAACTACTCGACTAATTTTATGATGTTTGGACACGTCTAGCTACTAAATTACTCGCCACTAAACTTAAATACTAGCATAATGCGAACTAGACTTAATTCAAAGTCGAACAAAGTTTTCTTTGATCTTCCCATCTAGAAGAACAAATAAACAATTCAAAACAACGCACAAAAAATTAAATCTCGGCTTCTAGTTTTTCTACCGCAAATAAGTTTTTAAAGGTTTTATTGTTCTCTAATTCATTAAGTTACTTTTTGTCTATGTTACGTGATCTCTACGCTACTTATAAACTGATTTTAATAATATTATTTGAAATGTCAACCACGCTTAGCAGTACAAATACTCCTTGAGGGGTAAAAACGCAGCTTGTTATCATGGTTCAGCTGTATTAAAACCGTTTATACCTTTTGGAAAGCTAAATAAATATTGTCAAACAGACACAAGGAGGCCATAATCAAAGCAGGAGAAGCAGTGCATCAAAGCTTATAGAGAATGAAAATGAGAGAGATATATCAACACATGATGTACTGAATAAAAAGTATAAAAACAGCTTCATTTATTTTTTATTTCGTTTCGCAATAGAACTTTTAGGACATGTTTTACCACTTGTAGATTATTCCTACGTCATATATTATTAAATCAATAGAATGTATAAGCCCGACCAGCTAGATCAGTAGATTACAGTGGAGATGTTATCGAGCACGTAGTACGAAGATACGTACAAGAACAAGAAGAAAAATAAGTAAGAGACAGACGCCACCATGTAACAAATAGAGTATTATGGAGCTGTGGCTCCGGCATGATAAATCCATCTCCCAAAGTATTCATCGCCATTATTAATCACGTACAATCAAGTTCGCTATATCGATATAATCCCTGATTCTGATCAATAAGCCCTCATAGTGTGGTCAATGTGCTGGATTTTTGATTGACTACATTCACTGTGGGTATGGTGACCACCACTCTCGGATTCTGTTTATGCGTAGAGTAGAGTCATTCGGGCAGGCCCATACATTAAAAAAAATCCATATATAAATTTAAAATCAGCAACTTTTATCTATTAGTACTCGTGTTATAGAGTTATATAGCAGACAATCTAAAACTTATCAGAAACTGGGGAAATTGGCTGCCAGAAAAAGCCAAAGTTTGCCAAATTTCACGAAGTAGCGAACATTACTATTTGTAAGGAATAAATTTATGAAACAAATGGAAGCCTACTGTTTTATTACTCGATTTATAAATATTTATGAGAAGGTATTTCTTATGGCAGAAGTAAGTTATCATTAAAATAAATAAAACGGAATTTCTTTCTCAATTAAAACCATTATCTTAATTAAAATAAAATTAACGACCATGTTTTTAAATATCACTGAGAATGACATTAACAGAACAATTAAAAATATGAAAGGGATATAAGATTAATATTATGTGGTTTGACATTAAATATATTTTTTGCTGTATTCTTTCTGGTTTACGGTCAAGACAGTCCTTAGATGTCGGTTCCAATTTGAAATTAGCCCCGCGGTATTAAATGCGGGGTAACACCGCGGGACGACTGCCAAAACTATTACCCTTCCTTTTGACTTCACTGTAGTCGGGTAAAAATAGTATACAAATTCAGTTTTCAAGGTAGTAGGTAGAGCCACGCTGCTTTCAGTACGAACGGGCTGATTCAACTGGGGGGGGGTACTACCATCTTGACTGTATTGAACCAAAATGACAGTCTTCGTGCTGTCGTGTTTCGTAGGTAAGTGCGAGATCCAATGAGGCAGAAGCATATCAATTGGCCACTATAGTGTGGTTCACCATGCTGTATTGTTGTATTGTCTGTATTCGCAATGAGTATAGTAGCCACCATTCTTGGATTCTGCTCATGCTTTCCGTCAGGCAGAGTAGGTATAGTCACTTTGGCAGACCATATTTAAAAAAGTGTGTCCTGTCAGATCCTCATAAATAAACTTGTGCCGAACACCGAAGTAATTTTCCGATACCCATAAAAATAATTTTTACACTTAGAGCCACAAACAATGCGGTAAAGTTTGAGCCACAAAAAACGGGGCCGCTACAGTGTCGATGCGCCTGCGCCGCCCACACCGCTTCCTGCGAATAACTTCCGGTCGATGTTAATCGTTCAAATTGCTCATATTATGTTATTATACAACCTGCCCGCAGTCAGGCATCATTGCCCTTTTTGCTCAATTATTACAGTTTATAATAAAACTTTGGATAGATAAGGTGTATTTATTATGGGTCGGTGGGACAGTTGTTAAATTGCTTGGCGTGGTTAATAATATTGAAAAGTGTTATAAAATTGAGATATATTTTGAGTTCCTTGTAATTTTATTCTGTGAACTGAGAAACTGGGAATCAATAGCGATATTATTTCCATTAGAAGAGTAGAAGAGAATAGAAGAAAGTCAGGATTCTGTCGTTACGCTACAATGATCTGATTCTCCCCTACCCTCCGCTTCTCCCCACCCCCCTCCCGATCCCCCAAAGGTCGGCAACACACTTAGGACGCCTCTGTGTTGCGGGTGCCCATGGGCGGTAATCGCTTAGCATCAGGTGATACGCCTGCTTGTTTGCAGCATACTCCATAAAAAAAACGTCATCTTGTGTGGGTGCCACAGAATGAATAGTAACAAATAACAACAACATAAAACTTTATATAAAGAATACAAATTCAGATAGCTGTAAATCTAGAGAATAATATATCCCCATCTCAGCAATAACATTAATTGTCAAGGACTTGTTAAACACAACTTTTGAAGATAATCCCGTCGACTAAATAGGGCTGCCATGTGTGCATATTGGAATGTCTACGGGGGGTCGCTCCAACCCTTCGAGGCGACTGTATACGACATTTTAATTGCACCCTGTGGTTTTTAAACTTGGAACAAAATGTTGCGAAATTCAGGACGTTGTGACATTTTTGGAGTGACACGTTATTTCTTAGTTTAATAGGTATTGTAAACAAATTATACTCTGCCATGCTTTGCTAATGAAATCAAAACTTATGCAAAAATTATATAAAATAGTCTTTGAAAGGGGTTGTAATCATATCAATATTTATGATCAGTCGATGCAGAACAGTATTAGTCTTTAAGTGCGCACAAACAAACGTAATTTTGTTTAAAAGCAGGTGTATATCTAATTGAAGGCTTACTGTATGGAAAATACCCAGATCTCCTGGCTAACTGTTTTTTTTTTTATTGAATTGGCGGGCCAGCGAGCAGACGTATTGCCTGATGGTAAGCGATTAACGCCGCCCATGGGCACCCGCAAACACCAGAGGCGGCACAAGTGCGTTGCCGGCCTTTGTGGGATAGGGAGGGGAGATAAGGGGAGGGGGTTTGGGCTATGAGCCTCCGGTATCCTCACTCACTCGGTGAAACACAACGCAAGCACTATTTCACACCGATTTTCTGTGAGGCCGTGGTATCATTCTGGTCGAGCCGGCCCATTCATGCCGAAGCGTGGCTCACCCACGGTAGTGTTTGTAATAAACATAACATGATGGATAAAACTATATGTAAGGGCCAATATGTCAATATATCCAGTATTAACTGTATCTTGAAATTTATTTAATGGTCAAATTAGTTCCAAAAGAGCGTTGTAGAATCACACCAAATGTGACTTCAGCATCACGACTACATACAAAAAATACGACCACACCCATTGGCGATTTTCAAATTAACTTTTTTCTAAACATTTTCATTATTTACATGAATGGGAAACTTATTGTATTATTTTGTTAGATTGCGTTGTGCTTCGAGACGTTTTATATATATTTTCTATAGGACACCCAATCTAACGAACAATGTTGGAAGCTGTCATGTCAAGGCTTCTATTACAATGTAATTTTACTAGTAGGTTAACTGAAAGTGCTTATAAATTGTAATATATAGCTCTATAGAAAGTTGTAGACACCGTTACGCAAAAGTTTGCATCAGACCATAGACATTTATTGCTTTAGGAATAGTGGGGATTATTTTTGTCTCCATACTTTAGCAAGGATATTGCACCTGAAAAGGGCGGTCGATGATGACCTAAAAGCAATACGGAGGGCTATAAAACCGTATATAATCTGATACATATGTTATTTTCTCTTCTACCTATAGTCGTACATACGCAGGCCTCTTCCAAAGAAAATATATATCATAATATATTAATATACTACGCCGACGAACGACATGACGTCATCATCGCTGTCGTTGGTTCTGGTTTCTTTCTCAGATATTCTTTATTTAGGGTTTCTTTTGTGTTATGTTGCTATTCGTTGGTTCTGATTGGTTAATTTCATGTCATGTTGTTATCACGTGTTAACTGGATAGTGACGTCACCTCGGGGAGCTCTTGGAATGCGAGACCTTGTATTCTTAGACCATGATAGATACTATGTTTACTACAAAGAAAATAATGTAAGATTTTCAAAAAGCCCAGAATGAAAAAAAGAGTTATTGTGCAAGTGGATCGAACTATGCAGAAAACAGAAATATAAGCTTCACGACAGCGACATGGTATAACTCTACATAATTCGTAGTAGTCACATGTTTTCTGCATAACTCGATCAATTTTCAGTTTGTCTTCTTAACGATGTTATGAAATAAATGTCCTTTATATTCATAAACAATACTACTATTAGATGAGTACTATTGTTTAACATTTTCATCTATTTAAATATAGTTCTCGAATTAATATCCGCGTTTCATTAGTGATCTAGACAATGTTTCTACATCGGCGAAAGCCGCAACCACTAGCAATGATTGCACATGCTCAAACCACGGGGTTTTCCGTGGTTATGTATAACATCGCCACCTAATTTGTTAGAGCAATAATAAAACGCGGCCCACGTTGCGACCTAACCGCAACGTTTGTCCTGAGACGTGAGTCCGCGGACTTCGTGGTTAGAACAGGTACCTAAGTTTCTCTATTTCAATTTAGAGCGCGATATCCAATGACTGTTTCCTAGTTAAAAGTAGTGATAAATACTCTTTATTTTTATTAGAGTGATTACATAAATAAAACTGTAAACTGTAACTGTAAATGGTGTCAGATTTCCGAAACATTTATAATTATTAATTTATTTTCTCATATATTCTACGGCCGACGTATCTTGGCGAGTCCGAACTTCGCGTAGAAGGTTGCGCAATAACTTTTTTTAGGAATAAAATGATGGGGTGGTGGTCTAGGGTAGAGAGTGACCATAAGTAAACACAATCGACCCTTTATTATATCAAATATCGTTATCGATTAGTTTTATTTCAAAGTTATTGATTTTTGTTTAAATAAGATATTAAACAAAACAGATTTACAAATACAAGTGAATTTTGTAGCTAATAAACGAGATTTCAACTTTAATAAAAAAAAAAGCTTATAAAATGTTATTTTCTCAGTTGAAAGACATGATTTACTTAATTATCAATTATCTTTTAACGTGTACTTGAGTAACGACAGTTTGAGAAAATTTAAAACCTCCTTTTATAAGGTTTTAAATTTAGAAAATTGAAAAGAAATATATTTTTATGACTTAATTTCAATCGATTTGAATAAATATCGATCCAACCACATCCTCAGGCACGCGTATTGGACAACCCTTTTTGGTTACTACGTGTTTATTGGTTACGTCGAGTGTATTTACGCTAAAGTTCACAGAGCCTAAGTTCAGACTCGTCAAGAAGCGTCGGCCGTAGAGTAAATGGCTGGTTTGCCTTTTTTCAGAACAATTTATTTAAATCTACTTTTTCATTCAAAATACTTCTAATTTTCCTCTCTTAGTTCGTCAACTACCAATTTGCCACTCTTAGTTCTAAAAGTCGCTGGTTTACGGCATTTGGCTTGGATTCTACTGATATTTAATAACTTTGCTTTCTATTTTACAGATAACTATATGTGTGAAAATACGTATGTTCAACTCTATTTTATTCAGAACCTGCTACTTTTGATTGCCCTCTAACACGGAAACATAGTAAACTAACAGTTTTTAGACTAGAATGACTGATAGTTATTAATGATAGAATGGAGTTTGGTAACTGATACTCTGTGACTTAATTAGGTACTTACTAAAATAAACCTTATTTCTTTCATAAAGCCAAGCACTTTATTCGAATGAATACATTTGTTCCTTATATCCTTTATTACAAGACATCTTGGTTCATCTGTTCAAATCGTCCTGTAGTTACATATCTCAAGGGCTATCAGTGCGGTGTTATTGAGTGAAAGTACAATATTTATAAAGTGAGGTCTCGTGGTAGGGGTAGCGCAGGGCGGTTGGGTGCGCGCTCAACCCTGAAATGAGTTCAGAGTGAGGTGTGGTGCTATTGACAGCGATCAAAATCTTTTCTTTTAAAATAATAAAGTGACTAAAAGATGAATATAACCAAAAACATGTAGACATATTAAATGAATACCGTGACTACTTAAGTATGAGTGACAAAAGCTTTGTCTGAAATAGTTTTTCTTAAAATATAGAACATTCTACCACAATTGCAACGGTATTGGGTTCTGAAAAAGTTCTAACAGGTATTTGTCCTTTGGGTTAAATAATGAATTAATATGTACCATGTAGGAATTGGAATAAACAGAGTACAGTAATTGCAAGTAAAATCTGAAAGCAGTCATAAAATTACTGAAATCCCCACAGCTTTCAAAAACGACTTCTACGAATTAATATTGCCTGATACATACCATTCTAAAAGTGATTATTTTAAATCAGTGAAAAGATGAAGAAACGAAGTTCAAGTATTATTTTTACAGAGTTCTGACAAGCCTTAAATTTTGTTAATTCGAGATGGTGTGTCGGATTCGAACTGACAGACCAAATTTGTATATGCTGTTTTTTATATTGTACTCTTAACCTAGTTTAATTGTAATAGATGAATTCTTTTTAACTAGTGATTTTCATTCAATAATCATGAAGTAATGATATACATAAAATAATTTGGGAGCAACATTAACGTCTTTCCCGATATAACTGGGACCCCACCCTGTGGGTCTTCGTGACCCAGGCCCCGGGGATGTAAACAGCCCTGTTTAAATTAGGATAGGCTTTGACGTGTCTTCAGAGAGCGCAATATACCTTTAGACGGTTGATAACTAGGCTTGCTCCCCAATGTACCAATTTAATAAATTTTTAGGCTTGTGACGTAATAGTATGTAACTATGAATTAACCAGGGTCGTATGTCTGGCTATTTCTCACCTATGGGACTAACTCTATTACTAGAATGAGTTGAACTCATATAGTTGCCGTAAAAGCCCACAACAAAAGACTGTGACTCTCTTTGCAGGGGATTTACCCCATCTTTTCGTCCAGTTTTTCTTCTGATTAACTTTGTTGCGGGTTCCAAGACAGTTTAATTTTTTCGTGTGTTCGTGGGTCACTGCTGTTGATACTGTTGAAAATGGCAATACAAATATACACTAGAAAAACATAACTCTCTTCACAGTAGGGTACAACAATTTACAGTTGCTTAGAATAATTTATTACTTGGAAAATAATATAAATTGCTTAATGACTTTTGAAGGTGAATTAAAATAAACAACTTTATAGGTAAATTGTTTTTTTTTTGTCATCTGCAAACCTTAGAAATTCTGCGTATTGCTTGTTCGATGACCAAGTTGAATAGGAGTGGTAAGAGTGTACATCCTTGTCTGACTCCTTGCTTTATTTGATCTTTTGTTGTTTCTTGATTCATATATATTTTGGACATTAATCGTCAGTCTCTAAAATCTATGCCTGAGTCTCTATGGGTATCTAACCGTTTCTTCCAGTTAACTTTGTCAAACGCTTTTTCTAAATCTACGAATGCGATATATATGTATTCAATCCAATATCTAATCTTCGATCTATTAAAGCTCTTAAAGCTAGTATGGCTTTCCTTGTGCCTTTGTTTTTCATAAACCCACATTGATCCCGGCCTATCAAGTCTTTTATTTATTAATAAAGAGTCTGTTTTGTACAATTTTTATCATTGCTCGTCGTATAATCAAAGCATGAAACCCTTTGAAATGTGATGCTAGAGAAGTAAGGAAGGAATCAAATGGACGGTAAAAGTTACCTTTTTTCTAGATTAGACTTAGTTCTAGAAAGAGTGAAAAAGAAAAGGCTACTGATATGTAATATATAATTAGGAGAGGCAAGGTGGTGGCCACCTCATACGCCATGATAACGTTATAAGTAAGATCATAGAAAAAAAATTGTAGGAAAGAGAAAAAGAGGTCTTCGTCTACCTCTGAGACACAGTTGTATTTACCAGATTAAGGTCAAAGAAACGGCTGTTGATAGAGAGAGCTGGGTAAAGCTGCATCGACAAGAGCGGAGCCCAAATAAATGATGATGATGATAATAATATATATTAGTCGATGGTTTTTTTTTTTAAATTTACAGTTTTAACTTAAATGAATAACCATTATTCCTATATATTGTCGATGTTGTGCGTTGTAAATCTGGTAAGCTCTAATCCATGCCAGATTTTTTTGACTTTAAACATTTAAGACAAGTTCAACAGTGGTCCATTAGCGGCAATTTGGATTTGATTACAATATTAATTTCAGTATTCTTAATACGTCAATTTAAAATACCACACAGGAGTAAAAAATATCGATATTCGACAAATATCGATAAAAAACTAGAGGAGCTAGACAAAACTTTAGGTCACTCACACGTTTGATATACAAAAAATATGACTCGAGCACAGACAAAACATGAGATTATTTTTATCAGTTTTTATCGTTTACCGATTATTTTAATCGGTACGGTTGGATCGGGTGTCCGTCTGTCGGTAATGGTCGTAATCGGCCGCTAATCGGCGCACAATTTACGAAATTGTCGATCCGTGTCGGCGACTCTCGATGATCGGTTGATAACTTAGTGTTGTGGCTGTATTGTTATCGATAGTTTACTACTTTGTTGGCACTTATCGGTGAAGATTGTAATTCTTAATTAGTTTAATTAGTAAACTAATAGATTTTTGTGGTTCTACTGGTCTTACTTCAACTGGTTTTTACTTCATTGTCAGATTTGGTTTGCGATAAGTAAGCTTCTTCTTTCTAAAAAACCATACCCAGACTATGTAAAAACTTTTGATAACATTTATATATGGTACCTGAGTCATTTTATAAATCTATTAACACCTCATTCATTAAAATCGGTTCTGTTCGGGCGCTACAATACATATATGGACTGCCAAAAGTATTATATTGGCTTCGTTAAAAATAATATATATAAATACCTTAAATTACGTAAGGAGGACCACTCGTCTGGTGGAAAACCTTTAAAGGTTTTCATGTTCCTTGAAGGTTCAACAAAGATCTGAAGGTAGTCTTCTTAGCGTTTCGATGAAGCGTTCTTAGCGTGAAGGTAGTAGAGCTGTAGAAGGTAGTATGATGCAGAAGCATCACTAGGCCGCCATGGTGTAAGTCGCCAAGCTGCATTGTTGCATTGTCTGCATACGTAATGAGTATGGTGACCACCACTCTTAGATTCTACTTATGCTTACCGTCAGGCAGAGTTGTGGCATTTTGGTAGGGCCATACATAAAAAAGGATAGGAGTCTTAGTATTGCTAGTAGTAGCGTTGTTGTCGTATATTTCTTGAAATCTATTGAATAGATCCGGCTACACATGTATCCAGTTTGTTTGCGATTTAAATAAAAAAAAATACAAGACACAGGCTGTATTACAAACTGTAAGTACTTAATCTCATGAAAGTATAACTAATTATTATTTAAAGTGTTATCGATGTAACATCACAACTGCATTATTATAAAATTATATAAAAAAAGATGTAAAATTGGCAGCAAACCGCCGTCTAACCCCTGTATTGATCACAATAATCGATCGTGTGCCGCGTAATTGCGTCGGATCGAACCCGCGACCCATTATGTCATTATACTCGACCGACCGAAACAATAGAAAAAAAGACAAGGCAAACCCAACCTAACAGCTATTAAAATAAATGGGATTATTTACAAATTAAAAATATGTTCTTACGTCATATCTATCCTAAATTTACAAAAAAATTTACAAAATTTACAAAATGGCGCAAAATATAATATTGTTTGATTTTAATCTTAAAACAATGATAATAGGGTTAACTTCTCTGTAGCATGTTATTGTCTGTGGATAGTTAAACGTTCCAATTTCAGAATTGGCGGTGACGGTCTGTCGGGCGCCTGCGCTTGCGCAGCTGTGACGTCAGTTGACACGAACAGCCGGATGAAACTTTTTTGAGTAAACTTTTTTCATCAATAAAATTAGGTAAGGAGTAAATGTAAGTGTAAGGTACAGTGCAGTCATCATTAATTTACTATTACTTTTCCCTTACGTGGGAGTTAAACAAGACATTTAAAAATTCAGAAGTCTAAAGTCTGCTAATAAAGTCATATTTATATCACTTTTTGTGTTATTCAATTTTTATTACACACAAAAGTATTTTATTAATAAAATATTATTTTATTCTAAAAAAATAATAATAAAGTAATGTCGTATTAATATATTTTTTAAATTATTTAATTGACTTTATGAGTCTCACAACCACCCGACATTGTGACATTATTTTATTCTGGTGTAGGTGTGTATGTATATTACTAGCTGACCCACGCAACTTCGTTTACGTCTCTTATTGCCCGTAGCGTGATAATTTTCCCCCGTTTTTGAAACATTTTTCTTTGGTGCTCCGCTCCTATTGGTCTTAGCGTGATGATATATAGCCTATAGCCTTCCTCAATAAATGCGCTATCTAACATTGAAAGAATTTTTCAAATCGGACCTGAGAGAGAGACGGTAGTTCCTGAGATTAGCGTGTTCAAACAAACAAACAAACTCTTCAGCTTTATATATTAGTATAGATTTGTTTATTATAATAGTTACTCTCTTTCAAAAGGAAGTTTTAGTATCCTGTACCAAGCTGCTCGGACGGATTGGTTTAGGCTTTGCTTCATGTTTTTCTTTCTCTTTGCATGTTGTTCTGCGGAGTTTGCTCCCCTAGTCTCCTCTTACGACATCCACGTAATGAAATGGCGTGCAGACACCGTGTTCCTTATCTATCACTACTGATAATTATATATTTACTTTATATTATACTTCGAAAGTATCTCTTTTCCCACATTCACTTAAAATGATTACCATAAAGTGCCGATACGTCGGCATTCCGCCGCTAAAGTGCGAACAAGACAACATTTTTTAAACGATCTGACAAAATAATGAAACTGTTCTTGTGGTCACCATTTTTATTGTCAACTCGGTGTTACTCATAATATTTGAGACGGCGAGTCAAAGCCTGTGGTGTGAGACCACATCAGTGGTCGCCGAACAAATTCAAACCCCATAAAAATGTACGAGGCCATTTCGAGAGCTTTTTTTAAAGAAAAAGTTTGAACGCAAATGAGAATTCTTTCGAGGGAGATGAAGGTGCCGTCTTAAGTTTGTTTGTAGCCTATATTAAGAATGTGGAGAAATATTACTAGCGTGATTAAGTATTTGAATTTTTTATGCACTTTGTAATAAACTCGCCATTAGATAGGTTAAATATTAGTAATATACGTTTGTAAGGATGTGTGTGTGTTTGTTACTCTTTCACGCAAAAACTGTGTTGGTTTTCTTCTGTTTAGTGACTGATAAGCCAGAGGTTTAGGGTTCGATTCCATAATAATTATAGGATGAACACGGTTATTTGTTCTGTGCCTAGGCACAGCTTTGGTCAATCGGTCGTCCCCACAGCTCCTTCACGACAACGCGACCCCATATTTCGCAACAGAGAGTCTCCAAGCTGCAAGAGCTGGGGTTGGAAGCTCTCCCTCATCCGCCATACTCACCAGGCCTTGCACCTACCGACTATTACTTTTTCCAAAATTTAGACAACTTTTTAGTGGGTAAAAAATTCAATTCCCGAGAGGCAGTACAAAATGCCTTTGAAGAGTTTGTTGCCTCCCGTCCAGCTGATTTTTACAAGAAGGGCATCAATAAACTGCCAATGCGTTGGCAAAGATGCGTCGATTGCATGGGTGATTACATCGAATAATAGAATTAAAAAAGTTTGAAAAAATAAGTACTTTCACTTAGTGCATACAAAACGGCAATTTCATAGGTCAAACAAACACCTATTAAGGATGCAATATCCCCAGGCACAGAATAAAAAGACACTCCAATTTAATTGTAAAGATCACCAAAATTTGCATTCTTTACGTGCCAGTTCTATCACAAAAGAAGTGCAGTAAATTATAATATTAAAGTTCACACCTAAAATGCACCTCACAAGTTCAAATACGACAATAGTGACAACTATATAATTGTTAATTAAAAAGTGACTCGCCAAAACTAGAAGAGTAAATTAATGTGTACATAACGCTTCCCGAGGAAAAATAATGTAAATTCATCTTAATCAAAATATTGCGTAAGAAAATACAACACTGTCACAAATCATAACCCAAACATAACGAACATAAACTAATCACCTAAAACGAAAAAGGAAAAGGCGCATTGGAGTCGATTAATCGAACCTAAAACTAATCAACCCTATCTGAAATCGAGTAAAAAAAATAAGAATATAGTTCTCGAGAGACGGAGTTAAAAAACAAATGAATGGAGGCTGGCGCGCTCCTTCTGAACATAAATCATGCTCGGGAAGCGTTCCTGGTCAAGATTTTAATAAACATAAGCCTCTATCGTTATATCCATTCATACAAGTTTTTTATTGTTTTAATTATACTTGCAGGGCGTGCGAAGGAGTTTCGGCTTCGGTCGGTTCCCATCCCTAGGGCGAAGCTTCTGTTTTGATTATTTTTTCGATTGAGAAAATGATCTTGTATCGGAGTAAGAGAAATTAATTATTTTGCAGATTTAAATTTAGAGTTATTCAAAATTGAAATGTCAATTAGGAATGTCAAAATTCAAAATTGATCAATATCTCGGACTTGAGAAACGATCAGTGTTAAATGATTATAAAAATGACACATAACATTCACAACAATACACGTAATTATTTATAAAAGGTTATGACTAATTCATTTTTGAATCTGTTATAGTTGGAGGAATGATGAATATAAGGTAATTACTAGATATATAAAATGATATTGCCAAAGTGACTTTACTCTGGCCAAGTTGTCTGGCCTAAAAGGCATAAGTAGAATCCAACATTAGCAATTGCAGACAATGTAGTATGGTGACCCACACTATGGCGGCCTATTGAGATGCTTCCGCATCATTTGGTATATTTTTCATATTCGATGCGACCTTTTTCTAGCACCGAGAATCAGCATTGAAATTCGACGTGGTAATGCTGCCAGTCTTTTAGGAACGCTACCAGTAGGCAAAGATGTGGAGGAGTTTTTTGACACTTGTATGTAAATATTGTATTTGTTATTACTAGATTAACAAGTATTAGATTCACTCAATAGAATTATTTTTAACACGAATTCATAGCTGAATATCAGTACACCCGTCGTAAGATACTAGTAGGGACGTAGAATAGTTTAAGTGATTAAGAAAATGGAGACTAATATACTGTATAACATGATCTATTTTTGACATGTAAATATTAAAAGTATGTATTTCGAATAGTAAGTAATAAATTATTGACAACAAATTATTAATCGCAAAAGAAATCCGGACTCTCAAACTTTTATAGAAAGTTTTTCATAATTTCAAAGTTACCTTAAAACTAATTCAGTTTTTCGGCAGCTAATAATAAACAATCCTAACTTCAAAATGTAATGTTTCATCTAATACAATATACACTTACAGAATACATACCATCCAAATAAAAAAATATCTATAACTTTCGTACGTGAGAGCACAAGCAGCAAATAAAAAAAAGATGTAGTTGATATTGCGCGCGCGTTCAGTGGGCGGCAACGCTGCGCAGACGCAGCAGCTTCATAATTACGGGGTAAGCACAGCTTCTTGGTTCGATGGACGACTCTCAGCTACGAATACAACGACGATGTAAGATAACGTACATACATACGTCTGTTATATATATTTATTGCTGCTCTCCGTGTCGGCTAAAGACGGTTCTGGAAGACCGGTTTAAATAACTGTTATGTGTTTTGAAAACTATGATAAATGTTTTTCAAATCTAGTACGATAGTACGAGGATATCTAGGATATCTATCTGACTAGTGGTAAGTATGAGTAAAACCCAAGAGTGGTGGTCACCATGGGACGTGAATGTACACAATGTAGTATGGTGACCCGCACTGTGGCTGCCTATTGAGAGCTTCCGCATCATTTGGCATATTTTTCATATATTAAATGGATTTTGTTGAAACTATTGCGGTTATGTTTAATTGCAACGTTAATAGAAAATACATCACTGTATTTTTATAAATAACTGTACCTGTAGAAAAAGTTGTACATATCAGAAAATATAATTCGAAATCTCAATTTTCATTTTTCTCGCTGTATTGATCCCGGATTGTTTTCGATGTTGGTTAACGCCGAGTTTGCCAATTTCGTGGTAGGTAATAAAGATAATAATGAAGAGACAAAAAGTAGAAATCAAATACCTAATAAGAGTCATCTGTATAAAGAACTAGCTTTTGGCAGCGACTCCGCTCGCGTTTATGTTGATTATCGCTGTAAAAGTAGCATTTGTCCTTCTTCAAGAATCAAAGTATCTCATTGATAAATTTTATTGAAAGCGGTGCACCGATTTAGTGTAACAGACAGACAAAGTTACTTTCAAGAAATAGTGTTGGAATAATAACAGCATTTTGTCACTTGACGCGAAAAGATTTAGATATTATTGGAAAACATTGTACCTAAGTGTATCTATTTATATGATAGTTCTTGGGTTTGTGGTTTTTAACTCTGCTCACTAAAGGCATCGTAATTATAAAGGATGTTTTGTAATAATTACATGGTTTATATACCATAGGAACATTGAATCTCAGCTACGCGTTCAAAATGGTTGAGATTATAACATGAAGATATGATTTATTGTTACAATTTTTGTAATCGAACCCATTGATTTTGGTTATAATGAAATTGGCGTAATTTGGGGTCAGAAGATTGTAATAAACGTAATTGTTCTGTAGTTACATGTTTTAGTTTTAACATTTCAAAATACATTTTAGACATTTAATTGTTATTTCTTTACCAAATCAACAGCACTGTCCTATTAAGTATAAAACTTTTTATTAAAGAGTATTCTAATCCCCTTTTAATAGCATTTAGAACAAATTTATACGTACATATTTAGATAAATTAATAAAAGTTCCGGCTCATCACTCTGTCATTTGTCTTGGGTGAAAATCGAATCCATGATCTTTGGGTTAGCAGTCTGAATAACTAACGGTTTGACCCGTCAAAAGTAAGTTTGTAGGTATACGCAAATAAATACACTTCATACAAAAGCAGCCGTTCCTTACTGGTTATTTTTTATATTTCAACAACGTTTATTTTTAGGTAGTTCTCATTTCATTTATATTTCTAAAATTATTTACAAACATTTACAAAATGATTTTGCTTTTTGTACCTAAACTTTCCGCTTGTAAAGTTGTTTATATAGTACCTATGCTCACTTTCCGTTTGGTGCCATTAAAATTTCTCAATGTTATCCGTGATAGTGGGAAATTATCAAATAAAGAATACAGTTTTTACAATTCATCATGATACAACAAAATCATCACCATAATCATCACGACCATCATATCAGGTAAATCGTGGTTTCCTAATGCACTAGAACCTTCTTCTGTAACTAAAAGACTACTTGTAATAAAAATGAAGGCACTATTAATATGCACATTTTAAATATAGACCAACATTATAATAAATCAGTTTGGTGGTTTATTGCTCACATATTTATAATGATTATGTATTTAATGACCCAGCTGGCATTTTGGTTGTGGAGTGGGCGTTAGATCCATAACATATAATTAAAGGAGGTAGCGACTTCCTCTTGAAATGTTTCTCACAGAAATTACTAGACATTGGGAGTTTTATATTATTTATGGAATCTTTTATTCTTGTTATTTTTCACTGAGATGCACTGCAGTACAAATCTCCCCTCCAATTTGAATCAGTGGGAAGAGAAAAAGACGGCAGCTAACTGAGTGCCCCTGGATGTCATGCCATGGTCGTCGTTTGACCCTATGCTGTAAGAAAACGAGATCCAGTCCTGGAACAAGCTCAAGGTTTTCCACAACAACTGATCCTGTGCCGCCCGCATGCAACGCCTTCCCACGACCTTCACCAGTTCGTTGGACCATCTTGTGGGGCCTACCAAGTTGTGTTTTCGAATACGTGGTCGCGATCGTAAGTGCTCATAGTTAAAACACTGAAATGTATACCTTTCGTAATTATCTGGGGTACAATAAATTCATTATTATTAGGTATGCGTAAAGGGAAATTTTATCTCAGCTAATACTGACAGATGAAAACCTAACACCGGTTTAAGGTAATTGGGTTGGTCCATTGTGTAGTGTTGTAAGGATTTGAGTAGTGCAAAATCGTCGCTCTATGAAAGAGTATTATTATCTCTCTCACTTCCGAGTCTTATGATTCAATCATTCTTTAGCCTCTCTCCGAATAAAGCCTCTAAACTGCAGCATAGAGGCTTTATTTTGTTCATTGTTGATTTTGTTTATATCAGTTAAACACGTTTTTATTAGCTTTGTTTTGAGTGTTTAGCTTTATCTCTCATCTCTCCACTCCGAGGGTCTAGCACTGGTGTACAGGATTAAACATGCTTCATCTATGTTTTTTGTTTGTAATCGAATTTTGTACGCTTTTTTAAATTATATTTATCTTATGCTAATGTTAATGCGTAGAACTAGTCGTAAATATGTCTTTCCTACAAGTCTTCTTATTTTATGGCTTACCGACTAAGACTGGTTTTCTTTAAATACCATAAAGTAAGTAGTAAAATTTGGCATAAAACTATAAAAATGCCTACAATATAACTTCGGAATTCGTCATATCATCATTGTAAAAATATGTAGGTATAACAAGTACAATTTTAACAAAAATAAAACCGACTTCAAGGTTTGACTCGATTTCTCTTGGATGCCATCATTAAATATTAATGTAATTATTATGGTACTACCGTTGGGACATCTCCTTTCTATTAAAAAAAGAATCATCAAAATCGGTTCATAAATAAATAAATAAATAAATAAATATTTCAGACATCTAACACACAACGCGATCTAGTCCCAAGCTAAGCAGAGCTTGTGTTAAATGACGAAGTTATCCCCGAACACACATAAAAAAAATATATATGTCGGAGTCACAGTGTGGCGAGCGGTCGAAGCGGTTTTTATGAAATGGTGACGTCAGCTTCGCCGACGTCACTTGCATATTTTGTCAAGTGGCACTCATGATCCAAAGCAACAGAAATCGCTCTTAATCAAGTCTAGTCTAGTCTAGTAATCAATCTTCATTATTACACACGTTGGTAGGTAGGGTTTATTTGCACAGCCAAAGACAATATTGAATTCCAATAGTTTATTGAATCAGTGAAGCTACAGTTAAAATCATAGATCGGCACAACATTGTCAAAGTGAATTAGGTGAGAACACCAAAATCCACTGAACGTCCGTGTCAATCTATAACCTCCAGTTTCCAAATGCGTAGGGCCTTATGAGAAGAATACTGGCAAAGAAACTCATGGCCACTCTTTTGAAAGTTACATCTTAACTTATTAGTTACAAACGTTTGACAGTTAATTACAATAATTAAGAAACCTATGTACTTAGCTTATTTACAGCTTGTCTTTCCTTGTACAATGCTCGTACTAAACTGATCTGTTGATTCTATTTTACTTCAATACGAAACGGTGGGTAGTTAGTTTAAGAGCCAATAGGTTAGTAGTCTCGCAACTCGTGCGGCCGCTCTCTTTTATACCGGCTGCTCGCTTTAACTAGTGGTGACACCTACCACTGTATTCGGTGTTACCCGCACACATTTTAGTAACATTTAATTTAATATTAGAATCGACTAAAACTAAACCAACATTATTAAATCAAGCTGTAAGTAAACTAAGACGTAATAATCACATTGTAATTAACAAATAATCAGTGCGCTTTCTTTTGCATACACCGTCCACAGATTCCACCCAAACTGCCATGTTTCTCGATGCACAGTTTGACGTTTCGAATAATCGATTGAAATAAACACGAATTCAAATTAAAACTTAAGAAAACTACTCGTTCTCCGACACGGCCGTCCTGATGCCTCACACGTCCTCGTGTGGGTCATCTGTAAACAAAGAAAAAAGCAACCACAGTAGCTCAATTTATTCGGCCTGGCCCACAGGCATTCTGATAAGACTTACACGTCTACGTGTTTGTTAACTGAGGAATCATCTGGACAGTGAATCCGTCCTCTCGGCTATTCCTGACCAAATTAAAGATTCATAGAAACCAATTTCAATTATAACAAATTATTTTGCCTTCATGATTTTAAATTTGATGTTTCTATTCACGTCAGTATCACGATAAGGTTCTGACCATGCTCATTTATGTCTCTACGAGCATAATCACATTAATCTTAGTACAAACAATAATGATTGTTAACCCAGGTTCAGCACCTCTGTTTAAACCGCCAGTAACAGCGTTAAGACGTTTTGACTTAGTCGCTTTACCAGCAGCTTTTTGCTCAACTCTTAACCAGAGATCGAGATCTTTTTATTGTCACTTAACCAGCAACTAACATTCGCATAGCCAGATGCGCACCGCGCACTCTCTACAGATAAGTACTGCACGAGCTACGGCTACAAATGACCAGCGAGACCTAAGGAGGTAGTGAAACCAGGCTACCAACACTACATTCTAAATAATTGTACACAACAAAATAATCAAAACAGAAATAAAGCCTTCGGATTAATTTAATAAACTATTCAAGGATCATTGCTTTCTACATCATGTTCATTGGACAAATCAATAGGGACTTCACTAGTGGGTATCTGACGGTTTGTGTTCACTTTGATAACTGCGAGTGTAGATGATCAATGGTTGGTAGAAAATATATGTGGGTAGAAAATATGTGTGCTAATATTTCGGCGACCACGTAAGGATCTTTATACTGTGGGTTTAATTTAATTTGATTGCGATCCTCGTTTTATAAGAGAACGTAGGCACCAATAGAAACGACCTTATTATTTTTAAGATATTTTTCGAAAATTACAACTGAAAAACCTAATGCAAGCAGATTTTTATGCTTTTCTTTAAACAATTATGTCGTTTGAAATACAGTAATCGTGTACCTACTACAGGAAATGCTATTCAGTGCATTTCTTCAACCCGGATATCTTGACAGAATTTCTTGTTTTTCTTGTTTTATTAAAAATACACTCCTCACCAGGAACAAACATCCTGTGTCACGGGGGACCTTACAAACGTACACAAAGATCACCCAGACTCAGAGCAACAATTCGTGGACCACACTACTATGTTACAATGAGGGCGGGCGTTACCTACCCTCAATAATATTACTGCACTATATTGTCGTTGGCCCAGAAATCTATCTGACAGCAATTGTCTTATTAAAGAGCATTTGAAACAAAATGAAAACTTCTCACCAAATCTTTCTTAGAGCTGAACTAGAGCTGGTTGGATGGAGCTGACATTCACTGGTTACTCGGTTTGTAAATAGTTTGCCTTGGCATTCATATTGGAACTGCATCTATGACACCACACTTGAATAAGGTTCAAGTAATAGTCTTCTGCACTTTGGTTTCCTTCGACTGTCAGGCAAAGGTAGTATCTGAAATCTCAGAATATGTGTTAGCAATATTGTCACGGCTAACATTGTCCTAATCTTTACTAGATTACGTAAACATGATTTTGGCAGCTGTGGCAGCGCTTGTATTTTTCACATATCACTTCTTCACTTTTACAGTCGGAGTAGTTCTCTCACTAGTTGGCGGTTCTCGTATAGCACAAATTAATTACGTATTGAAAAGATTTTTTTTTTAACGTAGGGTAAACGTAAAATAAAATAATAACAATCTGCCCTGTATTTTGTGTCTGATCTGTTATGGGTAACCCATAGGGGTAATTCACAGGTAATCCATAAGATAATTCACAGGTAATCTCTAGGGGTATCACAGGTAATCTCTAGGGGTATCACAGGTAATCCCACTTCTGATGTCGGAGTCACAGTGTGGCGAGCGGTCGAAGCGGTTTTTATGAAATGGTGACGTCAGCTTCGCCGACGTCACTTGCATATTTTGTCAAGTGGCACTCATGATCCAAAGCAACAGAAATCGCTCTTAATCAAGTCTAGTCTAGTCTAGTAATCAATCTTCATTATTACACACGTTGGTAGGTAGGGTTTATTTGCACAGCCAAAGACAATATTGAATTCCAATAGTTTATTGAATCAGTGAAGCTACAGTTAAAATCATAGATCGGCACAACATTGTCAAAGTGAATTAGGTGAGAACACCAAAATCCACTGAACGTCCGTGTCAATCTATAACCTCCAGTTTCCAAATGCGTAGGGCCTTATGAGAAGAATACTGGCAAAGAAACTCATGGCCACTCTTTTGAAAGTTACATCTTAACTTATTAGTTACAAACGTTTGACAGTTAATTACAATAATTAAGAAACCTATGTACTTAGCTTATTTACAGCTTGTCTTTCCTTGTACAATGCTCGTACTAAACTGATCTGTTGATTCTATTTTACTTCAATACGAAACGGTGGGTAGTTAGTTTAAGAGCCAATAGGTTAGTAGTCTCGCAACTCGTGCGGCCGCTCTCTTTTATACCGGCTGCTCGCTTTAACTAGTGGTGACACCTACCACTGTATTCGGTGTTACCCGCACACATTTTAGTAACATTTAATTTAATATTAGAATCGACTAAAACTAAACCAACATTATTAAATCAAGCTGTAAGTAAACTAAGACGTAATAATCACATTGTAATTAACAAATAATCAGTGCGCTTTCTTTTGCATACACCGTCCACAGATTCCACCCAAACTGCCATGTTTCTCGATGCACAGTTTGACGTTTCGAATAATCGATTGAAATAAACACGAATTCAAATTAAAACTTAAGAAAACTACTCGTTCTCCGACATATATATATGCGGTCGAATTGAGAAACCTCCTTTTTTTGAAGTCGGTTAAAAATGTGTATGAAAGAAAAGTCATTTCAAAGTAAATGTGTCTAAACAGATTTCTTAAAATAATATATTTATTTAAAGTAACGAGCGTACTCCTTCTTAAAAAGCCGGCAACGCACATGTGACGCCTCTGGTGTTGCGGGTGTCCATGGGCGGCGGTAATAGCTTACCATCAGGATACGTCTGCTCGTTTGTCCTCGGTATTCTATACAAAAAAACACTCCAAATGAAAGCAAACATATGCCACGTCACTTAAGTCGATCCTCAGCTTCATATGACGGCTTCTTAAATTTAAGTTGTGTAAATAATAAGATTAGGTAACTAGCAGATTGTATACCATACTACTTATTATTTAAAAGACAACTTTCGCAATATAAATATAAGTCAAGTACCAAGTCACTGGGACTGTACAAACATACATGAAACGACACAAGAAAACACCCAGATAGAGAAACACAATTTGCGGATCACCCAAATTCTTATTGCGTGCGGGGATCGTATCCACAACACTCTAGTACATAGAAAACGGTCAAGTGACCACCTAAAATACTGAGCCATCTGTCATATGAAAAATGACACGTTTACATTTTATACTGCTAACTTCTACTACGATATCAATAGTAGGTATTTTCCCTTATAGTACTAGTAGGTATCCCTGTTCGTCGATAATGTCCAGATGTCTAAATAGTATAGGTATAGTGCGATGTGATAGTGCTATATAGTGTTACAGTATTATATTTACTGTTACTTTATCTGTCAAAATCAAAACTATTACTCTTCCTTCCGACTTTGCCGTAGTCGAGTAAAATATAGTAACATGATCGTGTATGAATAGTGTTTTAACCGACTTCAAAAAAGGAGGAGGTTTCTCAATTCGACAGTATATTTTTTTTTTGTTTTTTTTTTTTATGTGTTCGCGGATAACTTCCTCGTTTATGAACCGATATTGATGATTCTATTTTTAATGGAAAAGAGATGTCCCAACGGTGGTACCATGATGAGGAAATTAATATCTGATGATGGCATCCAAGAGAAATCGAGTCGAACCTAGAAGTCGGTTTTCTTTTTGTTAAAATTATACTTGTTGTTAATTCTTATAATCTTATCATAGTATGTATAAAAGGAAGCCGCTCCTGCTATAATGTTCGCAACTACTTACTCAACGGATATTAATGCAGTTTTCAATTTTAGATAGAGTGATTCAAGAGAATGGTTTATAGGAGTAGTAACAAAAAAAAATCAGAGCCATGTCTTGTGCGAAGCCGAGTCGGGTCGCTAGTTTAAGGATTATTAAGCTTACGTTCGGAGAAGTCAGTAACGTAAGTTTTGGTTCGAACGTGACCCCTTGCTCGGAACTCTGACATTCTAGAAATTACGCTACCGCTTTTTATAAAATTATACCCTGTATTTATAGGAAAAGATTAATGATAATCATTTCTTGTACATCATATTATAGTAATGCGGTCTGTAAATGGGCGTAGAACAGCTACTCACGGCAATAATTATGATGGGCGGAGTATTTAAGTTTACGGGACTTCTGAATTAATCTTTGTTTCTTGTAATCTCGTAACATGAAAGTTGTTTTCTGTCAAAAGGGCAGGAGTTATTATAGTGCACAAGTGTGTGCGCAAACATAGGTTCACTATCTTCTGTTATCTCTCTTTCATAATCCCATGAGAAGGTTAACCGACCAGATCGGGAAGAGATCAGGCGCAGAACCGACAGCTTAAGGTGCTCTCCGAGGCACGGGGTTTCATACCACAACTTCTGTTGCTAAGTATTTCTATTATCAGAAAAACTCAATAACACTTTTGCCCTGATCCGGGATTTGAACCCGAGACCTCTTGATCGGCAGTCGCAACTTCATCCGCTAGACCAACGAGGCAGTTAATAGCTTTTAATAGTCCTCTCCTCCACCGCCAGCTGCGTGCGCAGCAGTCACTCGCACTGCGCACCCTCGCTAACGCCCCTCGTTTTGTGCGGAACAGGACGATCTCCAGGGTTCGGCGCGTTGAGAGCCTATACAACTTCGTGGGACGCCTGAGTAGCAACCTGTTCGTACGAGCTGACGGATCGCAAGCCCGCCCCCTTCGGGAGCTCGCGTCCTACCATCGGCGACCGCCGGACAGGTATGACCTGCCACGAGATCTCATCTCCGTGGAAACCCCTCCCAGAGGGAACCCCTCTATTTCATACTAGCTGAGACCTGTGGTGATACCCGCGGATAAACAAAAAAAGTAGCCTAAGTTACTGCTTACATCATCAGCTACCTGCCAGCGAAAGTCCTGTCAAAACCGGTCCAACTGTTCCAGAGATTACCCGTAACAACAGATGGATGGACAACAATTTAAAAAGTTGATTTCTTGATGTAAGTACCGTTTATATTTTCAAATGCATTAAGTATCCTGAATAAATAAATTAGTAAAAGGCTGTAAATTTGAAACTACAAAATGTATTTTTATACATCAGTTACAGCCTATGCCCTTTTAGTATTGCGAGATGGTAATATCATTTTTGACAATTTTCTATCTTATGGATATTCGATATGGTATTCGATCTTTATATTAAAAAACACATTCTTCAGCTCTTACATAACGTAACACAACACTACGACGATATATTTATCACGACACACCATAATTACTTACCATGAGTTCAGGTGGGCGGCACGGCAGCTACTCCAGGTTATAATTAGGATGGGCGGGTCCCACAGCATCGGATCACGGACTGGAATCTATAAAGGTTGGTTATCTATATATGTGTAGCGATTGATATACATAGCATCAACGAATGATAATAGTTTTAGGCTTATATACAATACTAGCTGGCACGGGTGACTTCGTTTGCGTCACTCGAAGGAAATAAATTGTCCATAGTTGTCTATAGCTGATAAATGACCTATCGAATGCTATAGGAATTATTCAATTGGAACTAAACAAACTCTTCATTTTTATACCATACTCATTGCGAATGCAGACAATGCAACAATGCAGCATGGCGACTCACACCATGGCGTTTTACACTCACCAATGAAACACAACAGCACGATCGCTGTCATTTTACGTTGATTTTCTATGCCAGGGTAGAACCGCCCCGATCGAGCCGGCTCGTTCGTGCTGAAATCAGCATGGCTCTATTACCTTTGAAATTAATCAGTCACATGCAAAAAACTGTCAGTGACAAATTAAGAATACAGAGTGTCCCTCATCCATACCCTTATTCATCTCGTGGGTGTCATAATAGGCGCTTAAGGGGGAAAACTATGCAGGAAAATATCGCTTGAGAAGGAAAATTTGAAACAAATCATTTAACGACCCATCTGGCCAACATAGTATAGCAGGATAAAACTTCCTTTAAGGACAGCTCAGCAGTCTAGCAGTGGACTGTCAAAGAGAGTTGATGATACAAAAAGATAAATGTTTGAAAAATTGCAGTAATTAGTCATAATGAAAACAGTGCAAGTATAAAGTATATCTCTGCTTACCTTTTGCAGGTTAAAAAATACCTGAAAATCTCGGTACCTAAGAATACCGAACCAACTCAGCAAAATAAATTGTATCTGAATGAACAAATAAACACACAAATAAAAAACCACTTAATATCTAGTGTTTTTTATTTTATTCGCAAAAGTTTACCTAAAGAAAAAGTAAGCAATCTCATCTTAATACAAAAATAATAAACATTTAAAGTTTTTCTCAACTTTTTTTTATGTGTGGCCTGCCAAAATGACTCTACTCTGCCTGATGGAAAGCATAAGCAGAGTCCAAGTGTGGTGGTCACCATACTCAATGCTCGTAAAGACAATGCAACAATGCATGGCATGGTGACCCACACTATGGCGGCTTAGTGATGCTTCTGCATCATCGGGCCTCCGGTCTCACACTAACCAACGAAACATGACAACGTGAACGCTGTCATTTTACGCTGATCTTCTATGCGAGGGTAGTACCGCCCCCGGCGAGCCAGCCCGTTCGTGCTGAAATCAGCTAGGCTCTACTACCTGTTAAATTTAACTATTGTTACTTGAGTACCTTAGCGTGACGTGAGGGCAGGACCATGTTGGTTTAGCTTTTTTATAAATATTTTTATGTGTCAATTTTGAGGTCACGTTGTCACACGCTTCGTATGAGCTGAAGAAATACACCTTTCGGTAGAACTTCGTAATCCAACCCGAAATTCATTGCTCTCAAGTGTATTACGTTTTGCAATTCGATCTCCAAGCTAAAGCCGAGTCAAGAACGTTTCATCTCAAATCTAATTCCACGCCTTATATTCATCATAGCAGAACAACATTTTACCGAAGTACTGACAAAGAAATAAATTGCCTTTTTGTACACATTTCAATAGTTCTCCCATCTATAATTCGGCGAAATTAAAAATACAGAAGTCTATATACCAAAGCCATTACTAACATAAATAATTGTAGATATAACAAAAAAGAATCTATTGAAACAGTAGATTAAACTGTGATTAAATTTTATTTTACAACACATTTAAAAAATAAAATGAAAGTTGGCGATGACTTGTGGTTTTGGGCGGCGTCGCCTGCGCCCGCGCTGGTGGGAAGACGAACAAAAAAGATTCATGTAGGTGCTTTAGAAAGGTAGGTAGCTTATATATTACTTTTTTTATAAATAGAAATACGATGTTTAAAGTTCCGTTCTCGTGAGAATAGAATAACTAACTCTTAGTATAGTTCTAAATTGTGATCCAAAGTGTTAATATAAATAATAATAACAAATAAATAGATATTTCGGACATCTAACACACACTAAGCAGAGCTTGTATTATGGGTACTAAACAACTGATATGAATACTTATATACTTTTTTTTGTAAATACATACATATTATACATAGAAAACGCCCAATTTACCGATCATACAAACATTTGGTCCGACCCGGGAATCGAACCCGAGACCTCAAAAACAGCAGCTGCGTACGCTACCACTGCACCACCGAGGCAGTTTCCCACGGCAAATCCCGCGAAACCCAAAATAAAAATGCCTACGTATAGACCATTACTACTGCCTAACATCTTAGAAAGTCTGTAAAGTCAAAGAAAATTTATCTTTATGTCATCTACAAAAAGACTAAATTTGGGCCTCTACAGAGTATCTGTAAATTTGCAATTATTATTTTTACGTAGAATACTAAGTTGAACTAGTTATTAAGTTCTCTCGGGATTTCAAGATAATTGCTACTTCAAGAGGAGATAGGATGTGAAAGGAAGAAAAACTATTTAATTAACACTTCTGTGCTTCACTGTATTTTAACGGATTCCTGTTAAAACAATGGAGGTTCAAAATGATTTGACGCTTCCCTATACCTACCCTAAAACCTAACCTTTTGTACGATGTTTCGAAATACTTTATCATGTACTTACATATATTATGTATAATTCAACCTATTTTTCACGTTTTTTTTAATTGTGTGTTTTGCTGGCGTGCCTAAGATAAGATAGCTTAGACAAAATAGGAGGCGAACATGGTTGAAAAGAGACGCAGTTATAGTTGCGTGAATCAGCTAGTGAATATATGAATAAGTTTATCGTATTGTTCTTAAGGTTTATTTTTTTCTTATTTTGGCTAAACAGGGATGTATTTTTACTATTTTCGAAATTAATCTACGGAAATATTCATTTTTCTAAAAAAATTTTGTAAATAAAGCAAAATCTGAACAAAACATCCAAAAAAAAATTCACTGCTATAATCACTAACTCAATGGTCTTGAAATTGATATTTAAAATGAAAATCACATGTTTTGTGTGGGGTGTGGTCGTAGTGCCCGCGGCGAGGCGATCGCTAACCGCGACAGTAGCGAAATCAACGCCTACGTTTTCACAAACTATATAATTTGTTGTCAAATTAACAACGGTTTGTCGATTTTGTCTCTATATAGAGTATGTTATGTAGGTATTTAGTCAGTAAGAAATGTATTAATTATGAATTGTTATGAAAGCGTACTGAAAAACGCAGTGTAGATAGTCCCACAAGATAGCCAACGGCCTGTTGAAAATCGCGGGAAACCGCTGAATGTAGTCAGTGTAGGTTCAGTTATTGTGAAGAAGAAGAAGATAATCTTCAAAATAATAAAGATAAGTTAATAAAGTTCACTTTGTGTATGTTGTGTTGTACTGAAATGTGAATACATTTAGAACTATATGATTTGTATTCATGTTAAAATACGATCTCCGATCCTCGTATATATAAGACGAATATGTATTCAACACCACAAGTACTGGTAATTGCTCATCCTATCAATAATTCAGCTCAGAAAATCACCAAAACCGATCATATTTCATCTCTTGCACTTTACCCATCAATTTACATACATCATAATCGGACTGTGAATTATTAGCATAAAACAGTGAATAATATAGTTTCCCTCAGTAGCGGGTAATGAATAGAGCCTCGAGCGATTTGAGCGCGGAGCAAAGTGCGCATTAACTGGAAGCCAGCCCGCCTCCGCTCGCGGCACGTACGCCTTTGCACCTGGGCCTTATGTTACGTTTGGTTGATTACAATTTGGATACGAAAATGTTTTTGTTACTTTAAATGTAAGTCAATTTGATTAAGAAGAATAGAAAGTATATATTCTTATGTCCTAGTCAACTTCCAGTTTCTTCCTGTACCATTGATAATTTGTTCTAAAGATTAGTGTTCCGCCGTAAGATTTTGACTTTTCTAAGGACGCAAAAGGTGTGATCAAATTTCCGAATGTGGACTAACTAGTAACACAAGTAAGTATTTTGCTATTATTCAGCTGAAAATCAATCTTTTAACTTAATAGCTATAGTCCTTGATAACAGTGATAACGACTACTTAAACAAACTTCGATAGGAAGATAACAGAAAATATGAGGGTCAAACGATCAGTTTACTTAAGACAATTTCATAAACGGATTTTGTAGATGCATATATATATATTTTTTATGGAGTAGGCTGGCAAACGGGCAAACGTATCGCCTGATGGTAAGCGATTACCGCCGCCCGTGGACACCTGCAAACGCCAGAGGCGTCACAAGTGCGTTGCTGGCCTTTGGGGGATAGGGAGGGGAGATAGGGGGAGGGGGTTTGGGTTATGGACCTCCGGTATCCTCACTCACTCGGTGAAAGACAGCGCAAGTACTATTTCACACCGGTTTTCTGTGAGGTCGTGGTATCACTTCGGTCGAGCCGGCCCATTCATGCCGAAGCGTGGCTCTCCCACGGTCAAACTATATAAATACTTTTAAATATATGTATGTACATAAACACGTCAATTTTGTAATATATGTTCTTATTGTGTCGGTAGTAAACAAAAGTAAACAGTCTTCAAAAAACATCAAACAAAAACTGGCTTTACTTAAATTACTATGTGTAATATATACTATACCTAATTATTTAAGTACCTATTCATTTATATAAAGTAGTATTATCATGTGTTTTAAGTACCTACCTAAAATCTGTTTGAAGTCGATGCCAAGCCAAAAATAATACAAACAATAATTACAAAAACCATTCTGTTTGAAATCTGTTAATAATATACTCCTCAGAAGAACCAAATGTCAGATATTTAAGGTTAACACTACCTTAAATATCTGACATCCATACTAATATTATGAATTCGAAAGTAACTAAGTAATGCTGTTACGGCTTTAGTCGCTGCACCGATTTAAATGAAATGTGGTATGAAGATACATTGATTCTTGAGGAAGAACATTGGCTAGTCTTTACCACGATAATCAAAATAAACGTGGGCGGAGCCTTTGACAAAAGCTAGTGTGTTAATAATGGGTCATTTTTTACCTACGATAACCGTCACGAACATGAGTCAAACATTAAAACACCGATTGTAGTTGTACAAAAGTACGTCCATCCACGGAATCTGTTTAATATTCCGGTATTTTTCATTTGATAAACAACATTGCTTTTAGTAATCGTCAGTTTCACAATCCCAGTCGGTTGCTTTCCACAAGAAAGGTCCCCGATGTAATAATCATTACTATACGACAAGAGGGTCATCTCATATCATTTACATATCTTATTTAAGGTACATCTGTCCGTATACGTTAATGACATATGAACAAATATATTTCGTGAGCTTGACACGTTCAAAACCATTGTTTCTCTTAAAAGCCAACTTTAAAAGATCTGTGATTATTTGTTTTCTGTTTATCCGCAGAGGTCAAGAGTAACTGGACAGTGGCGTTATTTGTCTCTTCTACGTTATAAATCGTGGTGAAGTTTAGTTTTTATTTTGTTATAATTTCGCGAAGACGCCGCAGGCGAAGCGGCAATATGAATATTAAGAGGTTTTTTTTTATTTCACGTTTGTGTTCGTCTCCATGGTTCTTGAACATCCGATATCCGATTAAAACTTACTTTAGAATTATACATATTTCTATATCTAGAACATTAGTTTCTTAGTTTTGTTTTAATTTGAAGTCAAAAGTACATGAAAAATCGAATGTAATATAAGTAAAGTAAACCATTATTATTTCTAGAATTGCTTAAAATAAATTAACTCTTAAGACTACACAATAGCTTCATTGTACAAATTAATTACTTCTCTTGCTATTTTTGTAGATTACTTAAATAATATATAAGTAACCCAAGATACTAAAAGCTATCATATGTAGTTCCAGGTTCCATAAATTCTTCAGACCAGCACTAACGGTTCGGACAAATTTTTCCTATGTATTCCTTTCTTTACGTCATTATCGTATCTTACGTAACAGTGGAACTTCGCGCTAACGGTCCACAGGTCTCATTTGACTGACAGATGGCTTAAATTTATAACCGCCAGTCGCTGAACCAATTAACTGTACCTATACTTGTCTGTAATAATACTATTAAGTAGAATATTCAACTACTAGTTAGATCTCGAGATAAAGATTGTGTATCGAAATATATAATTTCCATACGTAATCTGGGAAAGATCGGCATAGGTTAGAAGCATAAGTGGTTTGGTCTCATCGTAAGTAAGGCTGGCTGGACACGAATATTGATCAAATTTTACGGTTACGTTACGCAGGCCTCGAAACGACCTCATTAGTAGAGAGAGAGAGAGAGAGATGTGAGATTTTATGATCGGCATACATGTATTCAAGCCTTTATACTCGTACTATATCGAAAATAAAATATTTGTGTAATTTGTTGTAGACAGTTTTTCTATAGAAGAGACCTCTAGTTTGGCTGGAAATGAGAGGAAGATAGGCGATAATTGTATATTAATCGTTATTAAACTGAAGATAAAAACACCACTACACTAGAATCAAACATAGAGCTCGAAATATTATCCTTGAGAATCCGTTTAGATAAGTCAATATTTAAATCAGCTCAACGACGTGGGGTTGTAATTAAATAGCTATTTATCTCATTTATTCATTTATTTATCTCATACATGAAATTTGAAATTGATTATTTTCGTCTCTACAAGCATCATCATCAGCCTATCCTTGCGTAAACTATTGAACAAAGGCCTTACAGGAGAGCCAACTATCACGATGTTGAGTCGTCCACATTCCTGTCAGCCACTAAGTAATAAACAAGTACGATAAGTTCCATCCTAATATTATAAACGCGAAAGTTTGTGAGTATGTATGGATGGATGGATGTTTGTTACTCTTTCACGCAAAAACTATTGAACGGATTTGAATGAAACTTTACAGTAATATAGCTTATATATCAAAATAACACATAGGCTACTATTTGTCGCGATAACCAACATACATGCGGACGGAGCCGCGGGCAACAACTAGTACTAAATATGTTTAATAAAAAAATAAAGAAAACAGTCTCTTTCCCCAAGATTTTTCAAAGAAATTATTAATTTATTAATCACTGAATTAATCGACACTTAAGGCTTTGAGAACAATTCCTATAAGTACAATCCAGATTCAAAAATGATTAAAGAATAAAAGTATTCGCACAGGTTTTTTGGCGGGCATTCCAGACAATGACAGATTAGGCCGCATGCAAATTCTCAGGACCGTGGGCGTGGCACGTCCATCCGATGGCCGCTCACAAAAACAATATAAAATATCGGTTTTTAAAACCGATTTCCAGATACTAATGTTGAAATATTTTAAGTTTAATTTATCATCAAGGTTTTAAAGAATCGTAAAAACATAACACTGCAGAAATTTAAGAAAATTTTACTAATTTTAGGTATCAATCTGGAGGAACAAAATTGAAATGGGATAGCTAGATACATATAAATACTTAATTTGTATACCAGACAGGCTTTTTATCAAAAAAATACAAGAAAAATTTCAAATATGCGTACGAAGTGATAATTTGATAAAAAAATAAAGTTATAATAGGTATTTAGTGCGTTTACTGAGTTTGATGATAAGTAAAAAAATACTTATCTACGACACCACATAAAACGAAACTATCAAACCATCAACCAGGTTTTAGGGGAATAAAGATTGTAATTCAGTTTGTTTTCTCTGTGTAATAAATAATAATAAATAATAAAGGGTGTTATATACTATACTAGCTGATATTGCGGTAAAATATTAAATTCATCGATTTTATCGGTGTAGCTGCCAGCCGGCTTAGCCGTAAAAGCGTACTTTGTTGTATGTTCTATCAACATCATATTGTCAACAGCCTATAAGTATTAGTTCACTCCTGGACATAACCCTCTCCTCAGAAAAGAGGTTTACCTATAACTCAAAAAAATTATTACTTTATGTCCAAAGTTTTTCTTTTGCGAAAACTAAATTCCGTTCAAATTATGTTATAAATAGTATAGTTATTTTATTTTTATTTATTTATTTTTTATTTATTTACACTTTAAAAACAACTATCACTACAGGCGTAGCCCAATGCGACAGTGTTATACAATCCATCAATCTATTTTACAATCTGCTTACTGTAACAAATTATTTTTAATGCTATCATTGTGTCATTATAGTACCTTATATAAAATTGAACTTTTAAAATCTGTTATCATTTTTAAAATTAATTAATACAATTTAAATCAATAGGCTGTTATAGTTTATTTACAATTTTTTTCATTGTAACATGTATGATCTATAAATCTGAACATTATTTTGATATATCAAGCATTAGGAACCCTTTACAACTCATAAAAAACATTAGACCGTCTTCAAAATTAAACCCAAAACAACGAAACGGCCAGCGAACTCATTATAATGTTTTTTCCATAGAAATATATTAATCATGCACTGCCACGCCTTCTGGCGGCTAAACACCAAATAATTTCTGCCAAAAATATTTTTCTGAGGGCACAGATAAAAAAACAATAATTAATTTTACTCTGTGGTATTTTTCGAGTTGAATTTTTAGACAGGTGAAACTAGGTGTGTACAGAATAAAATATAGCTTTAATAATTTCTTTTGCCGTTTTTCGAGCATCTTCATTTTGATTTTAATCAAAGTGCTACTTTAGTGGCGGTTATAAATGTCTAACGAGGCTGAAAGGCATCGCTTGGTGTATATATGGTATGTAATTTTAAAGTGAATTTAAATAAAAATTCAATAGGCGTAACTAATTTTGATTAGAAACACCTAGTTACAGCACATTAACTTGTTCTTAACTAACTGGCGAATCGTTGCCCGCGAATTATTAATCTTATTCTCTCTTTTAATGGCATTCACTAATTAGTAATAATTAGAGGTTATATTTTTTTTACCTGGTTCATGTGTGCTTAAATTTTTTAAACTACTCTTAAAAAATCACCAAAATGCGAAATGAAACAACATCAAGCGCTTACATGATTCTGAATTGTTCCTGGTGAAATGATCACCAGTCTTAACTCTTAGCAAGGGCGATTGGTTTGGATTCGGCGACTACAATGCTACGATTGATTTGAGAATTTTCTATTTAACGCAGTTTTTTTAGTGTTGTAACATCATTATCATCAACAACCTATAACGTCCCACTGCTAGGCTAAAGTCTCCTCTTAGGAGAGGGTTAAGGCCATACGTCCCCACGCTGGTCAAGTGCGGGTTGGGGACTTTCAAGACAATGTTACGGCTACGTGATCTTGCTGTTAGATATTTTAAGCCGTCCGAAGGCGTCCAACTAAGCTTCACGACTATTATCATATGATGACAACCAGGACCGACTGCTTAACGTGACCTCCGAATCACGGAGATGCTCATGGTAACATGCCATTAGCGGTCACCCATCCGGGTTCTGAACGCGCCGTCGTTACTTACCCTCGATGATTGTTTCTAATCACCGAGTGCAACTGGACTATGAGCGCCTCTATGAGGCTATGAGTGTTGTAACACTATAACACAACACAGTATGATTCATAATCAATACAAAATTAGGTAAGTTGAAGATATACGCAATGTCTTGTATAACAGTAAAATTGTTTATGGATTTAGTTCCTGATCAGATTTTAGGCTTCACTTCCACTGCCAGCAATTAACTAATTTTTACACAGAAAGGTATCAGCACGATAGCGTGACGTTATACAGAATACTAGTAACTCACCTCGGTTTCGCACGGGTTCTTTACGGAAAAACATATAACATTGCCTATGTTACTCTGAGAAGATATGCAGCTTAATTTTTTCGAATGTCTTTACCAATTCTATACTAATATTATAAAGCTAAAGAGTTTGTTTATTGGTTTTAACGCGCTAATCTTAGTAACTACTGGTCCGATTTGAAAAATTGACATTACTTAATTATAGGCAATATATATCATGCTAAGATCTACCGGAGCGGAGCAACAATGAAGAATGTTACAAAAAACGGGGGGTTATTATCACGCTACGGGCAATAGGAGACACAAACGAGGTTGCGTGGGTCAGCTAGTATTTTTCTATTTTAGCCAAAATACTTAAAAAAATTTTTTTTATATTTTTTACATCTAAAACATAACGCATTTTAGTCCCAAGCTAAGCAGAGCTTGTGTTATGGGTACTAGACAACTGATATAAATACACATATACTTTTTCTTTGTAAATACATACAACACCCAAACTCCGAAACAAATATTTGCAGATCATTCAAACATTTAGTCCGACCAGGGAATCGAACCCGAGACCTCAAGCACAGCAGTCGCATACGCTACCACTGCGCCGCCGAAGCAGTCAAATATAAAACAAACCTTCTTTAAGAATGACAATATCTATTAGTAAAAACCGCATAAAAATTCCTTCGAAATTGCGAATAGACAGACAGACAGACGCGGCGGAGGGCTTTGTTTTATAATATGTAGGGATTGATAACATATTCCCGAAGATCATAGGATCTTCGGGAATACGTTATCAGTCACTTTTAAGTAAATCTATACAAAAAAATAAAATTGGAGTGTCTCTTTGTACTATTAAAATAACCGCTTTTTACTAAATGCATATGTATGTATACACGGGACATATACCAAAAATGTAGCAAAAAAAATTTTTGTCTGTCTGTCTGTCTGTTTGTTCCGGATAATCTCTGGAACGGCTGGACGGATTTTGACGGGACTTTCACTGGAAGGGAGCTGATGATCCAGGGAGTAACTTAGGCTACTTTTTTTAGAATAACTTTGTCCCGCGACGTTACTAGCGGTACAACAATAACCGCGGGTAACACCGCGGGGTTCAACTAGTATATTAATATTATAAATAGGTAAAGTGAAAATTAATGCGACCCGTGACGGCATTACTACCGAAAAACAATGTTATGTGGGAAGTGTAATAAAATCCAAAAATGAAAAATAAAACTGTCACTCAGAATATTTAATATCCCTTACATACGAGAGTAATAAACACCTACTTAATTAACGAATAACTAATTACATCAACAAACAATCAAACTAAATTTGTTTATATCAACTATTCATAATAGCATCACATTCAAAAGTCAACCTTATTATCGTTACTTTAAAGTATAATACATATTGTTAATATGGAGCAGTGCTATAATATTTATGGAAAGGGAATAAGGGTGCCGATGTACGTTTTGGCATTTTAATTTGCTGGTGATGCTACCCTAATGGATAATGACAGGAAGGCACGAAAATGTCAACTAAAATGCACCTGTTCGTAGAGTTTTATAATTCGAAATACTTATGCAACAAGGAACCAAACCATACACATGCTAAAATTGAGATAAGGACCCTATCTATGAGGAGATAAAGATAATTATTTAGATTTTGGCAGGTGTGGATCGGTTCCTAGTTGCATATATATATAGGTTTAATTTATTATTGAAGGTTTTGTTAGAAGGAGGTGCAATTTGGATACTTTAAGGAGAATTCTCTAAAAATGTGAGAGAGGAGAAGACCACGTAAATCCAATGCTCCACGTAAAGGCAACAAGAGTGGTCAGAGACGGTTCGATCACAATACACGGCACTGCATAACAACAAAAATGCACGGCAAGAGATCACATTGCTTCAGTGAGCAATAGAATGTACATAGTACATGTACCTTATGAGGTTTTAGCCAACTATACCGTATTAACTAACTTTTTCCGTTGTTTCTTTTAGCGTTCTGTGATATATTAACAATTATGTTTACTATATATATATAAAAAAAAATATGTTATTTTTACGAGAATTAACGCGATCACTTATTAAAAGGTATTACACACCTCTGATTTGCCTGCCGTGTCGACCAGGTTGCACTGGCCGTGGTCACAGGCTGACTGAGTCCGCCTGTGGCCACGGCCAGTGCCAGTGCCACACGTTAATATAAATATATATAAACGTCACTTACCTATGCAAAAGTATTTCACCATGAGATTATCTATGCTTCGGCACGGCAGCTTGACCATAATGATAGCAGAACCTAACAAAAAAACAGTGTTAGGTAAATTATTCGTTGCATCTTCTAACGTAACGAACGTTCAGCGCTGCCAGTTTTTTTTTAGTCAAATCTTAGTTTTGAGACTTTCTAGTAAAAAAGCGGGATTATTTCGTCGAAAGTAGGACAAAGTGTAAAATACGACTCATGAGAGAGTGACAAACAGTAGGTATTTGTAATATAATAGTGGAGTTTTTATTTTCGGTGTTACCCGCGTTTTTTGTTGTAACCACGGGTAACACCGCAAGCGTAAGTTACTCCTTATATCATCAGCTATCGACTGACTGCACGGATGGCGTAATGGTTTAAGCTATTACCTCGCCGTATTCTATTGCACTGAGTGTTGTGAATTTCAACCCATACATTACAAAGAAACACTCTTCAAATTACAAATTAAGAATCGAACTGTAAATCGTAATATGTAGTCGAGAAAGGCAACTTAATAAACATCGGAAGAAAACTAACAAGGTCGATAACCGAATATTCAGTAAATCACAATTACTAAACATAATAAAGTAAACCTAAATTACTCGTAACTATAATTTGAAAGTAATAGATAGTTAAGTTTAAAGTATAATATTTAAAGAGCGGTGACATTTAGGTACTTGCCTAAATCAGTGTTTTGTGTGTTCGTGTTCCGTCGAGCGCGGTCGTGAAGCTTCGGGTCGCGTCGGTGAGATCAGACGGGTGAGCGATGGGGTGCGCACACGCAAATGTCCCAACACGCACGTGTGCTGTGGTACTATATAGAGATGTAATAACCACTTACTAATCGTCGTCCAGTGGTCGAAATTCAACCATAATTCATAGATTCAGTTTCTCTGGTGATGGAAGTTTATACATAATTCAATAAATAACTGATGTTTTTAATTTTATTCATGTAACCTTAATTGAGATTTTTTGTTAGTAAAACTTATATTGTATTGACTTTCCAACCCATGTCATACATACTATGTTTCTTTATTATCTCTACTAATATTATAAACGCGAAAGTTTGTAAGTATGGATGGATGGATTTTTGTTACTCTTTCACGCAAAAACTACGAAACAGATTTAGATGAAACTTTACAGTTATCTAGCTTATACATTTGAATAACACATAGGCTACTATTTGCCGCGATAACCAACATATATACGGGCGGAGCCGCGGCCAACAACTAGTTTGATAATATAGTTTCAATTGACTTCTTCTGCATATAACTTAAAATCTTTAATTACATTCAATTTAAGTAGGTATTTCATTTGCTTCCTTCTAGTTTGAAGCTCATATAAATGTATTTAAAATTCAGAAAAGTACGGAAAGATAATTAAAACAATAAATTTGTTTACTATCAAAGTATCAATCTTTATAAAACGATCCAACTACAGTAGCGACTCATCGTAAAACTTTTAAACTACCTAAGTTACTTTATTAACTTTTATGATCAAAATAAATAGTGAACAAGTATAATAACTGCCAATGTCTCTTATCTGATTTTACATAAAACTAACTTGTAGGAGGGGGTATTGCGTGCTCTATATGAGAAGCGAATGGGGTGTTCTAATGCCCCAACAACAATTGTTCTAATTAATGGTCAGTTAGGTATTTCTATTTATTTGTTAGTTTGGGGTGATCCGTGGGTATATCGAGTGTGTTTGATTGTTGGTAATTATTTGTGAAATGTCGATGGGTTTTATCCTTAACTTGTTATTTCTTAACATTCGTGTTTACTTACAACTACCTATCTAGGTTATAATTTAAGTTCTTTTTAATTAGAGATGATTATTATTCATATCGGCCGTAAAGGTCAGGCTTAGGGTAATGGCCTGGTGTTGTTGGCCTTTGCTTAACTCCATCAACTTCATTAGGGCCGTTTCTACTCGGACGATAGGAAACCTGCATATCGGTTTGACCAAACGCTTTTGAGAACGAATAATGTCTATGAATCAGTTGGTTTTATCACAATTGATTACATAGTAGTCTCGGTTACGATGGCGAGATAGTAAAATCTATAGGTATTATGAGAAACATGGATTGCTAAATAACTTCCGTAAATATATCAGAAATAACAAATTAATAGGGCCAGCTCGGCCTTGGCGGTACTACTCTCTCACAGAAGAACAACCTAAACTGACAGTATTCGTGCTGTTCAAAAAACCTTGCTTTGCGCTCCAAAAAACTTATTTTCATACGAGAGGCGTATGTTTCGTAGTGGACTAATAGGAGCTATTATTGATAATTTGTTAATACCAAATCATCATTGACTTCCTCGGAGGCACAGTGGTATCGTATGCGACTGCTGTGCTCTCGGGTTCGATTCCTGGGTCGGCCGTCGGTTCAAATGTTTGTATGGTCTATAAATATTTGTGCCGGAGTTTGGGTGTATTTTATGTATAATTAATATGTATTTATTTAGGAAAAACTGACGATGTTGAAAGTAACTTGACTGAAAAATAATTGATGTTCATACCTTCTAGAAAATATCGATAACTAGCTGCGCGCCGTGGTGTTACCCGCAGTTGTTGCTGTACTGTTCCCATCATCCTATTGCACCTTGCTCATCCTTCGGGAATCTTACATGTTTCGGTATTAAAAGTGAAACAGTGTTAATTTAAAAAAAAATGAAATTGGAGTATCGGTTTGTGATATTAAAATAACCGCTTTTTAATAAATGCATATGTTATACACGATACATATATCGAAATAACATTTTTCCAATTTTTGTCTGTCTGTCTGTTTGTTTAGAGATTATCCGATCTCTGGAACGGCTGGACCAATTTTGACGGCACTTTTACTGACAGGTAGCTGAAGATCTAGAGACCTTGTTCTCTAGTTCTATATAAATTTTATAAAATGTTTTACGTGTTCGGGTTATAGCTTTTTTTACTTTTATTGTGTTGTTAATAACCTTTTAACTTTTCTTTACTTATTAATGTGTTTTGAAATAATTTAAAAACCACTTTTCAGAAGACAGAAGTATTGAAGATTTTAGTACCTGATTTTAGTGTAAGACTCATATCAAGCTGATTAACTTAACACTGTTCAAACAATAACTAATAAATTGAAAGTGAAATCAATCAAATATGTACAATTTTTAATTTGTACTTTTAATTTCTTCGACAGTATTTTATTTAGTATTTGTTGTTTACTGTTAATAGTACTCGTGTTCCTTTGTATAGACGTCGCGGACTCAGCCCTACTGTGACCAATAGTGATTGATTGGACATGAGGAACGACCGCAGAGGGCCTAACGAATGTTAATGTACCTACCCATTTTAAAGAGGCAAAACGAAATTACCTTTTTACCCGACTACGGCAAAGCCAAAGGAGGTTTATGATTTCGACAGGCTGTGTATATTCATAGCTCATAGCTCCTCAATCATTTATTAGAACTAGACGAATGAGATATCGTTAGAAGCGTCTTGATCGTTCGCTGTTTATAGGCTTTATGATGTATCACTGAATCCAATGCGGCGCCCTCTAGTGGTCAAAAAGTACTGTATTAAAAAAAAAAAAGAGATAAATATGTCGTGTTTAGTATTATTGGAAAGGGCGTTACTTGTACATTTCAAATATATAGATATATTATCAAGATTTGCTCGTGACTTTGTCCGTATTTATTTGATAATTGTGATATTTGTATGGTATTTTAAATATGCTTCGCTAATAAATTAATTTTATAGCGGCGCCAAAACATTTAAATAATAAAAGTAAAAACTACGATCGTCGTTTTCTATCGTAGTTCGGTTTTAGTTTTTACTTGTTTTTATTGTAAAATATGTAGGGAAATTATCTTATTAAGCTTCAGACACTTATATAAGCCAATATTTACTAAAACGCTGACCAAAATACAAGATTTTCTTCTGTTGGGAGTATCTCCTTTACTCGATAACAACTAAAAAAATACCGACTTATATCTTAGCCATTGATAGGTAGTAAGAGGCGGTAAATGAACTTCCCTACTATACGTACCTACCAATCATTTCATGTCTCCATTGCGTTATTGAAGGCAAATTGAGTTTATAACTTTCTTATTATATTACTAACGCTGTAGTTGTTATGAAAATCAAAACAGTTACTCCATACTAATCGTCAAAAAGCTAGAACCATTAAAAATGGTGACCTGTAACTTTATACCTTGCTATTATCAAGACATTTACTTTCAATATAAGGTCTTAGACTTAAAATAATAACAACAATAATAACAAATCTATAGTAATACTAATATATTAAGCTGAAGAGTTTGTTTGCATGTTTGTTTGAACGCGCTAATCTCAGGAACCGCTGGTCCGATTTGAAAAAATCTTTCAGTATTGGATAGTACATTTATCGAGCTTATAGGGAGACACCAATGGAGAATGTTTCAAAAAATCAATTTAATAATAATAATAATAATATTTATTAGCTGTCCAATTATACATCATTATAAATATCAATGAAAGCTGCACTAGGCGAAGCCTGTATCGCAGCTTTCGAACAAAGGCGATTTTCAGTAGGACTAGTAATAGTAGTACTTTATAACAAAAATATGGAGAAAACATGCATTAATAATTTCAAAATGTATCTGATGTAGCAAGTTATGAATGTATGTATCTAAAGCGTGCTAGTGTAGTATGTGTGAGTAATGTGTGAATGTGAGTGTGTTGTGAGCCAACGTCATGAGGTTGCTATCTTCTCCTTCAGGAAATTACTCGCATACACTGCTCAATTTGGTGATAGTTCAAGTCACCGATAATTTCATAAACCTTAACCTGGACTTCACGGGTCGTGTTATGTTTCAAGTTATACTTATGTGCAATTCTGTTATATAGGTAAGGAAACATGTATTTTTGTGATCGTTTCGCGAATGATGTATTACTTTTAACAGTAGGGATTTTAAAGATTCTTCGTTTCAACATGTTCCTATAATTAGGCGAGTTCAAAGCCAGCCTATGAGCCGAGACAATTGCGTAAACTATGTAGAGCCCCCGTATGCTCAGTAAACTAGCTTCTCGATAAAGGTCTGTCGTTGGATACCTGATGGGTTTTCGAAACATAACTTTGAGGATGGACCTCTGCGCTCTTTCCAGTGGCAACAGATGCGTTGTTGGTATTCCACCCCATATGCCAATGCAATATGTTAAGATAGATTGGCAAAGTGAGGTGTAGATATTTCTGAGTAGACTGATACTGGCAGCGTCTCTGATTGCTTTGATAACATAAATCAGTTTCCTGGTCTTAGCTGTGAGTGCAGTAATGTGTTCCCTGTATGTCAGTTTCTCATCGATGACCACACCAAGATATTTTATGGATCCTGTTCTTTGTACTTCTCTACATTTACACTTGATATTTGTCTTAATTTGTCCTTGGTCACATGTATGAATTTTAATATTTGCATCAGATGATGGTGCGGAAGCAATGGTTTTGTGAAAACATATAAACTTGGTTTTGTGGGCATTTAATGTCAGTAAATTATTATTTAACCATTTTGCTATTGTAGCCATGGCTTCTTCTGCATTTCGATAACACTTGTTCCAGTTCGTGTCGTGAATTATAATTGAAGTGTCATCCGCATAGCAAACAATATTGGCATTCCTCAAGGGTAATTGAGCTAGACTATTTATGTATATCAAGAACAGCGTCGGCCCCAACACACTACCCTGAGGCACTCCAAAAGACATTTCTTGTTTCGTACTGAGCCAGGAATCCAGTTTTACGCACTGTTTCCTTCCTGATAAGTAGCTACGGAACCAGTCAAGAGCAACACCTCTTATACCGATATTTTCCAGCCTCTTCAGTAAGATTGGAATACTCACAGAGTCAAAGGCCCTAGCCAGATCTAAAAAAATTCCAACACAAGCCCGGCCGTTGTCTAGATGTTCTACAATTTCGTTTGTTAGTAAGCTCACTGCATCTTCTGTAGATCTATTTTTACGGAAACCGAACTGATTATCAGCTAAAATGCGATTCTTTCCCAAGTATTTCACCAAACGTCTATTTACCACTTTCTCTAGAATTTTCGAAAATACTGAAAGTAACGAAATAGGTCTATAATTCTCCGGCAAATTGGTTTCTCCTCCTTTGTGGATCGGGATAATGACAGCACTCTTCCAGTTTTGTGGGACAGTCCCTGTAGCTAGACTTTGGTTAATCATTATAGTAAGGGGTTCCACAATGTGATCTTTTACTTTTTTTATGAGTAGACTAGAGACACCATCCAGTCCTGGAGCGGTATCTTGTTTCATACTCATAATTATACTTTCTATTTCTTTGGAGTCTGTGGCCTCGAAAAAGAAAGAGTTTAGGGGTGTTATACCATCTGTGGCATTTTGAGCGAGTGCAGTTTGAGTTGTATTGAGTTCTTTCAATATGGTATTAGCATAATTTTGACCAACCGAAGCAAAATAATCATTACACGCATTGACTGAGATTTGCGGACACTTGTCCAATGTTGTCAGATCAGTTACAGTTGAGTTTGTGCTACCTTTCCTGTGTGAGATTTGATTTATAGCTTGCCATAGTTTTCTTGGTTGGTTTTTATTCCTCTCCAGTAAGTCAGTTTCGTAATTAATTTTAACTTTTCGTAAAAGGGCAGCATAGAAATTCCGATATCTCTTAAATAATATATTTTTAACGTCGCTTTTTACAGTGTTTTTGGATTCCAAGTGGAGTTTGTCCCTTACGCGAGAGCATCTTAAAAGCCCCTCCGTCATCCATGGCTTTAGGATTCTTTTTGAACGTCTAAGTAGTATCAATTCCGAGTTTGCATCAATAACAGTCTTTATTAAGTTCATAAAGGTATCGGTTTGCTCGATAACATTCTGTATGTTTTTCAGGGCTGACCAGTCCACATTACTTAGTTCTTCCATAATCGAGTCATAGTTAACACGTAATTTGTATTTCGGAGGCAATGTTGGCCCTGGTGTAATAATCGAGAAGCCAGCCATAACCAAAGCATGATCAGACACAGACGACGGGCAGACGATTGTTTCCACGAATATGTTACCCCTGTAGAACACGTGATCAAGGCAAGAGTTATTCCTAGTGGGTTTATCTATAGCTGGTTTTAGTCCTAGCTCTGCCATGGCACACAGAAATACAGTTGAGTCAGCAGAATTAACGTCGCTTATATTTATATTAATGTCACCAGTAAGGACCGTGCAGGCTTTCAAGTCCATTTTTTGCACTGCGACATGTAGGGATGTAATAATTTTTTTTATATTCCGAAAGGAAGGTGACCTATATACTCCCAATACATTTATGACGTTGGGGATTATTATGACAATACCCTCCGCATCATCAATGTTTGGTTCGAATACTCGCGGTGACCACGTATCTCTTACGTACACGACCACGCCACCAGCCCTGTTGATGTATTTTGTTGTATGGAAAGTTTTGTAGCCTTCAATGTGATACAGTACTGAACTCTCGCCCAACCAGCGCCCAAACAGTATTTGTACATAATCATCTCATGTATCAAACACCTACTCAATTGTAATCTTAACATTCCATCGAACATGGTATCGCATTCGAAGACTATCATAATAATTACAAAACCAGGAAAAATATCTCATTTGTTGTATTTACGACATAAAAGGTGTCGAATATTAGGTTGTGTGTTTACGAAATATCATTACTTCATTATTAGTTTACACGGTTTGAAAGATTTTTTATGTCTGTGATGTGTGTATGTTAATTTATGCTTATTGCTAATTTAATTTATAATACCAATCATTAGATACATTAACTTTTATTTTTTAAACTTAACTTTTAATCATGTATAACACATTGCATACTTTTAAGGTAAATACACCACCATTATGTTTTTATTTCATTTATAAACTTAATGCTGATAACTGGCCTGAGGTTGCGTCATCAATTCGCACTTAGACAAATATTGTTTAATGAGTATTATTATATTGATGAGCAATTGTCCTATGTCTCCATAATATCCCACCCTCACTTACTTATCTTGCTCGCTACTTTCATTTTAGTCTTTTAAACAACATAGAAGCCCTCAAAATCATCAAACACAACTTGATGATAATACTTCTTAAATTCTTATTATTGTTTAGGCGTCTCTAAGTAATAATAAAACCAGCCAGTAATCTTCGCAGTTTTATACTCTGCGCTAACCCTAAATTAAATTAAGAAAGAACAAGGAAGCGGTTACATATTTCACTAAAATGACCAATCAGGTCATGTAAAGTCATATTTATGACACACGTAGCATTCCTTGAAATAAGTTAAAACTACAAAGTTTAGTTGAGGAAGTATAAACTTAGGTTGAATGCTTAATAAAATATAGAGTATATTATCGAATATCGTAGTAAAAAGTACTATTTTATTATTTACTGCGTATATTGTCGTCTTACATCCTGGACAATCTCCCATTGACAAAATGTAGTACTTCCTAGGCACCTCTCTACTTTATAATCTTTTAAAATCCATTTAAAACCTAACTAGTTCCACAAGCTGTCGATATTAATTTCTTTGGGTGCATAAAAGTTACAATTCCTATTATTTATGACGATAAAGAAAATTTTAATACGTATTTTATGGATCCGAGATTATTACTTTAGATACTGAAGAATTTTGTAATAGGTATGTTGCGAAATGGACGACAGACAGACGTATTCCTGATTCATGAGATTTGATTGTTTTAATTTAAACTTAATGATAATCGATATTGATCGATCGAATCGAAAGCTAAGTTCACTTGGATATATCAGGTGTTAACAGACACGTTAAAGATGTTTCTATATTTTCTGGACCTGAAATGCAGCAGTGAACGCCGAGAGACTGGTTTGATGCAATGCACCTAAACTGTATTAATAATCAATATAAAATACTAAGTAGTAAGAATCAATATTTTTTTATAAAAAATGTACCTTAACATTAAGAGGGTATTTGCGTTACAATGTTTCTATATCAGTAAACATCTATAAAAATTGTAACAAGATTGGTTAAAAAATTCGTAATAATAAATGTATCTTAACATTTTCGGAGTATATTTTAATAAAAAAAGTTATTCAAGTTAGGAACTACACATACGAATCACTATCAAACCAGAAATATACACAAGAAAGGACTAAATACCAAAATGCTGAAAGAAAAATCATCCTAGGCCCATATTCTGTTTGCTCCCACCATTATTAGAACAGAACTGGCAAGTTGCTATCGAGCGTGCGATCGGGACGAAATTTACTAAGCAAACCGCCAAGGTAAGCACTGTTCCATCTCGCGTCGCACATAAAGGAAAATTGGAATTTGTGCGGGGAGGGCTTGCGGAGTCGGCAGAGCCACAACGCGTCAGTTCACACGCTCGAATTAACTGCCGACCACGGAATCGTAATTGGAACCGTTGTGTTTACATTGATCTGAGTCTATTATCTCCCTCGATTGCCAAATACTCTATGTATACCTGAATACGTGATATTCCTGAAATTATCTTCTGTATATTACGTTAGGGTACGACCATCGCATTTCGTTTCTGATTAAAAATAAATGAAAATGAGTAGGTACTGTGTGAAAATGGTAGGTTTATAAAAGTGGGATTAAAATTATAGTCGGCGAAATGTGGGTTTTTGATTTGCTTTTGTCTACGAGAATTTTTCAAGTACCAAAAATGGGGTAGTGCACCTACTTCATCTTTTCTCTGCGCTGACAAATCGGTCGACTTCGAAAATGCCTAAGGCATTAAGTCCGTGCAATGCAAATTTTGTGCCTTGAGTTGTAAACTAAATAGTATAGTCTATATGTATAGTGCTAGGAAAATAATACTTGTTAATATGAAATAGAATAAAGATCTTAGTCATTTCATCAGATAAACTTTCTTTTTTTCTTTTTGGGATGAGAAGAAAATTTGTTATAATGTTTATAATATTAGACTAACATTTCTTAGTTTGGACTTGTCTCTTAGTAGATGTATAAAATTTTAACAAAATTAAAAACCGACTTCAAGAACGACCAAATCGATCAATTTCTCTTGAATGCCATCATCAGATCTTAGTGTCCTTATAGGGTACCACCCTTAGGATATCTCCTTTACATTAAAAAAAATAATCAAAAAAGAATTAACGACGAAGTTATCCGCAAACACACATAAAAAAGGAAAAAAAATATACGGTCGAATTGAGAACCTCCTCCTTTTTGAAGTTGGTTAAAAAGGAAAGAAGAAGGTGATGCGAAACACGCAGATAAAGCTATATATAGGTCTATATATCTGCTTAGATGATTGATCAAGAATTGATCAGTCTTAGGAAGCTAGTTGTCAACTGCCAAATAGCATTTGAATGATAATCGTAACTTAGTAATTGTGTTACAGTTAGTTTTTTTTGTTTCCTTTCCTTAGTATATAAGAGCCTGTTAAAGTGACTACCTGATTGCAAGTATGAGCAGAATTCGAAGAGTAGCATTTACCATACTCATTGCGAATGCAGGCAATGCAACAATGCATATGATTTCACATAATTGGGAAGTAGGTGTAGTAAAATAAATAGAAATAAATATTCGCATAGATTTTATTCTTACAGACAATTCCATTATATTTTCGTTTATGTGCTAAATGTAGATAGACAATAGTATGTACCAAATATTAACACTTATATCAAAGTACATACACGCTTAAACTAGTAATCCTGTTTAAATCACCGTATCACTATGTGTGCTCTCACGAATTTCGTTATAGAACCACAATATTTACATATCATTAAATAATTTCACTACAACATAACTTAAGTTCTCAGGTATCCGTTTTTGTTTACAAAGATTTATAAAAAACACTACTTTTTAAAAATTCATTTACCGTTTTTTAGTTAGATATAGGTACTTTGTCAACGCACAGGAGTGTAAACAAAGTTTAATTAAGTTTACAAAGTAAGTTTACATTATATGACGCCCACATACTTCCAATACTGATAAGGATATTCGTGACTGCAAACATATTGACAACAGTTTTTATTACTTAAACCACGATGTTCCCTTAAATGTATGGAAATTCATTTCGAAAAATACTTTTGAATGATATTTACAATGTGTAAAAACGGTACTTTATGTTGAAATTCTTTAATTCACAAAATTAGGATGTTATGAATTTTATGATTGTGTCGAAATCAAGGTAATAATATTTAATCATAAATTCTGTTTTCGATATCCTGTATTCGACGCCCATTGTTATCGAGACTAAATTTATGTTGAAACTGAAGAAAAACTTTACAATTCGAGAAAGTTGCAATTCACTAAGTTTATATAAATTAATTAACTTCGAGGCCAATTCAGCCTCGTGGTTGCGGAGGTTCTATACCACTCGCTCCGTATAAGAAAAACTGATATTCAAGTAAAACTGGTTAACTAATAGCCAACCCTCAATAATCTTGGGGAAAATAAAGGTTAGGAAGATAAGGATGTTGAGTGAGGGTACATGAATAAAATTTATTTCAAAAAATTGTTTATCTCGTTTACTATTTAAAAAGACAGCTTTTAATTAAGTGTTTTTTTTTTCGAATAAATGATGAAAATGAAGAAAAAATAATAGGAGTCATCAAATCATGACGATGATAGTTAGCTATCTAATTAAATACAAATACCTTATACAATAAGTAAAGTAAAATTAGTATTTACAATAGATTATTTACATTTCTTTCTATATCCACTTATTCTAACTCATTGTACTTAACATAGAGGTAAGATTATTATTAATAAATATACAAAAAAAAAATGCTTCGAACAGTGTCTATCTTAGAATAGGAACCAAAATTATTCTTACATAAATTAAGTTTAGTAAACCCATTGTAAATAAATTATTTTTTATTTTACTTTTATAAATTATCTGTTATAACAGCTATCTGTACACATATCCTAGTTATTCACAGTGCTACAGCTTATACACAAAATTAATTTTATCATATAAGAAATAAATATAAACTACAAGAATTTAAGAGAAAATAATTCCTAAGAAGCTTTTCTTTGAACGTATAAAGTTAATAGTTTTATCTATTTGTATTCAACTAAGTGTGTAAGTGTTTTATCCCCTAAGGTGTCCACGGCCACTCAGAGGCCGCATAAAAACATCGTCTATAGTGTCACCGGCCACTCAGTGGCCGGTCAATGACCGCGAGTCGGGAAATTATCGAGAGAAAATGTCGGGAAAATGGAATTGTTAGTGACACTCAAGCTATGCTTATGTCAAAGTGACGTGACACCTGAGGGATTATGTATATATGTATATTTATAAGTGACTATAAAAATGCTACATTGAAAATATTTAAAAAATGATTGATTGTGTAAAAACGTTTATAATGTGAAAGTTACTTAAGTATGATGAGGTTTAGATGGTTGCCGAAATTAACAGAAGCATCTCAGAATGGTCAAATATTTTGTAGCCCTGCTTGTATCAAAAAATTCAGTTAAAATTCTTTTCCCATGAAAGTCATATAATTTTCTCATTTAATATGTAAACAAAGAAAAGAGTTTAAAACACAAAAATAGATTTTTCCTTTAATATTAATTTCATCAGAAACCTTAAAGCTCTGAGGAAATAACGAAGCATTAACTGTGACAGCTCTATCCACTTTATTTACATCAATATCTATAGTTTATTTAAAATACTTTTAATGTTTCGAACGCATTCTCCAAAACTCTGATACACCTAAAAGAACGGCACTGGTATCATTTTCATCAACACTTCATATTTCCTCTTAGCTTTTAAGAGTAATACAAATAGCACCAACACAACGGAATCTAGTTCTATATACATCAAGATAAATAATCACAAGCTGCAAAACGAAAATTCGAAGAGCTTACAAACGAACTTAAATCACAAAACCACTGCGTGTTCATCACGAAACAGTAAACACTGTTAAAAGTCCACTTAAAAGCCCGTCGAGCCGCATCAGTCGTGGTAGTCCCGCGGCTCCGGCTTGAGCTACCACACCAGACCCTCAGGATGCAAAGGTGGTGGGCCGTCTCCGAAGGTGAACTCCGGCGATGAAGGGCGGGGTAGTACGAGATGCTCTGGTGGAGGGAACTGCTCCGGAAACTCTCCGCCCGGAAGAGTCTCCATGCCTCCTGCGAAACGACCTGCTCCCGTTAATAACTACCTGGTACATACGATTATAACCTTTAATTTAATTTAAAGCTTCGTAGGAGGTAAGGCATAATTGGAACTGCTAACAGTTGGCCATTGTTGATGTTTGCTCATTTCTTTTAGATAACGTTAAATTAGTTAAGTGTTATTTGTGCAAATATTTTTGTTATTTTATCATCAGCTTATTATTTAACTTGTACCTTAATAATATGATGCAGGTTAGAGATACTAGTAGATCTCGGATATTATAAAAGAAAAGAATAAAATATTCAATCGAAATAACTCTTAAGAAATATATTCAACATAGGCATGAAACAGTTCTATCAAAGCTCATGGTTAGTATTTAATTTAAAATGACTATTAGTATAAACTTGGCCCTGATTGGTAAATTACGGTATAGTTTGAACACGCCAGTCGACAATAAAGCAAATTTGAAATCAAGCTTGACATTGAAATTGTTTTATGTGTAGAAGAACTGCTACTGTACACGTATCAGACTAAAATAACATTCCAGTGGCCTTGATATTCGTTCAGGCCATTAGATTTCATTGCTTCTTACTTCTACTTTCATAGAACCTTTTATATACAAATATCTTGACATTTCAAAAAATATTTCTACTATTTGGAAGTTATTGGTTACACTTTCGCCCACAATCCTTCTTTGTTCCATAATTATGTATTTTTTAAACCCCTTTTATTAGCTTCGCCTGTATGATTATTTTATTATTAATAATATGTAAGGGTAGGTATATGGACTATATACCTATAGCTATAATACAAATACATTTTCGAAGGTTTTTACCTAAAAGTATACCAACCTGGCTGATTAAACGGCATTGAGGGAGGTGGATGGAAGAACGGGGCATCATGGTGGAACGGCGGGCCATAACCAAACTCGAACTTTCCATCTGCTGTCGCGAAGTAAGGAAACCCCGGTGGACCTTCTTCGAGGCCGCCTGGAGAAAGGTTCATGGGGAATCCCCTCATCTTGCGGGAAGACCCGAAAAACGGGCCCCGTCCCATTGAAGTTAACTGCTTGAGACGACGTTCTTTTGATCTCTTGTTCTGGAACCACACCTATTGGAAGAAAGAAAGTAAACTTCAATATGATTTGTCTTGATATTATTGCAAGCAAATTTAATATAGTTCTGATTTAGCTGCCAGTCTGTCACTGTCTGTACTATAATATAATAATAAACTATATAAATAAACTATAGTACTATTTTTGAATTAAATTATTTTAGGTATCTGTATTTTAATTCCGAATAGGCAAACAAAAGTTCTGTTTTAACTTATTTAGGAAGACAACTGGTACGTTGATTTAATGATATTAGAAAGCATGTTAATTTCATTTAGGATTTAAAGAAACAACGTGAATGAATCAACGAATGGTTATGATAATAATGTTTTTTCCTGTAGCATTTCGTACGCAAAATATGAAACCAAAAAAGGAGTGAAGTAGCGTAAGATTAAGGAAAAAGATTGTTAAATGTAATAACGACATAACCCCTAAATAGTTAGACGCTAAATTTGGTTAATATATAGATAGAGAGTCTAGATACACTACAGTACAAACTAACTGTAACTAACTGCCTTCACTCGTGGCTCAGTAACATTTATTGCCAATCTGCGCACTCATAGCCTACATAAAACAATCAATATGTCACTTATACCTAATTAAATTTCAAATAAATATTTTAAATGACTTGAACTTATTTCCAAACAAAACTTCTGCAATACCTATTATTATTAAACTAGTATTTAAGTTTAGCGTTCCATTTCAAGTCCACATTGACAGTTTTAAAATTTTGTTTTGTTGTTTTTACTACGAAACTGAATTTTTATTGTAAGTGTCTAACTTTTTAGATTATTGGAATGTGTACAGACTTACAAATAAATTTTCTTAACCAAGAGACGAAGTATTAGCCTCATCATATAATAAACTTAACAGTAAAAATGTGTTAAAAATGGCGATAGGTAATGTGTAGTGTTGCGAGTTGAAAAATAAACTTTTAGTAATTCTCACCGCTCTTTGTCGTTTATGTGTATTTGTTACTGTCGGTTAAGAAACCAATGTCTTTTACATCGCAATACTTGTGCAAAAATATTACTTTGTTCGATTTTTAAACATTTTTAACAGTTTTTTTATTCTGCTTTCATAACATATTTGTTGATTTTATATCTCAAGTAACGAACTACAGAAATAAAGTAATTGCTAGTCATTATAGCTTAAAACATATAAAAACAGCCGGCGAAATTAAATGGTAGGTATCATGGTAAAAAAAAATATAATTGATACATCTTCTACAATTAGCCGATCGTTTAGCAGACTGATTAACGATTAAGCAATCAACGTCAAGGCCTAATTGACTAACAATTAAGTATTGCCATACTTTTTTCTACTTCTAAATTCAAAATTTAAAAATAAGATTAGTGATGTAGTTCACGGCAAGTTACAAAGCATCGCGTGCGCGGGCGGCACTAATCCCTAACTTGTGTAACGGCTGTATAGCGCGTCAGGTCGATTATGTCTCGTGTGTACTCGCCATTATATTTGCTACGCATTCAGGTGGGCACTGCGCCTAGATATCACGTGCCATTGACACGGTTTCGGACATGAAGGCCGAAGAGTGACCCTCTCGACTGCGTTATCAAAGAAAAGGGAATCAGTGGAAGTGAACTATGTTGCCAGGAACAAAAAGGATCGCTCTGTTTCAGGTCCGGTATCTAAAAATATCGGCCTCAAAAATAAATTACCAATAAACGACTCTTTAGGCACCTTTTCCTAGAATCATCATTCCACCAGCTGATTCTGTTAGAAAGTTAACTATTATACAACATCACTTTTCAAGGACGCTGTCTACAAAGTGTTGCCAGTTGATTGTCTGAATTAATTACTATCCAGTCACGCACGTGTTGGCTGTTTCGTTCACTCATTAACTATGCAGCTTGATGCTATCGTTCATTCATTCGCGGTACAATTTAGTAGCAATTAAAAATCACTATTTGTTTGTATAGTAATTAGGGTATTTTACGTCGTTTTTCACAGTTAGAGATTAAAGTTTTTTTGTGGTGGGTTTAACGTAATCTTTTGCTAATCTAAGTAATAATGGAAGTATTGTGAGTCGTAAAGCAGCAGTAAAAGTAAAGTAGTGTTGCCAATGATGATGATTTTTTTGAAAACACCCAAACTCCGAAACGAATATTTCTAGATCATACAAACATTTGGTCCGACCTGGGAATCGAACCCGAGACCTCACGATCAGCAGTCGCACACGTCAACCGCGAGACCAACGAGGCAGTCAATGAAAGAACATTGTACTTTCCGTAGGTCGATGAGGTAACTACTCGTGAGAGATACGATACGCCAAAAAGTGACGTAGGTATTTGAACACTGTCAGGAGACATTCGTGTATTGTATTATTCTAGATAATACAATACACAGATAGTTCCTGTATACTGTATATAAAACCAAGTATATAACTCATAGAGTACTAAAGTTATATTTAATATAAATTGTTCTATTATTTAATACATTAAAACACAAATTAGGCTGTTTCCTTGTATTATTTTTTAAAAGACAACGTCTGCATTTGGAATGTAACCTGTCGCGGTGGACTTGACAAACATACAAGAAAAGGGCACAAAGAATATCCAGAATGAAAACAATGAATTGCGGAATACACAGTGTTGTTCCATGTGTGGTTTGAACCCAAAGTACTCAGTGCAGAAGAAGGCGGCGTGGCTTAACCGTTTATAAGTCTAAGTCATCCGTGCAGAACTTTCAGAAACTAAAATCCTTCGTAACGTAATCTGCTTATTTCAACATATATACATAAACGTAACATAATACGTTAAATAACGTTAAAAACATGATTATAAAATAAGAGTGTTGTTGTTAAGGCTCGCATTAGCCCCGTTGCGCAAGCGCACGCTTTGATCTCGCCGCTGTTGCGCCCACGCATGCCATTTGCACAGAAAACACATTCACAATCCAACATTGACAGTTGATCTAATTCTTTTTCATCAACTATATTGATTAATAAACGAATTAGAGTTTTTGATGTGTCTATTAATTTTAAAATTTACATAAGGTCTTATTTTAGTCATAAATTATTTTTATTTCCTTAATTTAAAACCAAACTGTGGCAATAATTTATCTATGTTACGTGGCTCATATTTGGAACCTTGTGTTTTGAAATTTAAACATTTATTGAAACTAAATTATGGCTAGATTATTGCATGCACTAATTATTATAATTTGGTTGTCGAAATTAAATCAAAACTTTAATACTCAAGTTTCTTTGGTTTTTAATTCATTAATTTGTGACAAAAATCATTTCGTCACACATGAATTTCAAGTATTCCAAACTTTATATTCTTCCATACCCAAAAAGTTGTTAACTTAGAAAGTATCCTAGCTTGATATCATTGAGCCTAGTATTGTAAATTCAATTCGTGCTCTACATAAAACAATTCATTTATTAATTCAAACTTAATATAATGCAAACACAGAACATCACTACCATCATAATTATCTCAGCCGAGAAATGTCCATGGTTGGACATAGACACCCTCAAAATCTATCCAAACATAGATAAGTAGTACAAATGGTATATTTTTTATTTCTGGTACAATTAACAATAAAATTTTAGAAGAGTTACATTTCATATGCCATCAATTTTAAATTTCATAGACAATTTTATTTTCAATTACATTTTCAACTTCCGGTGGCATTTCTGTCGGCTATTAAGTACTCCATTATCAATTTATACTAAAAAAATAATTAAAACGATGTTATAAATATTATCATACAAATAGTGTCGCTCGTTTTGATAAAGTAATAAAAATAAAATCATTAAAATGTATGAAAGTTATTATAAATTTAATGATTGGTGAGTCGGTGAAGAGAATAGTTACATTTTCCGTTGCAACATCTAAGTACTTACGTGTACCATGCATAATAATCTATACACTCGTGAAGTGATATTAAACTCATACGTTTAACTCTTAAAGGTTTTGTAGAGGAAAAACTTAATTATAAACTTTAATCGAGCATCCAGAGCAGAGTATACAATATCTTTATAAAAGTACGATCGTCATGATATTTAATTGCATTGCTTCCTTGCGTTGCTTATATAAGCTTACTAGCTGACCCACGCAACCTCGTTTGCGCCTTATATTGCCCGTGGCGTGAAAATTTCCCCCGTTTTTGAAACATTCTTCATTGTTGCTCCGCTCCTATTAGTAGTAGCGTGATGATATATACCCTATAGCCTCCCTCGATAAATGGACTATCCAACACAGAAACAATTTTTCAAATTGGACTATCGGTTCCTGAGATTAGCGTGTTCAAACAAACAAACAAACAAACTCTTCAGCTTTATATATTAGTATAGATATACATAAGTTCAAAGGAAAGTTAAACTAAAAAGCATCACGATTCCTCTTCTGCTTATGTTAATATACGTTTTATAAGAACGGTAATCAAATATTATATTTTTTAATTAGTTCCAAGCGTGAATCTGTAAATGCATACGCTTGATTAATTGTGACAAATCTAAGGTTATTATCTGACATTAATAGAACAATCTATAATATTCAAAGAACAAAAGACCTACAGATTATTATTATTTGATCTATATATATATATATATATATATATGTGTGATCTATGTATATATAGTTAAATGTGTTTTTAAGAGTGACGTTTTTAATTTTAATTTATGTACCTAATCAACGCAACAAGAGGTCATTTTTTTTAACAGGCTTTAAAATTTTGTTTGCAATCTGTACTCAAACTGTTTTTATGAGGATATTGTCATAAGGAAACGAAAGTTACGAATGGTAGATTAAACAAAATAGGGATCAGTTAGCAAAATAAAGTAATATTAAATGTCCTGGGAGGAATGTGGAATAAAAACGGGAACGAGATGAGAAAATTACCTAGTTGTAGAAGATTTTGTGGGTTGAAGACAGAACTTCAACTTTTTCAATAAGTAGGTACCTCTTACAATGTTAATACAAAATCTGTCGATGATTGGTGTAAAGTGTAACAAATAAGTAATCAAATAATATGACATTTATTTACACTTAGGTATAGGTTATTTTAACTTAGTGAAGGACGTAGGAAGTCGTTTTCATTTCATTTCATTTCATTTCATTTCATTTCAAGACCAGTAGTCGTGAAGAACTTACCTGCCTTTTTGAATTTTTATAAGTTTCTATACCTACTTAAAATGTAACTACTGTTCTTAAATGTACCTATACATTAATTTATACTACAGACGAATAGAATAGGAAAGCACATAATAGATAAAATTACAAAATATTTAGCAAAAGTCAACTGCCGTACCATAAGAAAAGGGTCATAAAACACACTGATTTAAAGGTACTTGCTACCTTTTTATACGGAACTTCACGCAGCTGGTACATTTAACTAAATTGACCTTTACCGTTACTTATAATTCGTGCTCAAAGCTATTGCTTTTATTACTTAATCGCACCAATACATCAAACCGACAAAAAGTTCTATCGGTTAAAAAAGGTAAACTTACATAACTACCTATAACTATCAAATTTTAGCCATAATCACGTCATTAGGCATGTTACCCCATTATTGCTATACATGCCCATAAAAGTATAATAATACAGGTCTGTACCTGCGTCTTCGCTCGAGTAATACGTCTATTATAATAAAGACTTTTATGCGTAGACCAACTTACATATTCAATTGTATAAATGGTTTATAAGCTGCACCGATAGATACAGTTATATTCTTTTTTTTTATTAAATTAAGAATTTGAATTAAGAATTGTCATTTAAAAAAAAATATAAATTTTTCAGTAGTTGTCACTTTATTTTGGCTGGTGGTAGTTATTTAAAATGTGTGTGTTACAGAAATTTGAACGATTTCTTTAAGTGTAACCTCCTTCCTTTCGTTCTCTTGAACTTTATGAAAATAATGACCTGCAAAAAGGAAGGCAGTATAAAACAGAAAGACGAGCAAGTTTTACCAAGGTACCTACCGAAAAGTAGCGCTTTTTGTTTAAACCTATTCGAAAAGAAGCTTTTTAAACGACAGAGTTGACGACTCCATAGTAATATAACTTATTGCGGTTGTTTACAACGATGTTAACTACGTATGTATATCATAGAAGTATCAATAAGTATTAATATTGTATTGTGATTGTGACCACAGACATTGTATTCATATAATACTTTGTATCATAAAATACACGACACCGCCAATAAACTGCGTCAATTACATCAATAAAATACCATCAAGACGACAACGTGACAATAATGGCACAATTCATAAATGCTTAGTTTTATTATCTACAAAGAGAGATTTTTAAAGTATAAGCGTTAGGGTGACGATGGTCACCGTACTCGGGAGACTGTCCCTACGGGGCGCCTGCGCAACAAGCCGCGTGGTGTTAAACACTATATTTCATTCGTCCACCGCAGTGAGGGGCCATTCTCTTATACTAACACTGACGCCTTTGAAACTCATAAAATCTTTGTATTAAGTACCGAGGTATGAATGAATTAACTGTTTGTATATAAATATGTACTTCGTATTTTGCAGTGATGCGAATATTACTGAGTAGGTATTCATGTTGTTTATAGAACAAGGCTGTAAGACGCATTCTCATCACTTAGCTCTTACGATATGTTGTGCGAGTTAAGTAGTTGATATTGCTGCCAGTTAGAGGTTATTAAATCTCAGGGTCAGGGTGATCTACCTTCCAAGGCTGGGCTGGATCTGATTCGTACTATTTAAAGTGGGTTTTTAAATTCAAGTGTGTTGTGGAACTAGATTTCACAAAAGTTAGATCCACTACTGTCTTGAGATTAATTAAAATGTCTTAGTAACATACCTCTTTACTTATCAATAGATTTTATTACTTACGATTTAAATCAATCTAATTTTTATTCAAATATGCCGTCTTCATTCAAATTGCAGGCTACATATCTATATTCTTATAGCTACTAGATACTACAGGCATCACGATGCTATCGAAAATAAAAGAGAACATAAATGTTATTCTTGTCTCTTTTCAGATATCCTTTTACATATCTTAAGCACTAGTTTATTACTATTACTCAAAAATATATGTCTTCTCTCCTTTAAATTAGACTAAGTTTTAATTGCAATCAGATTTTTTATTTTATTATTATCATGGTTTTCAAATAGATAAACCCTAAAATAAAATACATGAGAAAAAAATCCTTTTACAATTTGTAAACACTGATGTTTACACAAAATATATTAAACCCGTATGATTACATTTTGTCTACCACGACGAGAATCACCCAGTCGGCTCGAATAAAGAGATGATTAATAAGTGATCGTCCTGGATATTGTTCGGTTCGCCCTCAATATAAATAACACGGAGACTACCTGCGTGAAGCACCCCCCATTGCTAATGAGTCGTCAGTACCGAGTACAGCATCCGTAATAAAAAACTGCTGTGAAAATTCGGTAATTTTAAAGGAAAAGTTTTTACTTAATTTGATTTTATGTGAAAATTATTTAATTGATATTGATAGATAATGTTCTACCGCTGAAGATACAATTTTCATGGTTTAAGCGCACCAAAATAGATAGATGATCTGAATAATGATTTAGATGAATTTCGGCTTAGAGATGGGTATGTCTACTTTTTGTCGCGATAAGCGACATACACGCGGCCGGATCCCCGGGCAGGACCTAGTTAGACATAATTAGTACAAAAAGATAAAATGTTCGAGGTAAGTTAATATTATTTATTATAAATACTTATTAATCATACTACAATCAGGTGTTATTATATTCTCTGAATCAGATAATCTCTTAGTCCCGGGACGGATGCAAAAGCAAACCTAATTTAGATTTAAGCTCAGGTCTAGTTACAACACGACGCAGTAATACCTAGAATCCAATGTGTAATCTAGCAACTGAGGTTAACTAGTAATTCGGGCTTAGAGCGTTGAGAGAAACGCTGCGGGCGGTCGGCTCCCTACGGGGAGCGACACAATCTACCCAACAATAATACACGAAACAGTTGTTCTGACCGTATTTTTGTTTTCGTTTTTCGTTCCGCCATAAACTTTATCGTGTCATGCACCATGTGGAACGTGAACGCGAATTTTGGGCACCCTCGCGAGATCCCAGAGTATTGATGAGGACAGTTAAAATCTTGCCGCGTAATTTAATGTTTAATAGTATATTTATGTATAATAGTATCAGAAGCGTGATCTTGTTGTCAAAAAAAAAAACAAATGCAGACGTTGAAATTTTAAAAAAGGAACGCGAGTAAATATGGCGTCTGTGAAGACAGACCACAGTGCGCGCGCACCTCATGCACCATCTACAACCAATTGGCGTGGCGCTCGCCGAGGTAAAAGTAAATTGTTTCCACGCGAAATTGAACAACACGAGAAACTCTTACTTGTTTTATACACAACAGATGTAAATTGAACGGGATGTTGTTATTTAAATATTATAAACATTGTGTTCCGGAAACTCGTAACTATGCGAATATACAATTTGAATGAAAGTTTTTTGATATGATATAAGTTGTACCTAATCAGTTATGCAAGAATTTAAGTAAAATGATTAGTCATATACGTCAAATAAATAACAGGTATTTTTTTAAACGACTTTCAGGACCAGTTGCACCAGCTCCTGATAAAGAATTAGATAATTATCTGCCTTAAAACACAATTTCACTGACAAAAGTTGCTAATATAGGTCTATACCTATTATATTTATGGTTGTATGATATAGTTCCATATTTGTCTCTATCCGAGACTTGTAAAACCAAAATCTATTTCCCGACCCGCCAACCCGTTTCCACTTACAAAATTTCTTTTTTTTTAATGAAAAAGGTAGGTACGTTCTCAATGTTCACAGTGTTAAATTTACCGCGTCACATTCAACGTTACCAATTTGTGAGTTGTCTTATTTTAGTTAATTAGATGTTCTCGAAATGAACTACAACTTGTTGTGTTATTTTCGTGTCATCGGATGTTTCTATTTTTAAATTGCAATTTATTCTGTGGGCACGTGGACTCGATTTAAAATGATTTAAGGATGTGAACATTTTTTCATATTGTTTATTGTTTCGGCCAACACGTTTAAGGATTTATAGTGCTGTTCGTTATTTCGAATACCATATACGAATAATGATATTAAAATTTAAAGGAGTGTTTACCTAAATATAACTTTACATACGTAAAAAAATATAAGCACTTTTTTATTTTGTGGTAATGATTTTAATTTTTTTTTTTATCTGGGTATAACAAGGTTAATGGCATCACGGAAACGTAAAACACGACCCATTTTGCCCAGTAACGAGATTCCATTTTTAATTTGTGATAACTGCGCAAGAGTGTGTCGCCGTTCCACCAATCACCATCGAGAATGTATAAATCAGTCTGTTATCAGCTTTGTACACTGATAACGCTAGCTCGTGCTATTGGTCACGCTTTCCAAAATGGCAGTTTTATCTAAGCCCGTTTACTGTTGTAGGTTTTATGGCGAATGGCCTTTGATAAGGTATTGTTTCGCTGTTGTTACACAATAACAGTGTATGGTATGTTTTTACGACCGAAACGTTCTATAACTGCTAGGATTTCAATTAACGGAAAACTTACTTTTGATGTACATTTAATGTTAAAATGAAATGTATACCTAAACTTTATTTATAGGTTTTGAAAATGTCACTGATAAGTGCTTAGATATATTTATGTATATCTTTAGATAATACATAGGTACATATAAAGATAAATGTGCATTTAAAAAAATAATCCCTATTTTCTTATCACGGCATCACACTTGAACGGCGGAATCAATTTCGCTAATTCTTTAATTATTGGAAAGCACATTTATTAAAGAAGACTAGATTTATTTAAAGAGCCGAGTATAAATGAGACATGATGCAAAGAATCGGGAAAATGTACTTTTGTTTAGAGAGGTGGTCGAAATTGTTATTCTAATTGTTAGCTAGTCATAATACAAAAACGTAGTAAACAGCAACTAAGAGGATAAAATGTGAATCTTTCACCTTCGATTAGACCATAGCGGCTGCACGCGGAATGAACAACAGCTGTAGGAAGTGATGAGTGTCGGTGGACAGAGGCCGCCATCGAGAGGAGTCCGACGTCATGACACGGAAGACAACCGACCTCGAAGGCAACCGAGCATGACAGTACAAGAAAATGTTTGAAAATAACGTGATGATTGTTCAAGCATTTGAAGAAAGTATTGATTAAATGCAAAACCTTATGCTTAAACTCTTAAAATTATATTTGATTGTACGCTAAACTGTCAACATCAAGTCTAACTTCTAAAGGCATATTGTGACCAGCAGTTGATTATTCAAGTCTATTAAATATAATTTTCCTTTTAAAAGCAATCTGATCACCATAGCTCAGCCTCTGCATAGCTTAAAATACGACAGTCGTGTGTGAGGTCACATAACTCACAGCAGTGTGTGAGTTACTAAAATTTAAATTATTTCACATACTTAAGTTTTTTGCGACCGAGAGCGATAAATTCGTAAAGTTCATAACTATTTTTTTTATTTAAATGCATTTTGTTTACAAAATTATGTATTTCTTGATAGGTATTACTATAGCAATAAATAAAGTGCATGCAACGCAATAGTTGACCCGTGTCGATACCGATATTGTCACGTCACTAGAGCTACATCTCATCAAGCTCAGCTCATCGGCTGAAACGTAAAATAGGCTAAAATGCAACACAGTGCAACGAACTGTACGATTATTAAATTGCTAGCTTTTGCTCGCAGCTTTACTTGCGTTAATATTCCTTTAAATTAACATTGACTTTGTCAGTGACGTAGAGATTTGTTTTTCCAATAAGTTACCATCTTTTGAGTCTCCTCTGTCCTCCCCAAAAATAAAAAGGTTTTACCTATGTCCAGGGCTTGATTTAAACTCTAAAAGATAAATAAAAATTATTAATATGAACATAGGTGGTAGCAGCGACATCAATGGAACAGTTGTGAGTTTCTTTAATGGTGCAGTGCAATATTTACCTATTTGGCATCAATATTCCTATGTATAATAAAGAAGTATCTACCGTTTTAATTTAATTTTAAACTTTTTTTTTTTTTTTTACGTGTGGAAACCCCCTCGGGCCGTCACCCCGCCGGGGTTTGCGGCGGGGCGGTGTGTCGGAATCGAACCGACTAAAACCACACGGTGTGCCACTCTGCGCCTGAGACGGGAGGGATCCGGGAACTGCTGTTATTAACACATCCGGACCCCTCCCAGCGCTTGCCCGCACAGAAGCGGGCACCGTCAGCTGGTATGACTTTCTGAATTTAGACGACGTACGGCACACGCGTAACGTCGCCCCCTCGCGGGTGACCACTAAAGCGGATGGAGAGGAAAACCCGTCCCCACCATCCGCGGCCACACTCAGGGCGGCATGAGGCGCTGGTAGGCGCGCCTCCGCCGCCCGGTTCGCCGGCGGCGGATCGGGTCCGAGTGGATATCATCCTCCCGGGCCTTCTCCGCCGCCTCCTTCTGCGAAAATTTAATTTTAAACTAGCTGAACCCCGCGGTGTTACCCGTGGCTATTGTTGTACCGCGAGTAACGCCGCGGGACAAAGTTAGTATAAAAAAAGTAGCCTAAGTTACTCCCTGGATCATAAGCTACCTGCCAGTGAAAGTCCCATCAAAATCCGTCCAGCCGTTCCAGAGATTACCCGGAACAAACAGACAGACAGACAGACCGACAGACAGACAGACAAAAAACTTTTTAAATACAGTTTTGGCATATGTACCGTGTATACATACATATGCATTTAGTAAAAAGCTGATATTTTAATATTACAAACAGACACTCCAATTTTATTTATTTGTATAGAAGAAATGTATAGATATTTTCTGTTTTCTAGAACCTATCCAAACTATGCTTAGTTTTAAAAAGTGCTATGGAATATAGCCAGCATGGCATGATTATATATTCATTATTGGTAGGTACATATATTTTCCACTTAACAAAAGCTATTAGGTAAGCATATTTTTACCAAGAAGCTTGGAATAATGTATAATTAATCTGCTATAGGTTGGCAGTGGCGGCTACTATGGGAATATGGTGGACAGTGGTCATTAATCATTGTAGTCGTGGGCCAGCCTGATGGATGACGGCGTATGCGCATTTCGTGTTTACAATTTGAAATAGGGTTGGTGCACTACCACTTTATGTAGTCGAAATAATAGGCTATATGCCTCCTTCATTAAGAAGAATATTACAAAACATCATCATCAACATTTATTTTTTACCCGACTACGGCAAAGCCAAAGGAGGGTTATGATTTTGACAGGCTATGTATGTATTTTAAATTTCTATTTGTTACTTTCTTTTAGTTGTTTTTGTTTGATTTTTATCTATTTTATATTTTGTTTTGTTTTCACTTGTTTCTATTGGTGCATGCTGTGACACCTTGAAATGTTGTGCAATTAAACCAATTTTTAGTTATTTACTGTTTTTATATACATAAGATTCAATGTAACAACAACTGGTTGTCCAAATAAATAAATAAATAAATCTCAAAAAATATAATTATTACAGCTTTTTATTTCTATTACAAATTTTAATGAAATAAACATTGAAATATATTGCTCAACTAGCTGAACCCCGCAGTGCTACCCGCGGTTATTGTCGTACCGCGAGTAACGCCGCGGGACAAAGTTAGTCTACAAAAAGTAGCCTAAGTTACTCCCTGAATCATCAGCTACCTACCAGTGAAAGTCCCGTCAAAATCCGTCCAGCCATTCCAGAGATTACCCGGAACAAACAGACAGACAGACAGACCGACAGACAGACAAAAAAAAATTTAACTACATTTTTGGTATACGTACCATGTATACATACATATGCATTTAGTAAAAAGCGGTTATTTTAATATTACAAACAGACACTCCAATTTTATTTATTTGTATAGATTGAGTAGGTATTCTAAAATAGTGACGTCACAAGTTTGTATTTAGTACATTTTTAATACAACGTTACCGTTTTGACAGATGATAAAAAGTAACTAATTTGACTAAGTTGTCATCTACCTTATTGAGCCTATATTTTAGTTAAATTGTAAGATGACTTTACTGTACTACTATCATACATTCGAAGGGAATTGATATTTTATTTCATTGTTTTCAACGTACTGGCTTAAAGTAAAAGCTATCGTTATCTACTACAGCATTGTTCGCTTGAAGAAAAACTTCCAGAATTTATTTCTGTTTCAAAGACGTCCTATGCCTTTTTCTGTATCCTTGACAACACGTACCTATGTATTATGACAACTAGATGGTGTCTCAGCGCATGGAATAGAAACTAACAAATACGTAATACGAGTAATGTAGATAATACCTAATATGAAGAACTAAAACTATGCAGCAACCCTATATTTTCAAGTAAGTATGTATACCTAATGTGGAGGATGAATTGAGACGTGATTTTAATAGTCATGTATCATGCTTTCAATTACTACATATTCTTATTTTGATATTCAGTAGACTTGTGAAATATGACACCTATCGCTGCTGCTCGTCACAAGGACAGTTTATTAGAATTAGGTTGAAATCAAAAGTGTGTTATACCTAATGTAAATATTACCTGGAACAACATACCTATTCATCATTTATTAAAAATGATACCAATCAAATTGAGAATCTCATCCTTTTGGTAGTCGGTTACAACGTTAATATACGCAAAAAATAACTAAACCTCCGTCAGATCTCTTGCAAAGAGTTGCTAAAATCGTAGTTATTTAGAATATCTAGGTAATATGATTTAATCATTAGATCAGTCAACAAAACGTTCAAATTTTAGTGCACAATCTAATGTTTAGTCAAACTGATCAGACTGTTTCTGAACAAAACTAACTGTTTTTGTTGATCATCATTTTGACACCACTGTTGTTTGACAACTCTGTTAGTCAAGTTAATGTTTACGGTGGTCAGACCTTGGGAAACCACAGGAGTTTTTGATTACAACAAAAACCGGTGTGAAATAGTGATTGCGCTGTGTTTCACCGAGTGAGTGAGGATACCGGAGGCCCATAATTCAAACCCCCTCTCCCTATCTCCCCTCTTTATCCCCCAAAGGCCGGCAACGCACTTGTGACGCCTCTGGTGTTTGCAGGTGTCCTTGGGCGATACGTCTGCTCGTTTCCCCGCCTATTCCATAAAAAAAAAAGAAAAACAACAGGTTTGAAGGTGTTGACGCTTTTCTGACTGTTGACTCTTACATGACACATCCATAGCGTTAAGTATACCACAGCATAGGTCTCTCTTTAGCAAGGAAGTTGTGACCTGTTATATCATGCTGATTAAAGGGATTGGTGTAGAGTTAGTTTCAAGTTTTCCTGCTCTCTGCAGTACTGTTTCCATAAAACGCCATCTGGTCCCAAGCTATGCAGAGCCTGTGTTACGGATACTAGACAACTATTATATACACATACTAGCCGACCCACGCAACCTCGTTTGCGTCTCCTATTGCCCGTAGCGTGATAATTTTCCCCCGTTTTTGAAACGTTTTTCATTGGTGCTCCGCTCCTATTGGTCCGAGCGTGATGATATATATCCTATAGCCTTCCTCGATAAATGTACTATCCAACACTGAAAGAATTTTTAAAATCGGACCAGGGGTTCCTGAGATTAGCGTGTTCGAACAAACAAACAAACTCTTCAGCTTTATATATTAGTATAGATATACTTTTTAGTTTTATAAAACAATATATTATACATAGACAACACCCAAAGTCCGAAACAAGTATTTGCAGGTCATACAAAGGTTCAAGCCGGGAATCGGATCCGAGACCTCAAGCACAGCGGTGGCTTACGCTACCACTGCGCCAATGAGGCAGTCAAAGTATTGTCATGCAGAGTTTGCTTACTAATTAGTCTGCTTTAATGGCACCCATGGGATGAATCTCCTTAATCTTAATCCCTCACCACACAGATATCAAGCATCTCTAGGTAACTTCTATCTATCTTCAATTTTTTTTTTCAGTTTATGTATTATCCATGTTTACGATATCTAGTTGTATCAAAATAAGTTTTTCGTAAAATATGTAGGTATAACGGGACTGTAATTATAGCTAAAAGTACCTATTCTATCAACTTCGTCAACATTCTTTAACTTTACTACATATCAAAATACGACGTCCATCATAATATTTATTGATCCTCGTTATAGGCTTCGCTTAAAACCATTAGTAGTATTTATAATAAATATTTTTATTGACTGGCAGATAATAAAAACATCAAAGTCCTAATTGACATTGTAAAAAGATTTCAACTAAACTGATTTACAATGCAAAATGAGAATAACCTACAAATTTGATCATTTTATTATAACCCGGACCGGATACTATAAAAATATTAAGAAACATAGAACGGCAAAATCAAACGTTTATAATCGACTTTAGACTGTAAATAATCTATAATTCATAATATAAATAATTACTCTTGATTTGTGAGTCGAATACTGGAATACTAGAAAAACAAGTATCCACCATTATTTCATAAAGAAGAATTATATTGAGTGATGATCGGCCTAGGGCGATCGGAACATTACGACCTTCGGTATATTAATGTGCCACATTCTCACTCGGGGCAATAAAATAAATGATGTCATTTTTTGTCCTGACGGGGTGCTTCTTTGTCCCAGTGTGTATGCCGCGTCGGTAACTTTACTTCCCTTTGTCCACCACCGCACAGTGTGTCCACAGGACGTCTCCTAGACAAAAGATTTTTGGCGCCGCTCTTGAGTTTTTTTTTCGCGAACATGTAAGTGTATAAAACCTTTTTCATAATTAATAATTTATTGCTTTCTTCATACGCGTTTGTATCGCCGCACCTGCTATTGTAAGGTGCTTCTGTCTGTTAGGTCATAAATCATAATATCGGCGTTTTTTATTGCCTTTGTGATGTTACTATAATATGCATCTCCAAACATTATTCGATCATCATTACAGTAAATTATACTTGAATATCAAAATAAACTAAAATACTATTATCTTTTTGAAACATAAAAGTGCTTCTGTAGTTTAAATGTATAAAGAGTGCCAATACTACACTTTTATTAAGCGCGCAAAAACACGAACCTTACTAGAAAAACACGACAATAAAATAAAGTCACCGCAGCGATGTTTAATTTCGTAAAAAAACAATTTCTGGGTTGTTTCTCGACGCAATCGGCCATATCACCGCGGCCGCAAGATGGAGCCACGGAGTATCACCGCGTTTATGCACAATAAGCACAGTTAATGTCATCTTTTGACGCAAATCCCGCTATGCGCCATACCACCGACGTTTTTATGAGATTTGACACGATATAACACAGTAAAACATATATTTTATTGTTAACTCATGCTTATCCCACGCTGTTGTTTTAATATTAACGATTAAAATTACGAACTTATTGCGTTTCTGTACCCGTTCTTAGATAAAACGAACATTCGATGGCGACACGTCAGACCCGCCAAAAGGTATCGTTACTTGGACACATTTTACGTCCAATGACATTTGCTGGAAGGAGAGACTCCGAGGTCCTTTCTCATTATTTAATCCAAAATAACACCTACTGCTTGCAAATTCGGATTTGTAAACGATTTGCCTCAATTAAGGTATTGTATTTATTTAAAAAAAACATTTTTGAATGATCAAAATGCAAAAAACACGGGTTTTGTATGCTGCATTATCAATGTAAGAATAGAAACAGTAACTTACAATTCATGTTCTTTCCTATCAACAAACCTCGGTTTCATACGAAGATCTTTAGAATTCTCGATAATTCTCTACTACAATATGCATGTATTTTAACTATAAACATTCCTCTTGAATCACTCTCCCTCTCTTTATTTTGATTGAAAGACTTTAATGATTGAATGATCCATGGAACTAAAAACGACTTCATTTTGGAACTGTAAGATGCGTCAAAAGTTAAGAAAAATGTGACAGGTGTAAAATCATTGTTCATGCACCAACAAACCATTTTTCAGAAGAGATGTACGACACACTACATAATAATAATGTTTGAGATGAAGAGCAATAGCACATTACAGATAGCATATAGAACAACCAATCAATTAAAGAACAATCTGTCGTAAAACATCGTGTAAGATCGGGTCAGCTCGGCGGTAAACCGCGGTCACACAAGTTTACCCGCTTGGCTCGTAACTCGTGCAAGTTATAGTATTTGGGGCAGTTCAAAGTGGCCGACGGATATTAAAATATGAGATACAGCCGTGCGACCGCCGATGTACGGCTCATTCAACTCTGATTTCGACACTGACGTTTACTTGGATTTCTCTTCATAATTGACTGAAGCCATATTAACAAAATAACACAAGTCTGACATCTTTGGAACCGCCATTTTGTATTAAAATTTGAATATTCAATATTAAGAGTTTCGGTTCCTTCGATGCTGTACATCTGTGCATGTAAGTTTTAACTTAAATATCGACCTTAATTAAATGTAATTTTATGAAAAAATTATAAGTTTTTGTACTACAGTTCCTGACCGTGGTCAACGCATCATTATGTGCATCATGAACGCGAGCACATTAAGGCCACCACACACGACACTCATTAATCAGGACGCGTCACGTCGGTAGTCAGTGGTGACATAATAACGTGTTCGCGACTCGCTGACAAACTGTTTTTATCGCGCTTGCTATCAATCAACGTACCTGTGACACGCGCTTCCGCGTGGAAATTACTTTCTCTATACCTACTCGTCTATCAATAAAAATATACTTGTTTACTGGAATTTGGAAATGAGTGATTAATAATACATACCTAGTCGAACCTATCTGAATATATATTTTTTATGTATGGCCTGTGAAAATTACTCTACTCTGCCTGATGATGACCATACTCATTGCAGACAATGCAACAATGCAGCATGGCGACCCACATCATGATGGCCTTGTGATGCTTCTGCATGTTTGGACCTCCGGTCTCGCACTCAACAAGCCACCAATGAAACATGATAAGCACGAACGCTGTCATTTTACGTTGACTTTCTATGCGAGGGTAGTACCGCCCCGGTCGAGCCGACCCGTTCGCGCTGAAATCAGCATGGCTCTACTACCTTTGTATGTTTATTCTCTTTTTTGTACAGCACAATGCTGTGTACTGAATTTAAAAAGGTTTCGAACTGTTTTGTATGAATGAAATAAAAATTCAGAAGTTATACAATAACGGAAACATTACAAAAGAAAAAATTGTATGATTCATCAATTACCTACACAAATACATCCTTAAAGTTGAATGTACTCCAAAATGAAAATAACAGTATTCTGAATAAACAAAACTGGCAGAAGAAAATCTTTATACTGATATGTTACATTCCAAATCATTAATGAAACAGCTAGACACGCCGTATATTATTTTTTATCACAATTAATGGCTGCGGAATTGTCTCAGTGAATACTAAGTTAATAATGATTAATGATCTTGCACAGAAATTATAAATGCTAATTCACAACTCGCTTGTTGAATATTTATCAAATTATAAAGGAATAATGCGTAAAGTTAGCGTGTTCCTATCGATGACATTGTGTAAGGTAGTTAAATAATTGACACGTACAATTTTTTGTAGTGTTTTAAGTCGCTATGGCGTGTGTGGTCTCGCTATCATGATGCAAAATGTCATCAACAAAAATTTTGCGCGCCAATGACAAATATTTTTTGTGAACATGATTAATATATTCTAATAAGTCTGCTGTTGTATATAAAATAAAGAGTAAAGAAATATCAGGTAGACAAAATGGCTAATAATAGGTTAAGACTTTAAGCAAGAGACAGATGTGTAAATATCGGTAACAGGAAAATTTATAATGGCCTATTAAGGATTAAGAAAGATTTATTCTTAGAGCTAGAAAAATACTTGATGTGAAAAATTAGACACAGAAATAAAAAGAAAACGCTAATAAATCAGGATGTCCACTAACCGCTTTACATTTCAAAAGAAGGTACATGATCTCCTTCTCAGTGAACTGGCAGAACCATCTTATCAATAGCATAATTTACGATTCCATTATTCATAGTGTATAAATTTAATATTTGTGTAAATGTCAATCTGTTTGTGTATATATGTATGTATGTATGTTTGTGTATGTATAAATGTTATTAATAATTAGTGTATGTATAATAGTAGTAATATTTTTGAGTAAGTTATAAACTTTGTACATTTTAACTGACTTCATAAGAAGGTAACCACTATGCACCTTCCTTATAAGATTTCTACACCACCCGAAGGTTGACTGGAAGAGAATGCCTTGGGCATTAAGTCCGCCAATGTACATATTTAGTGCATAAAATTAATAAATAAATAAATAAATAGTATATATGTGAGTAGTAATATTAAAAATAGTTTTTACTTATTCAATGTTTATGGACTTAAATAAAGACACCTCTGTGGTTTGTTTCGGTTTTTCTTCTCAGAGAGAGTCTGTAAAGTGCGACATGTGAATACTGATATTTTTACATGTCGTAAAGATTTACTTACTTCGAAAAATAAATATTACTTATCATAAAATAACAGTTGTATTAAATGTTATGCAACAACACTTAAAAAATATATTTACCAACCAAGCGAAGACATGCCGACAACCCTGATTAAACTAACTATATGAGCTGTCAAAATAAAATATGAGCCAATAAGGGCGCGTCGAGCGGCGACAGGGCCGTCACGCTAAAGAAATTACAATATATGAACTTATTAAAATATCTTCAACTTTTTTTCTCGTTTCTCGCTTGGATGACACTAACGTCAAGGAAGAGTGACATCAGGATTGGTAACATTATTTTAGATACAGGAACTTCCTCTTTTAGCAGCAGTAACTACTGTGCAGCTAACTTTGATTGTAATTTGGATAGGTATAATCAAGAGAGATGATAATTTATTTAGAGAGAGTTAATTTTACACATAACAGTAGGTACCTACAAGTTAATATCATTATAGTATATTGAAGAAACTCCAAGATACCCATGGAATGCTGTCAAGTAAGATTCGAGCACTAATAACATCTTTATGTCTAATAATTGTTGAATAAGGAAGACAAAAATTATCGTTCTCAGATTTTATATGACAATAAAATATCGAGACGCGGCTTTAAAATTTTATATTATTGTGAATCCAAACGCAATAGAAAATTTCACAAAGCCGAATAAAACGTTTAACTATCCAATCATTTTTCCGTACGCCAAAAAAAAATGGGAACCCATTACCAGCTCATTTTTCATTAAAATTGCCTCATTTCATAGGATTTTCGAAATAATGTTCCAACTGATGATATTTCGATGACTAATAAATTCGATAGAAAATTGATTTTACTTCGGAAATGTAGTGAGCGGTGTCTTCAAACAGGGAATTTCACACGGGCCGGTGTTAACTAGTTAAATCCCGTTTACAAAAAGCCATTTTACAGTTATGCGTCTGCGCACATGTGGTGGCGGTGGCACAAACATTTGACACGCGCGATCTGGCGGGACTTGACGAGCAACGACAAAAAATGTTGTTTATGATCCCACTTAACATACTTGACATTGTTTTTACACTGGGAAAAATATTGTTACACAAATTCTTTGCTGTTAGAAATATTTATAAATATATTTACGGCTTTGTGAGTTTGTAGAAGGTACATATTGTGTTCATCATTATCTTCGATAAAAGAAACCTATTAAGTTATTAGTAGGTATATCTGAGTGAGAATTTGATTAAATAAGTACACTGATTGAAAATGAATGAAAGAAACTGATTTCATCTATTTGAAAATGAAGATAATGTTTTTAGAGAAATCAAGATATCTATTCTATCTCGCCGACGGACGGTCGTCGGCGAGATAGAATCGGCGTTGTCAACGAACGATATGACTGTCTCGCGTTGGTTTCGCGGTTGGCATGTGCGACTGCTGATCATGAGGTCTCGGGTTCGATTCCCGGGTCGGTCCAAATGATTGTATGATCCACAAATATTTGTTTCGGAGTTTGGGTGTTTTTTATGTATAATATGTATGTATTTACAAAAAAAAGTATATATGTAGTTGTATCAGTTGTCTAGTACTCATAACACAAGCTCTGCTTAGCTTGGGACTAGATGGCGTTGTGTGTTAGATGTCCGATATATTTATTTATTTATTATTCAAAAAAATGTCGGCAGTTACTTCCGCGGGTCACTCAATAATCACAGTGTGCACCTTTTTACAGCTGTGGATGTTAAGACAGCCATTTTATTTTCTTAATTACGACAATCGAGACGCAACGGTGACGAAACCTCAATAGTTCACTCTGGTTCGATACCCACTACGTTTACAAACAGTTCGCTAGACGGTAATAAAAAGTTAAGTTTTTTCGTTCGGAAACCGGGTGTAGCAAAAACTGAAACAAAGAGGAAGGTACACAAAAAGCGTGACGGACAGACGGACGGATCTTTTAACAGACATCTGTTCCAGGAGGTGTGGAGAATCGTCTTATTCCATGTGTTAGATTAGGTTAGGGTTTCTGGAATTGTCGAGTTGTAAACGCATGACGTTATACAGAGTGTTACAAATATGAGTGTCGCATTAAAAATGGCGTTATAAAAGAAAATTGCACATTTCTATATAGACGCAAATAATTCAGTTAAAAAATTGTCAGTTTTCAAAGCTTTTCGTTATTGATTTGCATTAATTACTGCGTTGTACTATAGATGTATTGGTAACGTTAAATTAATCTATGTTAGTACTTTATTAATTCCAGACCTCACGTTACTGTATCATTCTGTATATATTTGTGAATAGTATTTAATTCAAAGAATTTCATTTATTCTCATAATACGAAACACTTATATAGTTCTATTTTAAAATTTGTTTCAAATAGACATTATCTTTATAACTGTTATGAAAAAAAAACAATGATGATTATGACACTACTTACCACATTGGTGCTAACAATTCACATGATCATTAATCAATCTATACAAATAAATAAAATTGGAGTGTCTGTTTGTATACATATTTTAATAACATAAATTGTAATAGCAAAATCAAAATACACGGTACATAAACCAAAAATTTAGTTAAAAAAATTTTTGTCTGTCTGTCTGTTTGTTCCGGGTAATCTCTGGAACGGTTGGACCGATTTTGACGGGAATTTTAGTGGCATGTAGCTGATAATCCAAGGAGTAACTTAGGCTATTTTTTTTGGCTAACTTTGTCCCGCGGCGTAATATACCTATATAAACACACATGTTATCTATTTGTCTTTTATTTGTGTATCTTTATATTTTATTCTGGTTACTTAAAACAGGTTTTATTTTAAACACCCAAACTATTAATGAAAAGATTAAGCACTTAGACAAAAAAGATCACCCCTTGTACATTATCTACCTATTTAACCTGAACTAAACTAGGCTCGAAGGCAAATCTGAAAGCGAAATAGCATTTCGTTCGTAAAGCTATAGTTAATTGATATATTTGTCACGTTAGCACAAGCGTTCCTGGACGGATGCGCGCGCGATATTCAATTTGCGAACAGAGCGAACGCCAGCCATGATGGAATATTGTCCATTTGTAACGGTTACTTTACGAAGGTTGTGCGTGATCAATAAAGCTTTTATACAAATCAATTTTAGAACGAAATTCAAACGCAATTATTACGTGTCATGTTTTAAATTGTTCTAGTTTTAAATCACTTCATCTAAAAAGTTTAAATTATATTTTTAAGAATAAAATATTGAACCAGCCTGCAAGTTGTACCTACGGTAATTTTTCTACTGTAATGAGATTTATTCGACCAAATATTAAGTTACATTCAATTTGAGTTCTAAAAAACTAAGTTCATCTTTTACAATAAAAATAATTTCATACTTAATTTTAAAGTTATTTTTATGTCAAGTGTCCCGTTTAGAATCTCTCGTAAATGTAAAAAGTCAATTTGATCTTTCAATTGATAGAAATCTTTTCCTTTTTATTAGTAATCGATAGTATTGAGATGAGTTATTAAATGCTGATTAGAAGCACCATGGAGTATACATTCGTAATTTTGTAGGTACTTTAATACATGAAACTGGCTGAAAAGTCTTCACCTAACAAATGACAAAAAAGCTTTGAAAATCCGGGTTTAACTAATGGCAATAACATTTGACAGAAACGCATAAGGCCATGTTTAGATGAAGAGCGCTCAACGCGCGTTTTGCTAACGTTTAGCGTTAAGAACTACATATAAAAACGCGCGTTAGCATGTGTACTCCTAGAACTAAATTACATGTAGTTGTAAACGCGCGTTAGCAAAACGCGCGTTGAGCGCTCGTCATCTGAACATGGGCTAACTCTCTAATAACTTAACTTTTTTTAAACTGCACTAGGTAACGCGATTCGAATAACGTTTTTTATGCATACCTAGTTCCCTATGTGTGAAACATCGATTTCGTTTTGTTTCTAGTTGGGTCTAGAAATACAAATATGTATATATTTGGATTAAAATACAACAACAACAATTTTTTTGCCTGCCCGAATTTATTGTATTACTAGGTGAGTCCCGCGGTGTTACCCGTGGTGATTATCGTACTGCGGGTAACGCCGCAGGGCGAAGCTAGTCTAAAAAGAAGCCTAAGTTACTCTTTATATCATCAGCTACCTAACAGTAAAATTTCCGTCAAAATCGGTCCAGCCGTTCCAGAGATTAGCTGGAACAAACATACTGACAGACCGACCGACAGACAGAGAAAAATTGAAAAAAAAAAATTTTGGCATATGTACAGTGTATAAATACATACGCATTTAGTAAAAAGCGGTTACTTTAATATCTTTTATATATTTTTTTAATTTATTTATTTATTACAAACAGACACTTAAAGTCTAAACTTTTATATTCACGTACCTGTATGACTCTCATGGGTAGTCCAGTTTCTTTCGCTAGTTGTTCTCTTATATGTCTCGTGGGTTTCGGTGTTTGCGAAAAAGCCGATTTCAAGATCTCGAGCTGTTTCGCCTTTATCGTCGTTCTGGGTCCTCGTCTCTTGGAACCTCCATTCCCATCGTCTGGTGACTTATTTTCAGCTTGTGAATCTCTCGTTTCAGGATCTCCATCCAAGGAACCCTGGGAGGGAAAGAAAAACCACTGAATGCGACTATGTGGTATCGCCGTGTAATTAATTGTACAGGCGTGATTGTCAAAAGAAGAAAATAATTGCTGCCTGCCTGATGTCAAAGCAAGTGCAGAGTCCAAGAGTGGTGTTCACCCTACTCATTGCGAATGCAGACAATGCAACAGTATAGCATGGTGACCTACACTGCGGCGGCCTATTGAGATGCTTCTGTATCATTGGGCCTCCGGTCTCGCGCTCACCAACGAAACTCGGCAGCACGAATGCTGTCGTTTTAGACTGATCTTCTGTGACAGGTTAGTACTAACTGCGCCGGTCGGGTCAGCCCGTTCGTCTTGAATTTATGATTAAAATAATTAAATGAATTATGGTAGAATTTCGACCACTGGGCCACAACCTTAGAGCATATATATCAGGAGGGGCAGTTGAACGGGCAGAAAGCGTGATCGGAGTAGAGATAGAGAGAGACTGTGTTTGGGTAATGTCTGTCTCTCTCACGCAAGCCCCCTGCCCCTCCAGGTATATGCTCTAAAACTACAACTAATACCTAATATGTAAATGTATCCTTTTAGGTGTATATTTCTGGATGTAATATACTGACCTGGTCTTCCGAATCATCATGTGGTTTAGCGTCACCATTATGCGATAATTCTGAATGTAGCGCTGGATGTGGAGCGTGTGCTGGACTGCTCGAGTTGTTTGCTGTACGGGACTCGTCTTCTTCTTCCTCGTCAGACCCTGATCCTAGCAGTGAGTCCGCTGTAGACAAGAGAAAGATGTTTGGTTATAGATACAGGGGTAGGTACAGCATAATACATAAATATTTAAACAGGTAAAAAAGGTTGAAATCATACTAATATTAATTAAAAATAACGTTCAAGTTGGGTGAGAATGATTGGATGTCCAAGAGGATGGGTCAACATGCCGCATTGCTAAATTGTCTGTCATTGTATGGTGACCACCGCTCTTAGATTCTGCTTATGCTTTCCATCAGGCAGAGTAGAGTCATTTTGACAGGCTCATACATAAAAAAATTTGTTACTCTTTCACTCAAGTGAAAGAGTAACAAATTGTAGAGTAGAATAACAAAAAACAAACAAACGTTGTGTTGATCAAAAACTACTAACGTATTTAATGAAACTTTTCAGTTTATAAGTACATCAGAATAACACATAGACCAATAGATAGATACATAGAGTCCAATATACAAGCAGGCGGAGCTGTGGACAAAAGCTAGCAGTTTAAAAAAAGTTGTAGTCACATTTGACTAATGGTAAAATTAGTTTAAACAGTAACCGTGGGTAATAAAGTTATATTAAAAAAAAATGACCATTTAAAAACTTTCAAATATCAATAAAAACAATCCTGCAAATTAATCGTCGACTAGCGGTCTTCTTCAGAACAAAAGCTAATTTTCTTACTTAATTTCCTATTTACTTTTCACTTCTGAAATATTAATTACATAAACTTGCATAAATTAGATACTATGCAATTTGCGCATATCTATTAAGTACTCTTATTTCTTAAGAGACTTCCGTGTTTTTACCTACAATATCATCGGGGACAGGTATATCTACTTAAGCATAGGATAACTTCATGCACTTTTGTACCTACATCGGCAGACTTAATGTTCAGGACATTCTCTACCAGCCAACATTTGGCTCTAGTAGTGACATAGAGATCTAGTAGCTTACAGTTGTAATTAGCTACAGAAACGAATACAAAATATACCTAAGTAGATACACAACTGTATCCATACATAGGAATACACATAAACATAGACTTTAGAAACACCTTCACACTGTAGGTCCTGCCCTTTAGGTCACCCCCTCCCCAGAATTTCGGGATGCTTTCATACATTCAAAAGATTTTCCTAACAAACAAAAAAACAATCAAAGTAATGACGCTGTATTCCATCTTATTCGATAAAGGCGTTGCAGTTACTCTGTTTAAATGCCTATCTTCAAAAATAAACATGAAAAAAATAGTATTAAGATGCAGATGTATAAGTGTATAAGTATATAGATTTTGCTTATATTTTAGTCAAGTAAGATTTACCTATATTATTTTTCAATATGTACTGTCATCGTTTACGAGAGTGACTATTAAAAAGCCTTTTAAAATAAAATTGACTTATCAAAAAGCAATCGCGCCACCCCGTGCGGGTTTAACCAAATAAAAATGTAATTTCAAGTGGAGCGGCCCCCAAAAGAAATGGGAACAGAAAGAATTAGCCGCAAAAACAATTACTTATGACGAAGGGAGCCTGTGTATAACCATTGGTTTAAGCACAAATCTCGAGAAGATTTTAGAAAACATTTTTGACAAGTGAGTTATCTGTGAGTTTGTTTTTTTTATCATTATCTGACAATGTGGAATTTTATTTTACCGTGGGAGAGCCACGCTTCGGCATGAATGGGCCGGCTCGACCGGAGTGATACCACGGCCTCACAGAAAACCGGTGTGAAATAGTGCTTGCGCTGTGTTTCACCGAGTGAGTGAGGATACCGGAGGCCCATAACCCAAATAATTCCTAATTAATTCTGGATCATCAGTTACCTGCCAGTGAAAGACCCGTCAAAATCGGACCAGCCGTCTGCAAGCTGTATCAGTAGCTCTAAGCTACTACGTACCAATAGGCAATGATTATCGTAATATTCGCATTAATTATGAGAAGACCTTGTTAGGCTTGTCGTAAACTCGAAACAAACTCGTTCAAAAGTCTGTGGGTATATGGTAGGGGTAGAAAAACCGTTTATTCTCCGCAAACATGGAGGGTCGTTGAGAACGTTTGCAACAGGGAGGCGAAGTGACCGGGCACTTAGCACTACCATAGACTTGTAGAGTGTAGACTAAGCTAACACTGCGTTTAGTTGCTGCCTCTTCATAAATACTTCGTTTCTAAGTATATTTTGTAACCTACGTTTAAAACCTTGCATAATATTACATAGGTACTTTTATAACGATTCTGTCTCCTCACGTTAACATATTTGTGTCCTATCCTAATCCGAATTTCCAATAAAATTACAATCAGTGTAACAATTTAAAAAGATAGAAACCATAATGCTGTAGTCTAAACTAAGTTCCTTTGGTAGTTTATTTAAGAGGACTCACTTTTTATAAATTTTACCATTTTCCACCATGTATATATACCTACATAGAGACAGACATATAGTACTTCCTCGAAGAGATTATAATATATTTACAGAAATTGTATACCTAACGCATTTTTCTCGAAGCTTCAGTGACTCGACATGAGGTACCTAATTTATATTCTTGCAAAGAATTAACAGAGATCCGAGAATCAAACTAAGTGGGATGCAATTGGAAAGGCCTATGTCCAGCCGTGGACTGTGATAGGCTGATGATGATGATGATGATAATGATAAATGATAGACTGTGTGTAGACTAAGTTTTAAAATGACGCGGTCATTTCTGTTCAGTCTTATTTGTGCTAATTTACTATGGATAGTATTGAAGAGGGTCTTCTTTTATCTTTCTCTGTATCAGAGAATTAAAGTTGGAACTTCACTTTTATCTGTTTTACCTTAATAATTTTATGAAAAATTTATTCACGCGCTAACTAGGAATATGGAGGGTCAATAGTCCATACCCTCAGTTGTTGAAATAAGTGACTCCATTCAAAGGTTATCCGTATTTTGAATTAGGATTCTAAATTTCAAAAACCTATATGATGAATAAACTTTAAAAAAAGTAGGTTTATTTATAACGAATTCTTTTTCGTTTTAGTGTATAGGATGGTACGCCGTATGCGTGCCCGCCGGCTATGTTAGGGCGATTCACCACACCATCTGTCGTGAGCCGAGATGATCTTGTCTCCCAGAATAGATGGTGTTGTAGTTATATACAAAACAATAACATCATTTTAAATATAAATTAGGAATAGTCTATAAAACGATATATTCAGCTTGCAGTCCTTAAATATAATACTTACGCACTACTTACGTACTTACCTACTACTTATGCATCTAGGTACTTAAGAAGACAATTTTTTATAATATTTCTAATAACTACCTATTTAGTAGGTAACATAATCTACCTATTCTAAAAAAAAAACAAATAATCTCTATGACAATGACGCCAAATTAAAAAATGTTTAAAATAAGATCAGTACGCATTCTAAATTTGAACAGAATAAAATACTATATAAACTAACTAAATGCTTTACGATGTTTTTGTTTAAGGTTCGGTTCGAAAATAGAACACACGTTTACATTACAGATTAGATCCTCATTTTTCTATACGGTTGCGTGGCAACTAAAGGGCCCAACTTAATTAAGCCGATATAGACGATGAGCCAGCGTTACCGCAGCTTGACTTAGCCATATTAATCTTGTAGCGTTTCCCGCCACTGACTTGCGCTTCCTCTACAACTCGCAAGTCATTTGGGGGGTCTGACATAGTTATAGGTAGTGAGAGAAAGTAATATACCTGCGACTTGTGTATTCTATTTATATCAAAAAGTAAGGAATTTCTGTGAAGCTAAAAAATATCTACCTTTAACTAACGTACGTATTTAAAACATAGCTATGTATCTAACAAAAAGAGATACATATCCATATTTAATCTAGGTAAATATGTGTTCTTTTACAACAGAGTTTCATAAAGCTTACTCATAACAATAGATAACCAGCGTTTCTCAAAGCACGTACAGTCAAATATTGACGCCCTTCGAACAACAAAACAAACACAAAATATTGATCAATGAGCTACATATTTTTATCACTCATCACCGATAGTCCTAAGAGTTTGTCTACCCTCTCATCGTAAAAGGTCCGCATACAGAGGGCACGCACCCCGTGTAGACTTCCCTCCAAAAGCAAACACTACAGAATGTGATCTTTTGTACTCCTTTGTGTGTGTTTATTAAATGTTGTGAAAATTATAAGTGGCTAGTATTGCTCTAATGTTAAATAGACCGTCTATCATGTATCTACTTATTTCAAATGAAACTTTTAAAATAGATGATGAAAAAGTAAAGCTTTTTTTAAAAGTAGTTGATCAATAATTTAGTAAAACGTCAAATACACAACACAGGTTAACAGATAATAATTTACTGAATTTTGTTTTAGGCGAGGGCTGTTCACCCACTCACCTATGAGTTACGCCCCGCTTCCAAAATCAATTTTAAAACCGCCCCCCGAATAAACGACTTCCTTTGTCCCGCTGTACCTCGCTAATCGAATTTTGGCGGGAAAACGGTCTTTTATTGTCGCTCAACTTCAAATATAGAACACTCTCCTTTGATGTTCGAAATTCGAACGCAAAATTCTGTGGCTTCTTTATTTGTAATTTATAATCATTTAATTGAATCGAACGTTGAACATCATCACCACCTATAATTTTTCAAACGAAATGATTCAATTAGTTTTTGGTTCTATATTTTTTGTATCCAAATGTCAGATTTAATAGTAAACACTAATTACTCATGTTAATAGTAATCTCTAGGTAGGTGTTGTTTTACATAAAGTTGTGTTCTAAAACATAATTTACATTGTGATAATCAGCAATTTAGGCCCATTAACAATTCAATCAAGGTGATTCATGAATATTTTTTACACAAAAGCCCTCGTGCCCGTATCTCTAAATCTATAACAACCTATTAACGCAGCGAACGCACTAAAAATCACAGATTATTTTGTATTACGGCCATATTAAAGTTTGTTATAGCGTGTTTATGGGGCTGACCGTTAATTCCAGACCACCATCTCAAATGTAAAATAAGAAACCGCAAGATAAGGATCTAAGAACATAAAAGATATGGGAACCTTTGTGGTGCCGGTAGCCGGCATATACTTATTTACGCCCATATACACTACGAGTGTATAAACGTAACGTCACCACTCACACACGCACAGTGTTGCGGCACACATGAAAGAGTACAGTGCACGCACACGTGGATTGGTGAAGCGTGATTGGTAGATATTGCGGCGACGGCCACGCCCTCTTTTATCGACGTTGCGCACGAAGCGTGCGTGCGAAACACAAGTATATGTAAAACTGTCTATAGGTAAAGCTTGAGAGCCGTTTTTAAAATGTCATTTCCATTGGGCGCCCTGTTCGACAGTCGCGGGAAATCTCCGCGCCTGGGGAATTGTTTTTGAACGTAGATATCATTCGTTAAGCTGCGTCACTGTACTGCAATAGAAATGTAGGTATTATGTGCAATGAGTTATGTTGTTTCACTTTTCTTTTAAAATATAACACTGGCAGACAATTTCTTAGTTCAGTAAATTTTCTTTTTAAAATATTGGATTTGTTTCAGATTCTGGAGAAATAAAAATAAATTGTAATTTTCGAATTTAGAATATCTAGTCATAAACAACGTTACGAAAACAATTAAAAGATTTTAAAATAAGAATACAGCAGACACATGAGATTTCATATCTAGAACTACATTACGAAAAAAAAAGTTATTTCGCAAGCAGACAAAGGCGGAGAGCGCGGGCTCCTTACAAAAGCGGTCGTGACTTCCCCAAGTAGCGATGGGAGGGTAGGCGCTGAACACAATTAAGCAGCGTACAAATGCCTACGTTCGTCTACGAGACCATGAGTTGGAGATTTAACGCGTTCTGATTCGGCGCCTCCGACGTATAGAATGACTAATGACTTTTTGACTATGGATGTCTTTTTACTTATTTATTCGATGCCTACCTTGGGATGCAGAAAATCGAGACGTGTGTATTGCCAGACTTCAATTTGTACCTAGTTGAAAGTTGGGAGTTTGTAATTAATATTAGGGTCTTTTACAGTGAGTTAGAGTACCAACTTAAGGAAATATGAATGTTATAAAATAATGGGGACTAATATTGGCACCTTCCTGACCAATACTCGAAGAAACCTGGCAAACGAATTTCGGTGCTTTTGTATATTTTGCTGTTTTTTCTTGACCTCTATAACTTGAACTCTCATTTTATCAACTTTTATACCTAACATGTCATTTTATAGTATTTATATATATAATATATATATAATATAGTATAATATAGTATTTATTATATATAAACTTAGTATACATAGTTATAAGCAACCATTTTAGAGTTTTTTTTTGTCTATTTAATAATTTCATATCCACTATTTCATACTAGAAGGAGGTAGAGGTTTTTTTTGTGGAATAGGGGGGAGGCGAGCAGACGTATCGCCTGATGGTAAGCGATTAACGCCGCCCATGGACACCCGCAACACCAGAGGCGTCACTAGTGCGTTGCCAGCCTTTGGGGGATAGGAAGGAGGATGGGGGAGAGGTTGAGGTATGGCCCTCCGGTATCCTTACTCACTCGGTGAAACACAGCGCAAGAGCTGTTTTACACCGGTTTTCTGTGTGGCCGTGGTATCACTCCGGTCGAGCCGGCCCATTCATACCGAAGTATGACTCTCTTACGGTAAAGGTTAGAAACTAACTAGAAATCCATAAAATACAGATGTGAGAAAATTGCATATCATTTAGAAACATAAACAAAAAGATTTTGACAGATTCAATTCGAAAACAAAATGGCATTTTAGTTTACTCCATCCATGATCTTACAGAAGCTAAGGTTAACTATCTATCTCTAACTGTACAACTATTAAATACATTACAGTACCTACGAACCAAACCACAAAATAAATCTCAAATATAATTCAAAAGTTGCAACACCAGCAATTTATAGATCCCATATGAATGAATGAAATGACTTAAAGTGAAAGGTCAGAAAGATGACCTGACAAACACAAAGCTGCCTAATTCCATAGAGATCAGACCCGTACAGTGGTGCAGCCATAAATTACAGTTACAACACACGTACAGCCAATATGTCAGCGTCCACAGCGCCATTAACGACGCCATGTTTGATCTAACACAATGCATGCGCGCGCGCAGGTCGGGGCGAACATTCGAACAAATTAGTCGCCCATCCAACGGATAGCTGTGAAAAATTGCTGTTAAATTATTTTTTTATGCGCCGAAATGGATTCTCTGACCCCGTAACGAGCCCGATTTGTGTACTGACGAATAATATTTCAATTTTCAGTTTGTTTACGGTTGCTTCTTCATTTAAAGACCACCCGTACTTTGGTATGAGATTGTGGTTGGTAAGTTATTGTAGAGATCATTTAATTTTAGTAGACTACACAACTAATTCTACATTTTAAGCTGATGTTTTAAGCTGTTGGATCTGTATAGCATGCATATATGGCCGTCTAGGTGTGAGAAGGTGGGATCAGTTGGAATATGCTCAATTTGGCAGGCCCATTCATAAAAAATACCAGCCTAAATTCTAGCACATGTAATTTAGACTAAGCTATAATGTTACGACTGTAAAGTCATTAATAGATAAATATGTATCTGTATATTAGTGAATTGCGTACTATGACGTTAATGTGCAAAGGTAATAGGTAGGTTGGTACTATTCTTATCTTGGGTTTATTATTATTGTACTTAAAACTACGTACTAATGCTGAAACATAAGTCACTATTGATATCGACTCTATGTTCTAAGTTTTCCTGAAACATTCTTTGTTTTTACTTTGTCTGTCTGTATGTTTTACAAGTAGATAACAAGTTTACACCCAAACATAAACGTTTAATTTATGACGGTATCATACACCGATTTGCATTCGTGTGTGAGTACAGAGTTAATTCTAAATACAAAACCATACACCGCACATAAATATCTAAACTCTCAAATGTTTTACGCGGTAAAACAATAGCCCATCAACACTAAGAAGCCCTAAAATGAAATTCTAAAAGTTAGGTGAAATACCTTTGGGTCACTAATGTTCATATTTTAAATACGTATACAATGTTACAGAAACGAGAGAAGAGGCACAAGTATCCATTACCATTAAGCCTGAAGTGTCATTAATCTTGTCTATGACCACACTCTGACGCGTGGTTATGAGCTAAGAGCCCAGCTCACAGACACAAAATGCTTAAAGACGCATTAGGCATAGGTACTCAAGAAAGAGTTTACTCGCAAGAACCGGTATCTTTAAAGGTTGAAACTGCACGGTTAATTTCCCTAGAATCGTTAATTTTAAAGGATTCTATATTCTCTTTTTTGTCTTTGGCTTGTTCTTTCTCTGGTGTTCATTACTGGATTTTATTTATTAGTGCATAGAGGCATTGTTCTCTCTTAACATATTTTTGGTTTTGTTTTTAAATAAGCAGGTATTTTAATGAAGAATGGTATCTATTCAAATGTATTTTACACGATCGTTATTATTTTGTTAAACGAGTCGAATATAGGGATTAAGAGTAATCTGAATAATATCTGAATGTTTATCAGAGGATTATAAATCGATTGTTTAATCCGTTTTTTTTATATTTTTATCGATACAAAGTAGGTATTGAAGGTAGAGCTTATTCTTAAGATAGTATTAGTAACTAGGTATGGATAATAATGGTAAGATATATTTATATCATCATGGAGATTAGATATCTGTATGTTCTTCTGATCTTTTTCCTCGTAAATTATTAAAATGATGCCTGTCTAAAATTTTGGAAAATAAGATCAAGATATTGTTGTAGACGAAGGCAAGTAACGGGTGACACCTAGACATAAGTTACAACCTGTTGGCAAGACTTAAGCACAAAGTAAATAATAAATTATATTTTAATAAATAAATAGACTTCTCTAGGACCCCAGAAGTTAACTGATTTTCCGAATTCATCTACTCTAAAAAGTTTATCATGCAAAAGTGTTCACGTAACCTAATTACAAAATAAATATGTAATAACGTTTCACTGTTAGACCAGACTGATATACTTAGACCCTTTTTTTCTTTAGGTATCGAAACAAAGTCATATACGTGGGTGACTGTAAGATTTCTATATTTCTTAACAAAAGTGTTTTCTGCTGATAGAGCTACCAATAATATACCTATACTAGAAGGTATTAAGTACTGGTGGGAGTGGGAGCTACGTGACCGCAGATCGTGACCCGCGGAGATTGCGCCCGCGCAGCCAAGCCGCGCGCCGCACACGCGGTGGCTTTATTTATTTCTATATCTGTCTCGCGGCGCAAAATTGTATACAGTTGCCTAGTAAAAGTGACTTTACAATCGTTATGTATAATTCTGTATGTGTACACTATTGTGTTGCTAGCTACTATTGTATGGAAGATTGTAGAAATTAAATTTAAACTAAAACGTGATTTTAAATAGTTTTTAGTTCAGTTTTTAATTAATATTTTTGTACTAGAGAATACTTCACTTAGGTAAATATGAAATTACTGACCGCCGCTTTATTTATGATCGCAGCCTCAAATGGTCACAAACATGAAATCTTGCCAGCTGATGTTTTTTAACCGACTTCAAAACGAAAGGAGGTTCTCAATTCGGCTGTATTTTTAAAGTGCAAACTTCTTTAATCGCGTTGAACACTTGTTGGTAGGAGAAAATCTTATGGGCTTGCGTCACCGCGTCACCGACATGCTGACGTCACAAAACTTCTTTGGCCACGTTGAGCACTTTTCGTAGGGGAAAATCTAATGGGTTCACATCACGGACATGCTTGATGTTGATAATTTTAATTAGTCGCGTTGAAAACTGTTTGGTAGGAGAAAATCTTAGGAGTACGCATCACCGCGTCACCGACATGCTGACGTCACGGAACTTCTTTGACCGCGTTGAGCACTTTTTGGTAAGGGAAAATCTTATGTGTAAAAGTTATAAGTTTTCATTTCTGTCGTCAGTCCTTTTGACTTCCATTTTTTTAATGTTTGTTACCTCAGAACTTTCTGCTGGGTGAACCGATTTTGATATTTATTATAACGTAATAACTAATCATAAAACATTGCGAGGTATACAAAGTATGTTATAAAAAGTTCAATATTAGCAGATTTGTGTGATCTCTGCCAGGTTGATTGGTCACGGCGCGTGTCATGCCTCGCGTGCGTCGTTCGCCTCGCCGCATCTCATTGTGCGATTTCGTATGCCCGCCATGTTATAACATGATCACATATTATGTACACATTATCATCAATTGTATCATTATGTGTATCACTTTTTATACACGTGGTTAGTAATACTATAATAATTTGACTGCACGAATGGCGTAGTAATTTATGCGGTCATCTTACCGGTTCCTACTGTCCCAGCATTATGAGACAACTCTGTCTAATCTGATTCTATATATTCATCAAAAGCGTCAGTTTTCAAAATACACCTAAATAAATGTACTCCTGTGCCTATCCCCGAAAGAGTACGAAAAAAAACGACGTGTTTTCAGCACTTTGGGAATAATGGGCAAGTTAGAAAAGTCCAGAAGATGGGAAGGAACGTTGCTGTTAGGAATTAACTATAAGCAAGAGCTCGAACTAATAAGAGTCCAGTAGCATGTGCGGCGGCTTCTCATTTTTTTTGTATAATACTACCAAGTTTGATAGTTAAAATTATAACTTGCCAGCGTTTAAAATGTGGAAACTGTTAATTATCTCATATACCAACCTACCTACTAATTTGGCACTAAGTTGGTGCATATAAAAAATAAGTAATACCCTATCAGTGCTGTGCTTCCACTAGACTTTAATTTTCTTAATATGAAATACATACAGTTAAATCTTAGATATTTATATCTCGTAATAAAATTCTTCTACTTAAGAAGCCTAAAACGGTACCTAATAAACAAACTTATTATATGCACATAAATTCAAAAATTGTATCCTTATTATCTACCTACTATCAATCTTTTGGATAACAATGGGACTTTATAAAAGCCTACATAAAACGTAGGTAGGTATAATACATAAACATCTACCGAACAGTAGACATGCATAAAGCCATTGAGTTGAATGCGGTGTAATTAAAAGGGCTGAGCCAAACACGATCAATCTCGGCTCCATCTCCCCACATAAAGTCAAAATAATAGATGGCCACTCTAATGTCACTTTTTTTCACTACGGCTGGCGCACAATTGACAGGTCATCAGCGCAAGCGCACGGTGACGATGCTCTTTCTTTCAAGTAATCACAAATCGACATAAGTAGCAGCAGTTTCATACTAAAGTGTTCTTTATTCAGTAGCTACAAGAGTTCGTAATCCTATCAAATAAATACGATATAAGACCTTCATGGCTTTCAGCCTCCCGTTCGATTCTTTTTTCGAAAGATAATCTTCAGCGGCCGAGGCGTGAAGGCCGACTGCCACACAACATGGCGTCGACAGGTTTCTTCCCGCTTTTTTACCTCTTTGTTCCTTTCCATTATTGTATAGATGTTTCGTTCCCGGCGTTCGATTTTTAATTTCTTTCTAGTTTTGTTTCTATTCCGCATTATTAATATCGACGCGGCGCTTTTTATTTACATACGTCCAAAAAGTTTCAAACAAGGAGGTTGTCTATGGGAAAGTGATGAAGCGGTTTTATGTCTTTCTCAGAACAATGATTTAAATATAAATGGAGTTCATCAAAGGATAGTGAAATCTTTTGCATTAAATCACATAACGCGGCCAGTTTCGCAGAAAAGAATGATTTAGTGCGGTAGTAAAATTTTGAAAACAATAAAATGGAGGAGGTCCGAATCGGTAGCCTGAGAACGTTTGGCGGACACAGTACGACCTCCCTCGAGGTTACTTCAAGCTCTGAACTGTTGAGCCTGTCAATTTTATACCAATTTGGGAATTCATTGTGAAGCAAGTTAACAAGTCATGTTAGTTCGTATTTTAGTTTTTGAGAATGTGAAACTTTTTTTTTCTTGCTTTACCGAAAAACTGTCATAGCATCATGTGTATGTAAATTATAGGAGAGTACAAAATCAGATACATCAACATATGAGTACCTACCTACTATCTACATTACTAAGGTATATATAATTATATATGTATTACCATTCATGCCACATAAAATAACTGCACATAAGAATGAAATCCACGTTATACGCCAAATTGATTTCAGTTAATGATAACCTGAAGCTGATTTTTGAAATCAATAACTCCAAGATTAGTTTGAATTTGAAGTGTCTTTCTGCAAAAAAACAATCAAAAGACTTGTTATTTGAAATAAAAAAATACAATCCATAGAGTATTGATCATAATTTTTTAACACTTTTCATCGAACGGTCTTAGGAAACATTTTCTTTATCGAAAGTTACAAGTGAGTTTCTAGACCACAATTCGGTGACATCAAATGACTTATTATTTAATTCCTAAATTAGATTCGACAATATGCAAACAGGTTTCTAAATTATCTAGAACAATATTAGAACAGGTTTTTGGATTAGGTATTAGATTAAAGTATTTTCGATTTGTAAGCCATCGCATAAAATATTAACGTACCTATTAAACGCCAGCTCTGACAAAGTGAATTCATTACATCACACAACAAATGTTTAAAAGCATTAGTTTGAAGGTTTCATTGTAAAACATGTTTTTAACTACGACTCTATATTGTGTGTACCTAACTACAAAATGTAATTAGTAAATCGTATCTCTTAAACTAGATAATTGGAGAGGCCTATGTCCAGCAGTGGACTGCGATAGGCTGATGATGATGATGATGATGATCTCTTAAACTATACTGTATTGACTATAGTCACATAAACTCATAAATAAATTAATATTTTCGGACAAGTTAAGCAGAGCTTGTGTTATGGGCATCTAAATAAAACTAAAATATATAACTGATATTATACATAGAAAATACCGAAACCCCGAAACCAACATTTGCAGATCATACAAATATTTGGTCCGACCCGGGAATCAAACCCCAGACCCCAAGCACAGCAGTCGCCTAACCTACCACTTGCGCCACCGAGGCAGTTAAAACATATCAAAAGGTAAAATACCTAGTATTGGTTACTCAAATTCCATCAGGTCCTAAGACCTCAATCGAAGCTCAGTTCTCGTTCCTACCAACTGGCTTCGCTCATTAATTTTAATGGCTTAGTAAACTCGATAGCTTAAAATATTGCATAGCACACCTACAGTGAATTTCTAACTTTATTTGCAAATTCTTTGAATTGAAATTCAATTGTTTATATGAGTACCATAAGATGTTTACAATTCACAGCAGCCAATTAACAGAACTTTGCACACTCTGAGGGATAGTCAACATTAGTTCGATGGTTTAAAGTTGCATTTTCTTCGGAGAGTGCTGTGAGGAAGCGAAGTGAAATGAGGCGTCGCGGCTTCGATTCCCGATTCAGGCTATTAAAGTGTTAAGGTTAAGTTGAATAATGGCACGGACGGTTTGTTAGCATATGTTTTGTGTATGAATGGAGCGTTCTGGGCCGAACAGGCGTTGGATTGAGTGTCGGATGTCATTCACGATTGTGTAGCGATCCGTTCTGAGAATATTAAGTTTATTGACGGTAGTCGGACGATGACTTGAAGTTGAGGCTACTGGTTTTGTAATTTTAATAGCGGTATTATTTTACAGCGATATATTTTGGTATACAGCCATTTTGGATGCAAATAAATTGTTTAACATGTCTTAAAATCGTCCAAGAACATTTAAATCTGCTCAAAACAATAGCAGGAATACAAAAATATTCTGCCATACCAGATTTCTGTTGTTCAGTTCAGATTCAGTGGAGACAAGACGTTCAGCAAAATCTGAGGTGAGCATATTAAAGTAAAAAAATAGCTATTTTGTATACCTGTACCTATTGCCTACTTACCTATATAGCGTACTTTTATTACTAAATAATCCTAACTCGCAAAGGTATAGAACTTACAAATGTGGCTAAGACATTCGTTTTAGATAGGTTAGTTATATTTTCATACAAACAAAAACTAAAAATTTCTTAAGCCATAATTAAAGGAACAAACGAGATATTTACATACAAAAAAAATCTATGGTTCTAACACAGGCGATAATGACCGCACGTCTAATAAATAACCTAACATCCTTACCTTAACGCGGGGGACTCGGGGGGTCCAATTATGCCTGGTCTCCTGCCGCGTAGGGACTCCAGGCCTTTTGCCATACCGGCTAACCAGCCGAAAGGCCGTATTAATCAGGCCCACGATTAATAGTTTTTTTATCCCATTTACATTTTCACTCGTAAATTTCGGTTGTTTTTCATATTAACTTTTTTAATGTGTCAATGATGGTTTTTAGTTCGTTGTTAGTGCTGCCATTTTTTAGAACATGTCACCTAGGTACTAATTGTATACTTAAGTGATATTTGTTTTATCTAACTGCGGCGAAGGCAGAAGGAACGGTAACAGTTTCGTTAGTCTAATGTACCCATGCATGTCTCATCGTAGCGCCAATAATACTCAACCAATTTTAATGAATAAGATGTCAATAAGGGTCATGGGCTTCCGGTATCCTCACTCACTCTGTGAAATACAGCACAACCGCTATTTCACACCGGTTTTCTGTGAGACCATTGTATAACTCCGGTCGAGCCAGCCCATGCACGCCGAATGGTTTGTTTTTTTTTTATAAAAATTATAATTTCACAGACAAAAAAATCTTCTTTACTCTATGTACTTCTCTAAAGAGGATCGTTGTATGAAATACTGTTATAAATCGTAGGCAAATCTTCAGTCACAAGGAGGGTGGGTTATAACTACTTGGCGAGGGGTAGATAAGGAAATAATATCTCTGCAGTCGCCTCCCCTGCTTCCTCCCCTACATACCTATGTATAAGAGGAAACTAAGAGCGAAAGCTTCAAGAAAATATTTTCATAATAAATTTTAATATGAAGTTTGTTTTTTACCCGGCTACGCCTAAAGGAAGGGTAATTGTTTTGGCAATCTTTGTATAATGAGAGGCGATCATAGTCCATTTGCACTGCAATTAACGGGGGCAAACAACGACGGTGCGGTCAGTACCTGGATGGGTGACCGCTGGTGGCATGATACCATAAGCGTCTCCGTGATTCAGAGGTCACGTTAAGCAGTCGGTCCCCGGTTGTTATCATTGCCTTTAAGTGGCTTAAAAAATCCAGACGCAAAATTAGGAAACCACAATGTTGCCTTGCCGGTCCCCAACCCGCACTTGGCCAGCGTAGGGACATATGGCTCTAACCCTCTCCTGAGGGGAGACCTGAGCCCAGCAGTGGGACATTATGCGTTGTTGGGAGACGTATATTAGTATGTTCCATAGTACCATCAATAAATCAACCGAAATTAATGAATGAGATGACAATAAATTCGTAATAATTAATGGTCCAAAGGACTAAGGCCATATAAATATTATATTTTTTTTAACAAAGTTGAGTTTAGTTTTTAAACTATTTTTCGTTAATGTTAGTTTACACAAATTTGAATTTCAACATAGTATCAAGGTACGCACAGGCTTCAAGAAAACGGGAAAAGTTGACATTTGAATAGATCGTACCGTAGGTGCTTTGAATTTTCGCCATTTCGAATTGTATTCATATCTTACGAATGTTGAACCATTTTGGAAATGTAGCATTTTACCATGATTCCATTTTGCATACAATGCCTATTACTAGCCTACTTGCAGAACATTGAAGAGCTAAAAATATAAACAAATGTTATATTATATTAATATGTTCTATATGAAGTGTATCTCCCTACTACAGTTTCTCAAATAAGGTTTTACATATAATCCCATTTGATGTAGTGTACTAAAGCAAAACTATTGACTTACAACCAAAGGGCTACGCGCGTAAACAAACAATTAACAAGTAATTAATATAAAAAGATTAAGGAAAAACAAGCTATTATTACTTGTTGATAAAACAAAAATTATATACAATTGCATTGTCATCAGAACTAAAGGTATTTTTCAAATTTCAGCTCTAACGGAATTCGGGAAGTGGGTCAAATTTAACTTGTAAAATGTTACAAGTTAAATTTGACCCACTTCCCGAATTCCGAAATCAAATGTGATTACAGACAAACATCGTTGTTAAAGCTTGTTAAAACAATTGACAGTTGTCTGAGCGGCCACACACACTTCGATATCTTATTAAAGGTATGCAACAGACATCACATAATAACTCACAAGTTAATAAAATAATAATAAGTAGGTACAATACAAAGGAGTATTAACACAGCAGTAAAGAATTTACTTTTCGAGCGGTTTTGCACTAAGTCCGATCCGATATTATTGTTGACTAGGTAAATCCCGCGTTGTTTCCGCGATTATTGTCGTACCGCGGGTGAAGCCGCGGGGCGAAGTTAGTTTAAAAAAAGTAGCCTGAATTACTCCTTAAATCATCAGCTACCTACCAGTGAAAGTCCTGTCAAAATCGGTCTAGCCGATTTAAAGATTAGCCGGAACAAACAGACAGACACACAAATAGACAGAGAAAAATTGTAAAAAATGTTATTTTGGTACACATACATACGCATTTATTAAAAAGCGGTTATTTTTTTTTAATATTACAAACATACACTTCAATTTATCTATTTGTATAGATGATTACTTTTAATCACTGCGGTTTCACCTGTCATGAATCACTAATTATTTTTGTGACAATAATTAAGTACCTACAGTTACGACTACTTCGGACTGTATCTAATAAACTAGATTGAAATTGTGTGTAGGTCCCTTCGTAAATTTCTTCAAGTTTAAAATATCTATGAATGTCAGAACGTGTAAATACATACAGAACGTATTTATATCGCTTTAGCTATAATGTTGAGGTCGTGTAATATATCCCTCAGTGTTAAACACATTCGCACATGGCATGAGAACTGCCTTGTCAAAACTAGGAAGGTTGTAAAATTTGCTATAACTTGAGATTCTCATTGTGTCAGCGGACATATTAAATTTTTATATATTGAACACGATACCTAAGTATAATATACACTTATTGTGTATTTATTTATTTATTCCCTTCACCCTGGCTAGCCCACACACACGCTCGCGTAATAATCCTTCCTTACTTCCTTCTTTTCCCACCTTTTCACCGAGAAGCTATGTACAGGCTGAATTTTTGAGACGGGGCAGTAAGGGCAGGTACCTTAACCATTTTAGTTACAGGAAATGCTTTTAGGAGATAATCCATAAATTGATTCAATCTATATCTATAGGTATCTATACTAATATATAAAATTCTCGTGTCACAGTTTTCGTTCCCATACTCCTCCGAAACGGCTTGATCGATTCTCATGAAATTTTGTGAGCATATTGAGTAGGTCTGAGAATCGGCCAATATCTATTTTTCATCCCCCTAAATGGTAAGGGTCACCCATCCTTAAAATATTTTTATGGCAAAACGACGTTTGCCGGGGTCAGCTAGTACTAATATATAAAGCTGAAGAATTTTTTTGTGTGTTTTACGCGCTAAACTCAGGCACGGTCCGATTTGAAAAATTCTTTCAGTGTTGGATAGTATATTCATCGAGGAAGGCTATAGGCTATATATCATCACGCTAAGACCAATAGGAGCGGAACACCAATGAAAAATGTTTTAAAAAATGGAGAAAAATTATCACGGTACGGGCAGTAACAGACGCAAACAAGGTTGCGTGGGTCTGCTAGTCTCTTATAAGAATCAAAAGTCTCTACTGGACCGACTGAGGTTTGAGTACTAGAAATGTCAGAAATCGCAAACTTTTCCCATACATTTGTACGGAAATATACAGTTTTTGTCAAGCTGGCCTCGTGGCTTACTGTACCTAGAAGCAAAAGCACCTACCTAAGTAGACATTAATCATAGTTGCAGCGATAATCTTCTACAACATTAGAACCAAAACAAATAATAATAAAAAAATCATTTTAATATGTATTTTAGACACAGACCAACGTAATGTACATTTAGATGATCTACGAAATAAATTGCTCAAAATAACCGCCGTTTTCACGAACACATTACCTACTATAAGTTCACTCGTTTTTGTACTGAGCTAGTAGCAGCCGATAATTTTCATGAATGGATTTCATTTAAATCCTTGTTAATGCATTTTTCAGCTCCTGAATACTGCTGTATTTCTTTTAGTAAATTTCGTTTTTAGGTAGCCCCACAGAAAAAAAATCCAGATCGAGCAGATATGATGCTCATAGACTATAGAGAAGTATCTTTAAATTATATTTTTAAATCGTCATAATTCACAATTTAAATTTCGAACGCTAATTAAAGAGCGAAGGTTGTTTGTTTTTGAAATTCATATTTATTCTATGAGCTCGCCAATATTGATCGACAAACTTAGTTATAGAGTATAGAATAGAATAGATTAGAATAAAATAGAATAGAATAGAATAGAAAACTCTTTATTTGCACAACATATTACAGAGTTAAATAAGTACGTAATACATTAAATATCCGAAGTGTAGTGTACAAATGGCGGCCTTATTGCCATAAGCAATCTCTTCCAGGCAACCTTAAGAGTACAGTAGAGAATAAAAAAAATGTTATGATGTTTACTTTTTTAGATCTAACTTAAGTAGGTATAATAGATAACTTACTAAAGGCTAGTATTATGTAAGGTAATACTTTTTAATCTTGGCTTTAACAACAATCTTTAGTCTTTTTATATAAGCCTTTGGCAACAGGTTTTTATCCTACTACTACTATCCTACATATAACGATAATCCTTCTGTAAGTAGAATATGCACCTACGTAACTATATAAGGATTATCGACTTACTATTTCTATATTTTTAAAGTCATGTAAACTTTTCGCGTTGAGTGTGTTTCATGATCGATAAAAATAAAAATCGTATCGATAATAAAAATGACTATTTATACAAAAAATTAATAGGTATGAAAATACAGTGTCAACCACAATCCATCATTTTAAGCGGTGTTTTATTGTTCTAGAGGTAGCACAAACAAGCTCAATGTAAAATAATGTGACTGTATAACCTTCAGGTTCCATATTTAAATGGCCAGGTTTCGCGCCAGCAAACACTGGCCACCCGTCAATTTCACGCCATTTACCCGAGCACAATACTCGCGCATGAAAAGAAGAATAATTTGAAAAAAGAAATGCAAGAACCGCGCGGCCAACACATCACGAACTAAAACCGGAAAATGCTAAACAAAATAACGTTTATAAATCATTATTTTAATAACTTAGGTAGTTTATTTATAATCCAAAGTAAACTAGTACGTACTTTAATTATGGAAAATGCGGACACGGTAAGAGGGGTACACGATAACGTCGTTTCTTGCCGACAGGAAACATTATTTTCGATATTCCTCATAAAGTAATAATTATCCAACACGACCTCCGCGGTTTGACAACTAATAATTACTAATAAGCCCCTCAAAAGCCAAACCGACCAAATTACGCTAAACGCTGAACTTAACCCTCAAAACGTCACTGACAATTACAGTTAATAAATAATAATTTCAATAATAAGCGTTTACAAAAAGTTGTCGAAATCACTAGTTTAGAAGGGACCCGAACCAGTTTTGTTCAGCTCGAAATGAGAGGTCAAAAAAATTGGTTATGTATTAAAATGCTGCGCACGTCCCGTAATGGCGACCAGCAACAATCGCGCGGCACTAGCGATTATGACGATTACTGTCGATAACTTGTATCGACACCGGCTATTTGGTTAGTCGGTCGATTATCGATAATTTGCCTTCAGGGTACGCTCCTGACGCTGTAAATCGTTCACCGATTAGTTTTTTTGCTGTCTTTATTTGTGTGTACGTGACCGTTCGATTTTATTATTTACCGTTTACTTGGCATGTTTCCAAAATAAAGTTGCCTGTATATAATTTAAGGAATAATAGGAGCTAATCACACATTCTAACTGAACGAGTGATGCTATTTTTGCGAGGTATTGATAGCGAACGAGACTGTTAAATCCGAGGCATGGTTATCACACACCTCGACATGTTTTACTGCCTATAATTCTATTCCACGAGTCCATATAAAATAGAAACTCGGGACTTGCGAGCTTTCAAAAACGCTACATTAAAACATCATAAAACTCAAACATAAACGTTTACTGCGGCCAGTTTACGAGCACGCTACCTATCGATCGTTTTAACGATAAATAAAAATTAATGGGCAGACATACGACGGAATCGAAGTGGCCACGTTAGGCGGGAAGCAATAACTAGACAAAGTGAAACGAAACTCGTCGATGTACGATACAGTGCAGTTTGCAGCGTACAGGTTAAGTAAAACTATTGTACCAGAATAAGAAGCTAACCATTAAATTACCTTTTTAATCAACATAAAAAAATCTCGGTTGATGATTTAAGTATCTGGTAGTATTTTAATAAATCTAAACTTTATGGACATAGCTAACATAATTTCATTAGTGGTAGAGTAGTAAAAGGCACCACAATAACTACAAAATCCTACATAAAGGTTCCTACGATCGATCTTACGTAAGAAGCGAATGCTGGAAACAGATAAAGTAACTAATAGGTACTCCTCGTCTCCCGAGTTCATGGAAATATATTGTTGAAAAATCTCGATGTAATTTCAAAGAAAAATACGAATGAATATTTTGAAGATTTTGAAATAATACTCTCCTGTCAGTCTTATTAACTCGATCGGGCCTTCGGATGCAGAATCAGGAGTAATGGCTGACTCACCCCTTCGGCTACCACTCGGAAGGTGACGGGGGCCGGGAGGGGACACGAAATGGGATTCTATCGGTCTCCTCCATTCCACGCCATTCCGAGTCTCTACGTGACTGTACATAGCGGTCTAACCACAACTTTCTCTCTGCCTCGAAGGTGACTCTTAAGACGTCGGAATAAGGTACAAAATACAATAACCAACGCCCTTGCAATTGGTTTAGACGTTTTGTTTACGTCTGAAATTTCGCGTTTTACTTTTTACAACGGTCGGTTGACATTCGTGTTATTTGGAGTTCGTGAATACTTTTACTGAAATCGTTATTTTCTTATTGTAGATACGTAAAAAATTAAAACGAAATATTTGTAATTTTTATTTAGATAATAAAGTAATGACATCTTATAATATGCAAAATAAAAGAAGTTAGTATATCTAATTTAAATGATGGATCCATAGAGACTCTATATATCTCTGTGGTTTCTAGTAGAGTTTTAGTAAATACGCTTGATTAATACTGCCTCGGTGGCGCAGTGGTAGCGTACGCGACTGCTGTTCGGGTTCGATTCCCGGGTCGGATCAAATGTTTGTATGCTCTGCAAATATTTGTTTCGCAGTTTGGGTGTTTCTTATGGATAATATGTATGTATTTACAAAAAAAAAGTATTTAAGTATTTATATCAGTTGTCTAGTACCCATAATACAAGCTCTGCTTAGTTTGGGACTAGATGGCGTTGTGTGTTAGATGTCCGAAATGTTTATAAATTTATTTTATTATTAAATGCAAAGTTTTTGAATCGAAGTTTGCGTATGACGTAATCAGGGGCGCTAGAGCGTAGCCACAATAAACTCTCGTATCGGTTGCAAGACAAACAACCGCGGGCGAGAGGGTGCAACCCTACGGATCTGTCGCTAACGTAAGCAGTTATGTTATTATCTTTGCCTTGTTTTTTTTTCAGAAATAAAAGAGATATTTTAAAATAAAATAATGAGTGGGATGAAAAAAGATTGTTCAATTTTTTTTTTTTTTTGTCGTCACTCTCTCGAAGTTATTATTTTATGATAAAAGTAGAGTATTTCAAAATTCGCTGACGGTTTTGAAAACAAAATTGTGTGTGTGTGTATTTCAATAACTTTCTAATACACAGTTCTAACTTACCAAAGAACAAATATAATTGTCGTATCAATATGTTTAAAAAGGATACGATTAACTTGCCACCTGAACGGTATTTTGGTTATAGGTTCAATTCCTACATAGAATAAAAATTTACGTGATCCATAAAACTGTCTCAAATCTAGATGTTCTAGATATTCCATATTATTAGAATTTATTCGTAATGCTATAATTTAAAAAATAAAATATTAATCGATAGTGTACTTATTGGAGACTTAAACTTGAACTGATGAACCAAGAAAAGGAGAACTACCGGCATCAAATTAGAAATAAGTTTAAACTGATCTAGATATTTTATATAACGAATATTTCGGTTTAGTTAACTCGGTATCGAATATAGAGAAAATAATAAAAAATAATTAATGTAGACATAAAAGAAAAGCACACGTCGAATCTTTGAAGCTAAAACGTAATAATATAACTCAGATCAAAACCAAACAAAATATTAGCATAATTTTTTTTCTCGATTTACAATGAAATTAGATTAAAAAATGTATAAAATTCCACATGGAATAAGTACAGTCCTTCAAAAGATATCCCATAATTTAAGTATTAATATTTTATTAGGTATCACTTAGAATTATTATTTTACTTAATATTGTATTAGGCACACTTTATAACGAAACCCAACCCTACGTTAGTGTGTAAAATAAGAAAAACCCGTCACTACGATAACGTCACCTCACACGATTGAACGCGCGCGCGTGCGTTTGATTGATACGCCTTATCGGCGCGTTGCACGTCGGGCTCACTCGTCCCCACCGACCCCCGCCTGTACGCCTCAGATACTACAGCTTTGTACAACCACAGGAAATAGAAAACAGAAAAGGATACGGTACGTATGTGTTACTAGTACCTATAAGCTAGTAAAATAAGTAATAACAGAAAAGTAAAAAGGAAATAGCTAATAGAACAAAATTCGAATTTCGAATTTTCAAAAAAGATTGCCATTTCATTTAAATTGTCGATGTTCTGCCGTGTCTCATATTTAGGTATCTATTGGTATTTTTAATACATTTGTACCTACATTACGAAAAGGGTGCTTCAGTTATTTTGTGATGTTCAATGGAATTTTAGAGAATGCCAAGCCCCTACTGAATGTACATAGGACATTGTTATTGTTCCAGAATGATACATTTTCATTTGTTTTAAATATAAACAAAACTATAACATGGCTTTTATTAGTTACTGCTATTACTAAGAATGCAAAGAGCAGAGATCGTTTGTCTAATGCTCATACAAAATCAATCATCAACGTTGCCCTAATTTGATTCCTTTGCCTATAGGAAAAAGTAAAAATAAAATGTTTAAGATATAAAAATTTCGCAATAACGCATACATGTACAGTATCAATAACCGCGTAAGCTTCTTAACCCTCGCATGCGGGACTCGGCTCTAATCTACTCGTCTGTGGGGCTCAGTGCAGCTCAGGCGCGGTTCCAAGGGGGGGGTCACAGGGGACACGACCCCCCCCAAAATCGTACATAAATTTTTTAACCCTATTTTTTTTCTCCTTACTTTCCATAATTGTTCAATCGACATAAGAAATCATAGGATAAGAATTGTTTAACACCTATAAATTAAAACAGTAACATAATGTGGATAACAAAAATTTACCCTCCAAGACTGTCGTGATTCAGGCTTGCTCTACCATAAAGACTCAGATGACACTACTAGTCTGGACCAGAGTTTCTAGGAAGAGTGCCAGACAGACACGCTCTTTCCAAGGACTATCCCCCAATCCCTCCGACGCTATTGGAACCGGCAACTCTGGTCCGACGTATGTGAGGCATTGGAGGGAGAGCTGGATCGTGCCGTATGGAGACTGGCTTCCCGCAACACCGCTCCTGGACCTGATGTTATTCCAGGTCTGGAAGACAAACTGAGGTGAAAAAAATTCTCACTCAGTGTTTCGGTCTCGGTATTTCTCCCCTCGACTTGAAAGAAGCGAGACTGCTGCTCCTCAAAAAGTAAGGTGAAGATGTTTTCTTTGCGTTCCAACTTGCCTGAACGAAACGGGGAACTCTTTGAAAGAGTTATCTCTGACCGTATCAGCGGGCACCTGTGATCGGGGGGGTCGTGTTGACAGTTAGGCTTGATATCGTTAACGCTTTCAGCATTCCGTGGCGCGCTATCAGGGCGCCCCTTGAATATCACCGTCATAGAGGCCTGTCTGCGCGATAAGGCAGTGAAGTTTGTCGATCTGAACGGGGTGGCAAATCGAAGGGAGGTGTGTTGTGGGGCTCCCCAGGGCTCTGTATTGGTCCCATTGTTATGGAACCTCGCATAAGGTGCGGGCCTTCGCAATAGTCTGCCTCTGGCCTCAGTGTCGCCTGCTATATAGAAGATACAATAATACAGGCTAAAGGATAACGCTTCGGGGAGGTGCTTCTGCTCGCCGTGGAGCTTGTGTTGTGCATAAGACTCATGAGTTAAGCCTGAAGGTGGCGCCTCCATGGCTTATGTAAGTGACAAGAACCATCCAGCTCATGCCTGCTCGATGACATTGACAGCCAGGTCAGTACATAAAGTACCTAGGCCTCATCCTGGGTAGTCGGTAGAGCTTCGAAGAGCATTTCGGGCGGCTAGTCCCCCGAGTACGAGTGGTAGCAGGGGCGCCACATCGTCTGCTACTCGCCCAGGTTTGAGCCGTTCTGACGAGCTTCGATAGAGATAACTGACTGTGTCACCTACCGACTCACTCAGATGCTCACTGGGTACGGTTGCTTCGGTGAATATCTGAACAGAATCGAACATGTGGTTACGGCACAATGCCATCACTGCGGACAGATCGGATGAAACCTGTCACCAGCATTGCGGCAATACTGGCAAGTAGTGAGGGATGGGAGGCGGAAGGCTCCTTCTGTAGAGAAGTTATGCTCCAGAAGGAGTCCGCAAAGCGTGATCGGGAAAAGGCCCGCTTGAAAGAGGCGATGAAGAGGGCGTGCTAGAAGCCGCTAGCTCCCCAAGCGTCGGTTCAAGGTCGTTGTGGCCACATCTAGGGGAAATCTGGTCACTACAAACGACCCGAGAGCGGTGACACATCGGTGCGGCCGGGGGATGTCGTCTAAGGCAGGTCGATGTTCCGCCTCTTACTGCATAGAGCTATGAGAGGTTCAATAGCGACCTGCCACGGGGGTGAATCTAATTACCCTGGGATGTACCTGCAGTGCAGTGAGTACTCTAGATGCCGCTGATGCGTTTCTGGAGCTAATCTTGACAGCCGAGTTAGGCCGCCGCGGGGTTTAGAGGATAGACTGATTTGTCCCGAGTCCCACACAAACCCTTCGTGTCCCCCCCCCACCTCCCCCCATGGAGCTAGGTCCTCTAAGTATTCATTAAGAGATTGTCCCAGACGTCTCAAATATTCAAATATTGTCATCTCAATAGACTTACTAATAAAAACAATACATATCGATTTGTTTCTAATGTGTGCAATAAAATTGAATATTGTGCAATAAAGTCTAATTTACTCGACTTAAATTAATTATTAGTGACCCCCACCAAAATTTCAGGCTGGAACCGCCCCTGGTGCAGCTAGTGGAAACAATTCCTTGTTTGGCTTATCGTATCATTGCCTGGGTCGAAGGGGAATTATCCATACCGTTATTTTTTAGATAGATACACCCATATAGGTATATATTCATTTACTTTTATGAGTATCTACGTAGTGCACAATGTTCAGCTACATATAGCAACTTTGTCGGTATCTGTCAACATTACTAAAACTTTAAGGGAGTTCCTTTACCATGGATGCGAACTCGCTTCTTTAGCACCTGCTTACTTATTTTTTTTAAAGTATGAAGTAATCTAAAGTATTTTGTTTAATTATAGCTTAAAGGTTTATTTACATGGACAGTATACAACGGATGAACTCCTCAGAAGATCTTCTTTCTGAGGAGTTCATCCGTAGTCAACCAGGCCCACCAGTAGACTGTAGACTTGTTGGTATTATTGATGTACATTGATGTCTTTTATTTATTAAATAAAGTTAAAGTTGTCAAACTATTGCAAACTACAGTCAGCTGTAGTCAGGCAATTTAAATATTTGACATTATCATTTTTATCACGCAGTCCACAGAGTAACGAGAGATAAAACATTAAGTATTGCCCAAAGGCGTGCTACTGTTTTATAATAGGTTCTGTCAAAATGATTTCAAAACTAGGCGATCGATCTCGGGTAGCGCCCGAAGGTATTTTCAGAACACCGTAACATTAAAATATCTGGTCATTTAGTAGTAGGTAGGTAATTTTCCTCGTTGAAAACGTGTCTACCATAGAGAATAATATTAATCTAGAATCACGGTCTTTTAGCATCTGTCTAGAATTGTACCAATTTTTTTAAAATTAAGTTGTGGGCTCTAAACTTGTTTTAGTACCTACATAAAACAATTCATTTCTGAATTTCATAATGCTGGAAAACATAATACGCACATGTCGTAAGCTCTCCTTGCATGGATATAAAATTGTACCTGCCTATAATGACTTTCAAATATAATATAAGTATTTGTGAAACAATGACCAGTGATAGGTACGGATATACGGAATATGGAATAGGAAAATAAAATCTGTAGATTGTGAGACAATCCAATGGACAATTAATTAAGAATTTCCCATTACAATATATCACCTACATAAATCATACATTTCTGTCATATGTAATTAATATCTGTTAAAAAAACAAAACTATACACTCCTGTATTTGTGAAGGGACCCCCTTTATTAATTGTATATGCAATTAGGTATACCTAAACATAATTAGATAAACTAATTTTGTTAATAGATGCATTTCTTTTTACATGAAATCTCACTAGATTTATCCAAAACTTAAAACTGAAATCATACGAGTTCAACCAGACGCTTTTATTCATTGTGCAAGCGATCAGTGAGAGTTCCCAGTTTATTTGCAGGCATTATTCTGCCCCAACAATGTATAAACACAATTACTCTGTGTAAACACAAGCGACGCCGGCGGCAGTCACATGTTGTGGGTGAACGAACAAACATACATAATTTATTTACTATAAACTACAACTCTTCAATAATGTGTGTACCAATACTTCCTATATTTTCCGTTTTGGTTTGCAAATTAAAATATTTTGAAAGTGTAACAACAGAGAACATTTTTTTCATAATTTCTGCAGGTCTGTAGGTATTTCGGTAGGTAGGCAAAGGAAACAAAAACTTAGGCAACATGTAGTCAATAAAAATAGGTACTATTTACATTGCGAAACAGTATGTATCTTACCTATTAGACATAATATTTAAATTATTTATTTACCAATCGACCACATTAAATATTAAATGGCAATTCGATCTCACAAACTTTATTGATTAAAACATGGCGGCTTGTTGTTTAAGAGTACTACGACGAAATTTAATGTCTTCATTACTTTTTTTTTAATATAGATATAGTTTTTCTTGTATTAAATCAGTGGTAAACCAGCATACGGTCTGTGGTAAGCGATTAAGAGAAAATGTTAATTAATGAGTTATTTAGTACCGTGGTGTATAAAATGAGTTACTAATTTATTGGTTTAATTATTTGATTAGGAATATATCGCTTTACTAAACTAACTTGAATTGAAACTTGTGCCAAATTTTATATTTACAACACATGTAGTGTTCAAAGTTACATGACACGGTAGCAAAATCTGAATACATTTACATACGCGGTGTGATAATTTACTCAATAAACCAGTAATACCGGATAGCTCTACAAAATGATTAAACATCATTCTATTAGAACAACATTGGCCTCCAACATGGAAATGTATTTTAGGGGTGATTGTCACAATATTTGTACTATGTACACAATATACTTCAATGATCGGTACCTCACGATCACATCATCGGTACAATCCGTCAGTTTTTTTCATCCTCACGTCAAGGTGTTGCCATCGACAAAGCGGTAAATAAAAAAATTGAAAAAAGATGTCTACAGCACTACCGCGTGGAGACGTGGCTAATGTGTAATGCGGTTGGCTTTTTGTCCAACGCCTTCGACTTTTTGTTTCTTTTTTTTTTTCACTTGGATTCGGTTACGGTTCGTATTGATCGAAAAATCCGATTTCAAAATGGGTGCTCCGAGAGTTTTATTGTTGCCGTGATACGTTCTTAAACAATAAAAAACGCATTTAAAATTGAGAATGCAATTCTCACATGTCACGTTCGTAAATTGAAGGAGACGTAGTCGTGTTTTAGAAAAGTAATTATTCTGCATCGATTGGGTCCGAGAACGAGTGAGGACAATAAAAGACCTCATTTATTTTTTCATATAGAAACATTGGGACAGATTGTTAACTTGACGGTCGTGTGTCGGTGTTTGATTGAACTTACGTAAATGGTGATATAGTTTATTTTGCAGACAATAATAGAGCAATTTCGATGTAATCTACTTGACGTTTAATTTTATTTTTGCGACATTGACCCGAGAACAAGATGTCGCCACACGTCGGTATCGATTCCTTTCACATCTAGATTCTATCGAGTTAGTCTACGATGAAATATCAATCACTATCATCTGCTACTAACTTTCACATTTTAATTGCATTCTGTTCATCAATGAACGTGTTCGGAGATGTTGTGGCCATCGCGGCGGCATCACAAAACACCACATTAATAAAATACTTTTCTTCCATAATGGCGTTCAATAAAAATCTTTAAATGTGTTTGACGAAATACTGGGAACGTATAAAGAGGTTACAAGCCATAAGTTGGAAATAAAAGAATACTTACAATGCTGTGTCGGCGCCTTGCCGGCGAGATAATCCTCTTTGCATATAAACTTGTTGTCGTCTAAGACGTAGAGCTCCTCGCCGGTCGACAGCTGTTTTCTACATACGAGACACGTGAAACAGTTGAGGTGGAACACCTTTTCACGAGCTTTTCGGACGAGGTCTGATGGTGAAATGCCATGGCCGCAGCCACTGCATTTTGTGCCATAACGTCTGAAAGAAAAACACAAATTAAGAATCTAGATGACCTTTCACAAAGTTACGCTAAGGTTTTGTTAAAAATAACTAATAATTTTACCTACTCATACTTTACAAGAATAAATATGCAGGTTGATACCTATATAAGTAGGTATAACATTCTAGTCATCGTTGACATGAAAGGGTTGTTAGTAGCATTTACCAATTATGTGATAGAAGCATTGGTAAATGTGTACTAATGTGGTGATAAAACAATTAGGGTGATATGAAATGTTCATTGATTAGGTTACACTAGTAGTACACAAGAAGGTAGTAGAGCTACGCTGATTTCAGCACGAACGGGCCGGCTCGACCGGGTCGGTACTACCCTCGCATAGAAAATCAACGTAAAATATATTTAGTTTATAATATATTTTACGTTGATATAATAGTTTATAAATACAGCGTGTCCAAACATTTCAACTATGTCAACGATTTTGTAATGTTATTAGAAAAGTCTGTAATGAGAACGCCTTAAATTTACACAATAAATAAATAACCTACAACTCCATCAACAAACTATCTTACAATAAACAATCATTTAAAGTCCTATCTAGCTTAACTGCAAATATTTAAACACAGAATTCCAGTTTAAAATATTGGCACAGATCATATCATATCACATCAATTTGACTGCCTCGTTGGTCTAGCGGTTGGCGTGAGCGACTGCTGATCACGAGGTCTCGGGTTCGATTCCCGGGTCGGACCAAATGTTTGTATGATCTACAAATATTTGTTTCGGAGTTTGGGTGTGTTCTATCTATAATATGTATGTATTTACAAAAAAAAAGTATATATGTATTTATATCAGTTGTCTAGTACCCATAACACAAGCTCTGCTTATCTTGGGACTAGGTGGCGTTGTGTGCTTAGTTGTCCAAAAATATTTATTTAAATATTTATTTATTTAATAAACTTCTATCAATTAATGGTCAAGAAATTTAAATATCAACACCTACGTACCTACATATTAGAAATTTATAACATTTTATTGATTACTATAAGGTTAGTGATCACAGAGTCGTATTCCCTAATTAGAGAGTATACGCCTTAGACTCAAAGTTAATATATTTCGTATACATCGATGACATATTAATGTTATGCAAATCACTATGATTGATGTTCTTAGCCCAAATCCGGTCAGCAGTGAGACTTAAATATTCCATATTCAAATTTTACTGTTGTTTTTTTTATTGAACTTTTTAATCCTTTACCCGTTGTAATGTTTATCAGTGGTATAAAGTAATATGCATAAATATAAAGAAAGTAGCTATAAAGCTTGTTGCTTATGAGAAAACCAAAAAGGGAGGGAAAAAACCATTTATTGGAGTGAAATATTGACAATTATTTACAAAATATAGATATGTTACGTTATTCTTATAATCGTTTTACTGATGAAAATGAAAAACATCTAGGTATTATTTTCTAAGACTTATCATCGCTTCAATAGAATAAGTTGTGGATAAAAATGTCAATCGATTTTTGACCCGGGATTTAAATTGATGTGTTTAATACACATTATTTGAGGTGTTTTAATATAGTTGCATATTAAAGCTATTTACGCGATACGCCATTTTAGCAAACATATGTATAACTATCATTATTATTGAGTATTAGGATGATGAGTGGGAGAATAGATTAACAGAAAGCTGTAGGAAGCTATTCAACAAGGACTCTTGCGGAAGGTGGAGAATTAAATTAGAACAATGGGAAAGAGTCTGACGGACTGAAATAATCTGATGAATGAATGGAATATATTCAGTGCATCCTAAACGAAATCTAAATTCAAATTTTACAAATGCATTATGAGTCATATGTATGTATACGTAAGCTTATCAATGTTTTATATTTGAATTAAAATGTTTCCAAAGTTCCGGCCAATTAATCCTGACCTTTTCCTCAAATTAAGTTTTTTTAGAGATCTCTAAACGTTCTTACCATCGAGTTCAGTGAGCGATTATACAAAAAATGTCGGCCGTCTAGTAGCGGTCTAATGAATGTAAATTACTGTTTTTGATAGATTTAGGTTCTCGCGAACGGCTTTAATTCATATTTTATGATATTTTACTCAAACTAAGTGGGCTATCGGACCTTACTTTAGTCGTTTAGTTGATGTTAATACCGCGGTACCGTTTGTGCTCAGCTCTATTCAATAAGACAATATTATAGTTATTTATATGTTACTTTAGACGCACAGTTTAGAGATATTGATTTTAATCTGTCCATATAACAATTTAAAAAAGTAGGAAAGCAAAAATTCGCATATTATGTTGAATGTTTCGGTTTTTCCGTGTCTATTTGAATAAATTTCATCTACTGACGTCATTTTCTTATTCACGATGATGATTTAGGTGTTCCTTTAATTTTTACCTGACTAAGGGGAAGGTAAAAGGATGTGTAATAGCTATAGCAGTCTAAGTATGTTTATATGTTTCTCATTACAGACTTTTCTAGTAAGATTTTAATAAACGAGATGTCAATAGATTCGTAATAATAACCCGGGTGACATTGGCCATTTTTTTTTTTAAAGTTTTGACGTCGGCAATAGTTTTTTAAACTATTCCCCCGTTCTGACTTATCCCAGAAGACAGAACAGGTTGGCGATGCACTGTGGAAGCCCTCTGCCCCATCCAGAGGACATAGGACCTTAATTCAAGTAAGTCAAAAAGTTATCCCAGATATAATTTAGAATTTTTAATTCATCTCCGTTCTTAATTAGAAGATAACTATTCTTCTTGCGATGCGTGTAGGTAGTTGAGTTTTCCTTGAAATGTTATGGACTTTTGCAGAGTCGCTTAGTTCTAATACAAGATTGTCTGTTGTACAATATTAAATACATTTTTAGATTATGATATTCATTTTCAATAGTAATTAATATATTCAGGTTATTTAGATTTTTACCTACAGAATTATCACATAAATGTTCAACATCACTTTTAATAATTATTTGCAAGAAAGGTACTCTATTAAATAATTAAACTGTTTTAATGCAAGATTTTATCATTAAAATTTTATCAGGACTTTTTCATTTGGGCTTAGTTAGGAATAATAAATATTTTTTCATTTGAGATGTATGGAATATGCATATTACGTGACTGGAAGATGATTTGTTAGGATAAATACGGCGTTCACTATTTTTATTTTGATTTTTATTTTAATTAAGATTATTTGTGTAGAATCGTGATACCTACAAGTAGATAAACCGTATTTAGCAGCGTATAAGATGGCAAGTGGTTACCGGTAACGTCTACATAACAAATGGCTACCACATAAAAGTCATATTTTACTTATGTGGGATTCGTGACGTAAGTGAAATATGACTTTTTTGTGGTGGCCATTTGTTATGTAGACGCGCTATAAATGTCAATAAGTATATTCTTCATATTTTCCTGGTGTGCTAAATTCTTTAAATTGTTTATTTGTAAGAAATTAGATGTCGCTAGTGTAGAAAGGAGTTGCAATTTAATACCCTATTTTTATTTAAAATGTTAAATAGTACAATACTAATTAATTTAATTAAAAAGATAGGTAATCCAAATATTTTCACAACTCGTTTGATTCTCTTATTTCACTAATTATATTAACGAGCGAGTACATCTATCTTCACATTGAGGTTGAAAACTTTTTTGACTGGAAAAAAGGGTTTGGGGTTACTACACCACGCTGCCTGTACCTACTCGTCTGGTACCGTGGTATTGTAATACCATGCTGCTAGATGAGTACACTTTGGGACAGCGTTAGCTTCAAGTTTTCCTTTTCTTTGCTGCGATTCCTTACGACACCCACAATATGTATGCAATCAGCGTGACTCTACTCAAGGTAGTAGTCACGCTGATTTCAGCACGAACGGGCCGGCTCGACAGGGACTGTACTACCCTCGCACAGAAAATCAACGTAAAATGACAGAGTTCCTGCTGTTGTGTTTTGTTGTTGAGTGCGAGATCGGAGGCCCAATGATGCAGTAGCATTATTAGGCAGCCATGGTGTGGGTTACCATGCTGCATTGATACATTGCATTCGCAATGAGTATGGTGACCACCACTCTTGGAATCTACTTATGCTGTCCATCAGGCCGAGTTCCTAGAGTCATTTTGGCAGGCCCATACAAAAAAAAAAAACCAACTGCTCCAGATTTTTTCTGATCAATTTCGATGCGGGTACCAAGACAGTTTAATATTTCCTGAGACTTCCAGAGCATCATAACTCGTTGTTCGCGGATCACTGCTATTGCTCCTGGTGTACAGGAGTTACAGTTGTGGGCGAGTAAACGTGATTAGTTCCATAAATAACTCACAGAATGGTTAGAGGTAGTGACATTCTGTATTCTTAAGCCACACGGGCTTTATCGATACTTATTTATCGTATTTTAGGTATGCTTTTAATGTTTGATTGGTAATATTTATTTTAGGTATTAACACTAAAAATATTGCTTAGATTATAAACTTGATTACGAAATTTGCAACAGTGTTGTTTTTATTATTATTTTATCATCACACTGAATTATTACTGAGTACATTTGCATAAACGATGGAGGGCCCATGAATAATACATAAGCTCGGTTTGGTTGTTTGAAGCTCATCGGGGTATGTCATATATCAACTGTTGATGCCAATGAGAGAAAAAATATTTCAACAATGTTAGAGGATGGTTCGTCAACTTTCCAACGAATTATTGATTTAGTTAATCGATAAATACATATATGTCTACGCATACACACATATATATAAACACTCACGACCACAAAGATTATATATTAAAAGCAGCTTACAATTTGTACTATTATTTAAATATTTTTGCATCTATACTTTCATACTAAACATAAAAAGTATCAGGACAGTTATGATTGACTGATAGTGTACCTACTTAGATACCATTTTCTTCTTTTATTTTTTAAATACACCTATATACTTTTTTATACATACCTAAATTTTATATATAGAGAACACTTAAAATCCTAAACAAAGATTTACAGATCGAACAAACAGTCGATTAGATCAGTAGAATCAGTAGTGTGGGTATGCTACTAATTAACACTGAGGCAGGCACGTTTAGTTTAGAGATGTTGCAAACAAGCCGTCTTTCATTTAAGCATAGTGATTTGACCACAAATAGATATAATAATGAATAAACTTGACATGTATGTACCCGTGAGTTATTGCAGGTTATGTTGTGTTGGAGGCACGAGTATATGGCTCATCTAGGAAATACAACTATGTAGGTACTAAAAAACATCAAGAAACATAAAATCCTTTTTTTTAACTTTATAAACAGTCGACAGATTAGGTATGCCCAGATTTTGTATAAAAGTCAGAATTTATTTTAAGATTTCGGTACATGAAATCTAACAAAATCATATAGAATCAATTAAGTTGATATTAAAAAACTTTTATTATTATTAGTTGTCTATGGACTCTATCTCGCGTGTAGAGTCAACGCAGAGATTCCGCCAATGTCAAGTGTTTCGAGAGACACGTTTAGAAATTGATTGGCCGGTGGTGATTAAAATTCTAAGACATGTTTCATTTCTGCTTAAATATAATGTTGTAAAATATGAAACACAAAATAAATAAATAGAGACGACATAACAGTGGTAATGACACAATATCATTAAAAAACATCTAAACAATTTAGTTAAAAACTAAAAAAATCACTGATGACATAATGTCAAATAGACCATAATGTCATGTAAAAACAATACTTTCATCGTTTAATACGGCCAAAGTATTTCTTTCTATTTACAGAAATGAAATTAAATAAATATTAAACAGTACTAACTTTTAAAAGAATAACAATTGATTATGTAATTCTTTTATTTAGTATTTGATGAAGCACTCGCTTTCATTTTGTTAATTGTATCCATGTCAGGTTGAATGTTTTATGTCCTGTGCCTTAGTCGTATTTGCTGTAGCCTCAAGGCAACCCTTTTGATTTTTCAAATTACATTTAAGACAATTCCACGTAAAGATGATTTACACTATCGACAACATTCTAAATTGAATTATGACAGGTTTTGAGGTTATAATCAAGGCACTCCCACAAATGTACGATATCACTCTGAAAATACAAACATTAATCACTATTTTTGGTTTAAAACGCATGATGGATTACAAAATAGCAGTAATAAATATTTTTTACATTCAGAACTTTTATTGTTATTTAAACGATTTAAAAGTATTGAAACTTATTGTGATATTCCCCCAATTTCCTACATTCACAAATAAAGTAACAACTTTGGTAAACATTTTGAGTGTCAATTCAAAACTAATGTCATAATGGCGGGGTGTCAAACAACGGAAATGACATCACTTAAATTTAGGAAATTGTAATGTTGCAGAAAAACACTTAATGCTATGAAACCAAAAGTTTTTTTATCATTTAAAATATACAAGAAAATTACCATCTAAGTATTACAGTCAGCATTTTTTTAACGGAATAGTAGTATAATAACTTTAAGGTAGTTCAATTACAGATGCCCCCAGATCCATTTCTTTCATAGCAAATAATGATTATTGAAACAGCATTGAAACTAACAAATAAAAAATTGTCAGTCATAAGGACTGACGATAGAAGTGAAAACTTTTAACTTAGAATGTTAATAGTAAAATTAATAAGTAAAATAAGAAATTTCTGAATGTTTAAATTATAATTATCAACATCAAATATAATTATGTCGCTGACGCGAACACATAAGGTTTTCCCCTACCAAAATGTGCTCACCGCGGTCAAAGAAGTTTTGTGACGTCAGCTTATCGGTGACGCGGTGACGCGAACTCATTAGATTTTCTCCTACCAAAAAGTGCACAAGGCGGCTTAAGAAATGTTTACTTCAAAAATTTACTTCACCAACAACCCTTAATAGTTCAAGTCACTGCTAAACACAGGCCGCTTTTTAAAAATGAAGTTTTGTCCTACCATACCACGGTGGCCAGACTGGTTATTACAGGGTTTGTTCCAAGTAGAAGAGAAAAATCACATAACAGAAAATTTTAATTACTTACTAAATCAAATGGATGGAAATCACCCATAAAACGACCAATAGCGAATTCAATGCAGTTGTGACTAAGTCAAACGTTCAAAGACAAATAAAAAGAAACAGTATAATCTATTTCTATAAACTATATCTCGCTTATCCTTTCTATTATATACAATCTTCCCACGGAACCGTAAGAGGTTGGCCAGTGCCAAATTAAACCATCAAGTCAACGGAAGTCGTAAGTGAACCGTTTTCCGCTCTTACCTGACCTACGACAAAATATCTTTGTTTCGTTTTGTTTTTTTTTTTATTTTTGACGCCATGACAATACCTTTTTAAATTTTATTGATCTAATGTGAGTTCGAAATTTAAAACTAGATATCTCTTCTTGGTGAACTTTGTCACATGACGTTGTTTGTTAGCTTGTACCACGCTTGTACGAATGTTATCATGTCAACATTTGTTATTTTAATTTTTAACTTTTTTGCGTTTCTTTTTGATGTGAAAATCTATAGACGAGGGTAAACCTGATTTTTGGCGTGGCGAGTGGCGACGCTACGCCGCGACTTCAAATTTTTATTTGTATTTGTAGTTGTTTTGTTAAATGCGTTTTCATTTGTATTTAATAACACTGAGTATTAATGTAATAAACAGATATTTATTTTATACAAAACAATTTCGATGTTCCACCTCTGCCAGGCGTCAAGTGACGGCTCACGATTTTTGTTAGTTATTTATTATGTACGACATTATTCTGTGATAGTGTGTTCTCAAAAGATTACCATTAAAAACGAATATGATATCATCATCTTCCCAGCCTTTATTATTTTCGAGATTATTTAGTGTTGGCTACCAGTTCAACCAGTTTTACCTGAATATCAGTTTTTCCACGGATCGACTGGCATCGGACCTCCGCAGCCCCAAAGGCAAGCCCCAATAGCAGTCCGATCCGGAAATCGAACCCGAGACCGCTTGATCTACAGTCGCTTACGGTAACCATCACCAGACCATCGATGCAGTAAAGATAAGAACATGATATAATGCAAAGTATTTCAATGTTTCTAAAGAATGATCTGTTTAGGAAATAGGCGTAAAGTTAAAAAAGCGAAGAATCAAAAAGTTCTAGCTTTTATTTTATAAATATGTATCTATATACCTAATTATTTTTTAAGTCATATGAAGAGCGACATGTAGATATTATACCTAATTAATCAGTACCTAATTTTGTTATGTAAAAAAAATAGAAACTGAACGGCTTATGCTAAAACAGGTTTGTAGACGAATCACAATTATGATTTATTACACTAGTAACACTGTTTTCACATACGAGGATACTGAGTTATCCAAACGTGACTTTCACTTGGCTCGTTGTCTATGAAGCAGCTCGCATTAGGTGATGATGGTTAATTTGTAATTAGGTACTTTTAAAATCAGGAAAAAACAAATTTTCTTCTTTTTTTGAACTAGAAGTTACCTCTACATGTGTGTTATTGATTTTATATCACAATTTACTGATACATAAAAGGATTCGTCGAAACTAGAATAAAAACCTAGCTGGTGTCCAAATCTGGATTAAACTCGAGTACGAACCGTTGTTATTGCCAATCTTGAAAAAAAAACAAAATAATAGAAATTGATTTGAAAAAGAAAACGTATAAAATGACAGCTTATATATAAAACTACAAAAAGCGACATACATTACATTAGGCAACCGATTGAAACCAAGTACTTTGCCATTTTGAACTGTTTAGTACCTACATACGTTCAAAGATTACATCTACTAATAGTGCTGTGTCTAATCCTAAACCTTGAAAACTACATGCCATTCTAGACTCTACAATAAAATACATACATAACGTTTTATAGCGGTGAACAATTTACAACAATAAACTAGTTTTAAACATCTAACCTTGACATGTAGTCAGTGTTGCCACTTGTTTATTTTATAATCTTTTTTTTTATTTTGTTCTTAATTTCAGTTACTCTAAATTTAAAAATTATAACGTATTCTGCGTACAAAATTATTAAAATATCCTTTATTGCTCAGTTACCTACAGTGGAATAAATTGTCAACAATTATAAAATAATTTATATTTCTAGTGAAGCCATACTTTATAATTTAAAAAAAAAACAATAGAACTGTCAACACCGAATTTTCGTTTCGCTACATAGCACCTTCATTTTTTGACCACGTGACGAAAATATATAGATTTGTGGTGTACTCTTTAATTCAGTACAACATTATAATTTAAATACTTTCAATATATCGCATCTATATGCATTTTCAAAGCATTTAATATAAAAAATTGGACTATTTAATCATGACCTGAGTGCCATATATAAGTAGAGAATCAAAAGGATTCTCAAATTATGATTGTTCCTCGTTCAATTTTGATTAATAATTACCGTTACTAAAACGCGATTACAATTAGGTACTTCCTTAACCATACAATAAAATACAAATAATACCTAACATAGATAAAGCAATAATAAATATTGTTATTTCAAGATGATTCTGGTATCTATTCGTTTGTTGTCAATTACAAATAATGACTTACCTATAAAACATATTTTTATTGTTACTAGATGTATGTTTTATTTATATATAATCGATATCTCGAAGACAATGAGTTTACATAGTAACTAAAATAAATAATAACATATAAAGACATCAATAAATATAGTGACATAATCTCAATATTTTAGTAACCTAACGTTAAATAACCTTATAGGATAAATAGTGACGAACATCTTTTCTTTATAAATGACTCTGCCAAATGGAGAGCATAGGCAGAATCCAAGAGTAGTGGTCACCATACTCATTGCGAATGCAGACAAACAAACAACGTAGCATGCTGACCCACATCATGGCGGTCTAGTGATGCTTCTGCACCATTAGGCCTCCGGTCTCGCACTGACCAACGAAACACGACAGCACGAACGCTATAATTTTAGGTTGATCTTCTGTGCGAGGGTAGTACCGCCCCGGTTGAGCAGGCCCGTTCGTGCTGATATCTGCGTCGCTCTACTACCATCTTCAAGATATTCATTAATAGCCTTTAATAGTCCACTGCTGGACATGGATCTCTTCTTAAAACGGAGGATGTAGCCTACCATTTCAAGCTGGCTACACTGTATAGTCTGTTTCAAAAATTTCATCTCTTTGCTTTCTGTTTTCTAGGGTTTCCTGCTTTAGCCGGCTCTCTGGGAAGGTTAACGCTCTTGAGCCAAGTTTCAAGTAGCGATGGTAGGCATTTACCATACTATGATCCGTCTGCTCTTTTGGTCTTTAAAAAGAAGAAAGCTAGCTAACAAATTATGATCTTGCACCCAATTACGCATCAGAATTGGAGTTGGAGATGAATAGTGTAATGAACACAATCATTTGTTTTATCACCATTATCAGCCTATTGTGTCTAGTGCACTGCTGGAAATAGGCCAAAATCGATTTCGAATCGATCGATTGCACTGTGATCGATTTGGGCTACTCGCATCATGTTCCTGCCAGTCATATATGTATGTAACTATTTAGAAATACGTATATTTGTGTGCCACTTATTATGTTCTGTGTGGGACAAAATATAGACAATTGATAAGTCTATGTTTTATTTTCTTTTTTTTGTGAACAACTCTCGCACAAGGACAGACTATGTGTCGCGAGGGACTTTATAAACATTCATGAAATGGACGCATTAAACACCCTGTCGAATATAAAGAACTAGTTTTTTCCCGCGGCTCCGATATGTCGGTTATCGCGGTAAAGAACAGCATTTATCCTTCCTCAAGAATCAAAGTATCTCCATTCTAAATTCTATTAAAATCGGTGCAGTGATCTTTAGTGAAGGCGTAACAGACAGACATATTAATTTTTGACCTTATAATAATTATTAGTATGGATATATATAATTAATTATGCGGTGAAACCCAAACGATGTCCTGCCTTACATCATGCCCTGAATGCCCGGACACCTGCACGAGAGAGGATATGATGGCTGCCACCGACAATGCTGTCAAAAAGGCCGCGTTCTGGTCTGCTAAGATCTAACTACACTGACACGAAACTTTTGCCGTCGAAACGCTAAGAAGAAGTCGAAAGACATTCGTCTTTCGACCGGCATAAATATTTCAGCTTAGTGAGTACATTTTCAAATGAATAAAACAATGTAAGAAATATGTCCAAACAGGTAAGAAAATCTAACACGTTACGACTATCAATCTCACTTATGCCTTACATAATATATTTTATAGCAAGAACAAGGCATAAATAACAGCACCCTCATTATCATAAACATCTATTTAGCCGGTATCGAAGCCTTAGGTATTCACAGACTGCGCTTGTAAGCGTTAAAGTTTTATACTTTACTCATCCTAGCTTACCTATCAGTTTTAGATGTACTTGAGCTTTGATAGAACATAGTCAAGACTTAGGTAATAGGTAGGTATATGATCTGAAGAAATAGTACCTACTCTACGAACTTCTAAACTTTCGAGTTATGAGTTTTTTTAGATGCAAGCAAATTAAACGACAAAGTTTTGTTGCAGGTGATTTTAAATTACACTGACGATCCTAATTTAGGACAAATTTGTTATTATTTCAACATTCTATGAATTACTAGCTGAACCCCGCGGTGTTACCCGCGGTTATTGTTGTCCGCGAGTAACACCGCGGGGCAAAGTTAGTCTAAAAAAAGTAGCCACTGAAAGTCCCGTCAAAATTCGTCCAGCGTTCCAGAAATTACCCGGCACAAAAATTTTTTTCACCACATTTTTGGTATATGTACCGTGTATACATACATATGCATTTAGTTAAAAGCGGTTATTTTAATGTTACAAACAAACACTCCAATTTTATTTATTTGTATAGATATGTAAACTAGCTTTTGCGCGCGGCTCCGAGTTTTTGCGTGTTTATTGGTTATCGCAGCAAAGAGTTGCCTATGTCCTTCGTCAACGGTCAAAGCGGTTTGGCCGTGGAAGCAAGACAGACAGAAATAGTTACTTTCGTGTTTATAAGTATGGATTACGTGAGTTGATCGTGCTTATATCACAATATTTGATAGACTCTTTTAGTATGTGACGGTAAACGGCTAAAATAATATAGTTACCTATTTACAATAACTAAATGAAGTATCTTATTTCAATTACCTATACTTTGTTCTTGTAAAGTTATGGTAAATTTATACAGGTAATATGATCTCCAACTACTATTAAAGCTTGTTGATGTCACTATACTCGTAGATATGTATATACAACAACAATAGGTAATTGTATTGTTTGTCAAACTTTTAATATTGTGAACATTCCTAAGCTTTTACGAACTTTTTACATTAATTGTATCTACTTAAATGGGACCAACGTATCTTACTGTTAAGATCAGACTCTCAAGAGGCTAGATATCAAAAATAAGTTAGATTTATAAAACACTTACCTAAAGAAATCATTCCTGCAAAATAGCTTGTTATCCCTAGAATAGCATTTGTCTGCGAGGGGCGCGCGGCAGTCAGCACATCGTACGCACGCCGCGTGCCACGCCCGCTCCAGCACATGAAGCAAGAACTTGTCCAAGATCGGCTTCTCGCAGCCGGCGCAAGCCATCGCGCCGCCTGCCTCCCCGCGTCCTATAAAAACCAAAAACATGTGAATTTTTGTAACGTTTCAAGATGGTTTTCCCGTCACCCGATCGATGATCAATATACTCTGGGCTTTCATCCAACATGCATTCTTGATAGTTTCATATCTAAATTAAAGTTAACAATAATATCTTTCCATACATCTCACACACAGTCGTGTGATCCTAAAGGCAGTGCCTGCAATTTTATGGTACCCAGACAGCTGATAAAGATATTTAAATAAGTATTTCTTAACACCTCTAAACTAATATTATAGAAATGTAAAGTTTGTGAGGTTGTAGGAGGTTATTTCTGGATCTGCTGAACCGATTAGGATAATTCTATTACCAATAAAAAGCAACATTATTTGTGTGTGATATAGGCTAAATATTAACGCTTGAAATGTTTACCGCGGCAGTCGACATACACGCGGCGGAGACGACTACCGACAATATAGTACATAATATAGATAAATAACTCCCGTACACAACAAAAGATCGTGTTCATTAAATAATACTTTATTATTTCTCTTATAAGGTCTATAATGTTTGTGACGGAATTTTATGGCTACTAGATCTTTTGTCAGAATGCAGAAATGCACATACCTACTTACCTATTTTGTTCTTTTCTAAGCTTCATATGTTTTTAAGTCATGTCATTGCGTTGATTCAAATCTTAACATCAATTCAAAAAGTCAAGGGAATAAAATATCCTGAATACAAAAATACCTCTTCAAATAAATAATGCTGATTTTTCATACAAAGATTTATCGCCCTCAAACTATGTACTCAGAACGCGATTTACCTACGCCACGCAGCCTACGTACGCCATTTTCTTTACTCCACATTAAACATAAGCAAATGCCAGAATGTGACCATATGAATCTTATAAACATGTATTTACGTGCTACCTAGAAAACAGCTAAAGAGGCCATATACGCCGCACATAGGTGTTCAATAGTTCATTTCATCATAAAGTTGGTAGCACCGAACAGGTACCAACATAATGGGATTGTGTTTTACGATCGATAAAGCTTAGGCAGAATAAAGTTTTATTAGCATATGTTATTACCGGGTACTGGGCAGGGGCGGTTCCAGCCTGGAATTTTGGGGAGGGTCACTAATAATTAATTTAAGTCGAGTAAATTAGACTTTATTGCACAATATTCAATTTTATTGCACATATTAGAAACAAATCGATATGTATTGTTTTTATTGGTAAGTCTATTTAGATGACAATATTTGAATATTTGAGACGTGTGGGACAATCTCTTAATGAATACTTAGAGGACCTAGCTCCGTTGGAGGGGGGGGGGGGTTTGGTGAGGGGGGATATGAAGGGTGTGTGTGGGACTCCGGACAAATCACGCGGCGGCCTAACTCGGCTATCAAGAGGAGCTCCAGAAACACATCAGCGGCATCTGGAGTACTCACTGCCGTACCTCACAAGTGAGGCACATCCCAGGGTAGTTAGATTCAACCCCGTGGCATCCCTCCCTACTTGCCAGTATTGCCGCGACCAATACTGGTGACAGATTTCGACAGATTTGTCCGCAGTGGTGGCATTGTGCCGTAACCACACGTCCGATTCTGTTCAGATATTCACCGAAGCAACCGTACCCGGTGAGCATCTGATTGAGTCGGTAGGTGACACAGTCAGCTCCCTCTATCGAACCTTGGCGTTGTTGGCGCGTTGGCTGGCACAAACCTGGGCGAGTAGCAGACGATGTGGCGCTCCTGCTACCACTCGTACTCGGAGGATTAGCCGCCCGAAATACTCTTCGAAGCTTTACCGACTGTCCAGGATGAGCCTAGGTACTTAATGTACTAACTCACCTGGCCTACAGTGTCATCCACCCGGAGGCATGAGATGGATGGTTGAGCCATGGAGGCACCACTTTCAGGCTCAACTCATGAGTCTTATACACAACACAAGCCACTCCTTGCTCGGCGAGCAGAAGCACCTCCCCGAAGCATTACCCTCTAGCCTGTATTATTGTATCGTCTACATAGCAGGCGACACTGAGGCCAGAGGCAGACTATTGCGAAGGCCTGCTATATGCGAGGTTCCATAACAATGGGCCCAATAAAGATCCCTGGGGAACCGCACAACACACCTCTCTTCGATTTGCCACTCCGTTCACATCGACAAACTTCACTGCCTTGTCACGCAGATAGGCCTCTATGATGGCATGCAGGTGAGGCGGCACCATGTAATATTCAAGGGCCGCCCTGATAGCGCGCCAGGGAAGGCGTTAACTAAAGCGTTAACGATATCAAGGCTAACTGTCAACACGACCATCCCGATCACAGGTGCCCGCTGATAGGGTCAGAGATAACTCTTTCAAAGAGTTTCTCCGTTTCGTTCAGGCAAGTTGGAACGCAAAGATAATATCTGCACCTTACTTTTTGAGGAGCACCAGTCTCGCTTCTTTTCAGTCGAGGGGGGAGATACCGAGGCCGAAACACTGAGTGAAAATTTGCCTCAGTTTGTCTCTCAGCACCGACCTGGAATTCCATCAGGTCCAGGGGCGGTGTTGCGGGAAGCCAGTCTCCATACGGCTCGATCCAACTCTCCCTCCAATGCCTCACACACGTCGGACTAGAGTTGCCGGTCCAATTGCGTCGGAGAGATTGGGGGGTAGTCCTTGGAAAGAGCGTGTCTGTCTAGCACTTTTCCTAGAAACTCTGGTCCAGACTAGTTGTGTCAGCTGAGTCTTTATGGTAGAGCAAACCTGAATCACGAGTCTTGCAAGGCGAAGTTTTGTTGTTCACATTTTGTTACAGTTGTAATTTATAGGTGGTAAACAATTCCTATCCTTTGATTCTTATGTCTATTGAACAATTATGGAAACTAAGGAAAAAAAATAAGGTTAAAAAAAATTACATGTGTACGATTTTGGGGGGGGTCGTGTCCCCTGTGACCCCCCCCTTGGAACCGCGCCTGGTACTGGGTGTAATAGGTACGTAGGGTAGCGCTTGGCCGGTAAAGTATCTAGGTAGACTCCACGCACGAATATCGTCTACCTAGTAGTAATAATTTTCAATTATAATTTTCTGTTAAGTATTTAGTGCTTCTCGATGAATTATGATGATGGGTGCTGTATTTTAATTATTTTTTCTTAGGCGTCAGTGCTTTTTTAAAAAAATATTTTAAGGCAGTAAGTTAGTTCACCTGTCTTTAGTTTTCGAGAACGTTAAAAACATTTTGTTATTCAATTTTATTTTTAAATTGTCAATAATTTAAAAAGGTTAAAGAAATGGTTTTGATGTTTACAGCCATAAGAGCTTAACTAGAATAACATATGTCTTTGATATTTTGGAAAAGACTATTTGAATGGCTAAAATGGTGAAACCGCGGGCAAAAGTTAGTAATGTATACCTATACCTGAACAGCTAGACCTATTATGGTCTGATAATATGTCTACAAGTTGCCACTACAATAATAGTTACGAATACCAGTCAATAAAATTAAGATACTGACATCAGGTTATCGTTACATCGAAGGCTAAAATTAAAAATAAATGTTTATACATTTTTCATGCAAATCTTTGACACATCACATTGTTATTACACGATATAAATACTAAATGACAAGTGTAGCGGGCGCCCTTTTTAAAAAAGAACTTCACATTTTTTTCACGTGACATTTATTGGCTAAATTTATGAAGGTCGCCGCGGTTTTACATTCCATATTCAAATCTGAACGTCCGATTGGTGCCGCGCCATTTCAGTTCGTTCAGAAATCTGTGACGGGTATAATAGCCGTTATGGATATTCGGCGGTGCGTGTGATTCTCCGGTTAAAATTTACCGCTGTCACGGTGTTTAGTCTGTGGATTTTGGTATTAATGTTACTCTGACACTGCTATCTCTGTTATAGGAACAGGTTTCTAACATCTTGGGGACTAAGAATACAGTTTTATACTCAGATATATTAATAAAAATTTTGGTTGGCAATACGGCGTACACTCAGAAGCTCTAATGTCACCAGTATCTGACAAATTACATGCAGAGGGACAATATTTTTTTCAGGCTATAGATTTGCTTGTATGTAGTTCACTGTATCGTAAATAAATACATATGTCTCCTTCCTTAAAACGAATATTACAAAACATCTCGGAAAATATCATTTTAACAGCTTTTTATTTCTATTACAAATTTTAATCAAATACACATTGAAATATATTGCTCAATTGAATAGTCTAAAACAGTGACGTCACAAGTTGGTACTCAGTACATTTTTCATACAAAGTTGTCGTTTTGACAGATGATAAAAAGTAACTGATTTGACTAATGTGTGAACTACCCTGTCTGGGAAAGGAAGGCCGTTGGGCGGTAGCACAGTTCAACAGTGAAAATCTTGTCATTCTGATTTCAAATAAGATGTTAACTTCTGGACATATCATGATAATAATTGTAATATCAATATAACTATGTTTAAAATCAAACCTACTTACGTAAAATTGGTAATTCTTAACTGAACTTGTTTACTTCCTTAGCAAAACATTTAATTTAGTTGTAAATGAGCGTATTGTATGGAAACGAAGGATTTGTCAAGTTCATTGTTACCTGAAATACCTACAGCTAAACAGGACAAACTTTAACACTGGAATACATAATAAGGCACTTTAACTTGAGTCGGATACCTACGTTATATTTAGAACATTTTTTTTAAATATCATTTATAGAATGTAAGTGAGTGAAGTGTCAGTTTTATTTTCGCAGATGGGCAGGCTCGACAGGAATGTTACAGTCTCATGGAAGACTAGGGTTAAGAAACATACCTACACAAAACATAGACAAAGAACGCCCAGACTTAGAACACCAATTTGTGTGGTGTCATACTAAGTGTTAGTTTGTGTGGTCTACAAATTAGTTTGTATTCTCGTGGAGGATTTGAACTCACGACACACAGAGTAAATAGCGGTGAAGTGTCCGCTTAAAGCACTACGGCACCTATGCAGTCAACTGCAGGGCATCAACGCATTCTGTGAGACTGTGACTCTTGGTACCCTTGACCAGCGGTAGTCACATAAGTGTCTGTTCTTTTGACCCCATACCATAAAAAAAACATTATGCTTTTCCACATAAAAAAAATGTAGGATCAAACATTTGTGGTGACTTTCACACTCAATTAAACAACAAGTAAAATTATAACCAAATAAAAAACCGACTTCAAGAACGATCAAATCGATCGATTTCTCTTAGAGGCCCTCATCAGATGTTAGTGTCCTTATCATGGTACCGCCTCTGGGATATCTCCTTTCCATTATAAAATGAATCATTAAAATCGGTTCATTAACGACAAAATCATCCGCGAAGACACATAAAAAAACATATAGGTATACGGTCGAATTGAGAACCTACATCTTTTTTGAAGTCGGTTAAAAATAGTCATTGAAGGTAGAGAGCAGTGCACTATTTCGTTGTTCGATGTATCTCTATTAGATGTACTAATAAACGTGTAAATATATATGTATATCTTTTTTTTTTTTAAGAAGACAACTCCCGTTTTAGGATGTCGCGGGGGACTATATAAACATTCATAAAACGGATACAAAGAACACCCAGACTCAGAACAACAATTCGTGGTTCACACCAAGTGTTGTCACGTGTGGGATATGAACCCATAACACTTGGATCTGAAGAAAGCGGCGTGCCGACTGCTTAAGCCACAAGGCCAACCATGCAATCAATATAGGTAGGTATGTATCGCTGCGAGAACTTCGTATGATTAGTTTTAAATCTACATCGTCAAATTAAAAGTTCTCGCGCCGATACGTACTTACCTATACAATGTCCCAACACTGTGACCCCCAGGCATTATCAGCCTCTTCTGCTGTAGGGCCATAGGTATAACCTTTTCCTCCACAAATCTGTTTCTCCCAAATCTTTGTAAAGAAAAGCAGATATGCAAATAAATCAAAACATTTAATTATTTTTGTTTCTAACTTTGTTTGATTGTTTTACAAATAAAAAAATCATCGTATGGTGTCGTGAGACACCAGATAGGAACGAATTTCCTTATCATAAAATATAGAAAATAATATGCAACAACTATTTTCGTTATACTAAAGTTTTCATTCACGTTCTTTAAAAACCACAAAATTGTCTTAACACCTTTATTTGATATAAAATGGTTTTTAAAAATTTATAATAAAAATAAATAACCAGAGCTTGTGTTATGGGTAATAGACAACTGATATGAATACATCTTTTTAATTCAAATACATACATAATCTACATAGAACACACTCAAACTCCAAAAAAACAAATATTTGTATATCATCCAACCGGGATCCGAACCCGAGACCTCAAGCAGAGCATTCGCATACGCTACCATAGCGACACCGACGCAGTAATCTTACGTTACGGACGCTTTTTGCTGTCTAGAGCCGGGGTTCCCAAACTGTGCGCCGCGGCGCCCTGGGGCGCCGCAGGAAATAGCGAGGTGCGCCGCGAGTCGGTCTTCTATCATTATCCGAAAGGGTTAATTATTTGCGGGTATCCATACCGCAACAATATTTTGACCGCTCGCATCATAGGTTCTTAAGGCCTTGTCCTACGTAGACGAAGCGAATTACAATTTATAATGCGATCCGACGCGGTGATTTTCAGTATAATAAGAATGTACTCTGAGGCGGTGACACGCGAATCCAAAGCGATACGATGCGACGCTGCGCTAAAGTTAACTTCAAAAGGTTCAACATTTTCATTTCCTTGCAACGTCATATTTGTGTGAAGCTGGATTTTCAGCAGTAACCGTAATCAAGAACAAATATTGCTCAAGAATTAAGGTGGGGAAAGAAATGAGAGTGGCAGTCTCAAACCTTATCCCACGCTTTGAAAAACTGGGCGCAGAATACCAGGCTCACCCATCACATTGATTTGTCTACTATCATTGAGAAATTATTGTTTTTTATTTTTGTGTTTCTTAAGTTTCTTTCGTAGATTGTTTGTTGCAATTCTCATTTTTTAAATAAATAAATAAATAAGTTTTTTACCGTGGATGTTTAAATTAAAACTTAAAAAATTTTTGTGCCTTGCAACCAATAATAACTACTATTGTAGGTAAAAGAATTAGCTTTTGATTCTATCTGTCTAATGGCTAGGTACGGAGGGGGGGAGGGGGGGGGGGCGCCGTGACAATATTGTAATCTTGAAAGTGCGCCGTAGGCTGAAAAAGATTGGGAACCCCTGGTCTAGAGTAACCCCCCTTAAGGTAACCCCAACGCCCCTTAAGGAACTTTGTTCCAAAAATATTTTTTATAATGTGGTTATACTAACTTATACGCTGTGTATAACGTAGTATATCGTTATAGTCATAAAACCGCAAAAAACAGTTTCTACATATATCTATTAAAACTGTTTCGACAATGTGTTAAGCCGATGAGAAAACCGCAACATTTTATTAAATCAACATTTTAACGTGAAACGCTTGTATGTTTGTCGTCCAATTACTCAGAAACCGCTAAACCAATTTACATGTACACAAGGATCCGGGCTTACTAATGAGTACTTAACTTTACTTTTTAATCTTATTTTATTACCACAACAACAAGTGTCTATAGTGGTTTAGATTTTTTGAATTTTTCTTATAGATACAAAATAATGCTCTTTTTCAGAAAATGGTATTTTATTTAATAATAATATTAAAAACATAGGAATACTTAAATATCAACGTTTTTAGGCAATAAAATACCGAAAAATGTTAGATTTAGTTTAAAAATTCAGTTGATTTATTTTTTGCATGTTTTTGCAACATTTAAATCTATATTTTTGCATTTTGTTGCACATAATGTGGAACATTTACAACGTTTTACACAAACTCATCAAAAAACGTATATAATTATAAAATTTATATTAGATTTTCGAATATACTAATTGTCACATGTCACTTTAACACTGACTTAATAGGACGTAATATTTTTACACATAGGTACATTAAGAAAAAGCTCCTTCAGGATTTTCATTCTAGCAAATTAGGAAACGTTCAATGAAATTCAATTCTATTTTTCAAGTCAATTTGTAAACATACCTATTTGAAATATAATAATACAATTAAAATTACAATGAAAATTTTCATCTAAATCAAAATATAACTATGGATCTCAGATTACTTGTAATTAGAGCTATGGATAAATTAGAGGCATCGTATCACTACCGACAAAATTGTTTCCAGATTTAAAAAATGTTGACAAGAATTTGCAAGTTAAGTTCACTTATTTAATAAATCTTAACGATATACGTATTTACTGATTTATTAATCACACAAATGGAAACATTTTTCAAAAAAAATTGTGGTACCGGTGTAGTAAGTACTTATCATATCTATATTTCTATCTACTTAAAAAGGATTATTTTAAACAAACCTGAATATGAGTTGGTAGTAACTGGAAACAATTCATTTTTTTATACAGTGCAATCACTGCAGGTTCTTTTTTTGGAAAAATGTTGCTCCCGCCCTTTTTACTGCTTACTGTATTTTAACTTGTACCTATTGTCTATAAATTTGGTGTAAAAAAAAAACAAATGATGGGAACAATAAGGACAATAAATCCTTTAATGTTAGCTATCTATCTCTTTCGTTGGTACTTTTGTACTCGCATGACAGAAGAGGAAGGAAGGTTAGTTGCCAAATGACCACCCAGCTTTATTGTTATCAGGTTGAAATAGGCGCGTGCTATTTTTTTAATATGATTTTTTTATGGCCTGCTCTGCCTCAAATTTGAGGGTGTCCTTCGATTTCCTTGGGATCCCATCACCATATCCTGATATACCACATGGCAAGCATACCCTTTCGAATACAAAAATAATTGTTCAAATGGGTCCAATTTTGATGGAGTAATCAGTATACATACATAAAAAACCAATCAAATTGAGAACTTCCTCGTTTGGAAGTCGGTTAAAAATATGTCATAATCTTTGACTTTTTTTAATATGTAGTAAGTACCACAAGTTAACAAATCTTGGAGAATTGTAAAACAACAAAAGTAAATACGAATAAACCACAGACAATGGTAAATCCATAGACTTCCTAGAAGTCCCGGATTATTTTTTAATCCGCATTGTTCTGTGTTACTGGCAGGCGAAGGACAAAAGTTTTAAATGTTTTAAAAGCGAGACAAGGGGTTTACTTCAGGTTTGGCAGATCCCTTACTTTTCTCATAACTTTTAATGAATAGAGTCAGTCGTGTTAATTATAATAAAATGTGATGTTAAAACATTTACCGTTACTTTCTAAGAAAAGGTTAAAGTTAAATAAATAAGTTGTGAATTCTGAAGTTTTAACAGTAACAGTGTACAAAGTAAGATGAAATGTTGTATAAAAATACCCGAAAATAATGGCGCAGTTTAAGAAAACTTTTAATTGTTTTAAGCGTTTATGAATAACACGAAGAAGTTAAAAACTTATAACTTGACTACATAAAAAGTTTTGATGAAATTAATATAGCCTGTATCAGGTGGGCTATTATTACGAATCTATTGAACCTTCATTTATAACATCGATTGAGTAGTGTAACCGCTACGGTGAACATACAAACATACATAAACTGGCCAAAAAATTGCGCTTCCTTTTGGATTGAAGAAGAAAGTGACCAAAATTAATAATAATGATCAGAAGTAGAAAATAGTCTCTCATAATCAAGAAAAACAGTAAATAAGGAAAAAATGGAATTTTGATTTTGGAATGTATAAAACTATTTTCTGGAAGAACCAAGAGTTAGCTGCATAAGAGCATGAGTATGATGTGCCAATGGTAAACAGTGCCTTTTTCTCCCGCTTTAGGAATGAACATCCTGTGTCGCGGGGAATTTTACAAATATACAAGAAACGGATACAAAGAACACCCAGACTCATAACGACAATCTGTGGACCACACAAAGTGTTATTCCATTCCACTTGGCGCGTGCGACGTGGCGACTTCTTAAACCACTGAACCCACCGTGCAGTCCATATGTAACACAGGGATGTAGGTACCTACTAACAGTCGCTTACTTTATTGTTTTATTCAAACAAAAAAGGATCCGTTCTATGGTTTTATTTTCATTGACCACAGTACCATTCACACAGAACATATTCCAGATTAAAAAGAAACACCAATATGATTTAATCACACATTCATTCTCTCACACACAGACAATTACATACAACTTGTGTATTAATATTATATTTATATACCTACATTGCATGTTTAGGTATATTACTGCACGGTTGGCCAGTAGTGCTTTAAGCGGTAGCCACGCCACTTTCTACTGCGCCAAGTATTATAGGTTCAAATCCCACACGGGACAATTACTTGTGTGATCCACAAATTGTTGCTCTAAGTCTGAGTGTTCTTTGTGTCCGTTTCATGTATGTTTGTATAGTCCCCCGCGACACAGGTTGATATTCCTATAATGCTGGGGTTGTCTCTTTAAAATAGAAATAGAACAAGTAAAATTGTAACAAAAATAAAACCGACTTCAAGGTTCGACTCGGTTTCTCTTGGATACCATCATCAGATCTTAGTGTCCTTATCATGGCATCACAGTTGGATATCTCCTTTCCATTAAAAAAACAATCATCAAAATCGGTTCATAAACGACGAAGTTATCGGTGAACATAAATAAAAAAAATATAGATATACGGTCGAATTGAGAAACTCCTCCTTTTTTTGAAGTCGGTTAAAAATAGGTACATAGATTATTTTGTTGACTGTACAGCTTCGGTGGTGCAGTGGTAGCGTATGCGACAGTTGTAATGAGTTCTCGGGTTCGATTCCCGAGTAGAATAAATTATTTACGAAAAAAAAGTATAGAAATAAATATTCTATTAAACAATCTAGCGTTTATAATGCATACTCTACTTAGTTTTAAAGTAGATAGTACTATGTGTCAGGTAACCGAAAAATAATATTTTTATAAATACTTTATTCTATAGACTTCAAAAATATATATTTCATGTTTATTTATTTAATATCCAAGACTCAAAGTAATGTTTTAATCTTAAGAGGTTTTAAACTATACCTACACGTTTTTAGGGTTCCGTCTTAAAGGCAAAAAACGGAACCCTTATAGATTCGTCATGTCTGTCTATCTGTCTTTCCGTCCGTATGTCACAGCCACTTTTTTCCGAAACTATAAGAACTATAATATGGAAACTTTGCGCGAGAGACTATTCCAAAATAGCAAAATGTCCCCCCCCCACATCCTGTAACTTCTAAAATAAGAGAATCATAAAACTAAAAAAAAAAATATGATGTACATTCTTCCAACTTCCACCGAAAAGATCCAGTAAGTAGTTTTTTTAATACGTCATAAATCGTAAACCGCAATTTATCGATCAAAGTTACAACGAACTACAAGAACTGTTATATTATGTTACTTGCTGCTACGGAACCCTTCTTGTGCGAGTCCGACTCGCACTTAGCCGCTTTTTTATCTAATTTAAGCTACAATTGCTTCCATTTTGAATGAAAAACAAAGTATTTAAATACTGAAATGAATACAAGCTACTAGTAGTAGATCCGTATCGTTTAAATTTTTTAGAAGTATAATTGTTTTTTTTACTTATCTAATTAATCGTAATTTAATTCAATTTATTTTATCTGTATTTTGCTTAGGATATAAATGGCAAGTATTTATATTTTAATTGACGTTAGTTACGTGTTCGCGATTTTATATGTTATATTATGTAAGTATACTTGTATTTGTTTTGAGATTTAAAACAAATATAAACTAGTATTTACTATGCAAAAAGTTTCATTAAAATCGGGTTAATTTTTTCCCAGTTTCAACATGCAAAACTGACCACTGTATTATAAATTTTTCACCCGACTGACTACGGCGAAGTAAAAAGGGTAATAGTTTTGGCAATCTATGTAAGTATGTTAAAATGTTTCAACGTAGCGTCTAAATTACTGGAAGGATTTTAAAGAAAGGTTTCAATAGATTCACTTCTAGCACCCAATGGCGCGAGTAACATTGAAGATACAAATTTTACGGATTTTACTTTTTCTTTATTTTATTTTTCGAAGTTTATTTTAGGTTATTTATAATTAAAGTAAGTGAACTATATAGAGAATAGGTAACTATGAGTACTACTAAGAAAGAAAACTGTTTTATATAAATAAGTAACCATTTATTGTACCAAATCCTCGACATAGGGAAATCATAGGATTAATATATTTTACGCAAATAGTTGCCTATGTGTTATTCTGATGAATAAGCTATATAACTGTAAAGTATCATCCAAATCCGTTTAGTAGTTTTTGCGTGAAAGAGTAACAAACATCCATCCATAGTTACAAACTTTCGCGTTTATAATATTACTTAGTAGGATTACTTAAGCTAGAACTTTTACAAAAGTTTGTTAATGTCGCTTTTTCAGCATAAAAATTCTAATTTCACAAAATGTTAGATAATCTTTAAATCTGATACATTAAAATATGGTGTTCATAGACTTGCCTACAACTTTTGTTTAAATACTTTTTTATTGCTTAATATTGTATCATACATCATACCACGGGTACACGGTGAAGTGACTGTTTTCCATAACACTTTTATTATGGGACTCGAATATATCTTAGAAAGAAAGTACCTGAACATCCTATATAATGCTAGCCACTATAGGGAGACACATCATCGCGTGCTAAGAACAACCCACAGCGTATACCTACCAATAACAATAATAGTAATGAATTAATTGCCAAGAACCTCGACCAACACCTTAAGAGGCTCACGTTAGATGAGTCTGGGATCTGATGCAGAAAGGAGGACTGCTCCTTGACACGGCTCGTATTGTGAGGAGGTTCCTGTCTTTGGAGCCCTAACCACCGGTTTCTTTGTTCCTGTACCCGAAGTCGGTGGTCCACTATTTTTTATATTTTTAAAAGTATTTGTTTCTACTCGTATATGTATATTTAAAAATGTAAATAACATGTTATAGTAAGTTTAATAGAGAGAAAAGTAATGAAAGTTTTCCCAAAATTTTTCAAACAATGAAAGTACAAGTTTTCAAGAAGGTACATTATTATTACTAGTACTATTTGGCTAGATGGGTATATATCTTTTTTTTTCTTTTATGTTTGTCCCTGCCAAAATGACTCTAGTCTGCCTGATGGAAAGCATGAGCAGAATCCAAGAGTGGTGGTCACCATACTGCGAATGCAGACAATGCATCAATGCAGCATGGTGACCCACACCATGGCGGGCTAGTGATGCTTCCGCATCATTGGGCCTCCGGTCTCGCACTCACCAACGAAACACGACAGCATGATCGCTGTCATTTTACGCTGATCTTCTGTGCGAGGGTAGTACCGCCCCGGTCGAGCCGGCCCGTTCGTACACATTTTTTCAAGTTTCATGGTAAGGTGACATCTAAGGTCATGATCTGCCACACAATTTTTCTTAACCAGGATACGGTATACGAGCTAAGTTGCAGTAAGTAGGCTTCTTTTAGGTATAAGATGGCTGTAGAAACTTCAGAATATATACTGTCTTTCCTCATAAATATTTCCGACATTTAACACACAACGCCATCTAGTCCTCAAGCTAGGCAGAGCTTGTGTTATGGGTACCAGACAACTGATATTAATACATATGTATTTTTTTAAATACATAGGTAAATACATTATACATAGAAAACACCCAAATTCCGATTACAGTTCATACAGGCATTTGGTCCGACCCGGGAATCGCATCCAAGACCTCAAGCACTGTAGTCACACGTACCACTGCGCCGAGGCAATTTAATCTTTGTATAACACGAGATTAAAATAAGGTAGGTATCTACCTCGTTTATTTTCTCTCTATGGTGTAAGTGTATATTATTGCGATTATATATTTCTGACTGTCCATGTGACACCAATATAGCACTGGAAGAAATATTAAGTGTGTGGAATGGCCAATGGTACCTTACTGCTGGTGGGATAAAAACAAATAGCGACATAGCGTTAACTACACGGATGACCTAGTGGTTAAAACGAGCACTTTGCGATTAATACTGGGCTAAGTATTGTTGGTTCAAGCCTTGCATGAAACAACACTTTATTGTTTTAGGTAATCTGATTGTTTTTTGCGTCCGATTCAGGTATGTTCATTAAGTTGCCCGCGACAAAGGATAGGTGTTCCTTGTCTTTAGCAAATAGGTAAACATGACAGTCGGAAGATAAAATAAGATGGAGTAACCTCGTGGTAATATTTAGAGAGTATTGAATCAGATACGAACTGCAGTATTTGAAGATGTTTACTATGAATATGGAATATTATAGAAATGTACCCATTGTCGCTATATTACTGCCTCGGTGGCGCAGTGGTAGCGTACGCGACTGCTGTTCTTGAGGTCTCGGGTTCGATTCCCGGGTCGGATCAAATGTTTGTTTGATCTGCAAATATTTGTTTCGGAGTTTGGGTGTTTTCTATTTATAATATGTATGTATTTACAGAAAAAAAGAAAATACCAAAGTATTCATATCAGTTGTCTAGTACCCATAATACAAGCACTGCTTAGTTTAGGACTAGAAAGCGTTGTGTGTTAGATGTCCGAAATATTTATTATTATTATTTTATCTTTCCTCTATAGTTATAAATAGGTTATTATTTTTAAACTATTTGTAGGTATGTGTATATACCTTCCTACTAGAAGCACTCGTTGATATAAACTAGTAAATGTACCTACCTAAGTAATTGTGTATAAAGATACACAATGACTTAGGCATGGCAATGTAAAATAATAAGAAAAAACATGTTATATCATCGTTAAATTGAAAACTTCAGATGCGTAATGTGAAAAGTGTATGTGTGTATGTGGAATGTATATCTACTTTATTGTACCTATATATATGTATGTTATTATATCGACTTTACCTAATGGTTTCTTTAAATCTTTTGGGAGTCCCTTCTTTAATTCCTATGTTAAATCTCTTTCTTTCTCGTTCTACATTACATGTCCCTAAGTATAGCCAAAGTAAGTAGGTAATCTCAATGAACTCAAAAGAAAATTATGAATAAAGACTTCAGAACTCACAATACTAATGAATAATTGTTTGCATCTTTAGTGGAAAAAAATTGGATAAATATGTGAATTACATGTAGGTAGGTACTTAGTAATAGGGTAATGATTCAGTACCTAAGTATAGGCAAACTTTATATTTTGTATGTGTAGCTAAATAAGTAGGTACCTATAGCTCGTTCTTTTACCTAAATTCTAAAACAACAATAATACAAACAAAAACCTTATAAAATGCTAAGTCTGTCTTTTTGTGTTGACAACAAAAGTTACAAGGAACATAAACCACTGGATAATTTTAAAATCTTAATAGTGAACTAAAAGCCTTGATACCTGATCTTTACTATACCTACACCTAAGTATTACAGTTAGCTAGATAAAACAAAAAGGTAATACCTACGTATACAAAATATTATGAAGAGGTAAACTTGGTGAATTTGTACGTTTAGACTATCCTAAAGTATGGTGGTTCGAAATTGGAAAATTGTTTGATGAAAAATGTTGCAAAAACAAAGAAAATTTTGTAAAGAATTGCTTTTGAGAGAAGCAGATGACGCTGCGCGAATCAATCAATAATATAGGCACCTCGCTTTAAATAATGATATTATTTTCTATTTGTATGAATAAATAATAATTAATACCTAATTCATAACTACAACCATCAATACCATCTCATGTTAAGGCACAAATTAAAAATTCACAACAAAATCTTGTTCCAAAAAGTAGTCCAATGTTACCCGATCTTAGTTAAAGCATTGTATTTAGTTTTCTTAAAGATAATTATATTACATGTGGGATTAAAAATATTCAATTTTGGCAGTAATAAGTAGTCGCGAATATTTACATTATTGATGTAGGCCTATCTCTTTTAGCTAGGCCTAATATTATGAGAGATATCGAAGCGAAATTCCTCGTAAATACATAAATAGCCGACTGTAAACCTATGTTCAGACTATTGCTAAGGTAATAAAGAAAAAAATTAAGTCAGGTCAATGACAAAAAATTATAAATATAGATATTATTTGGGATTTGCGTTTGAAAATATAATGAAACTTTTAATAATCCTTTAGATGTGTTAATAAAAATGTATTTGTTAACACTTTGGTATATAAAAATATAGTTATCACAATTTGATTAGGTACTTAAAGGTTACCTAATAAGTAGGTAGGTACGTGTCTAGACGTAATTATAACCATGGTTTAGTTACAGCCTTTGTATGACATAGGTAAGGTAAGATAATACTTTACCCCATATAATTTTATTAAATGAATACTACAAAATAAAGGTAAACATAAAATTATGAAAACAACCTCCATACGTCGGCATAGTCTATCACTCACAGTTCAAAGTTCTAAAACACAGGACACTAACTTTTACCAATGTGGTGTTGATGGAAGGGGGCATGGGCCCCCCGTCCTGCAGTAAGGAAACCCGCCACTTCGGCACCTATTCACGGCACTTCACTGACACACCGCGACGATCGCGCCGCCAACTAACACGCGCGACAACCAAACGCGTACTGACTAAACCCCGGCGCTGATCCACGGGACTGCATCTTTTGATATTTTGAACAAACAAACAAAAAATTGCTTTATACTCTTAACATACAGTTCAAAATCAAATAGCACTATTTCTAGATTTGAAAACGCAAAGCAACAAACCTTTAGCTAGGAATTTGAACTTTAAGTTGTTAAAACTTAAGTATGTTTTGATTTACCTCAATAGAACGCCGAAAGATACCGTCTCGTCAGTCGTCAAAATCTAAAGAGCCTCGCTTTTTCACACACCACACACTACCAACAAGGATAGCGATACATTTTATTTACAAGCGTAAAAGAGAAGGAAGTAGTAGCGCTTAGAAACGGGCGTGGCTCAAGAGAACGTCCAGTAACGTCGAAGGGCGGCGCCTGCGGTGTATTTTTCTACGGTTTTTTTCGTGCGTGTTCTGTGCGGTAGTGGGATTTCATTTTGTGGGACACGTGCGGCGTTCGCAGTAAATTTAAATTGGCTCGCCGGTAGATCGAGTGGTAGCCGAACGTAATTATAGAGCCTCGATTTTTCGGTTACGGCTCTAGCCGTCCACTGTCTTAGTTTATTATTGTTTGAAAGAATGTTTTGACTGGGGGCGTGATCGTGTTGTGTTTGTGTTAAGACGCCTATGGTGTGGCCAGGCGCGGTTCCAAGGGGGGGGTCACAGGGGACACGACCCCCCCCAAAATCGTACACATGTAATTTTTTTTAACCTTAGTTTTCTTCTCTTCAGTTTCCATAATTGTTCAATCGACATAAGAAATCAAAGTATAGGAATTGTTTAACACCTACAAATTAAAACTGTAACAAAATGTGGATAACAAAACTTTGCCCTCCAAGACTCGTGATTCAGGCTTGCTCTGTCATAAAGACTACAAGTCTGGGCCAGAGTTTCTAGGAAGAGTGCTAGACAGACACGCTCTTTCCAAGGACTATCCCCCAATCCCTCCGACGCAATTGGACCGGCAATTCAAATCCGACGTGTGGTGAGGCATTGGAAGGAGAGCTGGATCGAGCCGTATGGAGACTGGCTTCCCACAACACCACTCCTGGACCTAATGGTATTCCAGGTCGGTGCTGGGAGACAAACTGAGGCAAATTTTCACTCAGTGTTTCGGCCTCGGTATCTCCCCCCTAGACTGAAAAGAAGCGAGACTGGTGCTCCTCAAAAAGTAAGGTGCAGATGTTATCTTTGCATTCCAACTTGCCTGAACTGCCTGCCTCTGCCTGAACGAGAAGGGGAAACTCTTTGAAAGAGTTATCTCTCATCAGCGGGCACCTATGATCAGGAGGGTCGTGTTGACAGTTTTTAGCATTCATTGGCGCGCTATCAGGGCGGCCCTTGATTATTACGTGGTGCCACCTAACCTGCATGCCGTCATAGAGGCCTATTTGCGTGAGAAGGCAGTGAAGTTTGTGGATCTAAACAGAGTGGCAAATCAAAGGGAGGTGTTGTGGGGGTTTCCCAGGGCTCTGTATTGGGCCCATTGTTATGGAACCTCTCATACGATGCGGGACTTCGCAATAGTCTGCCTCTGGCCTCAGTGTCGCCTGCTATGTAGACGATACAATAATACAGGCTAGAGTAGAGGGTAACGCTTCGGGGAGGTGCTTCTGCTCGCCGAGCAAGGAGTGGCTTTTTTTTTATGGGACTAATCCCGCCCACATTCCCACCACTGTAACTCCTGTACACCAGGATCAACAGCAGTGACCCACGAACACACCGAGTTATGACACTCGGGAAGTCCCAGGAAGAAAATTAACTGTCTTGGAACCCGCAACGAAGTTAATCAGAAGAAAAACAGGAGGAGTTGGAAATGATAAATCCACTTCCCTCCTTAGCAAAGCGGGAGACAAAATGAAGTCGAAATAGGCAGACACCTTTTTCAAACCGGGAAGCACCACGGATAAAGTATTAGGGGTCCTAAGTGAGCTATATTTGATTACTATAGTATGTATGGCAGAATCGCCTAAACGCACGGAAATTCACCGCAGTTGACACAAGATCCTCATAGTATACCGCCCCAGATGTCATTTGTAAACTATTTAGCATTGTGTTACGTTCATTGTACCAAAGACTACACTCCCAGAGTACATGATGAGCCGATTGTTCACAGCTAATATCAGGTGTTGAGCATTGACACAATGGTGAATCGACTAATTTAAATGAGTGTAGTTTGCTCTTAAAGTTACCGTGGCCTGTAAGAAATTGAGCGACACAGTGATCTACCTCGAGCCATGTCCTCGACAACCGTTCGCGAACAGATGGAGGAGTGGCTTGTGTTGTGCATAAGACTCGTGAGTTGAGCCTGAAGGTGGTGCCTCCATGGCTTATGTAAGCGCCAAGAACCATCCAGCTCATGCCCCCGGGTGGATGACACTGAAGGCCAGGTGAGCCAGTACATAAAGCACCTAGGCCTCATCCTTTACAGTCAGTAGAGCTTCGAAGAGCATTTCGGGCGGCTAATCCCCCGAGTACGAGTGGTAGCAGGGGCACCACATCGTCTGCTACTCGCCCTGGTTTGTGCCAGCCACCGCGCCAACAACGCCAAAGCTTCGATTGAGAGAACTAACTGTGTCGCCTACCGACTCACTCAGATGCTCACCGGGTACGGTTGCTTCGGTGAATATTTGAACAGAATCGGACGGTTACGGCACAATGCCACCACTGCGGACAGATCGGTCGAAACCTGTCACCAGCATTGATCGCGTCAATACTGGCAAGTAGTGAGGGATGGGAGGCCGAGGGCTCCTTCTGTGGAGACGTTATGCTCCAGATGGAGTCCGCAGAGCGTGATCGGGAAAGGGCCGATTCAATAGCGACCTGCCACTTGAATCTAATTACCCTGGGATGTACCCTTGAGTCACTTGTGAGGTACGGCATTGAGTACTCCAGATGTCGCTGATGCGTTTCTAGAGCTGCTCTTGACAGCCGAGTTAGGCCGCCGCGGGATTTAGAGGATAGACTGATTTGTCCGGAGTCCCACACAAACCCTTCGTGTCCCCCCCCCCACCTCCCCCCACGGAGCAATGTCCTCTAAGTATTTATTAAGAGATTGTCCCACACGTCTCAAATATTCAAAAATTGACATCTTAATAGGCTTACCAATAAAACAATACATATCGATTTGTTTCTAATATGTGCAATAAAATTGAACATTGTGCAATAAAGTCTAATTACTCGACTTAAATTAATTATTAGTGACCCCCCCCAAAATTCAAGGCTGGAACCGCCCCTGGGTGTGGCTGTATCTTTATTTTTGTATTTCGATGTAAGAAATGGTAGGCGTTGTTGTTCCATATGTACGTTTTACATTTCTGGGTTAAATGAAAATCAATTATTATTGTTGAATCGAAGTTTATGTAGGTACATATATAGATCTAAATGCCCCCATAAATATTTACTGATATTTTTACAATTTTTTTAATAGATTTTATCTTCAAATGTATGTTGAAGGTATTCTTATTTCTTGATTTACTAAGAAACTATTTGAATATATTAATTACTACACCTGTAGTTTTGTTCACAATAATGTAAATTTTGTTACCTAACCAATTACTAACCTACATAAGTTTTCTATAAAAACTAAAATTCTTGACAGCGTGTTTACCTCCTTAATATCAAATTGTATACCTAATGATCAATTTAGAAATTAAGGCGTGAAAGTGTAACAAACGAACTCACATTATTACCATTTGTAGGTATGTAATACATAGGTACATTAATATTAATGGTGTCTTGAATATGGGATCTAATTCATTCAGTCAAGTTGTGGACGTCAAAGGACTTTAATTGCAAAACATGGAAGGTTGCTACAGAAATAAGTCTAACTAGATTATTGTGGTACCCGCGGTTATTGTGGTACCGCGAGTAACGACGCGGGACAAAGTTAGTCTAAAAAAAGTAGCCTAAGTTACTCCCTGGATCATGAACTACCTGCCAGTGAAAGTCCCGTTAAAATCAGTCCAGCCGTTCCAGATATTCCCCGGAACAAACAGACAGGCAGACAGATAGACAGACAAAAAAAAATTAACTACATTTTTGGTATATGTACCTTGTATACATATATCTATATGCTATTAGTAAAAAGCGGTTATTTTAATATTACAAACAGACACTCCAATTTTATTTATTTGTATAGATTTGGTAGGTATAAACACAAGTAATAGGTACACAATAACTACGACTTAGGTACGCTGTAAGAAAACAACATTAGGTCTTGTTTAACATCTAGACAAGTAGGTAGGTATCAACACTTATAGATAGGTATCTAGATGAGTAAGTATTTTAGAAATAAGCACCTAGATGGTAGAACTATTCTACACTTTAGGTTAAAAGCGGGTTTCTAATCAAGTGTAGGATAAGTCTTTTATTTGTTCTTGATTTATTTTGAATCATTATTATCCTAGAGAAGGTAAAGGAGGAGGATGACAACATTAGACAAATGGCAGGCGTCACATAGAACAGAGTAACTTTACAAACTTTGCAAGAAACTCTGTCTTGCACAACAAAACAAAACTGTGGAATGAACTGTAGCCTGTATTCTAGGACCAATACGACCTTCAAACCTTCAAGAAAAGAGCGTAGGTACCTACTCCTTCTTAAAAGGCCGGCACGCACATGTGACGCCTCTGATTTTGCGGGTATTCATGGGCGGCGGTAATCGCTTACCATCTGTTTGTTTGCCCCCTCTTCAGTAAATAAAAAAAGTGAGCTACTTTTAAGAGAAAAATATGAGTGGAAGAGATTGGAAAAGGTCTTTGTCGACCAGCAAACAGAAATAAACAGGTAGCAGAGCCACGCTGATATCAGCACGAACGGGCCGGCTCGACCGGACCGGTACTACCCTCGCACAGAAGATCAACGTAAAATGACATCGTTCGTACTGCCGTGTTTCGTTAGTGAGTGCGAGACCGGAGGCCCAATGATGCAAAAGCATCAGTAGCTCGCCATGGTGTAGGTCACCATGCTGCATTGTTGCATTGTCTGCATTCGCAGTATGGTGACCATCACTCTTGGATTCTGCTTAGGCTTTCCATCAGGCAGAGTAGAGTAATTTTGTAAGGGCCAACAAAACAGATTAGATTAAGGTTTAACATTAAATTTAAGTTTTTGTTGTAGATGATATGAATCATATCTTTAAAGTGTCTAAATGTAATATATAAAGGTTTTATTACTTTAAAAATTTCATAAAATACCCTTTATTATTATCTAGATATGTTAGTATGTATAAAATGTAAACGTTAAAGTTGAAATTGGAACGACACCCGAGATAAAGAACTAGTACCTACTATTTTTTGTCCTAACTAAATCTAACCTACCTAAAATTAACTTACCTATATAATAAACCTTAAGTAGGACATAATATTATTAATTACCTACCTATTCATTTGATTTCGTTTTTTTAAACTTATTGACAAACAAATATTTTTTTAAATAATAGATACCTATAGAATTTGAATCGCATTTATGACCAGAATTTTTGTGAACAGTTCAATAAGGGTAATAGGTAGATATAACTGATTCGCTATCCGCAGATAGATCGTAAAGTCGTTGATGAGAATCGAACCAGAAACAGTTTGTAATATACCTAATGTTCAGTCGATTATTTTACTAGTCGCTTAGTTATTTACCTTACCTACCTATAGGTTATAACTTGCATTGACTGGCTTACCTGCTGATCCATCAATGCAAAGTCTGGTATAGACTTTATATTGATTGGGTAAAACCTATTTCACAAACTAAGTATTGTGGTAAAAACTTAAAATGTATACAACTAGACCTTTTTTATGATGTAGGTACGTACCTAAACACCCATTGGACAAAAAGGATTCTTTTAAATCACTTCTAAAGAGGTTAGGTACTAAAGGCATTAAAGGTTTTAAAAAAGTTCTTCAAAATCTTCAAAATTAAAAACAAGAAATGGCATTGTATTCGAAGCCGCTCGTAACAGCTCGTAAGACCATGTTCAGATGACGAGCGCTAAACGCGCCTTTTCCTAACGCGCGTTTACAACTAGGATTTAAAAACGCGCGTCAGCATGTGCACTCCTAGAACGAAATTACATAGCTAATGATATACTTAAGGAAAAATTCGCTGAGTTTTCCAAAAATATGTTTGAAATATTAAGTTATTGAAAGTATTTTTAGACACATTGATCAGTATGTACCCATAGACGATTTCCGTACAACTTGAAACCTTATCTTCACACTAAATTTTTAAACTAACTAGCTGAATCCCGCGGTGTTCCTCGCAGTTATTGTTGTACCGCGAATAACGCCGCGGGACAAAGCTAGTCTGAAAAAGAGTTGCCTAAGTTACTCCCTGGATCATCAGCTACCTGCCAGTGAAAGTCCCTTCAAAATCGGTCCAGCCGTTCCAGAGATTACCCGGATCAAACAGACAGACAGACAAACAAAAATTTTTTAAACTACAGTTTTATTAAATGTACCGTGTATACATACGTATGCATTTAGTAAAAAAAAATAATATTACAAACAGACACTCCAATTTTATTTATTTGTATAGATAACTGGTTAGGTTTAAAAAACGCGGACCAACTCCGTTTTTGGCTATGCAAAATTATGGGGTTCCGTAATCACTTATTACAAATACGTTAGAAGGAGGCTTCATATCTTCACGATTTAACGGACAGTGACTACTACGAAATGTTTGAATAACAGTAGCTTTTAGTTACGCGTTAAAACTAACACGTTTCATCTTCGGCGACTTTACTCCTGAACTTGAATCGTTTACCTACTTAGGAGTTATAGAAGAAAACCAACTATCCATTCATCCTGAATATTTTAAAACACAGAGGTACACAACAAACTGTACTACCCCTGGGGACTTTACAAATGAAACAGACACAAAGAAGACCCAGAATCAGAACAACAGTTTGTGGATTACACAAAGTGTTGTCCTATGTGGTATTGAACCCACAAAACTTGACATTGGCCGCTTAAAACCGCTTAAACTATGCCAACCGCGCAGTCTAAAAGTGTGTTTATGTAGATAATCTGTTATTTTGCAGCTCATGTCTTCTTTCTCTTTCTCGTTTTCTTCGCTCGAGATTGGTCCTCTCCCGATCTCATTCAACGTCTCTTTATGGAGCATTACAGCTTCACAGAAAGATACCACTGTGCCCCAGCCAGACTTACTCGCCAACATGACACCAATGATAGCTGGCAGGGATCGATCTCATCCTATTTGATCGACCAGGGCTTCGCGTTCAGATGCTCAAGCGGGACACACCTCCAGCGTAAAATCCCAGTCGGTTGCGCAGTAGTGGCATTGTGCCGTCTCCTCGCGCTTACCGAAGCAACCATGCCCAGTGATTAACATACCTATATAAGTCATTATAATGGTAGGTAGTTGTTCTACTTGTTTTGATGAAATGGCAACCAGCCGGATCTCTGAGATCAGCTATTTCTGCCAATGTCAAATGTTTATAGTCTTCAAATCATAAGTCTTCAAGTCTTTAAGTCTTCGTCGTGATGAAATTAATGTTAAAAAATATATAAAATACGGATGAGATGAAATGGTGACCGTCTTTCGAAAAAACAAAAAACGATCTCCTAGAACATTGTTAAACCACTTTTTTATTAGAATCATGTTAATGTGTCACAGTTATGTCAAAATAGTAACTCTATAGTCTATTACTAAATTTAAAAATGAACGTTTGTCGTTTTAAAACCAAAACGTGACAAGTCTGTAAACGCGTTCCAACTATAATGCAATATGGAAACAATAATTATTATCAACTTCTTGGTAATAATTGCCTTTAACAGTCTGCTGTTGTTAGGTGTAAAATTATGTAAAGAATACACCGATAATCATGTACCTATTATTATTAGGCTATCATAAAGCATGTGATTAGGTGATAGGTAAGTTTAAGATTTCTGCTGGCTTTGAAGTCAAACGAAGCAGATTTTTTATTAGTGGCTGTGATAGTAATCGGTTAGTTAAGTGCACTCATTTAACTAACCATTTACTATACTGTAACAGTTAGAGGTTAATCAGTACAATGAAACTTTGATAACGCTTTGCACTAACTAGATACATTAGAGCAATTAAAACAAATTAAGAACACTCTTAAGGCCACTAACTATTTTAGCACTGTAATGGACTGAAGTGTGTAGGCACGTACCTAATAATACTTTGTGTAACTTTATTTATACACTAGCTGAGCCCCGCGGTGTTACCCGCGGTTATTGTTGTACCGTGAGTAACATCATCAGCTACCAGTGAAAGTCCCGTCAAACTCGGTTAAGCCGTTCCAGAGATTACTAGGAACAAACAGACAGACAGACAACAATTTTTTTAACTACATTTTTGGTATATGTATCGGGTATACATACATATGCATTTAGTAAAAAGCGGCTATTTTAATATAACAAACAGACAGTCCAATTTTATTTATTTGTATAGATGTATAGATTACCTAGGCTCTAGATTACTAGGCTCCTTTACCTATAACAGTCCTCATGATTATACGTCCGCCGTTTCTAATAATACTACAAAGTATTTAGCTGGAGTTTCACATATCATTTCATTTTAATCACAGTTGTGTTCTTCAAAATAAAAAGTATGGAAAAAAATCATTTTCTCCTATTAATTTGTAATACCTACCTACCACATCTCACACCGGCTGTCTGATCTGAAAGTAGACAAAGCCTGTACTGTTACTAAACTGCTCAATATACCTACTTGTAGGTACCTATCAAAACTGTCATGCACAATTTGCGAGAGAATATTTTTCTTCATGTTTTTAAATCATCATCATCTTTCTTATAGAATAGAATAGAATAGAATAGAAAACTCTTTATTTGCACACCTTATTACAGAGCTAAATAAGTACATAATGCATAAAATATCCGAAGTGTAGTGTACAAAGGGCGGCCTTATTGCCATAAGCAATCTCTTCCAGGCAACCTTATACGTAGGCACTATAAACAATTCGCGTTAAATTTTACCAATATTATATATATGATGCTAAATATAGATTTCGTTTTTAGTTTCATTTTATACTAGCTGAACCCCGCGGTCTTACCTGCGGTTATTGTTGTACAGCAGGTTCAGCTACTAGTTCAACCGGTTTTACCTGAATATCATTTCATTTCAATATCAGTTTTTCCGGAGCAACTGGCATCGGACCTCCGCAACCCTAAGAGTGAACTGAATATCTGTGTAACTTAAAAATCAGTCGAGCCGTTCCCGTCCGTAATCTTCAAGATTTATCTTTATTAGAATGTTACAAGTTACAAGTGCGTTTCCGTGCGTATCCTCACTCACTCGGTGAAACACAAACAAGCACTGTTTCACACCGTTTTCTGTGAGGAGTCTGTTTCATGCCGAAGCCTGCCTTTCCCACGTTTTACCCGTTTTACCCTCTGGGTACGTACCCATAGAACTTTCATACGAAATTACCCCAGTGCACCCTATTTAAAAATTCAAAACTCGAATGCAAAAAGACAATTTTAAAATAATGCATTGGGTATTTAAAAAAAATAGATTTTCAGATTAAATGTTATTTCTTTTTCTAAAACGGGCCGAAACAGCTATCGCCCATCTACACGCTATTTACCTCTTTTTAAATCTATTTATTATATAAGAATACATTTATTACATAATATAGAAACCTGTATACATAACCATAATTAAAAAACAATAACAATATTTACTTATAAGCGTAAAAAAAACTCCACATCTTCGCCTACTGGTAACTTTCCCAAAAGACGGGCAGCATTTCCACGTTGAATGGCGTTAATGGCAATGCTGATTATCTGTGCAGGATGGCCTTCTGGTCGCGAGAAGCGTCAATCAGTGAAAAAAAAAACAAAACTTAAATATATTTCTGTAATCCTCTTTTTATTTTCTTAATTTTGATACCTTACTCAATAGGTTTGGTATTTATTTTTATTAACCTAAGTATTTATATTTTTCTTTCACTAAGGCCATCTTGAAATCTGTCCAACCATTTGGAAGACATAAGGTAATAAATAAATTTACAAACAAACATAAAACATAAGCCTTATCAGTCGGGTAGGCTAGAAGTAGTCTCAAAGTATGACATGACATCCCTATTCGTTTTCGGAACAAGGTGTTCTCTTACAGAGACATCTAGTACAGAAAAGTTACAACCCATAGTGTGTTGTCCCTCTAGTATGATTCTGATACAATAAGAAACTGGAATTAGTTCCAAACACCGCCGCAAGATGACCCTATTACAAATTATCGAAGAAGAATATGATGTTATTTATAGTTTATTTAGTAATGAGATATACAGTTATTATTATGGTCCGACTTAATTCTTATATTTTCTTCACTCTTAACTCAAACTGAAAATCAACTACAGACATTATCTACTTTTATTTACAGAACTATCTTTGAAGTACGAACAAGGATTATTTGCTCTTTTAGCTCAGAGTAAAGTCATCACTTTATTTACTCTTTTATTTCTATGTGAAAATCAGATATCATATCGGATACAATATACGTACCGGTGGTGATGTCGGACTCGAACCAAGTAAAAAAGCACGCTGCCTCGCGTACCAGTAGTCGGGGAACCAGAAATCTAGAAAAGAAATCGCTGGAACTCTGACGTATGTACTCGTACCTTGGGCCATCTACGGCTTGCAGATTCTGTGTGGGACTTAATACACCCTAAAGTGTTTACGTAGCTATCTTTTCAATATTTTATATGTAAATTTTTTTGGTTTTATGAAACCAGTTTTTACTTGCGGCCCCTGACCCCTCCGGTGTGTATGTCCGTTATCGAGGTAAAGAATATCCTTCCTCAAGAATCAGTTTTTTTTTGTTTTTATGATGTAGGAGGGCAAACGAGCAGACGTATTACCTGATGGTAAGTGATTACCGCCGTCCATAGACACCTGCAACACCAGTGCGTTGCCGACCTTTGCGGGATGGGAAAAGGGATGCGGGGAGGGGTTGGGGTATGGGCCTCCGGTATCCTCACTCACTCGGTGAACCACAGCGCAGGCGCTATTTCACACCGGTTTTATGTGAGGCCGGTTTTATATCACTGCGGTCGAGCCGGCCCATTCATGCCGAGACGTGGTTCCCCCACGGTGATCGGTGATGAAAGTATCTCGAAGTCCATTGAAATTGGTGCGGTTTAGCTATGAATGCGTAATAGACAGAAAGACAGAGTTACTATCGAATTTACAATATTAGTATGGATAAATAAAACCAAGTTTCATATACTAAAATATATTGTCTTTTACATTTTGATCACACTTCAAACAATTCACTCAACTTATTAACTAAGAAAAATATTCTTTGATTTGAGTGAATTTCAACTCATTAATGTTGAGTTCAACACACACACTGTTAATCCAGTTTAAGATAAAACAAAACGTATAACAATTATAACTACAAACCGAACAAAGCCTGGGATAGTTTATGAAATAAACTGAAGGTTTGCAAACCTCAATGTAAATGAGGCGCTCATAGCCCAGTTGTACTCGATGATTAGAAACAAATCACGTAGGTAGGGTAGGCAACGACGGTGCTATCAGTACCTGGATGGGTGATCGCTAGTAGCATCTTACGATGAGCGTTGCCGTAATTCCGAAGTCACGTTAAGCAGTCGGTCCCGGTTGTTACCATACGATAACCGTCGGGAAGCCTTTGGGCGGCTTAAAAACATCCAACGGCAAAACTTAAGAGTACTTAGAGTTACGTAGCCACAACGTTGTCCTGCCATTAACAACTCGCACTCGGTCAGCGTGGGGACGTATGGCCTTTACCCTTTTCTTCTGAGGGGAGACCCGTGCCCTGCGGTAGAACATTATGGGTTGTTGATGATACAAGTAGACACTGGTAACTTCCAGATAGCAGGATGGATACTTAATTGTATATTTAGTTAAAAAAACAATTTAAAATAAAAAACCTCGTTATCCTCCTAACGTCTACTAGAGTCCTTATATGGTACTTGAAAGATTAATTAAACAGACATTATTGGATTAAAGTCATGAACAATCTTTATCAATTAAACTTTCAAACAAAGAAAACTAATTCAAAATCAGTCCAGTAGATGATGATACGGATAGACACATGTGAAACTTATTATAATAAATATACCTAAAAGAATAACTAAGAAACACATCAATGAAAGTGGTTTCCAATCATACAGTCATTATGAGTGTTAAAATTAAGACAGGCAATTTTCTGTGGGGGTTACAAACTTTTTTTTTTAAGTCTTTAAAAATGGAGACTATTTTCCTTTCGACTTCGTGTTATCATAAAACTAAAACATATATATCAAGGTACAAACCTCAACAGAGAATACATTCTTCTAAACTAATTCAGGGTTTAATTTGTGCAAGTTAAAATACACTCTATTACTCAGATTTAAGAACTGTTATTTATTTGATTAGCACGTACGTCATAGATCACTTTCTGGTAATTTGAGATTAAAATTTCACTACTAAAACCTAATAAATAGTATATAGCTAGGTACGTATTTCATCAGTCTTGTATGTTAATATACTTAATGAATAAATACATAAGAGCAATAAAAATAGGAAGTGGCTTGTTATGCATCACAATTATTTTGTTTAAAGCCTTGTAAAGCAGAAAGTTTTTTTTTATTAAATAGGGGGCAAACGAGCAGACTTATCACCTGATGGTAAGCGAATACCGCCGCCTATGAATACCCACAACACCAGAGGCGTCAGAGGTTTTCTATACAAAAACAGCTTGTCATTATTTTTCGTGCTTAGTATACTAGCAGTATCAATAGAGCCATATTTTTAAATTCTATTAGAATAAGTATTTAATTGACTAAAATTCATGTTATGTTTCTTTAGTGGAGCGTATTTGTTATTAAATCATTTTACATAGTAAATGGTAAAACACGTATTTCATTTTTATCCACCAACATATTGCTTGGCAAAAAACCTTATTTTTAATAATTTCTAAGCTTACATTTATATAATATCAACTTTATTTAATACTAAGTTTTGCCTGTGGCTCCGCTCGCGTGTAAATACCCGCCAAGCAAAATACCTCCATAGCAAATTTCATCAAAATCAGTTCAGCGGTTTAGCCATGGACGTGTAACAGATAGACAGATTTTCTTTCACTTCCTTTTATAAGGAGAGAAATATATGTAGTAATATAAACTTAAACCTACTTCCCCGCAAGGGTAAGTAGAGGCGAATAAAATGCCCCACATCTATACTACAAGTAATATTATAAAGCTGACGAGTTTGTTTGAAATTACTGGTCCGATTTGAAAAATTCGTTCAGTGTTAAATAGCCCATTTATCGAGGAAGGTTATAGGCTATATATCATCAGGCTAAGTTCTACAGGAGCGGAGAGCCAATGAAGTATGTTACAAAAACTAAAATGTTCAAATCAGACCAGTAGTTCCTGAGATTAGCGCGTTCAAGCAAACAAACAAACTCTTCAGCTTTATATATGAGTATAGACATTTTAGATAAATATGTTTTTATCTGAGTATCTGTTACAACATGGTCCACAAAAGATCAGTCCACAAACTATTAAGCGCATAAAAACGTATATAGTTCAGATTGCTAAAATCACACAAAAGCCGTGGAATTTTATTTCCAAATGCTTAATTCCATACATTTCAATAAATCAATAAAATTGCACTTATATTAGTGTCAACACTAGATTATTTTCAATAAAATGGTTTTTATTTAATTCATTTTTTTTTTGATAAAATTACATATACATGTAGGATGTAAAATAATTATCTGTTATTTCGATTTATTTTTCTATTTAAAAGTATTTCATTGTTAAATGTAATTCTTATCAATATACTTTTTACCTTAAAACTTTTTCTCTATAGTACATTCATATTGAGTAAATAGGACGATAATTTGTAGATTACATAAAATGCTATCCCATGTAGGGAGCTATAACATTGCGCAGTAATAAGCGGCGAGGACTGAAGTGAGCACATAAACCAATACACTTTCTTTTCAATCTCGAAACTAAATAAATAAATATTTCGGACATCTAACACACAACGCCATCTAGCTAGCTACCAAGCTAAGCGGAGCTTGTGTTATGGGTACTGAAAACTGATCCAAATACATATATTATACAATACATAAAAAAAACCCAAACTCCGAAACAAATATTTGCAGATTATACAAATATTTGGTCCGACTCGGGAATCGAACCCGAGACCTCAAGCTCAGCAGTGGCGTACGCTACCACTGCGCCACCGAGGCAGTTCGTTGGAAATGGTAAGTTAGAGTTCGTAGCTAAATTTATTGGGAAGTCAGTGCCTTCAAATATACTGACAACTAGTTCAATTTTCGAATTCAATTAACCCTCAGGGTTGACGAGGTCCAATGCCAGTCGTGGAAAAACTGATATTCAGGTAAAACCGGTTGAACTGGTAGCAATTAATCTTGAGTTAATTTAAAAGAATTTAAAGGCTAGGAAGATGATCAGAGTGCATAGCTTGGCGAATGTGGAGTAGAAGGTTGTTAGGCCCAAGCCTGAGTGCTGCCCTCTCTGTGTACCCGAGCGATCTCAGTGCGAAGAGTGCGTTCGTTGGCAGCCGCTTCTCGTAGTTCAGCCTCCCGAGCACACGTGTCTTCTAACTCCCGCTGTTGTACCCGGAGACTGTTCAGTTGAGACTGCAGTGCGGTCACCGTGGAGTATCTTGAGTTCTTCAACTGTGAGACAGGGTATAATATATAGGTACTTTGTTTTGGCTTTTTTGGAACGAAATTTTTTATGGCGCGTTGCGAAAGGGGGCTAAACGGAAAAACTTAAGACCAAAAGTTGTAACGACACTTTTATATATGTACAATTTTTATGCTTTTTTTATTTCAATAGCGAATCAACTAAAGCATCGAGTACTGAGATACAAACTATAACTTCGTTCCATCCGGGTGTCCCTTGACGCCTTTCAAGTTTATTTATTTTAAAAGACAACTCCCGCGTTTGGAATATACTCGTAACGGACACAAAGAACACCCTGACTCTGAACAACAATTTGTGAATCACACAAAGTGTTGTCCTACGTGAGATTTGAACCCACAACAATTGGCGTAGTAGCAAGCGGCGTGATGACCGCTTAAATCACCAGGCCAAAGGTGCAAGCATACAGGTACATTAAATTAGAATTTAAATCAATACGCCTAGGTAAGGAGAAATGGCTGTACTTGTATGTTGATAGGGAAAGGTAAGAAAGAATGATAGGCAATGAAAGGAAAAGATGTTACTCATATGGATCAATTCACCTGTAACTCACACTGACTGAGTCCTCTACCAAGTACAATTTAATGTGAAAAATAAGCGTAGTTTACACTTAATTCGTTCTATTTGAGATTATTTACCTCCTGAGATATTACTTAAGACTGACAATCGCTACTTGTAGAATTTTTAGTAGTAAGCTCTAAGTCTTATCTATACAAATAAATAAATTGGAGTGTCTGTTTGTAATATTAAAATAACTGCTTTTTACTAAATGCATATGTATGTATACACGGTACATTTGGGGTAGGTGATGTGATGGTAATATATTTGTTCACTCACCTCACCCAATTTATCCGTGTTACTGCGAGTAGGTTTGTCTTCAATAATATAGTCCAATTATTGTTTCACAATTATATTTGTAATAACACATACGGAACACAGAAGTCAGAAGGAAGAATGAAGCACAACAGATAGCAAGTTAAGCAAAGCGTATTTACACAATTATTACATAGGATATCTACTGCGGCAAGCTATATAAATATTTCGCGAGACAAAAAGCAATATAGCAATGAGCATATAAATTGATATCGAGCGACACGGGCTTCGCCCAAGTATGTAAGAACTCGACTGGCTGGCGGGCGGCGGCGTACATGCGCCTGCGCGTGATCGGCCGGCGAGACTTCGCATCAATAACAAAATGTGCGTTTCCATATTACTACAACCGACAGGATTTGTGTTTAATGTTTTGTAAATAATATGTAAATAGTTTTGGTTATTAGTTATGTAAGTTCGTAAATAAAGTTTATAAGATAATATTTAGATATAAGTGTGTTTATAAATAATAATAAATTTGTATTGTGTAAGTAAATAAAAGTGTAAGTTTGTATGTGTCAATGAGTTACCCACAGTACATATAGCAAAAACGTATTTAAAAAATGTTTGTCTGTCTGTCTGTTTGTTACGGCTAATCTCTGGATCGGCTAGCCGATTTTGACGGGACTTTCACTGGTAGGTAGCTGATGATATAAGTAGTAACTTAGGCTACTTTTTTAAGACTAGCTTCGCTCCGCGGCTTTGCCCACAGTTACAACAACAAATGCGGGTAACACCGCGGAGATCAGCTAGTGTGTGTATAAAAAGGAAAGTCACCTGTGTCTCCCTTTCATTAGCTCTGACTTCTTCATGGAAGTTCTCCATTTGTGATAAAATTTTCTCTCGTTCCAATACGTTTTCCTTCTGCTGTTTCCTATTGGCTTCTATCTTCTCTTCTACCTGTCTCTTTAGTGTGGTTAAAACTTCGTGCATTAGAAGTGCTCGTGCTTCACGCTCCTTAGCCCACAGCTGGAAGTGGAAAATATTCAATTATGTATTTTGTCCCGTTTTTTTTTATAAACACAATTGCCACACATATACAAAGAAATTAAATTAAAGTGTCTGTTTGTTATTTAATATTAACAGCTTTTTAATAAATGTACTAACGTACATACGGTGCTTATATCTAAAAGCAATTTTAAACTTTTTGTCTGTCAGTCCCTCTGTCCGTTTGTTCCGGTTAATCTCTAGAACGACAGAACCAATTTTGATAGAACTTTTGCAAGCAGATAGCTGATGATATAACTAAGGAGTAACTTCGTCTACTTTGCACCGCAGTGTTACCCGCGTGGTTATTATTGTAAAGGTTTAAGTTAGTCAGGAATATATTGTCTGTCTGTCTCATGACACGGACAGAAAGAATACATATTGTCACAAAAAATATGGATCACAGATAATTTATGCCCCCTTTCCCTTTCTCTACACGAGAACACCAGGAGTTGGAACTCACCGCCTTAGAGAGGTTGACATACGCTCTCGAACTAAACAGGGCAAGCTAAATAAAAGCTTGGTATTACAACCACTACAGCGCACGTGTTTCCCTCCCACTATGATCCAGGGTCTTTTAAAGCATCTCACTTGGCCGCCATACTGTGGGTTCACCTTGCTGCATTGTCCCCATTCACAATCAGAATGGTGACCGCCACTTGCGGATTCTACTCTAGCTTTCTAGCTAAGAGTCATTTGTGTAGCTATTAATAAAAAAAGGTAATATACCTTATCTTGCTTGTCGTTGATCTGCCTCGCTTCTCCATCGTACATAGCTTCTATAGTTATCTGTCGTTGGCGCTCACGTGCTCTATGCTCTTCTAGTTCAGCTAGAGCCGAGTCTAACACCCGTTTGTAGTGTCCAATCATTTCTTGTTCGGATTCACGTTCCTGGTAAAGTTTTTTTTTTTGTTAGCTTTGTCAAAAGGAACTTATTTATCTACACCTTGTGAACTACCTTCGCGTGGTGGTGGATTAAGGATACAGTGTGTCATCACTACTACTAATTCAAGGATGTCAAAATCTTTAATATATAGAGAAGGAACACTTAAAAACAAACCCTATACCGACCCGTCTTGCTAGCGAAGTATGGTAGGCCTAAGACTCCTTTCCATGGAGAGGCTTATGTCAGGCAATTAACTGTTAAAGGCTGTTAACGAACACATTAGCAATACTTGTAGAGCCACGCAAATTTCAGCATGATTGGGCCGGTAACTGGGGCGGTACTACCCTTGCGCAACTCAACGTATAAAATCAACGTAAAATGACAGCGGCAGTGCTATTGTGTTTCGTTGGTAAGTGCGAGACCGGAGGTCTAAAGATGCAGAAGCATCACTAGGCCACCATGGTGTGGGTCACCATGCTGCATTGTTGCATTGTCTGCATTCGCAGAATGGTTACCACCACTCTTGGATTCTGCTTATATTACATCGAGCAGAGTGGAGAATGCTTGGCAAGCCCATGAATGAAAAAAAAATTGGCAGTCATAAGGACTGTCAATAAAAGTGAAAACTTATGACTTAGAATGTGATTTGTTAAATTAAAACATATTAACATCAAACATTAGCATGTCGGTGACGCAAACCCATAAGAATTTCCCGTAACAATTATTCAACGCAAACTTAAAGGCAAAATTAATAAAAAAAACTAATATTTTGCTTTTACAATATCATCCCATCAACCTGTGGGAGTCATACTTCAAGACAACTGAAACCATTTAAACCAGGGTCTCACAGAAAACCGGCTTTTAGGAATGCAATTGTTGCTCTCAGACGAGTGAGCGAAGTTACCAGAGAGGCAACATCCCTCCCCGTGATAGGAACTGCAGGTGTCTGGTTACCGTCGATTACTGACCCGTCTTATTTGACCACTTATACTTGAAAAACAAAAACAGCAACTCAAACTTACCTTTAACACAGCACTCCTCAACTTATCAATCATCACCAAATCTAATTCAATCTCCTTGATAACAGAAATCACTCTCCTCTTCAACTTATATTTGTGCAGGCCCATATTTACTATAGTGGCCTCTCTTTCTGCCACAAGGCGTGCGTGTTCCCTTTCTCGCTCTGACGATATGAATTGTAACTCATCTAGTATATATTTTTCTCTTTCTTCTTGCTTCCTGAGACGTTTAACTATAGTTTCTTTCTCACTCAGCTCTGCAATTTGGCCTTCTAGACTTTCGCGAAGCTCCTGAAAATCAAATGCATAAATTAAGTAAAGAGTAAAATTCAATAAGAGGTCTCTTAGGTTTAAAGATTATGAAATACGATTGATTTAGTTTTGTGTGAACTTTATCCGTTCGTGTTAAGATAATAGTGACGTTCGACCAAGCCGCACCTCTTGACCAGTTTTTTAAAAATTATTTGGCAAAACCAATCGGACTGATCCCTGCTGGCTCTTTCCGCCATCGTCCAACGTGACAGAACTTTCATCCCCATTATCTGGATGGTTGGCAGTCCACAACTGTGCGCTTCTCAAGGAACTTTCTGCCTCGCACAAACTAAACTGTGGCACGAATTGTCGCGTGCGGTATTCCCGGACCAATACGACCTTTAAACCTTCAAGAAAAGAGTGTATTCCTTCTTAAAAGGCCGGCAACGCACTTGTGACGCCTCCATCTGCCGATTACCATCAGGCGATACGTCTGCTCGTTTTCCCTCTATTCTCTAAAAAAACGGCATCACAAGTGTGCTTAGTGTTGACTTTGCTAAATAATTTAATCTAACTGCACCAAATTACATCCAGTTCCATTCAAAATGATTATCTATCTATAGTATTTGAAATAATAGTTGGTAATAAATATTACTTTAACTTGTTGCTCCTTTTCTCTTAATCTCTTTTCTTCTATTTCGATCTGCTTGCGAAGCATCTCATCTCTCTCCTGCAACACCTTACGAGTATCTTCTTCGTCTTTCTTCTTTTGCATTTCTTTCTCCACTATTTGTTCCATCCTGCAAAATTAAAGTATGATTTAAACTTATTGTACACTTTTTTTTTTTTTTTTTTTTTTTTTTTTTTTACGTGTGGAAACCCCCTCGGGCCGTCACCCCGCCGGGGTTTGCGGCGGGGCGGTGTGTCGGAATCGAACCGACTAAAACCACACGGTGTGCCACTCTGCGCCTGAGACGGGAGGGATCCGGGAACTGCTGTTATTAACACATCCGGACCCCTCCCAGCGCCTGCCCGCACTGAAGCGGGCACCGTCTGCTGTTAAACTCTCTAAATAGGCGACGTACGGCACACGCGTACCGTCGCCCCCTCGCGGGTGACCACTAGAGCGGATGGAAGGGAAAACCCATCCCGACCATCCGCGGCCACACTCAGGGCGGCATGAGGCGCTGATAGGCGCGCCTCCGCCGCCCGGTTCGCCGGCGGCGGATCGGGTCCGAGTGGATATCATCCTCCCGGGCCTTCTCCGCCGCCTCCTTCTGCGAGATTACATCTTCACAGAAAGTTGCGACCGCGGTAAAACTGCTGTCGCTACCGGCCATGGATCGTATGACGGCCGGTAGCGACAGATCTCCTCCGATGACTGCAGTGAGGGCCCGGCGCTGCGACGCCCATGCGGGGCAGGTCGCCAGCGTGTGCTGGGCCGAGTCCTCACTGCAGTCGCAGTGGTGGCAGGCGGGACTCAATTCCCTCCTGGCGACCGAGTGCAGGTACTTCCCGAAGCAACCGTGCCCGGAAAGCACCTGCGTCAGTCGGAAGGAAAGGGTCCCGTGCTGCCGCCCTGCCCACTCGAGGATGACCGGCTGGAGAGCCTCCACGGCGGCAAAGCCAGCGCGTGGAGTCTCCAGCCGGAACGACCAGCGAGCCATCGTGGCTCGACGGGCGGCTTCACGCCACTCGCGTACCTCTTCGGGCGGAGGGCGAATGCCTCTCTCCGCCCGGAATTCAGCCACCCGTCGATAAACTTCGGCGAGCACTTCCGCCTCCAAATCCCACGGAGGTGTTCCGGCCAAGGCGCACGCCGCCTCAGTAGACACCGTGCGGTATCCGCGGATGGCTCTGACCGCCAATACCCTCTGAGGTCGCCAGAGGCGGGCCTTATTGAGGGCAGTCAGAGCCTCCACCCACACCGGTGCCCCATACAGCGCCATCGACCGGACCACCCCCGTGTAGAGGTGTCGCGTTGCGACGCTGGCTCCGCCCAAATTGGGCAAAAGTCGCCCAAGGGCAGAGGCAGCGTCGACCAGCTTCGGACCAAGCTGTCGGAAGTGCTCGTCGAAGAGCCACCTACCGTCGAGGATCAGGCCCAGATACCTCATCTGGGCCCGAACCGGTACGAGGATCGAGTTGACCACTATGGAGGCGCCGGGGGGCGGCCCACGACGGGGCCCATGGAATAACAGGGCCTCCGTCTTGTCCAGGGCCACCCGTAAGCCCAGCGCCTCGATGCGCCCGACCACCAGAGAGACACCAATGGTGGCCAGGCGCGCCGCCTCCTGGAAGTTCGCCCCCCGAGCCGTGACCAATGTGTCATCGGCGTAACAAATTACGCCCAGCCCGGGGGGGAGACGACCTCGTAGGACCCAGTCGTATCCCACGTTCCACAGGAGTGGTCCAAGGACAGACCCCTGTGGAACGCCGCACGACATGGGTCGCCGTCTCAAGGCGCCCTCTCGATCCTCGTACACGACGGTACGCTCCTCCAAATAGTCTGCCACTAGCCGCCTCAGGTACTCTGGCACCCCGTGGTATTGGAGTGCTTCCCTGATGCAGCTGAATGGCAGACTATTAAAGGCGTTGGCGATGTCCAGAGACACCGCCAACACCACGCCGCCACATCTCACTGCCTCTTCGGTCACGGCCCTAAGGCGCATCACGGCATCGACCGTCGAACGCCCTTCTCGGAACCCGAATTGGGCGTCCGACAGGTCGGGGCCCACCTCGCTGAGGTGCCGGACGATGCGGGCAGAGAGTATCCTCTCAAACAACTTGCCCGCCTCGTCCAGCAACACGATGGGCCTATAGGCCGCGACCGAATCGGCAGGTCGTCCCGGCTTCTTTAGAAGGACCAGCTTCCCGCATTTCCAGCACTCAGGGAAGCGTCCGGACGCCAGGCTAGCATCCAACACTTCCCTGAGGCGGTCCGACATATGGTCAAACTTATTGTACACTAGCTGAACCCCACGGTGTTACCCGCGGTTATTGTTGTACCGCGACTAATGCCGTGGGACAAAGTTAGTCTAAAAAAAGTAGCCTAAGTTACTCCCTGGATCATCAGCTACCTGCCAGTAAAAGTCCCGTCAAAATCGGTCTAGCCGTTCCAGAGATTACCCGGAACAAACAGACAGACATACAAAAAAATTTTTAACCACATTTTTGTATAAGTACCGTGTATACATACATATGCATTTAGTAAAAAGAGGTTATTTTAATATTACAAACAGACACTCCAATTTTATTTATTTGTATAGATTGTATAAAACAAAGGAAGACTTAATGCCATGGGACATTCTTTACCAGTCAAGCTTTAGGTGATGTAGAAATGTGATGCATTAAGAGCGAAAGTGGGAAATTTAACATAGTAGATGAAAAAAATATAGGTACATATTTTCTTTTAACTAAACGATGATATCTATTAGATATGGTGACGCAGTGGTAGCGTATGCGACTGCTTTGCTTGAAGTCTCGGGTCGGACCAAATTTGCATGATCTGCAAATATTTGTTTTGGAGTTTGAGTGTTTTCTATGTATCATCATCATCAGCCTATCGCAGTCCACTGCTGGACATAGGCCTCTCCAATTTCGCGCCACTTAGTTCGATCCTCGTCTTCTATGTATACAAACAAATAAAATTGGAGTCTCTGAAGGAGACAATTTTTGTCTGTCAGTCAAATTTTTTTAACTATATTTTTGGTATATGTACCGTGTATACATACATATGCATCTAGTTAAAATTGGTTATTTTAATATTACAAACAGACACTCCAATTTTATTTATTTGTATAGATATGTATTTACAAAATAAACGTATTTATATCAGTAGTCTACTTATCTATTACAAGCTCTACTTAGTTTGGTACTAGATGGCGTTCTGTATCAAATGTCCGAAATATTATAACAATTAATTTAAAAAAATAGACCAAAAGGAAATTACTGTACGGTACTGATTTAGAGCTGACATGGAATCAATTCAACTCTCTTCTAACTATATTATTTACTCACCATGCACATTTAAGTTTGTTGTTAGCGACATAAGCGGTGGCAGCCCTCAACTCCGGCTGGCGTAGTCTCCAAGCGTGGTGTAGCCGCAGTTCAGCTTCGTGGCGACGCAACTGCTCTTCCTTTTCCACGATACCCTGGTTAATATCTTTGAGAGTTGATGTAGGTACTTTATTTAAGTAGGACCTGGAAATATAATACTTAGGTTTATTATCAAACTCGAGGTATTTAATTGTGCGAGAGCCAGAGAATCACTTGCACATAGCGTCGCTTTGCCACTCCAAATTATATGTATCTACTATCATATAGCGTGGTTACGCATACAGTGACAATAGCCTGTGGAAAGAGTTGCAAGTAGATAAGTTGGTCTGTGCCCACAGGCAGTGCATACACGGATATGCTTAAATATCCAGATTTGCCTAATTTTATTTCTCCGAGGTGGTCAAGTGAGTACATTATTTGGAATTTATTTCATTTTAAATAGCTATTGATTCTATAATTCAAATAAATTCTCTTAAGATATTTTTCTTGATAAGAAAATTCCCATTGTATTAAGTGGGGTCTAGCGGTCAGAACCCCTGCTATGTGAGACCTGTATTCAAATGTTAAAATTTTCAGATTACTGACCCATTCTTAAATAACTTTGGTTTCGCTGACAGACTTTTCAATTCCTGTTGGTATTGCATGTTTTCTTGAAATAAAAGCATTTCCAGTTTTTTGCGCCGCTCTTCGAGTCGTCTGAAACAGTTTACGCAACTAAGTTAATTAATAGATAACGGCTTTTGACTAGCCAACTTGCGAAATAGATTAATAACAAGGTAGTAGATTCAAGCTGATTTCAGTATGAACCGGCCAACTCGTTTAAAAAGTTTATTTTATAACTTGTGTGAATTAATTCGTTTATGGCAATGATTGCAATGATGCTGATTTCATGGTCATAAAGGTGAAACTTAACTACATTTTCTATTAAACTAGGGGTAGGCTTTTTAAGGCACTTTTGAAAGTTACATTAATGAATCTAATTGCGCGGTTCCAAAATTCATTTTTTTGAAGAAGAACAGGCAAAACAACTGCCATCTAAACCGTAAGGTCCACAAACCACATGATTATTCAAATATAATTCTTCACATAAGTCATACTCACGCTGCTCTGATCTTCCTCTGGCCTAGTAGCTCAGCTTCTTTATGGGCCTTTTCGTAATATCCCTCTGTCGTCCACTGTTCATGGTGCCTTGTCTTATTCGTGTGGCTTTCGAAATAATTGGCCACCTTCCTTAGTTCTTCAGCTCGACGAAGTTCATTGTCACGACGCTGTGCAGCTAAAGCCTGAAGCTGCCATTGTGGACGAGGACGAGACATGTTCTCTAAAAATTATATATTATAATTAACATCTTACCCGTCCTTGTCCATGCTATAATGGATTAAGAACACCAATCCTATTCATTACATGGGTCTCATAAAATCTGGCTAAATTAAGTAAGTAAGAAAATTTACATAACTCCTATTGCAACCCACCTGGTCAGTGTGGTCAAGTCAGGTCACAACCTCCTCTCTAAGTAGATGCCTATGTCCACAAGTGTACCTATTGCTAAAAGCTGTTGATGATGCCGGTTGGACCATTTAGCCAACCTTCACTAGACGCATAAGGAAATTAGATCAGATCACAAATACCTACCCCTTCTTGCTGTGTCCTTGATATAAGCAGTTTTACCGTGGGAGAGCTATGGAAAGCTGATAACATGGTTTCAAAAAGCAAATGTTTTGTTATTTTAAAACTAATGTAATGTCAGTATTAAGCAAGTATTAGCAGTCAGTATTAGTGCAAGTGAGGGAAGTCACCAGAGGCCCAACTTATTCCCTTTAATTGAGGAAAAGGGAGCAGGGAGGCTGGCTTGTGTTTCAAGAGTCAATACAACAGTTGCGGTTGTGTCCATGGTCGATACTCACATATAATGATGTGCATATTAATGGTATGATAAACCTGTCAACATACTAAAATGTTTTCAATGCTGATTTTATATTTAAATTGTTATACTATGCATGTAAAACTGAAGAATATGTAAGCCTATCAGTAGAACAATTAATTGTTATGTTTACAAATTATTACCGTCAATCTTAAGTGTTGAATAAAAGTAGTTTTAATAGCTTAAGACTCCTCTGCCAGAGGAAATGCTTATAACAAACTCTCAATGGACATTCCTATTAAGTTTTTTGCTTTAATTTATATATTTATTTATTATTATTATATCTATATATTTTACTTATGTAGTAATTTAAAAGTTATATTCCAAACTAGTTATTTTAATTAATATTTAATCTTTTGTTTAGTGCTTATCAACTTCAATTTTAATTGTTTTATTTTATTTAAAGATTTTTTTATATTAATATAGAATATTGGTCGGACAATAGCACATCAAAGATACAATTCTTTAACTTTAAAACACAATATCAGAACTACTCATGAGAAAATAAGACAAAATATTAACTTAAAATGAAAATTATTTCCATTTGTTATCTTTTATATATCTGTTTGTTTCCCTAATAAACTAAAATAAAATCAAATAAAATAAACATATTCTAAGAGATTTTTTTTGTATCTTTTCACTTTGTATGAAGTGAAGAAGTGTTATAACACACATTCTAGGAATTCAACCATAGGGTAGTTTGAGTCACTGAACTGCAAATACATCATAGTTCATTGCTTTTATTATTTTTTGTTGCCTATTTTGAAGCTCAAATATCATATAGATAGTAAAGGAATTAGATAAAACATAAAAATCCTTCTTGTTCTTTTTATGTTAATGTTTTCAAAATCGTTATTTGTGTGATTTCAAAAGTTGTTTATATATACCCACATAAAACTCTCAATAGCGACTTACCTAATTCTGGATAGCACTCAGGTGTGTTAAGCAGCGAAATGATATAAATTTACACTGTGATGATGTAGTTCTTATTATTCAGTATAATCAATTTAAACCAAGGTAACCACTATATAAGGTCAATTATATTTAAAACTGTACAAAATGAGTCACTGCGAGATCAATAACACGATACAACCACCTCTGGTTGACTGCACACGAATCTACTTCAAAATGACTCTACTCAATTACATCTCAGTTACATTTACTCGCGTGGGTGCTAAAACGAACCGTAATTGGAACTTCTGAGGTCAGACGGATTACGTTCAATCCAATTTACTTCCTCACAATTTATTTTTATGGTATGCATTCACGCGATTTTAAATTAACGACGGAACGGCAATAAGCGTGAAAATAAACAATGTCGTGTCAAAGTGACAGTTGCCGAGCAACGAAGTACGTTTCGTTTTACGTATTCTATCGTTGTTGGTTTTAATAACTATTTAAATTATATTTTGGACAAAATTTGAATAACTTCGCTTGTCAACTAATAGTTACAATGGAATTAATTATATTTCTTTTTCATATCATTATTTATTCTAATAACATCAAATACACTCTATTAACCCATACTTTTGCATTGATAAATAATAAATCAACCAAGTAACCATGAGGCAAAAAATTTAGCTTGTAAAATTTCAGCCATAATACTCAAATCAAATTTATTACGACCATGCTACTGCTGCTATTTTTCTTCCTAGTCTTTATTATTGCCAAGACTTGGAGTCGGCTACTAGTTCAACCGGTTTTATCTGAATATCAAATTAAAATTTCTTGTAAGGAAGACAACAACAACAACAGTTCCTACCTGGAAATCGAACCTGAAACCTCTTGATTGGCAGTCGCTTACGTTAATCGCAGGCAACGACACTATATAGAGACCATTTTTGTCTGTGCGGAAATCCTCTCGGATACCACCTCCTGGTGGCATCTGAAACTCGAAATGTCTAAATCCGCACGCCGTCTCGGGTACCAGAAGCCGGGGCACCAGGTGCACCCTCCTAAAAAGGAAAATCCTGGAACCTCGACGTACCTCGGGCCACCTACGGTTTGTAGATGACCCCCTCCTGACGATATAATATATATATTGAGACCTAAACATCAATGATGTTTTTGATCTTGAGTAGATCTTCTAGGTAGACTAATTTAAAAAAAAATAAAAAAATACTGTAAATTATTAGTGTAAATTATTATAAATAAGTGTTTAGCTATATGTATAGCTATATGTGCTGAACCTAGAATTATTACTTATAATATACATACCTACTTTTTTGGCTTGTCACCGTTTTCAAATAGCCTCAAAGGTACTTCATGTCTTACCTTATTTAGTATTATATTGAGTAAGTACTTGACCTATTTATTATATTAAAACTGTGATCATGTTTTTTATTTAGTTTTGTAATCTATTGCTTTGTGTTTTAAGTATTTGTATTTACAGTGTGCTAACGGAGCGATGTCGCGATGAGAAAATGCAGTTACGTTTTATTGACAAATCACGTTCATTTAATGGCTAGCTTATGTACCGTGTTCGATTACGGTACTTAATCCATCTAAACCGTTAATATTTCCTATCTATATAGTGATAACTGCTGCTGCGACCAAATGAGAGATTCGACGGGCAGCTACCGTTCCCTTCGAAGAAGTTTCAATGCAGAGGAAAGGGCTGTATCCGATATCCTGCAGTAAAGCAGAGCATAGGTTCTTTTTGTTTTTTTTTTTTATATTTGGCCCTGCCAAAATGACTCTACTCTGCCTGATGGAAAGCATAAGCAGAAACCAAGAGTGGTGGTCACTATACTGCGAATGCAGACTATGCAACAATGCAGCATGGTGACCCACACCATGGCGAGCTAGTGATGCTTCTGCATCATTGGGCCTCCGATCTTGCACTCACCAACGAAACACGACAGCATGATTGCTGTCATTTTACGTTGATTTTCTGTGCGAGGGTAGTACCGCCCCGTTCGAGCCGGCCCATTCGTGTTGAAATCAGCGTGGCTCTACTACCTTGATAAAATTTCCTTTTGGTACACAATGGGATTCATCAGATTTGTCAGTAGGTACTAATGCAATAAGGTAAGGCGCAAGTACGACATATCTAAATAGTCATTTAAGGGTGCAAATAAGGAATGACAGAAAAAAATTAGTAATATTGAAGAAAACGATAGAGTTGATCCGCATTAAATAGACTTTATATGCCTACAAGAAATAAATAAAAAACACACAATCTTAGAATAAGTGACGAAAAGACACACCACAGAGGAAGCGCTCCTCAAGTACGTAGCCGGGATAGTGAATAAGTATATACCGTGTGGGCAGGACGGCGTATTTGTGTTTCTGATAGGAAAAACATAGCAGGCCGTGTCGTTTCAAGATGATGGTCGTTGAGATTTCAGTATAAAGTCCACGGATGTTTATGAACACCACCTCAAAAAACGGATTGGAGTGCAGCTGTTGCACGTGTATGCTTTTTTCCGTGCTGCAATGATTAAAAAGAGGGGGAGGAAAATAAGACCATAAAATGCGTGACAGTAATCGTGGCAGTGTAATACTGGGACTAGGAATGCTAAATCGTCAAACATGTCAGTAAGGCGTGACGGTGACCGAACCGTCGGACGGGAGGGGCCCATACCGTCCCGTAAGTGGTCGCTTGATCCCACAGTTCGGTCAGCAACCGGCACAACAAACTACTCCGTGGGTTATATATGTATATACAATTGTACACTTAGATATTAATAACAAAATAGTTGACTTTTTTCTAATAATACTCATTTAACTATTCGTACGATTTCGCTCGACCCGTAGAGATAACCGAGACACACTCGGGCGGAGCCGCGCGCTAAAGCTGGTAATATTATAAACTATACTTTACCAGCACAGTTATTCATCGTTATTTTACTTATTAAGCTGCACCGTGTCTACACCATAATGACAGAAACCCTCAAACTATTACAATACTCCGGATTACTGGCGTCGGTGGTCGCTGCACACTGTTTTGTGGTTAACGAAATAATAGGGCGCCTTTTTATATTATTCTAGTGTCTATTGTTAGTTTAATTGCGGAAGTGGTTTTATTTTATTATTTACTATAGATTTGTTTCTAACGCTGCATCGGTTTCATTTCCTGTGTATATACATACGTGAAGAATAGATTGATTATATTTTCTTTACTTAGATGACTTGAAAATTTTACCTTCTTTGCCGTATTACGGTAAAGCTAAAGGGAAGTGTAATAGCTTTGACAGTTTAAGTATATCTAGTATATCCGACCCACGCAACCTCTGTTGCGTTTCCTTTTGCCCGTAGCGTGATAATTTTCCCCCGTTTTTGAAACATTCTCCATTGGTGCTCTGCTCCTATTGGTCTTAGTGTGATGATATATAGTCTATATCCTCGATAAATGTACTATCCAACACTGAAATAATTTTTAAATTGAACCTGCGGTTCCTGAGATTAGCGCGTTCCAACAAACAAACTCCTTAGCTTTATAATATAAGTATAGATGAGGTGGCAATAATTTTTAGCAAAAATGTTGTACGAAGTCGGATCGTATTTCGAACTTTCTTGTTATGTTAATTTCACTTGCAGAGGACTATGACGTTTGATCTATTTATACACATAATAGATATATCTCTATGGACGTTTAGCTTACTTATCGCACTTAAAGTGACTTTCTAAACTAAAATAATTTAAGTCGTCTCTTTATAACTAGGAGGAAAGGAGTTGGTTTGATTGATGTTGAATAAAGATACTGTATAGATATCATACGTCTACGTAAAGGTTTAAAAACGCATTCGTCACTTAAAGACCTTGTTTCACATGTTAGTGGTATGGAAAAAAAATTAAACAAAATATTTGATATTTTTAAGTATAAAATGTAAATCTATAATTTTTTATCAATACTATAATTATAATAACATTATAAAGCTGAAGAGTTTGTTTCTTTGGTTGAACGCGTTAATCTCGGGAACCACTGGTGCGATTTGAAAAATTCTTTCAGTGTTAGATAGCACATTTATCGAGGAAGACTATAGGTTGTATATCATCACGCTAAGGCCAGTAGAAACGGAGCACCAATGAACAATGTTTTAAAAACGGGGGGAAAATCACACTACGGGCAATAGAAGACGGAAACGAGGTTGCGTGGGTCAGCTAGTTTTTAATATAAACAGCTCAAGAGTTTGTATGTATATATTTGCTTGAACACCCTAATCTCAGGAACAACTGGTCTGATTAAAAAAAAATATTTCAGTGTTATATCACGCTAAAACCAATAGGAATGGAGCACGAATGAAGAATGTTTCAAAATCTTTTTTTTCCTTTTGAGAGCTTTCGATGCGTGCACTGAGTAAACGGTTAAAGGTTTGCAAGAAAGATTCAGTTTTGTATGTGTAGAATTGTTCCTTTAAATTTCAAAAAAAAGGCCCACGATATAATTTTTTTTAAAGAATAGGGGCAAACGAGGATACTTTTCGCCTTATGGTAAGCGATTATCACCGCCCATGGATAACCGCAATACCAGACGCGTCACAAGTGTGTTGCCGGCCTTTAGTGAATGGGGAACGGGATGGGGGTAGGGGTTAGGGCTATTTCATACCGGTTTTCTGTGAGGCCGTGGTATCAATCCGGTCGAGCCAGCCTAGCATGCCGAAGCGTGCCTCTACCATGGTAAAAAGCATATGTCTCTTCATCTTCATCTTTTAAGGTTGGCTCACTGTAACCTTTTTTATGCTAATCAAATTTGTTCACGCAGTTGAGGTCTCGGGGGTCAGCTAGTAATAGTATTAACAGTAAATAACATATTTTTTATTTTTTTATTATAACATCATGCTGCTTCAATTGATAATGATGGGGAAGGTGGAGGGGAAGAGACGCGTTGGACGAAGAAAAAAATCGTGGACCGGTATTACCTCCGTTCAGCAACTGTACCGCCTGGTCGGTGACAAGGAGGAGTACAGGAAGCTGACGGCCAACCTTCAAGATTGAAGAGGCACTTGGAAAAGAAGAATAACATCATAATATTACGTCATGAAAACCGACATTCAACGTACCAGAAAATCATCAGAAAACTTACTTTTATTAAAATGGACCATAACATTCTTTGCCACGAGTGTTAGACACAAGTAAAATAATTTCGCACACATAAAACATTCCAATCCGTTATTAACAATAAATTGTTATGTGTAACTAAAGATTAATAGCGAAATGCCGGTATCGAACTGTTATTCTTCTAATAACTGTACGCTGCACGTTAGTTAGTCTCTATAGCGTTTATGCGAACAACTCTAGGGAATACAGCGTGACCACACTCAACTCAACCAACTCTAGACTATATACCAATTAATATTATAAAATACAGTTTGTTTCTTAGTTTTTTTTTGTTTTAGTCCTGGCAAAATGACTCTTCTCTGCCTGATGGAAAGCATAAGCAGAACCCAAAAGTGGTGGTCACCATACTCATTGCGAATGCGGACAATACAGCATGGTGACCCACACTACAGCGACCTAGTGATTCTTCTGCATCATTAGGCCTCCGGTCTCGCAGTCATCAACGAAACACAACTGCACGAACGATCTTCTGTGCGAGGGTAGTACCGCTCCGGTCAAGCCGACCAGTTCGTGCTGAAATTAGCGTGGCTCTACTACCTTGTAGCTTGCATTTCTAAACTGCTCAAAAGATCACCACGAAACTTTCGGGCAGCGCTCATGATACCTTCCACCAATAAAAAGTAAACAATATTGTTAAGGTACATGTAGAGTAATTAAGAAATTCTACATTCAAATAAGCTATTAGAAACGAGTACATAATGTTTTATGATTTTAGGGTTACGTAGCCAAAATGCTAAAATGGAACCATTTTAGTTTCTTCATGTCCGTCCCTTCGAATGACCACACTACATAAGGCTCTAGAAACCTGTACTTTTGCATGAATACACGTAATAACCACGCCGACAAAGTGGTAATATAATCTCAAAAATGTTTTTTTTAAGTATTTGTTTAGGTGTTACTTCATATTACAGCAGAAGTTAAAAGCTTTTATTTTCATTGAGTCGTTGGAGCTTACGGCCTTCAAGGCGATAGCGGGTCACATTCCGATATATCGAGAAAGACGCCAATATGTTCTGTCTCTGTTTACCAGCAATGGTGGTTTTGATAAATGTTGCCAAGGTAGTAAATTTTATTTTGAATGGTAGTTTTAGAAGGTACCTAAAGATTTTCATTGCACGATTTATATTTTGGATAGAGTTAATATAGTATGAATAAAAACCGATTGGTATTAAAAATATAAAGTAACTGCTTTGTTATTTTGTTCAACTTCAGCCTACTGCCGTCCACTGATGATCAAAGGCTTCCCCCAAAGAGCGCCAACTATCCCGGCCTTGGGAAGCAGTACAGCACGCGTTCATCCGTCCGCTGCCGGCAATTTTATTCAAGTCTTTGGTCCATCATGATTTGTTTGTCTGTAGTTTAAATCTGTCTACACAAAGTTTTAGTTTTAGTATCTTTCAGCCAAGGTGTTATCGTGTTTTCCCTGTAAAATCTATAAAAGGTTCAGATAGGCACATAAAAGTCATAAAAATTTTTTGCTAATGTAAAAATATTTGTCAATAACCTTGATTCCCTGGTTCAAAAAAATTCAACATTTTCTTTATTTTTTAAATTAAAAGAAAAAATTAAATCATTTCTTGTTTTCAATCGTCTAAATTCTTTTTCGGTAAGCTTCAAAGTAAAAATGAATTTTGCTATATTATATGATGAAATAAAACACAATCGAATTATAGTAATACAGAAAAGCTATAAAAGTAAATATATACCTATAATATTATAGATCTGGAACTAATTGCCGTTATTTATAATTTTTAGATCAATATAAAAGTAAAATCATTACATTTAAATAAATTAAATCATTATGGATTTAAAAAATATGAAATACACAAAGCAACAATCATAAAACGAAATAAAACTCGGTTATTGCTTCTGAAAATAAAATTAAGAAACCAAAACGAAATTACCATGAAGGCTGTATATAGCAGTAAATTTATTTGAACGTTGGCAGCCCCAAGTACCGGCAGTCAGTCGCGTAGAGGCTGCGTATGCGCATGCCACCGCCTTACGGCATCTATAAAGGAATCTTATTTTTATGTCGAATAATTCACCTAGTGACTTCAGATTCACTGAAGTCTGTACAATCATTTCGTTTCTCACACAGTGACTTCGTTTCCCATAAAGTGTAATGTGATGTGAACAAGTACTCGTGTATATGTAAAGTGGTAGATTGATATTTTTTGTTTGTCTGTGTAGTAATAACCGTGTTCTTAACCAAGAAATGGGTTTATAATTGGCCTAAATCAGTGCCCACTATGGTGAGTTATAGCCATTTGTGTTTACAACTGAATATTTTTATTGTGCTTGTGTGAATTCACATACACTCAACATGAGTTTCGTATGTATGCATACACTGTGTATGCATTTACGAGACTATGCTTAAAATTCCATATAATTTATAACCATAAACATTGGTGAGAAATATCTTTGATAAGTAGAAGTCGAACACCTGCTTTGAACCTACATAAAGTCTACTTAGAAAGTAGTTTGGATGGGTTAAGCTAGTATTTAATCTAAGGCTGTATCAGCGTAGAGAGTAAGTAGAGCCTTATCTATGTTGTTCATAATAGCAGTGTCCGGATTTGCGCACGCGCACTGCGTATTTGCAGAGTAAAAGACATCAACGCGCATTCCTTAGCTGGTTGGGTTAGCGCTTGTGATCTCGAATGAGTTATTAATTTTAATTGCATTCTTTATTTGTCATTGACGATAAAATTAGTTATTATAATTAGGAATTTCACACAACACATTTTGTCTGTCTTATAACATATAAACGAGATTTTATTTTAATTGAGTAAATATCATTTAAAATCATTTCAATTGGATGGCAATTCAATGATTATTTAATGTAAAAGATGTAAAAGTACACTATCTTGATAATAAGATTTTTTTTTAGCAGACTATGACACAGGGTACCCTGTGAATAGTATAAACAGAAAAATAACTCTCAAAAAAATTATGCTTTCCCGCCTAAATTGCTTACCCATCCGATTGTTTTGGTATAAACACATTAGGTAAAAAAATACAGATTAGTAATAGTATGACAGAAACGAAAATTGTATTTGGAATGAAATTTAGAAGACCTATTTTATGTATGGTCTACCAAAATGACTCTACTCTGCCTGATGGAAAGCATAAGCAGAATCTAAAAGTGGTGTCACTATACTCATTGCGAATGCAGACAATGCAATAATGCAGTATGATGATCCACACCATGGCAGCCTAGTAATGCTTCTACATCATTGGGCCCCGGTCTCGCTCTCACCAAGAAAACACGACAGCACGGACGCTGTCATTATTTGTTACGCAGTATTACGTTGATCTTCTGTATGAGGGTAGTACCGCCCCGGTCAAGCAGCGTGGCTTTACTACCTATGTATAATCTATCTTATCCGTGAAAAGTTTATCATTATATACATGTAGGCATACATATGTCATTTCAAAACTCATCATTCCGTTGTAATAAAGGAACAAAAATCAAAACACATCAAAACCCCTCGAAACTGAGGCGGTAAATAAATAAAAGACCTTACACATTGTTCTGTGGGTCATTCAAGCGCGAAATTGAGTTTTGGACGGAATAAACTTGCAATTGAATCCTTTGAACGTATTCGAATCCAAAGCAGTTCTTCGAAGAACTATCAATAATTTAATACACTTATTACTTTTTGACTTTATGACGCAATATATCACAGGTTTTTATATTAAAATAGTTAATATTATTTGAATGAAAGTATGATTTGAAAACCAGTCAGTCAATATCAAGGGAACTCCTCCAATTTAACCAGAAGTCAGATGTGAGTATACCTTGTTTTCCGATCTAGCAAATATACGGTTATCCCTTAACATATAATAAGATTTTCTGTCATCCGGAGTTCTTTACGAAGAGGATTTCCAAATAGTAGCACAAAATACTTTAGAAATTGTACCTTCTGCCATTAAGTTTTGGTCTAAAATTGTGATATGCCTTTGCTGATCACGTGTCAAGAATAATTCCGTAAATTTGTTGTTGTTTTAAAAGTCTTATGTACGTATACCTAGTCTTTCGATATCCCAAATCTACGGGTAACGGTAACGATATGCTTTTGTTGATCATAATTGCCAAGAGTTTAGACGTCAAATTGGTGTTGTTTATGAACCTGTTCAGTTGAAAATCTGACGAAAGATAAAAGGTCCAACGACACGCGACCATAATTATTAAAGTATCAAGAAGCTATTACTCGTCACTCTGTAATTTTACATCATTATCTTTTGGGGAAATTATTCATCATTAGTGAAATCGATAAGGTCCAAACCCATAGGTTATTTTATGGAGTCTTATTGCAATATACTGTCCTCTTAACTTAAAGACATTTTTCGAGGTATTTTGTGTTTTAATAAATAATTGTATACCTTCATAGGGAACCTGAGTAAGTTACTTTAAAATTCAATAAAAATACTAGGAAAACAACCAATTAAAAATTTACAATATTTACATACAAGGGTCAAGAAAAGAAATAAATAAATTACATGAAACTTAAAAGAAAACTAAATCTGTTCAGATAAAAAAGAATTTCCCAAAATCGGTTCTTTAATCAACGGATTTTTGACATTAACAAACATTAAATAACTTTTCTTCTTTTTAGACTGATTTAAAAACCTTGTAATGTCTAATTGTCAGGCAATACATAACTATATAACCACGCCAGTCGTAACATATTTGAACTCCAGTACAGATCTACGAAATTTTCTATGTAAAATGATTTCCTCTAAAAAAATATTTCAATATTTTAAAATTTCGTATATAATGACGCTAGATAGATTTGTTAGCCCAAATAGGTAGTTCAATTTTGGTAAAGGAAGCATTACTTCGCCACGTCCTCACCTGTAATCACAAAATTGGCAGTAGTACCTATTCATTCACAGAAATTCCACTAATTACCTAGCAAAATTCAGAGAAAAAGCGACTCTCACCCTTATGTAATTAGGATAAAATTAGTCTGTTAGCGTAACAGTCAACATTTCGTTTAAAATTTTTCATTGCGTCGCATTCCGGCACAACAGTTTTATTTATTTAATCGTTTCTTGCAATCGGCATTCGAGGATGTTGTATTACGATTGGGTGTAGGTGGATTACCGTAATAATATAAAACAACAAATTTATTACAAACCCACTCGTCTTATCTCGTCTTATTTCAGTATCCTCGAGATTAACATGGCTGGGATGGAACCGGCATTGCACAGTGTTACGTTTAAAATCATCCTATTTAATGTATTATGTACAATTTTAACATCCCTATTACAAAGATCACATTGTAACATCAACAGTTCTTAGGAGTGTCAAATTATTTTTGACAAACATATCTTTATCAACAGTAGGGTAAAGGGCCCTAATGATCAACACAAGTATACTTAGATAAGTATTTACCATTACCTCGTATATCATACTTCTGTAAACACTAATTCCGTAAATGTAAGTTGTTCTATTTATCAATCTTGTAGCATTAAGAAACAGTACTCAGGATGATCGAAACATGCTCATTATTTTTTATACATTTTCTTAAAAGGAATCTTAGCTAGATGAACTTATAGCCCCCGAAACCCCATGCATTCTAAATTTCATGAAAATCGTTAGACCCGTTTCCGAGATTCATAAATATATATATATATATATATAAGAATTGTTCATTTACGGTCTTATTACAAAAAGTCCAGAAAGTACTAGGTTTAAACCAGGACTTCAAAGTCTAGGTTTGTTACGGTATCAAAATTAGTACCATGGTTTAAACCTGACATTTTTACAAAACTAAAACTAACCGTGGACTAGCTAGTACCGCGATTAAGTCCTTGGACCAAAATAACAACCACAGACTATATTAAAAAGATCCATTCAATCTGAAATTATTCAATTATAACGTTCCGTTTCCCGTAGAGTTGATATTTTCTTGAAATGTAATGTTAAATAAATAACTTTTTGAGGGCTATTTATTATTTTAATATATTGTAAGTTACAACTTGTTTTAAGTTTTAACCCTAGCTACTTAGATCAAATTTATTTGTACTTTAATATCTTTCTTTTTCGGTACAAGTATCAACTTACGACTTAGCTATTACTGCTTGAAACAAAGCAAAGTTAATGCGCGCGTAATCTTAAAGTTTATAAATCATAACAAATATACTAATGGGTTTTCAACTGCAAGTTACATACAATCAACAGATTGTTTTCAATATGATTGATTGATTATTTATATTAAAGTATATTTAAACAAAAGGGTTCACACGAATACGAGGTCTGTTGGATTGCTGCCGGTGCGTTTCTATTACCATCGTGTCCTTCAAATCAATCACATCAATCATGTTATGATCCATTTTATTGGCTAACTTGTAATAACTAAATAACTTCCGTATATTAAATTTTCTCTATGTAAATAACTACAAAAATCAACAACATTCACAATCAACACAATAGAATTTTGACGTTTGCGATTTAGACCACTGTTAAACTAGGGGTCTCGGAGGTTTAACTTTGTTACCATAGATGGTCCATGGTTTAGTGTTAGTCTATGTTTTGTAATACGGATTTTGTTTGGTACTTGGATTAAAGGTGGTTTAAACCTAATACTAACGTTAGTCTACGTTTTGTAATAAGACGGTTAAAGTTTAAAGGTAATAATCAGTATCGATAGCTGTTAATAATTCACTGCTGAAAATGGTGTAAGACATAATGACGTAGGTGTTCTGTTTAACAAGTTTTAGCACGTATTACTATAGGGACCTTTATTTATACTATTAAGCTCATTACTACGTAAATATTTTTTTGTTATATTTTCTCATAAAATGAAATTTGTTGTTAATTTATTTTGAGAACAAATTATACTTAAAAAATCTAAAAAACACGCTTTGATGGCAATCGAACTGAAAAGTGAAAAAAAAATTAATATAAAAAGCATGGGGCGACATTATTGAAATATTTTCAGAAAGCACCCCACGCTTTTTATAATAAAATAATTTTCTACTTTTAGTTCGATTGTCATTAAAGCGTGTTTCTTAGTTTTTTAAACTATAATTTATTTTCTACTTTTTAAATTGGTATATTTATAAAAGTGTATTTGTTTAGTTCTTTTTTAGTTTTGTTTTTCAAATTATTGTATAGTCATCGGCCCATGGCCCTGTGCAATTTTCAAGTTAATTCGACTCCTAGAAGTAGGTGAAAAAGAAGGACAAAGATTCCGATACATATACATAGGTCAAGCTAATATAAGCGTGTTTATAAATAAAGTTTCATAACCGCAAAATATACCTCTGTTTAGAAGGAAGTCATTACCGCAATATTATTTTAATTTCTCCTTCACAAAATATACTTTAAATTTTAAACTTGGGCTTTCGTACAATTTATATTTTCGTTCCTTACTTACATTCCCCATCTCATTACACGGTAAGTTAGGCGTCTGTGGTTAAACCCATAGCAAAATCTAATGTGGAAAGACCGGCTGACACTGACTGATTAACAGATAAAGCGCAACGTATACCAGGCGTTGTGTTTAGAAACTTTATATTTTGCGCAGTAATTCTTTCAGGTTTTTGACCTTAAGACTCCAACAGCACCTAGGTATGGATCCGCATCTAATTTCGCAGCAGGATGTGTTATTAATTCTTACATATTTTAAAATCTGAACCAACTAATTTTGACTTGAAGGTTGAAATTCGAACTCCAATACATTTTTGATAACGCTAAGCGTCAAAGAAAAAAGGTATTTTTATTAATATCATTAAATTTAGATATTTGATTTCATAATTCATTCTCAATATATGAGTCAAATGAGATCATCAACTACCGGTCCTGTCTATACAGTTCTTTTCTAACAGCTTCCAGCGACCTTCACTGGATTGTCTGACCATCTACTACTTATAGGCTACTAACTACCTAGCCTACTTACTTTATCATCATTAATGGGGAATAACTATACGAGTAAATACTGCATGAACCATTATATCTTGATCTATTTATACTCTGATCCAATCAATCTGAAAAGTTCTTTTAGACATCCAATCACCAAATGAAATTGAAAAATCATATTTGCACTTAACAGTTCGATGCCCGAGGAAAGGTAAAACCTATTTATCATAAAAGTACGGTCCTAAGGAGCCGAGCAATAATCATAAACGCAAGACTACGGGGAACACTATCACTAAAGTTGCACTCGAAAGTACCCGACGACTGAAACAAGACATTTGCCAGCTCATGTACCAGGAATAACCTATTCAATAGCCTTTGAAATACATGCCCAACATAAGAAACGGTAGGATAGATTGCCAGCTGTAGGATAGACGACCGGTTTATCAACACTATTAAGTACAAATGAGGAATAGAATGGCGAAAATCATGATGATTATGGTTTCTGATTAAGAGAAATAATGTGTTGATAAATAGCAAAGCGGCGCAGTGGTAGTATATGTGACTGCTGTGCTTGAGGTCTTGGGTTCGACCAAATGTTTGTATGATCTGCAAATACATAATTTGGACTTTCTAGGTCATCTGGAACTGGGTTATAATTTTGATATATAGGTTAGTCAGTGATAAAAATGACGATTTTTGGACGTTAATATCTAAACAGCCGTTGTAAGTGTGTTTATGAAATTTAGAGGAAAGGTGTATCTAGCAAATCTTAGTATATGTGTCAAATTTGACATGTCATATGAAATAGTTTTTGAGTTATGAGGGGGTCAAAAGTAGCTCCGAATGGTTCGTGTAATTTACACTAGGTTTTGCTCGCCAGTTCTATTAGCTTGAACTTTGAACTTGCTTGTCTAGATATATTTTGTTCTAGTTATATCAAGATACAGGTATTTTTAATGTAACTTTTTAAAGGAGTTTGATGAAAGGGATTGTCTACATGAAATACTAGTCAAATTATTGATTAATTAATAAAAAATATTAAGAAATGTAGTGTACATTACACACCTTTTTTGCGATTACAAATTTATAAACAAGACAGACACACCAACAAACAAAAATTGAAAAGAAATGTTACTTTGATGCATGTGCCATGCATACATACATATGCATTTAGTAAGAGCGGTTATTTTCATATTACAAACAGACACTCCAATTTTATTAATTTACATGTACTAAGATGTCATTTTTACAATTTTTGTCTGTCTGTCGGTTTTTTCCGGCTAACTTCTGGAACGGCTGGACCAATTTTGACTGGTAGTAGCTGATGATATAAGGAGTTTTTAAGACTTGCTTTGTCCGTGGCTTTAGCCGCGGTTGTTGTTGTACCGCGAGTAATACCGCGGGGTTCAGCTAGTAGAATAATAAGTATGAGATAAATATTTAACAGCCAATTGGCCTTTTAATGGACAACCCTATAAGACGCACTATCTTCATACAAGTATGTACGAAACTATCGCCTCTCGACCCAGAAAGGGTGTAAATATTTTTTTTAATAATAATTATACTTTTTAAGCATACTTAAACTATTTTTTTTCTTTAAATAGCTAAGTAGTCTCTGGTTGAAACTGTCGCGAGTACCTACTACTTTATTATTTATTAACAAGCACTAACGTCCGTCCCGAGGTCTCGAAATGACGAATGCTTATTACCAACAATACTCAGGTACTCGAAATAAATAACGCGACTGTTATGAGCAAAAACTCCTGAGATAATACGAGACTATTATATTCAATTATTTCGTATTCTACCCAACTGCCAGTTAGTCATTTTATGCATAATATTATGAAGATATGTATTATAAGATTGACGTGGCAAGAATTTGTGATTAAAACTCTTTGTTTTTTGTTTTGGTAGAGGTTAACAAGATTGTCATGTTGACGTATAACTATAATACCTATATGTATATACTTTTGTTTCGTGTTCAGGTAATCTTTCTTAAAGAATAAGTATATGTGCATTGTGTAAGTATAGAGTATATAGAGGGTAAGGTACCTTTCATACGAAGCATATTTACCTACTGTTTTATATGCAATGGCAAACGTGCATTCACATTTATATTTCTTAACTAGCTGAACCCCGCGGTGTTAGCCGCGGTTATCGTCGTACCGCGAGTAACGCCGTGGGACAATAAACTAGTCGTAAGTAGTCTAAAAAAGTAGCCTAAATTACTCCCTGGATCATCAGCTACCTACCAATGAAAGTCCCATCAAAATCTGTCCAGCCATTCCAGAGGTTACCCGGAACAAACAGACAGACAAACATTTTTTTAACTACATTTTTGGTATATGTACCGTTTATACATACATATGCATTTAGTAAAAAGCGGTTATTTTAATATTACAAACAGACACTCCAATTTCATTTATTTGTATAGATAAATCGATATTAAATATTTCTAAAAACACATAAATGACGTCATATACTTGACGGGATATTGTACCATTTTTATGTAATTATCTCACTATATTTAAAAGATTACGTAAAACAAAAGTGTCGCATAAAGCATTAATAAATAACAATGGTTTATTTAACCAAAAAGAACAAATACAACTTGAAATATTCTATGAATACGTACCATGGCAATAATTTGTTAAATAAATAAGTTCTAAGTTAGTATTGATCATCATCATCACCAGCCTAGCGCAGTCCACTGCTGGACATAGGCCTCTCCAATTGCACGTCACTTTTCGGTTCGATCCTCGGCTTCCCGCATCCAGCTCCTGCCAGTCGTCTTGCGCAGATTATCACTCCACCTGGCCTGTGGACGAAAATTGTATATTGTACTAAAATATATATCAAACGCTTTATTAAAAGCTCTCTTTAGAAAGCTGACCAAACCACGTCTGGCCAGATGGGATGGTATTTTCCCTTCTTTTCGCCACATCAATGACACATCACAACATTACTATGTTGTCCTGCAAGATTTGCTTCCTTGGTCACCTCTTACGGCACCTATGAGATGACAGGGGTGGTCACAGTCGGTATTCTTAATCCCTCCCTACACGAACAAAACCATGTAGTTTAAAGGTAAGTGTAGTTACATTAAATCAGAGCGTATGTGTGTGTTAAATGTGTGCGTATGAGTCTGCGTATTTGTATGTGTTTGAGGTAGTCGCGTGCGCAACTTTCCGCATACGGGCTGCATTTGACGGGCCCAATTCAATCTTTCAAGGAAACATAAAGAAACACTGTAACTGGTATTTGTTATTCATAAGCATACGCATAATTTTTTTATGCAATTTGTTACTGAGAGGTGTGGTCATATTTCAGAGTCGTTATTAAATCTGATAATTATTTAGGTTAGAAAGAAATAAATGGTACAGCTAGTATCTCATCATAAAATGTATATTATGTTTATGTTTATTATGTGTAGATATATGTGTGACCTTTCCTTTAAAAAACAGTATTAGTTAAAATCTACATTACCGAAAAGACTTAGACAAGACTTTAGAAAATTTTAATCATAATGACTTCAACAACAGAAGGCTTCAGAAGAATACTAAATATAATTAAAGTCCACTATACTTTTTTAGCTACACACGCTGCCTCTCCTCGAAAATATTTTCTAAATTACCTAAAAACTTCTTTTAGTATTTAAACCCACGTTAACTATCCGCTGGGAAAGGAAAAACTAAACGGACTAAGAACATATAACAGATCAGGTTTTGTTTTAATTTTTATCTTGAAAATATTTAACAAATCAAAATAATTATTTTTGTGACATGTTTGTGATTAATTTTGATTTAATATAGATAAGAATGTTTATGAGCCGTCTGTTTGCCATAGATTAGTCTCTGAATAGGTTGGGATCAGAGACCGTATGTAAGATATCCGAAGTTACTATGTCATAGACTACACCTAGAAAATTAACGGTCATATGCGGTATATGACCGTTAATATTCTAGGTGAAGTGTTTGCTGCTTATAATGTTTCTCATGACATTTATCCATCTTTCCAAGAAACAGCGTTAATTTAATTTTAGCTTAGTCTTATGTATATGCTTGTAAGTAGGATAGAGTAATAGGACTGGTACTACTACATAATTAAATATTTACGGTACTCTACTCATTGAGGCTTGCTCAGTTATTGAGTCGGTTTATAGTCCTTAAAACACAGCTTGATCTCTGCGACAGTTTTCATTAGTGTCATTTTAGAACTTACAAGGTACATTTTAGGTGTGAATTTTTATACTTATAATAATAATAGATATTTTTGTTTTATATTTAACACACAACGCCATCTAGTCCCAAGCCAAGCAGAGCTTGTGGTATAGACACATATTATACATAGAAAATACCCAAACTCCGAAACTAATAATTTCAAATCATACAAACATTTGGTCCGACCCGGGAATCGAACCCAAGACCTTGAGCATAGCAGTCGCATACGCTTTCACTGCGCCACCCACTTATGTATGACTCTGCCAAAACAACTACTCAAAGCATAGCAGAATCCAAGAGTGGTGGTCACCATACTCATTGCGAATGCAGACAATACAACAATGCAGCATGGTGACCCGCACCATAGCGGCCTTGTGATGCATTTTTTGCATCGTCGGGCATCCGGTCTCGCACTCACCACCGAAACAAGACAGCACGAACGCTGTCATTTTACGTTCATTTTCTGTGCGAAGGTAGTACCGGCCCTTGTCGAGCTGGCCCCTTGGTGCTGAAATCAGCGTGGCTCTACTACCTATAAATTTAATTTAATTGTGAATCAATATATTTATGTATGTATTTATGTCTCATTTTACGTGAAGCCTGCTTTCTAAAATGTCTGTATTATAAAATATCTTTAGTAGTCCTTTCCATGGCAATCACTGCAGATAGTGTAAGATGTTCTATTCTTGAAGTTGCGGCACCAAATGTTTTTTTTTGCCGTCGAAACTATCGAATGTCAAGGAACTTTAAATTTACACGTGACTAGGCAATTAAATCATTCACATTTCAGTCTTATTTTAGTTAAACATGTGAACGTGCGATTACATATTAACTAAAGGAAGTTTATTTACAATTATTATAAAAAAAAATCTTTTATTTTCATCTGCCCCCCTAGCCAAGTTCCAAGCATTCTTCTTTCTGCAATCGTTAACGTCTATATACTCGTGTGCCATTGGCTAATCGTAGACAAAGTATAAGCCAATGACACACGAGAATTTGGGCGTTAACGGTTGCAGAAAAAAGGACGCTTGCAACTTGGCTAGGGGGGCAGCCCCCCTAGCCAAGTTGCAAGCCTGATTAGACTTCCCATTTGCCAGAATAAATGTTTCCACACCCCCTTTTACAAGTACTTAAAAACTCTGCTTACTACAATTTTGTCCATCCAATTGTTGCCTGTAAGAATTAGACCAACTCTTTATGTTAAATTACTAACAAATGCTTTGTGCTCATCAAATCATAGGCAATCACAACTAACAGAGTAGAACGTGTACTATTTTTGATGCAATATAAGTTCTGTTTTTATTATATTTTTTCTGTTCTTGGACTTCACACAGTCATATTTAGGAGACATTAACGTAATCATGAGAAATTGACTGTAAAGGACATTTGTCCTGAGTCCAGTTATAAAGTGAGGTTCATAAAAATTACAATGAATGAGAAGTGATTTTTTTCAAGAAAAATCGAAATAGTAAACTCTCTCATATAAAATTGCATGAGAAAGTATGAGGTCATCGATCCGTTTATGAACCAACAAGCTCTTATTATTTTGTTTGCTCGATACATATTCGCTTGTTAACGGCTTAATCAAATTACAAAAGTACTTTAAACTTTCGCTGTTATATACTTTGTAGTAATAAAGTTTGGGTTCGAAAGTTAAATAATATAAAGAAATTTCTTATTCATTAAATACATCATTGGAGAGAGTTTTATGAAGGTACCTACATTAAATATTGTCTTTGTAACCACCCGGGCGTATTGAACCGTCTTAACTATTTTCGCGTAAACACACTTTTCCGTTATCGATTGTGGATGATGGATGCATAATATCTGAAATGCATACAAACAATGTATTCAATGGATATGGTTTTACCCTACTACGCCAAGATGTGTTAGCGATGTCACCTAAACGACTTGATCGATTTTTATTTGGAATGTGTAGGTAGATTTTCCGCACTTACATTGTGTTTATAAATATTAAGTGAGCACCCTTACTTTTAGTATCTGTATAATATCACATTGCCACCCTTAAAAGAAGGGGTGTGTATGCAATCAGGTCTCACTAATATGTATAATCAGGAATAACTGGCATACAAATATATACTTTCACATTTATACATACAGACAAGAATTTAATTATTTAAACAGATACAATGTTATGCAAACTTAAAGCTACTGGTTTAAGTCAAGTTAATTAATCTTCGTGTAAATGCAACTTGGAGTAATTAATTTTGAAATATGTCTGCAATTTAAGGTTAGAGGTTAGTTCGAGACCTCTTGAGAAATACAACTACTATATTTCCTAGTTAAACTATAAATGTATATTGAAATACTTGTTATTAAATTAAATTCCACATTGATGTGATATGAATGTCATGTATATATTTATATGCATATTTGTTAGTTAATATCAATTTCTGTTTGCTGATTACAACTGTAGCTTCGCTGCACCTAAATTACTAGATCTCTACACCCCCCGAAGATTGGCTGGTAGGGAATGCCCTGGGCATTCAGTTCGCCGATGTACACAACTGCATAAAATTCTATAAAAAAAAGAAATAATTGCGGTACAGCAACTCGAATCAATCTTTGGCGCTATAAACACCTAATCCATAACTACTGCGCTAAAGTTGCTATAATATAAACTGCATGTGGTTAAAATAAATTACGGAAAAGTTTAATGGAAACAATGAACTATATAAAAGAAATGATACAATAATTTTAAGTCAAACTAAATATACAAATATCGTAATTCGCATTTTATTTCACTAATATATAGCGTAAGAACATTATCATCACAGCTAGCGACAGGAATTCCCCTTTTTATTTTTATTTTTTAACCTGTGGAAACCCCCTCGGGCCGTTACCCCGCCGGGGTTTGCGGTGGGGCGGTGTGTTGGAACCGAACCGACTAAAACCACACGGTGTGCCACTCTGCGCCTGAGAGAGGGAGAGATCCGGGAACTGCTGTGTTACGACCTCCGGACCCTAAGACGACCTTAGTATTATAGTCAAACGCTTACTTATCTGCATTTGTTTACTAGCAATAAATACCTTTTTATTTGATACTAGCTGAACCCCGCGGAGTTACCCGCGGTTATTGTTGTACCGCGAGTAACGCCGCGGGACAAAGTTAGTCTAAAAAAAGTAACCTAAGTTACTCCCTGGATCATAAGCTACCTTCCAGTGAAAGTCCCGTCTAAATCCGTCCAGCCGTTCCAGAGATTACCCGGAACAAACAGACAGACAGACAGACAGACAGACAAAAATTTTTTTAGCTACATTTTTGGTATATGTATCGTGTATACATACATATGCATTTAGTAAAAAGCGGTTATTTTAATATTACAAACAGACACTCCAATTTTATTTATTTGTATAGATGAAGAATTTGTTTTAGACATTCCATTCGTTAGTCCTTTGAAGAATTTTAATTACAATAATTCCCTTTAATACACCCATATTACGACGTATATACTTGACAATCCATCATTAATTACAACGACGAACGAAGCAAGTAATAACCATTTGTGAAAACGTATTTTAACCTATAAAGAGATATCAGTTTATTTAGCAAAGTTTACGTTAGTAGTTAGCAGGACAATAAGGCATTAATTTAGCTAAATCTTGTTGTTGTATTTCTGCTGTTGATTACTTCCTTATATCGATGATGTTACTGGCAACACTTATAATGACATGGCAACCTTATGGGTGTCAATCTCAAAAGAGATTTTAATTTCAAAGAATACATCTGTTATTCTCGACGCACAGGTAATAAAAACAAATAGGTATGTTGACCGTTGGTGGAAACACTGTTTTATGGTTTTCGTCCCGCTTGTTCAAGTGTTGTTAACTCTTTTTAATGAACTTCCATTACAAATACCTATCACTTTTATTTTTATATATATACTTTTTATTTTTAGTTGTACAGTGAATATTTATTACTCTTGTCTAAAGATATGTTAAATTTAATTTACTTTATTGAATATTTCTTCATGTATCTACTTGAGGATTTGAAATGACACCTTCGGTCAGGCTATGCGGTATGAAAAGCGAGATTAATGGCGATACTTAAGACAATTTCAAATAATTATTGGTTTGCTAAACGGATGAATCCTAACGTTGTGACTTTAACGTAAAAATGTTAACCAAAATTATAGACTGTGCTTGTTTCTTTATTCCTTAACCTCCATCGTCTACAGTTTTTATTAATTCATTGATATAGGCCTCTAATTAACAGAGAGGTTTTGGCTTACTATACCACACTGGCAAGACGGTACAAAGATATTTTTATTTTATTTAATACTTCTAGATATGTTCTACGTTTATAACAAAATAAACCCTCATTTGATTGGTCCGCTCACGCCAACTCTCGTGCGCTTAATGATACGCGTTGTTGTACAAGTTAGAATTTGAATTTTTTAGCCACCTGGCTACTGTTTAAGCGTCATAGCTGGCGGCCATAAGCTCGAGGTTTGTTCATTATGCAGCCACGACATAACAATTTAAACAAAATTTTGGTAGATTAAAATAATATTCATTATTCAAATGTATTCTCTCCACCTGTTTTTGAAATTGGAATGTGCCAGCGGTGACAGATGTTTTTTTTTTAATTTAATTACTTTTTAATGTGATTAGGGAGTGCATCGAAACGCATCTCATACTGCGCGGGAAACCGATAAAGTGTACAGAAAGAAATTAAATAACAGTTAAGAAATGAAAATGGATTTAACAGTTATGAAGGAAGTGAAGCTTGACGAGTTCAATCACGTACAATAATTATTGTCTAATAAGAGCTAACGTACTTTAATTGTCTGTAAACCCGTCATAATAGGAATGCTTTCACGAGACACTACTTCATTATAATTAAATTATTTTAATGTTCTTGAACGTTTTTCTTCTTCGTTTATTTTTATATTTTCGCCAATAATTAAAGGTTACATTTTTTCACTGGTACACGTGGGCCTCTCAAGGCATGTCACAGAGTCCGGTCTGCTGCTCTTTGCATCCTGTTGCTGTCAGCCTTCTTATTTTCCACTTGCGATTTTCTGAATTCTTATAGGTACTGTTTTGGAAAGGACTAACAAATTACTTTGACATTGTACGGGTAATAAAACTTTAACCCCGTGCTAAGTCCCAAACTCCAAACCATAAAGTAATAACATATTTTACAGTCAATTTTACGGTCAGTTTTATGGACTTTGTCATAATCATAAACGATAATAATGACATGTCTCTAAATTGCAAGTATAGTCTTTGATGGATAGTATTGCCAGTGATAAAACATATTTTATTTCTTAAACATTTTTTTGTGTAGGTACATATTACAGTACGAACAAACAGTTTTACAGGTTTTTTAAGGAATTAAAACTGACTATGGTTGGAACGGTTTAGCAATTTTTTTGTTGCTTTTCGTTGAGTGAGTGATGTTACCGGAGCTCAAAACTCCCTTTCCATGACTCTAGGGGGAAATTCCTAGGACAGCTATGCACTTGTGATGTACCTTTCTTCACTTACCCTTCTGTATACCATAAAAATTCTCAAAAAAGTGTCTATAAATATTACAACTTGCTTCTGCCCAGGATTGTTAATCCTGATAAATAGTAAAGTAAAAATAAACCAGGGCCTTCCTCAAGAGACAAAGTAACTCCATGCCAAATTTCATAGAAATAGTTGCAGTGATTTAGCCGTGAAAGCGTAACAGACAGAGTCTTTTCATGACGTCATTTATTTATTTATTTATTCTTCCTGCAATTACATTGCATAAGGCGGACTTAATGCCCTAGGCATTATCTTCCAGTCGACCTTTGGGTGGTGCAGAGCTGTGTGTAGCAGGTGTATTATTGAAATAAGTGAGAATGAATTATTGTTCAGTTTAAGTGAAGCTGTTCTTATTATAACATAAGTATCATAAATACATCGACGTCATCTATATCTTCTACAAATATAAAAGAGAGAGATTCCATCCAGAGATTAACGCACAGCCCAAACCGCTGAACGTAGAATCCTGAAATTTTGCATGTAGGTTCTTTATGTGACGTAAGCGAGCCCTATGAAAGGAATTTTTGAAATTCTGATTCTGATTAAAGACTGCGTGAGCGAAGCCGCGTGTAAAAGCTAGTCATTACATAAACCTATTTCATTATGAACATAAAACACTCTCAAAATAAAGCCATATTACGGAACACTAAAGTTAAAATGTTTTTTTTTTTGCAATTTTCATTAACTAAGATTAATTAAAACCTATTAGTTTTAAGTTATAATTGAGTTTATAATAATATAACGGTGTCTTTTAAATAATAAATTAATTGAATTACTTTATTAACAGCGTAGGTAATAAAGAAAAATATTTATTTCTTAATACATAGTCTTTAAGTTTAATTTTCTACGATCCAAAAAGTGCAGTCTTTTCGAAGCTGTTTTTATTCCCAATTGTTTGATGTCGGCTACAAGTTCAACCGGTTTTACCTAAATATCAATTTTTCATCGGGAGCGATTGGCATTGAATATCCGTAACCCTGAGGGCGAACCCTGAATTCGAAGTTTGAACTAGCTATCAGTATATTTGAGGGTACGGACTTCCCAATAAAGAATAACGTAGATTTTCATGACGACCGAGACTTACTGTTTAACGTGCTCTCCGCGCTTCATGCTCCGGGATATTTTCATAACACTTTTTGACAGACCAAAAAGGGTAGTAAATAGGTGTGTGCGTGTATACATATATCTTCATAACTCCTAAAGGAATAGTTTTCTTTTGAATTATTTTCTTTGGTTTTCTTCAGTCGCCAAAAAACTATCACAGGGATATCTGAGTTAGGGTTTTTTATTATAGTAGTTTTTTTCTTTTCTCGGATAAATAAACAGAAACAACAGTCTCTATATTACTCTTATTTCATATTATAAAACTTTTGACACACACTTTTTCAAAATGCTACAGAGATAGTCCTTATACATACCTCATGAATTATTCATTTAAAATGTATAAATATCATGTTTAATGATGTTGTGAAGAAGCTGGATAAAGTAAATAAATGACCGGATGGTCATTGTCGGGTCCATATTAAAGTTCCGTTTTGATATCCGTTAGTATAAGTTCATATGTATTCGTATACATACGTATATGAATAATCCCACCCGTTACAACAATTTGTATAGTTTTCACACGACGTGACAACTTATTTATACTTTAACAAATATCCTTCTTATAGCCCATATCAGATTGATGATAAAACTGATGAAAAATGTGTGGGGAATTCACAGCTCGCTCTGTCGGCTCAACCTCGTCCAGTATCCCGCAGTAATCGGACAAGACTGGCGTATTAAATCAGATATGTCGACAGATTATACACTTAAGTATCGGTTGTACAGTTTACCAACAGTTCAGATAGGCGGGTAACTTTAGATTTTTTGTAGGAAGTACTAGGTTTTATATGGGAATAGATTATAGATTAGTTGAATGTGATGCAAAGTGGTATAGAAATTAAACGTAACGGTTAAACTTAGTTTATAAATGATTTTAACGTGAGAGACTTATTTCTAACAAGCTTGTTCATGTGGTCCATCCGTGTGTATGTAGGTTATCGTCTTCATATTTTCTAAAAAAATAGTATCTCTATGCCAAATATCATTAAAATCGGTTCTGCAGTTTGATAGTGTGCAATCTTGACAGTGTAACAAAAAATGAACTACTTTCGGATTTTTCAAAATTAACAGAATTTTTATAAGTCAGTCAGTCAGTCTGGTAATGTAGTCACAATAATATTACAATGAAGCATCATTGTTAAATAGAAATAATCACATAAAACTACTCATAGCACTTCAATTCTCTGTCTTAAAGAGACATCACTCGTGTGAATAACGAAACACGAAACGAGAACAAAAAAAGTGTGAATCCAGTTAAAATTCTTCGATACGCTATTTCTAAATTAAATCAATTTGTTTTATGGTGCTAATGAAAGCTTGTTCATTAATGTTTAACACAAGACTTTATCAAATGTCGGCTGTTTCCTACTTTAAGCGGAAGTTTTTTAGATGCCAAATAGTTTCAAATGCAAAATAATTCTACTGATTCTAGTAAAGTGAAACTCGTCTCATGATTCTTATACTACACTACATTAGTTATATTGCCGACTATCTAACGGTATTAATACAAATCCATCAATTAATTATCGATATAAACTAATTTATATAGGATACGACATATATGCGACTACTAGTGTTGAATTTATGTCTTTATGAGTTTTAATAGCTACAAAAGTAACTTGAACACTAAAACTATTTTTAACCGACTTCAAAAAAAGAAGGAGGATTCTAAATTCGATCCTATATTTTTTTTTTATTTATGTGTGTTCGCGGAAAACTTCTTCATTTATGAACCGATTTTGATGATTCTTTTTTTTATGGAAATGAGATATCCCAACGATGTTACCATGATAAGGACACTAAGATCTGATGATGGCATCTAACAGAAATCGAGTCAAACCTTGAAGTCGCTTTTATTTTTGTTAAAATTTTACTGTTTTAAATGTTTATACGAAAAGAAAATTTCACATTTCGTAGTCTTATGCTGAATTTGACATGGATACTGTATTTTAAAATTAGCTTTTGCTCGCGACTCCGCTCACGTGTATGGCGCCTTTTGTGATAAAAGGTAGTCCATGTGTATGAACATCCATACATCCATACATCCATCAACACAAACTTTTGTATTTATTACATTAGCAGGAAGCAGGATTTACAATTTTAATTTTAAAATGTTATAGTTGTCTAGTTGCACCCGTGTCAAATCATATTACGTAGTTAGCGCTCGCGGCTTTACTTGTTATACTAGCTTCAGATCCTTATTGCTTACCTTCCGTCTTGAAGAAGTACCTAAACAAGTAATACCGCTTGTTATTAGTACTCAATCATTTATTAGAAAATTTGCTGTTGGTTTACAACCTGGTTTGTATAACTACAAACTTCGCTGTACAGTCAACATCAAAAATTTGTAAACGTGTCTTTCACAAATACTTCTTTTTAAGGCTGACTGTAGAAAATTATGTTCTATCGATAGTGTTATGAACAAACAAACTTTCATTTACATAATATCTGCATACATATGTACTTGTTAGAGATCACGAACGTGATAAGTACCCTATTGTACTCCACATGCATGTTTGTATTTCATAGCATGTATAAATTAAAAAAAGAAAACAAGCTGTTATTGGTATGTGTAGGCGGTAGAAAGAGATAGAAACAATTGTTGTATTTCTATTTTGTCCTTGTTCAAAGATAAGCTACAGTGTCTATATTGAAGGTAGACCTTATTCTAAAGATACTATTTGTAACTAGGTATAAATAATATGAATAACTTAGATATATTTATATCGACATGGAGATTAGGTATCTGAATGTTCTTCTGATTTTTTTTCTCGTAAACTATTAAAATGATACCTGTCTAAAATTTTGGAAAATAAGATCAAAATAATTACAATTCTTTCATAAAGAGATTGACAATATCCTTAATATATACTAGGTGATATTATAAAGCTGAAGAGTTTGTTTGTTTGTTTGCACGCGCTAATCTAAGGAACAGCTAGTCCGATTTTAAAAATTGTTTCAGTGTTAGATAGTCCATTTATCGAGTACTAGCGACCCGCCCCGGCTTCGCACGGGTGCAATGCTGATACTAAATTAAATACACTACAGAAAAACTATGAACGTTGTATATAAAAACATAGCGGCCCGCTCCGACTTTGCACGGGCATAAAATATATATGCCTATGTCACTCAATGAAAACATGATTAAAATCGATCCAGTATTTTTGATTCATTCATTACTGCCCTTGGCCTGCACGCATTAAATTTGGAGTAAAACAATTCCTCTTTCCCTATACTTACTATGAAGATTTCCTGCTATCTTTGGAATATCTAAGTTCATACAATTTTTATTACATTACACATTTTTACTTATTTACTTTTTACATTTTTACCTAGGTATTTATTTTATTTTTACAACAATTAATATATTACAGGATGTCTTTATACACAACGTTCACAGCTTTCTTGTCATTAGGCAATACAAACATGTTTTCTCTTGAGGTTACTCTTGAAAGAGCGACATACAGTTGGCCATGTGAAAAACAGTCAACGCTCAAATCTAAGCCTGCAACGTTGAAGGTTTGACCTTGCGATTTATTAATGGTCATTGCAAAAGATGTCTTTACCGGAAACTGTAAACGTTTAAATTGGAAGGGTAAATCCGATGGTATCAGAGGGATTCGGGGAATCAATACATCTTCTCCGGTACCACATCCTGTGAGTATTGTGCACTCTATTATGAAAGTTTTCAGTGATTTTATCAGCAAACGCGTGCCATTGCAAAGTTTAGGTGGATTCAGGTTTCTTAATAAAATAACAGGACAACCTACTTTCAACACTATTTTGTGAGGAGGGAGTCCAGACGGGTTCAAAGAGTTTAGAAACTCTGTAGGAAAATGAACAGCTTCTTCCAAATCAAGAACAGTATCCACCGAGTAGTATATTTTCGTCGGCGCATCAATCTTTAAAAGAATCAAGTTATTTACCTTATCTACTTGTTCATTAGTTGGTGACAGAATCGCTCTTTCTTTAAACCAAGATATTGTCTTGTAACTTATGTCATCAATGTCAGGATAGACTTTGTTGACTAACTCTTGGATGTTGTCTATCAAAACACAAAGGTTTTCAAGGTTAATCCTTCCCTCACTTTGTGTTAATTCTCCATTGCCAACTTTTAGCAGCATCTCTGGAAATAGCCTGTTCTCACGTGAAGATGACGAAACCCTAGAAAAAAACCCTAAACCCGAGTCGAGCCTCACGCTCCACTGACGATTCTCTATCTCTCTGAACCAAATGCCTATCTTGATCCCGGCTGCGGCGAACCTCACGCTCTATTGAAGATTCTCTCTCTCTCTCAGCTCTATATCTATCCCTAAGCTGACTGAGTCGAGCTTCACGTTCTGTTGACGATTCTTCATCTCTTTGTGAACGTACTCTTCTAGCATTCACTGAACTACGACCTATGTACGAACGACGACGTCTTACAGACATGACTTTATAATTTCTGAACAAAGTTGACTCAGTTCTAGACTTATGTATGATTACCTACCTATAAACAAATTGCCATATTATTGGTACCTATGTGCCGCAGTAAAAAACATCTAAATACCATTTAGACACAAATGATAATCAACAATCATAAAAAACAAAAGATATTTATTCTATTCTTTTCTTTTTTTTTACTGAAATAACTTAAACTACGATTTTAATGAAATCAACTTAAAATACGATTTTAATTAAATTAAAAAACACCTAAAAAATAATTTGCCATGCGTGTGACTAAAAACAAAAGATAATCTACAATCATCAAGAACAAAAGATAGCTATATTCTATTAAGTTTTTTTTCTGAACTTACTTAAGATTTTTGAAAATAATTTCCATATTATTAAATTAATTGATTATTATTTATCGTAACTTATAATTATTAACTGATACGTTGTCGCGCTGAAAAGCACGTTTTTATCAAGTACTGTTATTTTCCTCGCTAGAGAGCTCCGATAATAAACGCGTCCGATTGCTGCTAAATTCAAAGTGCTATAGGGAAGTATAGTGCCTCCCCGCACTACCCCGTCCGACCGGTACCGCCCGCCGCAAACGCAAATTTTAAATTTGTAATATCTCCGAAAATATTTGTTTACTTTACATGCTGTAAGGAACCATATTGATCTATATTAATTGCACACTGTATTTAAGGTACTTAATTCGATAAGGATTAATGCCGTATTGCTTAAAATAGCTTCGTAAATAAGCCATTTTTTCACGTAAAAAGTAAACAATAAAAATGGTTAATGTGGGTTATCCCTAAAAGATAAACATATACCATCGCGGACTTTTTTGTAGACCTTTTTATGGTGTACAATACTGTAGTACATTAATTTGATGTAACTCATAGGGTTTAGGCAGCGTTTTTGCTAAATTGCTAAATAAGCCCAAAAAAATAGGTTAATTTACGACATCACGTTAGAAACCTCTAAAATTAGCAATGTTGCCTTAGTATATGATGCATGTATTATTATACATATAAACCTTCCTCTTGAATCACTCTATCTATTGGAAAAAACCGCATCTAATTCCGTTGCGTAGTTTTAAAGATTTAAGCGCACATAGGGATATGGGGACAGAAAAGGCGACTTTGTTTTATAATATGTAGTGACTATAGGCTATATATCATCATGCTAAGACCAAGAGGAGTGCAGCACCAATGAAGAAAGTTACAAAAACGGGGGGACATTATTACGCTACGGGCAATGGGGAACGTAAACGAGGTCGCGTGAGTCAGCTAGTAAAGTCATATGGTGGATGGTTGGGATGTCTTTAAGAAAACCAGTAGTCATTAGTCTCGCTGGTATGATAATATTTAACTGCATATTTCTCTTGTTCCAACCTTGATTTGATACTCGACACACCTGTCATCAAGCAGACGGACATACAGAGAGAAATACTATTCTCACACTTATAATTCCAAGTTAACTTAATACACCTTCTTTACTCCTCAACCATCCTAATAGGCTAATAATCACCGGAAACTGTCTCCAGACCTCTTAAATGTCTTGTCATAGTAAGACACTCTATAGCAGAATAATGAACCTTAACAGCATACAAGTAAGATTCCAATTGTCCTATCCCAAGAAATTATAAGATGACTTTCAGAACTGCACATTCTATTAAAGTTCCAAGCAACAATTTGCGCAAGTTGCGATTATATCCCGCCTTTTTGCCTATCCGTGTTGCTAATTAAGTAATTAAGACAAGTTGGTATTTAGAGACCTAAGTCATTATTACAGCTATTAAAAACCCAATCGTAATTATATCATGGATCGACTAATAATTACAAGTAGATAACATCACTATACAATAATCCCAATCGATATTAATCAAGTTTTAGCGTGAAATGAAACGCTTGTATCCGTAGATTTTTTTTTTTGAATAGAGAACACATCCATTTTGGGTGATGTTTCCATATCATGTACAGAATATCAAATATCGGTCTAAAATGTTTGAAGAACTACTCTACTTATTCACTTTCTACTACGAGATTTTTTATTAAAATTAATAACTATAATAAAAATCTAAATTGGAAGTATGTCTACTACGCTTTCACCGCTAAATAGTTGCACCGATTTTAATAAAATTTGTCATGAAGATCTTAGATTCCTATGGAAAGTCATAGGTTTTCTTTACCGTGATAACTGACATTCACGCAGACGGAGCCGCGGGCAAAGCTAGTTATTTTATAAATGCGATGCGTGGAATACTGTTAGCCCGATTCGAATTATTGAATTTTAAAAAGCGAAATTTATAGATTTTTTTGTAATAAAACTATAAATTTGTTTAATAAAATACTAATCGTTATTTTCTTTTTGCAGATTCGATTCAGAAGCTTATAAACACTTCAATATGTCGCAGAGGGATTTTTCAGAGGTATGCATACTTACATTAATTAAAAGACAATTAAATACAAAACAATTGTTAAACATTTGAGCTTTGTAAAGCGATTCACTTAAATCTTATCTAATAATTTGATTTAGCCTGGACTGTACTATTTAGCTTTAGTGGTTAACGCAAGATCGATTACTAATGCGAGACTTCTTTTTTTAACCGACTTAAAAAAAGGAGGAGGTTCTCAATTCGACCGTATATATATATTTTTATGTGTCTTCGCGGATAACTTCGTCTTTTATGAACCAATTTTGATGATTAATTTTTAATGAAAGGAGATCTCCCAACAGTGATACCATGGTAAGGACACTAAGCATCCAAGAGAAATCGATTCGAAACTTGAAGTCGGTTTTATTTTTGTTAAAATTTTACTTGTTAAAAATCTAGTCCAAACCAAAGTGTTCTCTTCAGGTCAATCAAGGTATTCTTGCTCATTGTTTACCGGAAACATAATCATGATGATGGTTTAAAGCTTTCTCGACTTACTGAATTAGAAGTTAAAGTCGAGGATTAATTACAAAAGTATTAATCAAATACGATGCCTTCTTTGTTACGATACGAGAAATTTGTTCGAATTGATGATGATGATGAACTTTTTTTTAATTCTTATGATTTGATAATGAGATTGTCTGTAAGAGATCGTCTTGAACGATAAGACCGCTGATTGTTACGTATATATAATGTGTGTATAATGAATAAATATATAAATCATAAAAATAAAACAATCCACCCTGTAAATTATCGATCGATTAACGTACCGCGTAAACTTGCCATCAGTTGATTCATCAAGAAGTACAGTATTTGTTAAAAAACTAAAATATAATTCTGGAAGTTAAAATCAGACTGGGTTCAGTTTTTCTACTACCTATTTTATTTGACGGTTTTAATAAATCAAAAGTAACAGAACATCCATTAGCTTGTGAAATCGTTATCAATTAATATTGATCAACAGTACATCACGCTGAGTGAAAGAATTACACGAATTCACCATTACACTATACATTAATGGATCGTATTTCGAGCAATCTTTAGTTAGTTCGAGTAACAAGAGAAAAGAGAAAAGACACACGCAGGGCATAACCTTTTTAATCCCATTTCGTCACTGGTTGATTGTATGTTACCGTACAGCGTTGTTCGTCGGAGGAACGCTGCGCCCGCGCCGACGACGTGTGAACGTGTACACTGGTGCGTGACTTGCTTGTATCTTATGTATGGTACAACTTCAAAGCGATAGCGGTTAAATTTTTTGATGGTATCAAAATTTTTCCTGTAGACATATTTTAAAAGTAATGTTTTATATTTAATAAAAAGTGGACATTTTATAAATACCTGAAGTTGAAATTTTAAGCATTACTCTATTATTGAGATTGTGATAAAAGGTTTCCATTTTTGAGCTCCAAACACGAATAGCCACGGATTAAACAAGTACAAGAAACAAGTGAGTTATTTTGTTATATTAAATTAAATATTTGTCTACTCTTTTCTAATTCTGATTTAGTTATAAAGGTTGTTGAGACTGGTTGATTTTGTACGCTGTGAAATAATGTCTAAGAATATAAATATTTTACGAATATATTTTGTCCAAGTTTGATGTTGAACCTTACCTGTCGCAATCTATATTATATACGTATACAATAACCTATAAGATATGATAAATAACTGAGAGAATCATAGCCTAACCATTATTGAGATAAACAAAAACAAAACAATGTTTTTATTACTCTTTTGATTTCTAAGTGAACTAATTCGTACGAACGTGTAATCAGAAGATATCTGCTATAGATAATAGCGTCGAATCTGATATTTACATAAGTTAAACTAACTCACTTTTCTTAACGTTGTTACATGTTATAGCATATTTTTACAACTTTTTGTACTTAGGTATGTGCATTGGTGGATTTAATGCCATGGACATTCCCTACCTCAGACTGTAAGGTTATATTTACTACGAATTACCTTATCCTATGATAGCACTGAATTGAATCCTGACATAGAAGATTTAGAGAAGGAAAATTTTAAATAGCCAGCCCTCTGTATTGTTTGACGTGATGTGATTGATGAAAAGATTTAAGATTGAAGTATCGCTGAAACTTTAGATTTTAGAATTAATTACAAAGAGGCAATTAATTAAATCTCTTAATGTGTTTAAAATACATATAATAGTTTTTTTTACGAAAATAATCATACATTATTATATTTCTAGGAAGTTTTTCCCATTCATAGTCAATCCGACTGTAGCCTTTTTAATTAGTGGTATGACTAACCGGCTACAACGGGTCAAACCGAGATATTAAATCAACTTTAGACAGTGTTCAATTTACTAAAACACGCCGAAATAATTAATTACTCTATGAACGAGAATACTCTGCCATATTTCGTTTTATCTTTTTTGTTTTAATTTCATTAATTTTATGAAGTAAATTTGTAAAAATTTAATTATAAATTTTATAATTTTGTTTAAGGGAACAGCTAAATGAATAAGTTAAAATGTTAACGTCATTAAAAATTAAAGCATTTTAAGACAAATACACTTAGAAGGTCAAAATACCGCAACTTTATAGTTCTACCGACAGTAAAAATAGCAACATTAAGTTCAATTTTAGTATTCATAAGTTTCTCTTGTATTAATTTTATTTTTAATGGCAAAGTAACAGGAAAACTTCTCAAGAATTACCTGTATTGCACTACTTTGTCTAAAATTTGTAAAACGTGATGGACTGCTTTCTTAGCTAAGTTGCATTCTATAAAAGCTACTAGAAAATCAATAGAAGAGTATTAAGACGTTAACGATTAATAGAAAGAGAATCGGCGCGAAACACTTGCAACTTAGCTGAGAGGCAGGTTATTGTACTGGTAACTATTGATAGTCGAGTGATTAAACCGTTAAAGTGTGTTGAGAAAGGTGTGCGTTCGATTCTAGGCTATTGTACACGTTACTTAAAAAAATTGTAACTGCCTCGGTGGTGCAGTGGTAGCGTATGCGACTGTGCTTAGGGTCTCGGTATTAATTCCTGGGTCGTATCAAATGTGTTTTCTATGTATAATATTGGGACTAATCCTGTCCACACGCCCACCACTGTAACTCCTATACACCAGGATGAACAGCAGTGACCCACGAACACACCGAGTTATGACACTCGGGGAGTTCCAGGAAAAATTAAACTGTCTTGAAGAAAACTGAGAGTTCTCTAAGTATAATATGTATGTATTTACAAAACAAGTTGTCTAGTAACCATTGTTAGTTCGAGACTTGATGGCGTCGTGTTATCGGAAATATGTATTCCTTAAATATTACAACTGTCATGATGAACAAGTACAATTTTAACAAAAATAAAACCGACTTCAAAGTTCGACTCGATTTCCTTTGGATGCCCTCATCAGATATTAATGTCCTTATCATGGTACCACCGTTGGGACATCTCCTTTCCATTAAAAAAGAATCCTCAAAATCGGTTCATAAACGACGAAGTTATCCGCGAACACACATAAAAAAAAAGTTAAAAAAAAAAATATACGGTCAAATTGAGAAACCTCCCCCTTTTTTGAAGTCTGTTAAAAATGAAGCGACGAAGAATGCATTTATTATATTTAATCAGGATATAAGCATTTTAAAGTCTTCTTATTTTTAAAGACACTTATAAATAAGGCGTTGCTTCTGATAAACATAACGAGAAATTTAATAACTTGTCTGAGGCTTGATTGATATTATCATAGGCAGGTTATATCAGCGTTAACAGCTTAGGGATGCTAATACTATGTAAATTTATACCAACCTATTATAATTATCACCATAGTCGATTTTTCTTACGCTGTAATCGAAGTTCAAACTAATACCTATATTATTGTGACTGATACCATAATATAATATCCGACCGGCTAAATGCAAAATTAAAACTAACTTAATATTTTTTGGGATAAATGTACCATATTTTGTATTTTTCATTTTTACTATTCATAATCTATATCTATAGGTACCATATCCTATACTACTATCACACTAATATTTAAAGGTGAAAGTTTGTGAGTGTGTACGTTTGTTACTTCTTCACGCAAAAACCACTGAACGTGGCTTATCCCTGTTTAAAAGTCTTCAAAAAGCTAAACAATAAATACCTAATACATTTATGTTATCTATGAAATTTGGCACAGTTAACGTTTATATAGAGGAGAAGAGCAGAAAGCAAATTAAAAAAAAATCCTGAAGTATGGTTGAATTTCGGTCACTGGGCGACCACTAGTCTTTATAATATTTTTTCCATCACATATAACTGAATATAGTCAAAATCTCATAACTTAAGGGCCAGCAATGACGAGGTGGGTTACACATAAGGTACCGACACAAATTAATGTAATTCAAATGCTGTTAAGGTGTAGATGTGACGGATAACGTGGGCGTGGTCTCGTCATAACTGCGCAGGCGCATCGCCCCTCACTATATTTTTATTATTTACAAATTAGGTAGTAAACAGTTGTGTATGGGAACGCCAAGTTACTTTCATATTGTTAGATGGCGGGTAAAAATGATCGAATTATGGCTGGTCATGAATATTGAGTACGATAGATTGAATTATTCCGACAAAATTTTTGTCTGTAATGTATTATTTTTAGCGTCTTCCAAACTCCCCACAAATACGGTTCTTTTTCATGGCTCTTTAACATTAATCAAGCTAATTTATGGTGCAATTGACTATCATCAAATATTAAAAACAAAACACAAATTTAAAAAAACGTAAAATCGGTTGTTTCGGAGTTCATTGTGAGCAACAACGTGAAACGACAATTATATAATAGATGTATACTTTTTTATTACAAGTTTATTTTAATTTAACGCGCTCCTTCCAATCGATCATTGCCTCGCGTTTCCGGATCCATACTCTTACCGATCTGAGCAACTTGTAGTAACCGGGAACGTGCATATATATGCATGTTCCCGGTATAACTTAGGCATATGCCTAAGTTATTGAACCAGAAAACATCACATATTGCAGCTAACTTAGCAAAGAAACACCTACACAGTGATAAGATAATGCTTATACAACGTTCCATTAATATTTCCCTCCCTTTAATTCCGATTTGTTTCTTTATTATTATAACAAAAATATTTACAGATTATTTTTTTTAATCCAAGACTCAGTTCAAGTGTAGTGGTGACCATACTTATTGCGAATACAGACAACAATGCATGGCATGGCGGCTTAATGATGCTTCTGCATCATTGGGCCTCCGGTCTCGCAAACGATACATGGCAGCAAATGCTGTCATTTCAGGTTAGTCTCCTGTGAGAGATTATTATCTTTAAAACTGTTTTTGATAGGTTTTTATTGGTTTATTAAATTGCGTATAAACAAATAACCCTCTCGACCGTTGTATAGAGTTTACACTGTACACCTTTATTGATAAGTCGCTCCACCAAACCAGATATTAACATCGTTTTCCCTTTCTACGATGGGATAAACAGAACATTAAATGTAATAAAATGTTCCAAAAATAAAAGTATACAAGATGTAATGATAGCCTACTGGATATTACTATTTTATTGTTTAATGTGTGTATTACTAGCAGTTAATATGGCTTGGCATTTATAATACCACGTTTATAGTAGATCTCATAAGCCAATACAGATTATATTGAATTTTATTACATGATAATCGTTATATTATTTGAATAAGATTATAAAAGTGTTTTTATAAGATTGTTTAACGTACTAATTGTAGATATAACACCCTAGAATTGCGAAATACCTGCGGCATTTATAAAAGTAATAAAACCTCCTTTATAGTGTTTTGTGATATTTTACAAATGTTCCTTTTACTCAAGTTCAAACGTTCAAGTTGCAGTCAGGTGATGGGTTCATATATGCATGGTCTAAGGAAATAAGGTCTCGCATTCCGATAGCTCCCCGAGGTGACGTCACTATCCAGTTACCACGTGATAACAACATAACACGAAATGAACCAACCAGAACCAGCGAATAGCAACATAACACGAAAGAAACCAACCAGAACCAGCGAATAGCAACATAACACGAAAGAAACCAACCAGAACCAGAGATAGCGATGATGACGTCATGTCGTTCATCGGAATGCCATACCTGGCGTAGTATATTGTTATACCATGGATATATGTATATAATTGCTCGTAATGCGAAAATTCGCTGCTATGCTTCCCATTAGCTTGGGAGAATTTTCAATACTCCATCGGATAGCAACGAAGTGGTACAATGCTAAGCATTAACAAGTATTTCTAAATGCGTATCATAAAGTCGGGTATGTGATTTATTCACAAAAATTAGTATTTAAAATAAACAAAATGAAAAAAACGTGTTTAAAATACTGTATTACCGAAATATACGTAATTCGGACACAGGAATTTAAAAATTGGTTTAAAATTACAACAACAAAATATCCAATTTTATACGGATAAGAACAAAAATTATTTCCAAAATTTGTAACCCTAATAGTCCGGGATCCCTGGAATAAATTTTACAAGTTATTACTATCAGGCAAATTTTTCCTGAGTGGCTTCATATTGATGAGGGGTCCTATGTCCTCAATTTTTTTCCCTACTAGCCCTGTAAGCTACCACAATCGAAAATGTTTGTAACATGAAAGGTGGGTCCCTAATCAAAATGAAGCCCCTCACAAAAATTTTGCTTGATAGTAATAACTTGTAAAATTTGTTCGGGGGATCGCGAACTATTTCAGTTTTCATATAAAATTTAAAAACCTTAAACACTAAAAAAAAACGATTTGACGAGGTTTCTTTTCTGATTAGTGACATAAACTCAAAATATGCCTTTTTTTAAATAGGTAAAAATAGTAAAATGGGACTTCATTTTACTAGTTTTAAAAAAACTTAAGTTATGTAATATAGTTAAGACTGCAAACTACTTTAAAAGTAGATTAAAATCTCCTTACAATGTAATATGAATGCCCTAATCCAGACCAAATTTAGTCGTACCACACGAACCATATTAACACAATAACTACACTATATACGCTTAAAGGCTGTCCACGCCTTCCGCCTACGCCAACATATTGTTCAGTCACTACTACTGTCCACTTAACTAAGTAGACAATACAATGTCAGCAAATCTTTGCGTCTTTAGTCCTTTGCCTTATTTAAATTCACCGTTGACCATTTAGTTCCTGGCAGTAACGTGCATTATGTAAACACCTTCCGGCTAAAGCCACGTTTTCTTCGTTCATTTGACCGGTGAGTACTATGCTATTGTTAAACTCCTACTCATGCATCCTGGTTCACTTGAATAAGTCAAAGTTATGTATGAATGGGAAGCATATTTCTACTTTTATTATGACACTTATTGACTTCTGTAAAGGAGAGTTTATGTTTGTTGCGGTTTTCTTAAGCGTAATAGATGAAGAGTTCAGTTATTTTCCTAAACGTACGTATATGTAATACGTGGTAATCTATATACCTATCTTCTATATATAAAAGAGGAAAGTGACTGACTAAGAAGCCCGGAGATCAACGCACAGCCTAAACCGCTAAACCTAGAATTCAAAAAATTTACCATGTAGGTTTTTTATATAACGTAAGTGAGCACTGAGAAAGGAGGAAAGGGAGTAAAATTGAGAAAGAAAATTTGTATGAAACTTTTTATTTCTGTGATGGATTTTCTTAGAATATTGTAGAAATATAGTGGAGTTAAAGTAATACGTTTTAAGTATATTTCAAAATGCCACCCCTAAGGGGGTAAATAAGAGGATGAAAGTCTGCTCCAGCAAAGCCGCGGCAAATGCTAGTACTTACATATGCGTATTTGTAGTGAATAGCAAATTGTTTAACTGATAGACGTATTATACACAACAAGTTTTAAGTTGCTATATTTTGTATCTCCTATATAATAGATGGCGTTTAGAATTTAATCTTCAACTAATATCCAAAATCATAAACATTGATATTTATACTAAAAACCTTTAATTTTGACTGCTTTTTTTGTACAACTTGTGTTAACTGTGGTAAAGAGGGAGGGTCCATTCGCCATTTAAAAGTCCACCAATCGTATTAGCAAGTTACTTCCTGCAATTCTAATCTTAATTGCATCCGTTCAACTATTTCCTTCTCAATACTTAATGAGTACATCGGGATTATAACTACACTTTATTGTGTGATAGATTTACTTTAAACCAATGTATGTATTCACTTCGGCTTAGTCAGATGGCAAAACATCATAATATTTAATTACATTTGAATGTTGTGCTATCAAAAGTATAATAAACTGCTTTTATGGTTAGTCATAAATCGAAAAACGAAAACCTATATTTACTTTTTCGATTTATTACACAAATATATGACGTACTAGTTGTTGCCCGCGGCTTCGTTCACGTATATATCAGTTATCGCGGTAAATAGTAGCCTATGTGTCATTCTCTTATATAAGCTGTATTACTGTAAAGTTTCATCCAAATCCATTCAGTAGTTTTTACGTGAAAGAATAACAAACATCCATCCATTCATCCATATTTACAAACTTTCATTATAATTACTAATGTATAGATAATATATTCCTAACAATATTTGAACAACTGTTAATGTTTGTTTTATAGTTCCTTCGGGTTCCGTTACGTTAAAAATTCCGTAACAAATTATGTGGCAGCAATCGTCTCTAGATAAGGCAACAATAATTTTCTCTTTTTATGTATAACTACAAATTATCTTGAAAAATAAAACAACTTCTAACACAATGGACTGAATAAACAAAAGTGATAGCACAGGCTCAAAGAAAACTGGTGTTAGACAATTTTGAAGGGAGAGATAAACCGCTTCGTTACGTAACGCGTTACGGCACCAGGCTGTCTGGCTTCTCTTTGTCTCATGCATACGGCAGCGGTAGGCAGGCTACTCCTCTCGCACTCTCACCCACACCGCTAGCCGTATTTATGATATTTTTTAACTTAGATTAGTTGATTTTAACTTAGATTATTAATATTATAAGTTGTCACTTCTGTCGACATGCACATGTTTTTTTATTTCTCTGCCTGTCAGTGAGTTAGGTTACCTTAAATTTCGAAGAGTAAATATACTCAAGGGTGGTAACACACTTTGTGTCTGTTCAGTGTCGATGGGCGATTTCATAATCTGATCATGATGGAATGTAATGAATGAATCCAACCTCTGAATTTAGTCTTCAGACATATAAACGTCATTAATAATGTGATCCATGTGGTGACGCATTAAGAATATAGAGAGTCACCGATACATAGCCCAAGAGTGTCATAAGAGCCACTCTTTTTTTTTTTCTAATGAACTGCCAAAATGACTCTGCCCTGCCTGATGGAAAGCATGGGTAGAATCGAAGAGTGGTGGTCACCATCCTCATTGCGAATAAGCAGAAAGCAGCATGGTGACCCGCACTATGGCGGCTTGGTGAGATGCTTTTTCACGCCCCACTTAAAGGACCCGGGATCATAGTGGGAAGGAAACACGTATGCCGAAAGGAAACACACAAAAAAAAAATAACATAAAAAAAATAAACACTCTAAGGAGATGCCTATTTCTAACACTAAAGTACTATTATTAAAGATTGTCTGTTATTGAAGACAATCTTTAATATTATTGTCTGTTATTGAAGATGATTCAGTACCAGATCCCGTGGGGTTAACAAGAATGCGGTATGGTAGTGAGGGTTCTACAACTAAAGTTAACTTCATGCCTACAAGCATGCTGTTAACACGTTTTCCCACAGCAAAGAAAAATAGAACTTGATAATTTTCAACAAGTTCAGTTAATGAGTCACAGCAACCTAAACTTTTATAAAAAGCACCAAAATTAAGCTTGTAATCATGTACTTATTCTCTATGTGTTTGCAATCATGGATATTTCTGGCAACAATATAAGTCACAATTTAGAAAAACCTAAAAAACTGACTCTTATGTATACCAAACTCGTTAATACTTTAAAGTCTCACTTCTTAATCATTTATTTTATACTGCGATAATTGGACCGGTTGAAGTAGACATTAAAAAAAAATCTTATTTATTTACCCAATATAAAAGTAGTGCAACAAAAATCAATAAACAAACATCAAACCTTATACAGCTACTTATACACTGTTGCATTTTAATCCTTACTTTTATAACAATTATATTAAATCGATATTAACACCCCGCAATTATGGACAAATTACGTCATAAAGGTATTTGATTTAATAAGACAATATTTGCCAGAGCTATTGCCCTTTTATTGCTGGCAACGTTGTTGTTCCGTACATTGTAGCAATAATGACCCATAAATGCATCGCCTTTGATATATGTGAACTGAACTACAACCTTTTTAAAATGAAAATACGCTTTAGAGTCTAAAAGTGTTGTTGTGAAATATCTACGTAAACACAACATATAAAATGTTGTGTTTTCGTAGATATTTCTAGAAGAATACCAAGGCGTCTGTAATTACAATTCATGATAGACTAATTCGATTAATAATTCAATTCTACTAAAAATATATCTTATTAAATAGTTGTAAAACTCAGTTGGAGATATAGTTATATGTACCTTTTATTTTAAACACAAAGAAAGTAGAGTTTTGCCATTCTTATGTCATCACAGACAAAATGCTGTTGACATTTCGATTTTGGAGATCGTTTTTTGTTTTTTCGGAAGACGGTCCCCATTTCATCTCATCTACATTTTTTATATTTTATATCATTAATTTCATCACGACGAAGACCTATTGACTTGAAGACTTATAATTTGAATACTATAAACAATTGACATTGGCAGAAATAGCTGATCCGAGAGATCCAACTGGTTGCCATTTCATGAAAGAAGAAGAAGAAGACATTTCGATTTGTAGTCTTATTGTTTACACAACATCTTTGTGTGTTCATAACTTAGTACCCTTTTAGCGACTTCAAAAAGTAGTTCCAATATCCGACTCCTCGGTGACGCAGGACATGTAATATGGTATGCAATGTTAGCTACATGTAAAAGACACTCATTGCGCTATAACGGTGCTATTTTTTTTTACTGTCTCTGTGGCGCAGTGGTAACGTAAGCGACTGCTGGTCTTGAGGTCTGGGGTTCGATTCCCGGGTCGTACCAAATGTTGGAACTGCAAATATTTTTTTCGGAGTTTGGGTGTTTTTTATGTATGTATAATATGTATGTATTTACAAAAAAAATATTTATATCAGTTGTCTAGTACCCATAACACAAGATCTGCTTAGCTTGGGACTAGACGGCATTGTGTAAAAAAAATTGTTTTATGTCACTTAACTTAAATTTCGCTAAAATAATATTCTGTTTTCTAATTTTGGTATTGCGGTTTCCAAAATGCAATTTTTATATGTATGTCTGTCTATAGATAACGTCTATTGTAGGTTTGAAGACGTTGGTTGTAGAAATAGTTACTCAATAGTTTAAAAATTACTAAATTAATAGTCAATTACGAACGCAAAATTTAAAATAAAACATGACTTTCCGTAAATTATAAATATAGTTTTCATATTAACAGAGTGTTATAACTTTCTATGAAGCTACATGCCTTATTTCTAGTTTTTATTATTGCAAGAGATTATCGCATTTAGAAATATGAAACGTGTCATTACTGCCACCGAGGCTTATAAAATAAATATTAATCTAGCAAGGACATGTCAACATATGCTTTCATTCTTCAAAGAACCAATATAATATTATGATATCAACGACTATAAAATATAGTAATACCGTATTATTACCACAAATAACAAAAAGAAACGTGCAAGGACTTTATATGTATGGTAATAACTAATACTATTACTAATAACATAACAGATTTTTAATACATTACTCAAAATCATTTAAATATTAGATTGCAGTGACAAAATCCAATTTCAATATCTACCTAGTTCAGAGCATTTCCTAAATATTTTGAAAAAGGAATTCTCGGCTTGTTGTTTTTTTTTTGTGAAGGTACAATTTATTTATACGCTATCGGCTATAGAAATTGAATGTATTTAAATTGAAATGCTTAACAATGGAACTTAAACAGATGTCTTAAAATTAAAACAAAAACTACAGAAAGAGCTTATTATATAATATTGGGGTTTTAGACATATTTCAACAGTAGGTATAATAAATAAAAACAAAATCATTTATCGATATCCGACTTAAAAAACAAATGAAAAAAAATAAAACACTCTTAACGAATCGCTTTTATTTTATTAGCAGAAAAATTGATTTGTTTTAAATTCGTCAATGAATATATAAATTACCATCCTTTATCTTCTAACTAGATAAACTGATGTAAAAATCATAATTTAATACTGGTGAAGGCGACCTAGCTGTTTTGGTATGTTTTATTACCAAGTTTATTATACATAAATGGCATATTCAGATATGAATGAATGGCAGACAAGCGAACAGCAAGTGTGTAATGCCCTCTATAATTATACGACGTAAACTCTTTCGCAGATAGAACTCGTTCAATGTTCTGCCTTTTTAAAGGAGTGAGAAACTGCCAAGTCTTTTATTTGTTCTGGGTGATAAGTTGAATATGTTTAAGATGGTAATTATGTTTTAGTTGTAGCGTTATTTTATTGGTTATGTCAGAAAAGTTTTAGACTATTCGAATACTTATGATTGTAGCTTTAGGTACGTTTATTTATAGCATCCTAGTCAATTTTTATTTGAAATAGGAACTGTCTATTCAAAAATTAGTACATTTATTTTAAACGTTGGAAATTTATTTGGAAATTATTATTTTAATGAAGTGTCAATCACTGTGTCAACTAGAGTTATTTTGGTCCAAGTTAAAATTGTTTACGAATTAAGTCTTAATGATGATAGAAATGAATACATATGTCAAGCATGTGGTTATCTTGTTTACTATCGAATTTTTCAACCTCCACCAACAGGCGCTGAGAAAAGAAACCTAGGTTCCCACTGTAATACCATCCTTGTTCTTTTAGCTCGTAAACTTGACAAGCTAACCTATTTTGTTTTCCATTCCACCAACGAATTATAAGTTATAACGTCTAGTGCACCAGCGAACAGCTCGTCAGGTGTTGATATACGACACATTGTCTTGGTTCAACAATCGCCTACTAAGTCATAAAAAAAAAAACAAGTCCTGCAACACAATGAAATGTTGGGCGCGAGTCCTTAATTCAGAGTATTCGTATAATAGTTAAAGATGGCGTTCAATATACATATATATTAAGCGCTGTAGAGACATATGGTCCATATAAAAATATGAAATGTCAAATTAGTTTATGTACGCTTAAAAAACTCTTATCAGTTCTCCTCAAATTTTGACACCAAATGCATCAGGTTTACAGGTAGGTAAAAGATAGTATGATATCTATATTTTGGAAACACAATGTGCCACAACGCAACATAATAGGATAGTCAAGTATTATTAAATATTTTAATATTAATCATGCTTACCAATACTCTTATTAGGTTGTAGGTACTATTAATTGGTAATAAAAGACAATAAAATACAACTTTATAAAGCAGTGAAGGTTTTTTGTATAAAATTATAAACGTGAAAGTTTGTAAGTATTACATTAAAATTAAATAATATAATACAAAAATAATATAATATATCTTAAACTCTAGAATAATACATAGGCTACTATTTACCGCGATAACCGACATAAACGCGGGCGGAGCCGCGGGCATCAACTAGTTTTAAAATATATTTTTAAATGTACGTACTTTTACGTAATATATATATACGATATATATATACGATAAGATATCGCCATAATAAAATCAAAATTACCATTCATTAGTACTCTACTGCGATTAGTTGAATGAGAACATTTATTAATATACATCTAATATAAATGACTAGAATAGGCTTGCACCTAATTTAGTTGCTGTAGTAACGTGCTAAAATATAGTATCATTCATTAGCGGGGAAAATTAATAGTCCACCTGTAACGATATCTTAGCATTTAGTTGGAATATTTGCCTAACCTTTCAGTTAACGACGACGATAACATATAAACTTAGTTTAATGTTTGTAATTTGCTTTTGAATCTAAATGGCTTCCACAAGACTCTGATGGTTTTTACTGCTTCTGATAAATAAATATATATCAAGTGTACCTACCTAGTCAACTTTTAAAATAGCTCAATTCAGAAAGAGGTAATGTGTGTGTGTGTATACTAACGATGAAATACTATTTGCATTATTTGTACGATCTTGAAATAATGTGTGTATTATGTGTACTATCGATGAACTACGGTAGTACGGATTCATAATAGATGACTAAGAGAATAAACTACACAGGATAACATCAATGCAAAGAGAAGAAATACTCGAATTAAGTAGACTGTTAAAGGCTATTAATATAAACGCTCTCGCTCCCGCTACCGCCTTTCCATTGGACCCTACAGCGCACTGGATCGCGTGTAACTTGTTATTACATACTACGTCACGTCGACGCAGTCCCGTATTATAGCCATGGCATGTTATACGTGTGCGTAATTCTGTCGGGGACGTGGACTAGTGGCGCCCTCTATAATTCCTCCTGATAAGATAATTAGGCGTCAGATTAGACGTAATAAGAGAAGGAAATTTATACAGGATTTATAATTTAGTTTTCCACTATCCTGTCTTGTCAATTATGTTGACGAGATATATGATTTAGTCTGTTAGGACATTGTAAGAAATCTATGTGTACAAATAAATGATATTGAAATGTCTGTTTGTAATTTCTCTCTCTCTCTATCTAATTTCATTACTCTATGAGCTATCAAGGTTTTAGCCTTAGAACCATTTTATATATTACTTCAGCTGTTTTATTTAGTGATGTCATTTAAATAGATGTACATTGTTATTTTTACTGCCGGAATTGAGATTAAGAAAAACCTTATATTTTTGGGATCTCTCGATGGATGCGACCCACCGTTAGTGTTCGTTCGCATATAAATAAACTTAATATACCATAACATACCATATATATATAATACTAGCTGTATAACTTAAAAATCCAAGCGACATTTGAGTTTTTAATTTATATTTAATTTTGCACCGTTTAAACCTTCTCTGGACTACGACAAACATTTTAAAACTAAAATTAGCTAAGTCGGCCCAACCGATGTCGAGTTTTAGCGAGACAAACGAACAGAAATTGCTTTTTATATATAAGAAGATGACATACCAAGTCATTTTCAAAATATTTATCGTTTCACTTTAAAAATTCGCGAAGTTGCAATATTAATACCAATACAATACTAGGTTATTTTATGAATACCTATTTACACACACAGTCTTTAGTCGACCCTAAATTATCTTGAGAATAATAAAGACCTAGATGATGATGATAATAATAATCAAATTAATCATTTTTTTTATGTATGGCCTGCCAAAATGACTACTCTGCCTGATGGAAAGCATAAGCAGAATCCAAGAGTGGTGGTCGCCATACTCATAACAAACATTTCACGCGGCAAAAACTAAAGGGGCTGGTTTTACCATTTTAGTTTTATATTAACTTTTACATATAATGTATGTATAATAGTTAATGTAGAACTAATATAAATATTTATATAGAATAATATAAATTACCGTGGGACGCCACGCTTCGGCATAAATGGGCCGGTTTGACAGGAGTGATACCACGGCCTCACAGAAAACCGATGTGAAATAGTGCTTGCGCTGTGTTTCACCGAGTGAGTGAGGATACCGGAGGCCCATAACCCAAACCCTCTCGCCCTATCTCCGCGCCCCAAAGGCCGACAACGCACTTTTGACGCCTCTAGTGTATGCAGCTGTCCATGGGCGGCGGTAATCGCTTACCATCAGGTGATACGTCTGCTCATTTGCCCGCCTATTCCATAAAAAAAGTGTGTACATTGAGAGGCGACCTAGATCTACAAGTTATCTCTTTGGATCAAAAATTAATGAGAGAAAATACTATGATAGCTGTTCTGATAACATCGATACTTGTTAGATGTATCCGAAACTTTCAACACATATGTCACTGTACATCATAAAACGCAGGCATTTATCGGAAACTTTTGATGACGTCCGCATTCCCCTCAGCCGAACATGATAGTAATACCTAATAAATTAACTTTCTATCCGCTTATCTAATTAACATTGTTAATTAAAAAAACTGGCTACAGTCGTGTACGATAAATGTATCTACAAAAATATACTACGAATATTAATAATTTGCGAAGATAACTAGATAATAATACTAATGTAACTTTTACTGTAACGCAGACAATAATTACTTATTTCCTTTAGTTTTCTACGTTAATTTGTGAATCACACAAGTTGAATCCAACGGGTGTTTCTTATCAGGAATCCAAAGCGACTGTGGAGGTAAAATATACCTACTTATTTCAATCCTCGCGATAAAGATAAATCGCATCAAATGACAATAGGATAGTCAGACTGAAGGACTATTTAGGTTATCTTACCTGTGATAATAAAGTAAACTAGTAGAAAAATCGATGGTAAATAATACAAAGAACATAGTACATATTAGTAGATCATAGTAGTAGATAAGGCGCGTTTAGCTGTGCACAATGGTGTGCTCGACCCAACCCTTATGTATATTAGCGAATCTTGGGTGTGGCAGAAGAAGCACGAAAGTTGAATAAATGCTGTGGAGATGCGGTCCCTAAGAAGTATGTGTGATGTGAAAATTAGTGACAGAGTTAGGAATGTAGTTATAAGAGAACGTTGTGGATTGAAAGAAGATGTAGTGATAAGGATTGAAAAGGGCATGCTTCAATGGTTTGGCTACTTAAAGAGGATGGATGATAGAAGACTCACGAAAGGAATTCATGGAACGAATGTGTGTGGAAGTGTCGGAAGAGGTCGTCCGCGGCGAACATTTACCGACCAAATTGGCGATGTTCTGAAAAAGGACAATGTGAAGAGCACCAGGAACCAACGAGCATGCATGCAGCGATTGATGAATGTGGACGAAGCAATAGAGGTGTGTCAGGACCGTAGTAAGTGGAGGTCAATTGTCTCTGCCTGCCCCTCTAGGAAAAAGGCGTGACGTTATGTTGAGGTTAGAACATAGTATCGTATCGAAATGTAATGCAAAGATTTTAGTACATTTCGGTGCACTTCATAAGCTGTTTAAGATTTTAATAATAGTATAAATGTAAGGACAGAACTAGAAGAAATCGTAAGAACGATGTTTTAATCAAGACCAAATTTATAAGACTCAGGTCTTAGACACTACTCATATTAAGTATGGGTCAACTTTTATATATTACATTTTTTAAATTATAACCATACCTACCCATTTTTACATTCCTCGTCATGATCAAATTAATTTTTATATGCGCAGATTATACTTCCATATTTTATTGTAAATTTAACATGATTTTTATACTATGCAGTCATATAGCTAACTAATTAATTATAGAAACTATTTACCCCGTCAAAAAATCATATTTATAAGTATTTACAATTCACATAAAATACCACATAGTGGTCTTTAACTTTCTTTAGTCAATTTAATTACGATGCAAATATTTACACACCGTAATCAAAGAAATCGATATCCAAAATCAAAACAGCATCTAATCTACGCCATTATAAAAAGAACCCATATAATACGGCGCATCGTTAAACCGTTAGGCCAAGCTATCTGGTTAATAGTTAAATACTCTATGGGAACGGAGAGCGTATTTGGGGCCGATTTAGGCTTGACCGGTTTTCTTAAATTAATTAGTGGATGCTAACATTACTGTTTGGTCACGTCTTATTGGATTAGACTGGCTATCGCGTTCCTACGGCAACTCTCCCATATTATTTATGTTGTAGATATTAATTTAAAACCTCTTCTTCAAACATGGTATACATTTACAGTTTATTTACAACACATTTGGAGCGTATTTACAACTCATTAAATCGAATAAAGATGGAAATGAAGGTGAATCTATCCTCGTTCGTTTTTCTGTTGCTGTGTTGTATCTTTATAACTAATGAACTGTGAAACGACTTAGAATCTTGGTCTGGTGTTGTGTTACCACACAACAAGGCTTTACATAGTTTGACTGGTCACCTTACTGGTCATCACACACCACATGGAACAACACTTTATGTGATCCACAAATGATTGTTCTGAGTCCTATCTTAAGGCAAAACTAGAATATTCCTAAGGCGGGAGATGTGTTTAAATTAAACAAAATGTTAAGCCGACTTCAAGAACTGGACTAAATTAAAATGGGTCAAAACAAGAATCATCGAAATCGGTTAACGTGATATTGATTTTTGGTCAACTTGTCGCACACATAGTTAATGCAAATTGGGGACTTATATGGTTTTCTCATGGATGACATTGTCAGAACTAGACAAAATTAGAATGGGACCACACGGGAAGCACTAGCTTTTAAATAAAAATGGAATCGTCTAAATCGGTTCACCCAGTCATAAGTTCTGAGGTGAAAATGGATAATCATAAAAAAAATGGATAACTTGCCCCTTTTTTGAACTCGGTTAAAGAACAAAGTGATATGGTTAAAAGCAATCAAATGCTTTCAAAAAAGGTTGTTCTAGTTCATAGAAATTGATATCCTTTTACCACCAAGGGCACACTGCACCAAGTACCTAATAAAGCTTTGATTGACTTGGTCTTGTGGCGCGAAAGTTGAGCATTCCTTACTGACATTGTGGCATCCATTCTCGCACTGGCAATACTCGAACCTAAACGTAATCCACACTTAGTTGAGACCTAGATAATGCTATGTGTAATAAAATGTTGATAAAATGAACCGTGTACTAAGATGACCTCGGCAACGTCAAAGGGTGCTACGCCCATATAAATTCTAAATTAACCAAACAAACCAAAGTCTCAAGCCGTAGAAAGCCACAAAAACATACAGTTTAATTGAAGTAGACTCCAAGACCGTCGTTCTGTGGTTTGTTATATTACTGCGGTTGTGTGGTTGCAAAGCCGACAAAGATGGAGTTCGATTTCCGCTTCAGCAAAAACACACCAGGTACAAGTTAAATTACAATGAATTCAAGAGAGCTCACACACAATGTTTTCGCAAGCATTTAAAAGACCTCGATCTGTTTGTTCGGTAAAGTTAGAAATAAACATTTAATAAAAAAAAATCAATAGTTGTTTTATTTAAGTTCACTGGAACACAAATTACTAGACCTAATCAACTCACATTCTTAATTATACCATACAGACTTTAACAGTCCATTGCTGGACAAGCTTATTTATACATCCCAAACACCAAATAAACTCGGATGAAGTTTTACAAGTATGTCGGTACATCGCATACTGAATATGAATATGCGATTATACGGAAATTAGGATGCAAGTAAATGGAGTTAAAGGCAACAGCTAGTAGGAGAAACGTCAAGAACTTGTTTCTCATTTACGTATAGAATAGTTCAATTAAGAGATTGGAGAGTAGGAGATAGGAGCAAGATAATGAGAAGTATTAAAAAAAAAGTGTTGTTTGAAAATATATCCCACTAGCTGACCCGCTCAACTTCGTTAGCGTCTCTCCATAAGAAATATTTTTTTCCCATTTTGCCAACATTTTCGGTCGATACCCGGTAAATGGGCTATCCAACAAAAAAAGAATTAGCAAAAGCGGTTCAGCCGTTCACTCGTGATGTCGTCGACCACGGCAAATAGGGATTCATTTTTATATATATAGATTATATTTAGGGTTCTTTCTTATGTTTCCTTAAAACAAAACCTTAAGAGTTAATTTATAAAGTGTGAGTTACAATGCTGTTCTAATCGATATCTACTCCCAGATATCTAGGGTGTTATTTTTCTTTATTAATAATAAAGCAATATTTTAAATGAACACCTAGATATCATAATAAACTCTACGATAATTTTCTTTTCGCCGTAAAGAAGCATAATAATATTAGGTTGCACGCATCGCTCAGTAATAATGCGGCCAGGTCTAAAAACGGTTTATTGCAGTACAGCCAGGCGGCTAATTTGGTCGTCGACTAATTTCTGGATAACATCGTCGGAGTCCGTGCCACATTCTTGCGCGTCTAATAACTAATTAAGTCTACCGAGCGCAAGTGCACGCCCTACCAATGATTTGTACAGGGCCGCACTGTGGTTTTACAATAATTGCGTAAAACACCGAGCTAATTTTAGTGAACTTTTTACTATTAATCTTATGGTGTAAATAATGTTTTGATTTTTACTGCAATTACTCATTTTTATAAGTTAAAGTGAAAAAACAATTATTGCGCACGTAGAGAGATGCAATGCATTTGTTTGTATTTTGCTTGTTTTTGTAGCATTACTACATAGACTTTGACAGCATGCTACCATTATAATCCAGTATAAAATTGCACTGGGTTTTGCTGATATAATTCTAATATACTACTTGTAGTAATCCCTTAATGAAATAAATTTGATACTGTATCTATTACATTTTATCATACTGTAAAAGATACAACTAAACTAGTCATTTGACCGATACAATATCTTTCCTCGATGAATTTCGTATCTATATTACTTTCTTACCCATTAAATACTTCCATTAATTAACATTCATATGTTTACGAAGGTAATTTTCTAAAAGAATTATTACAACCTACGTTACCATGGTGGTCTTTAAATACGAATAAGTGATACCGACAATACTTTAGAGTACGCAGTAATAAAAGCACCGATTTCCATTAATTTTATGGCTAAATATAAAATAACAACAGATAACATAGCAGTAAAGTCAGCGGACACATTATGTTAATTGTAACTGTTTATTATATTGTTGCTTTCTCGTTGTATTTATGATTTTAGATTAATTGATATGTCGAAATAACTTAAATAATTTTCAAAATAGTAATTAAAATATTTTTATAGTATTCTAAATTATACCAACCATGGCAATTGATTTATCTTTATTAATATTATTTAATTACTATTAAGAAAAGATAAGAAAAACCACGAGCATAATAAATGCCACATATTTATGACTAGGTACATAATTTAGTATTTCACAATCTAAAATCCAAACTTAGACTTTTTTCTAATAATCCTTTGCCTATTACTTTCATATGAATGATCCCATTCACACAGTTTAATAATTATTCACATAAAATATTTTCTCTGGCTAGTCATTTAAGTTACACTTACCCTTACCCTTACACACCACGGAATCGAAGCCAGTCTGGTAAGGCAGATAAAACAACAAGAACCATACATTTTAAATCACTTTAGCGTAATTTTTTCTGTGACTGAACCAAACAAAAAACATTATTTTTAATTCAAAATTACTGCAAATAAATCAAAAATAGATCGACAAATAGTTTATCCAAATAGGGCCCTGGCCAGTATCTTGGATAATCTTTGCGCAGCTATTGTTATTATAAATTTATTATACTTCACTCGATTACACTTCGGCCGTCGTTAAATTATTACTATTAACAGACACAACATCAACAATACATGTTTGTTCATAATTTACTTTGTACCTTTTACGGTTGTATTATTTAATAATCACAAATTTTAGCAAAAAAGAACCGACTTCAAGAACTAGACCAAATTGAAATTGGACCACACGGGAAGCACCAACTATCAAACAAAAAAAGAATCATCAAAATCGGTTCACCCACTCGAAACTGTGGTAAGTTATGAGGTAACAAACATAAAAAAATATAGTCGAATTGATAACCTCCTCCTTTTTTGAAGTCGGTGAAAAACCTGTGAGCAACTCTCAAATGGTTTGAATAAAACTGGTCAACTACAAGACACAAATTATTTACCACGCCCCACACTGGTTGGCAGGTTTGCGAAGGCAAAAGAAATAAAAAAGCACTTTTAATCCGTGATAATGTTCCTTGTAATAACATCCTCAATGTAATTAAATCAAAGAAAAAACAAACTCGTTACAACTGGTATTAAATTTTTCGTAATTTGTAGGTAGTGTTTTTTTTACTTCGTGGTAATCATTAGCTTCCAACTTATTATTTTTATTAACTGAACATGTGCTTTTGTTTTCCTTAACGAGTACACACTGAAGGTTATAACCGAAACAAAAGTATTGTGACAAAACAATATAAAGCGGCAGCGTGCAACAGAACGCAAATGGTGCTATTATTTGACAGCAAAAACAAGATGGTGGAAGATGATTGCCCGCGAAATCGATCATCACGAGCGCATTCCACTCATACCGAACGCGTGCCGGAACAAAAACTACCGAGCATTTGAAAGTAATTTCCTCCAGGATTTTCTGGCATGCGTATAATATATCAAATAACAACCTATTTATGTAGAAAGATGATTTCAAATATTCTAAAATTGGGTTGGCAGCAGGATTAGATAGTAATTTTTCACGCTAGACTACATTAAAGCTATATTACTATACTCGTATTAATTACTCTAACATGTTTTTTATAATGGTATTATAGCTGAGTATTTCAATATCGAGCAATTAAAACCAAGGACTACCAGTACAACTAATTTGGTTTGTCCAAAGGAAGGTCGAATCCCATCATTTTTTGTACTGCACCTACCATAGAAGCGAGGCTTTTAATGATTATGATACATTTCACATAAGCCGTGTCCTTAGACATCTTTTAAAAAGCTATCAGCGTTTCAGCCAGGCAAAACTGAATATCTGACGTTCTTAGATAGTCGCAGAGATCGATTTCTGTCTTACTTTCGGGCAATGGCGAATGGCAATGATAATTGAATTCTCTCTATTTTTGGACTACTTGGAATCAGATATATTTTCATATCTTTTCATTGCTGTTACTTAAAAAATTCGATTACAAATACTCTGCTAGCTAGTTTGACCGAAATTGCAATACACTACCTGCATCTATTTTTCTAGATAATCATAATTTCATAAGTTGTGAATAGTTGAATGAATAGGATTTTTAATAGACAGGTGTGTCTTTATTGTCACATTTCATTAGATTTGTAGAAAGCCAAGTCTATATTTTTGTCCAAAAAAAGGGCAGTTTTTTTTTTTTTTTTTTATATTTTGCCCTGCTAAAATGACTCTACTCTGCCTGATGGAAAGCATAAGCAGGATCCAAGAATGGTGGTCACCATACTGCAAATGCAGACAATGCTACAGTGCAGTATGGTGACCATCACCATGGCGGGCTAGTGATGCTTCTGCATCGTTGGGCCTCCGGTCTCGCACTCAGCAACGAAACACGACAGCATAATCGCTGTCATTTTACGTTGATTTTCTGTGCGAGGGTAGTACCGCCCCGGTCGGTAGTACTTAGAAAGGTAGAAACAATTTATCTATAAGATTATGAATATTCGTCAAGTACACGGTACGAATTCAATAATCACAAAACATGTGAGTATCTGTAAATAATAACGAAGTTGCCTATAAATCAAATCATAGATCTTATTTTATGGTCTTCTTCCATAGACACTTAACCCTACAAGGCAATACAATCTTTGTATTTACTGTTACTCGATACTAGGAAACAATATGTTAGTAATTTTATTTGAATAATAATAAAATTTGTATGCGTTTGCGAATTATCAGAGTCCAAGAAGACTATTAAGGATCAGTTTCATAAAACGGCTCGTTTCGTATAGCATCGGATCGGAAGGGATCCAATCGAATACGCCAACAGGCGAAAGGAGCTGAGCGCGCGTCGCAGCATACTTTCTTCCTAGATCGCGTGTCGCGGTCAAGCAGCTACTGTGCGCAGTTTGGTATCATCAGTCTGTATTAACAGTCCGCTACCGAACATAGGACTCTCCTTAGCAAGAAGGTTTTCGACCATTACACCACGCTACACAGACGGGTTGGATTTTGGTTCAATTTTTTGCTTCAATTTCTCCTACATAGTTTGTTCCGTTAGTCGACTCTTGCAACAACGGATTGGTAATATGGAACTAAAACTGTAATATAGATTTTAAATATTGTGAATACGGTATAATATCGCTTAAAGATTGTGAAATCTGTACCGATCCGAGGCGTATAGTGGAAATCATCCTTTAGTTTAGGCACAGTACGTCGTTAAATCTGTTGGGTAAATACGGAGGTATTTAAATGTTACCTAAAAGAGAACACAATGGGAAATATGTAAGCGTGGTTATTACCATTATAGCCGGCGATTGTGGTCATTATGGTATTGAATACTTTATTGAGTAATTTCCTGTGTTTAATCGAATAGTGTAACAGAAATTATTAAAATTAATAGCCATTTAATAATTATTATAATATTATGGTAATAACGCCTTACAATCGAGTTCATAATGCTGTTAAGAATTAGCGTTTTTTGCTTTGCTTGCTTGAAATACACAAAAAGTTCTACATCGATAGAACTCAAATATTGACATTCAATTCATATATTTGAAGAAATGTAGGTTAACAAAGATCTTAATTATGTCATAATAGTAAGTGACCCATTTACATTCTACCATTATATAATAGTGTGCAAATATATATATATATATATATATACATATTTACATAAGTTAACCAATAATAAAAATTTAAATTACAAATCAGAAACAAAAACATTTTAAAGAAAAAATTAAATAAAAAATGTCAGAAAATTTGCTAATTTGAATGTCAGAAAATGCAAATTAAAATGTCAGACTCAAACATGACTCTTTTTTCCCTCAAATCCTAGTGCCAGTCATATAATATTATACCATCGTCATCCAAATATTCTTGAAGAGAGTAATAGCACTTAGCAATGAGCATTTTTTGAAGACGCTTCTTGAAAATTATTGTATTGTCAGCTTTTTTATACAATTTGGTAACCTATTGTAAACATGTGGAGCAATACAGAAAAAGCTTTTTTGCATTTACTACCCATAACATGTCTGCGTGGCGAGCTCTTGTTCTTTTCTCAAATATGTTTTGAGATTTTCATTGATAGTCATGACAAATAAAATGTCTACACATAAAATTAAAAGAAAGAGCACATTTAATAATAAAAACTTGCAAACTTATTTTATGTAACTTTAATCATTGAACTATTAATAATAATTGTACAGAACTGTATGTGGCAGATAACTGAAGTCAAATTCTGATAGCTGTTATAGTACCTTATAAGTAAATAATAACAAAGAAGTTATACGAAAACAATAATAGAACTGTGACATTGTTTCCAGTAAAACGTTCTTCGACTAGAGGTGTTTCAAAGAGTTAAAGGTCAGATGTCTGACGGTGAGACCAGACTATGGACATTCAGCGAGAGTGCGGGTTCACTCACGAAATGGTAATTGTTGAGGAATGCCAGGAATCCGCCAGGTTTGTGTGCGATTTCGCAACAATAACCCAATAAAATAGAAAATTCACCCGAGCCCGGCACAACCTTATAAGTACTACCGGCCTTCCTTTCTTGGTTGGATTACACAAATAAGTACGTAAGTCGTGATGGGACCCACGCCTTCGGGCCAAAGTGGACAGATGCGCGGAAGTTAAATGCATTTGATTCTTTTTTCCTCGACAATCTGAACTTTAAATAAATAAATAATATACAAAGATAATTTAATTAAGCTTGCATAGACTCTAAATATCATGCAGCACCAAACTACTTACCGGGACATAACAAAAGAGATCAAACTCGATTTGTTTATCTTATTAGTTTTTTACGCATAATATCAAAATAACTAAATTTTATCATATCATTATATTGTCACTGAAGATAGTACGTAGGTATACTAACTTTTAAACTTTCGCGTTCCATGATATTAACAAATATTTTTACGGGAATTAACGCGATCACTTATTTAAAAAAGGTATCACATACCTCTGATACTGAGTCAGCCTGTGACCACGGCCAGTGCAACCTGGTCGAAACGTCAGGCAAATCAGAGGTATGTGATACCTTTTTTAAATAAGTGATCGCGTTAATTCCCGTAAAAATATTTGTTAAGTACGTAGGTATGTACAGAAATATTGAGTCCAATCATCAGAAAGTCGTTCTAATTTATCTTTTAAGAGTGTCGATCACATAGGTACATACAAACGTTGCAAGTTAAATAAAAACTTTTAAAAACAACTTTTCCTACAAACCAACAATGGAAAATACAATTACGATGTCATTATATGCAATTAATTTAGTTACCGGCTACAACGAATGCTTTATAAGCGGAACGCACCTCAAAGTGAATTCAAAGATTGATTCCCATAAAATGTATGACTGTGTAAAGAAACACAAAAAGAACTCTCAACTAAACCATCAAAAAATTACCCGAATCCGGTCTCAAATTATTGTGTGATTTGTCTCGGCACAACACATGTTAATTGTTTTATTTCGAACAGGTAAAAATTTCGTAATTATCCTCAGTTCCAAAATGAAAAAATAAACGGGAAAAAATAGACAAAGGATGACCGACGACGCCACTTTTCGACTTATTTTTTTTACTGTTTTACCTGGCCGAAGGATCCAACGAGTTCAGACGTAGATACAGATAGGTATACAAACTTTTTACAACATTCCCAATTTAAAGTAAGGAGTTAAACTTTGTACCCGCTTTTACGAGAATTATGTGAAGAAAGGAATATGACATTTTGCACAGTTAAAATTTATATGTTGGGGAGTGCTGAAAACTTCGACAACTTGGCAACCTAGTATATCATTAGTATATATCGAAAACACAGAATAATTGCAAAAAGCGATATGACATAGTGATATCTTAGATCTCTACAAAATATTTTTATTCTTGAGTTGGTACATTGTTAAGTTTTTTTTTTATAACAAACAGTGATGGCACCTGTGGATGGGCATAGTATATCACGTAGGGACCATAAAAACGTGATGGAGGTAGTTGTTACGTGCAAACGAAGACAAAAGCTTTAGAGTTAACAAAAATATTTTTCCCGCGCCCCAGCTTCGTTATATACATACAAGCTTCAGATTCTCATGTACTTACAATTTAACTATAAATTTGTTAATCAAATAGTTACTGATTACATGGTTCATTTTATACGTATAAATACCTACCGACAACACAACCCGAACTTTAGCGTCCATTAATTTTTCAATCAGGTTTTATACGGAGATCACTCGTTCAATAATGAAAGCGTTCAGTTTAAATCAAATGTAGTTTTTAGAATATTAAAAAGTGCAAGTTGTATCGAAAGGGAATTGGCTTGTCCACTCACGTTTGAAACGTCGAGAGCTGAGATAGGACAATCGCAGATAATATTATATGCAAGCAAATTATATAGGTTTTATATTCCATAGGTCATGTATGTGTTTTAACATGTAATTCTCTTCGTTCAGTTCAAATGTGACCACGCATCTAGTCAGCGTCCATAAAATAGGAAGTTATAGCTCGCCTTGAATTTCAAATGATTTCACAGAACACATTTTGTGTCTATGATAAATGTGCCTCACTCGTTATACTGAGAACTGATGGATTTATTTATATAAATTATAAATGTATATCTATTAAAGTTGTATGGAAACGTTATTGCTGGTTTCTATGTATATTCATGAATGTTGCCAATCGCCATTGTATTGCAGAACGATCATATGGGTTTTTTGTAAAGTAAAAAAAAATCTGACCTAATTTTGTAAGTATATTTACAAATAACTTTATGATGACGTACTAAATGTAAATAATTAAGTCTAGCAGGAATGAACAAAGAATTTAAGTAAAAGCTAGATTTTTTGTAACATGGTCTTATATTTGGAACCAAACTGGAAGAAGTATCAAGTACGTGAAAGTAGGCGAATGAATAAGGGATAACTGACTGATTACTAGGAGCAGGAGCAGATTGAAATATCTGACAATAATTGTGAAGCTAATTTAACCCCAGAAAGAAAGAGTTTCGATCGTATTACAACAGCTGTATTTTAACAAAAACAAAGCCGACTTCGAGAACTAGACCAAATTGGAATGGGACCACATGGGAAGCTTTCAACTAAATCAAGAATCATCAAAATTGGTTCACTCAGACGAAAGTTCTGGGGTTACAAACAGAAGTCGGTTAAAACGATTCAAGTTAAGGTAGCCGACATGGTAGTACTGTAAATAAATAAATATTTCGGACATAAATATTTCGGACATCTAACACACAATGCCATCTAGTCCCAAGCTAAGCAGAGCTAGTGTTATGGGTACTAGACAACTGATACAAATACATATATACTTTTTTTTTGTAACTGCATACATATTATACATAGAAAACACCCAAACTCCGAAACAAATATTTGTAGATCATACAAACATTTGGCCCGACTCGGGAATCGAACCCGAGACCTTATGATCAGCAGACGCACACGCCGACCGCGAGACCAACGAGGTAGTCATATAATAAAACCGGGGTTGGTTCATGTAATAGTAAAATAGCTTTTATCACAGTTGAAATAATCTTATTTTTAACTGACTTCAAAAAGGGAGGTGGTTATCAATTCGACTGTTTTTTTTAATGTTTGTTACCTCAGAGCTTTCGACTGGGTGAACCGATTTTGATGATTCTTTTTTTTATTTAAAAGCTGGTGTGTCCCGTGTGGTTCCATTTTAATGTGGTCCAAATTTAAGTGTCTTTTTTTGGTTAAAATTTGTGATTATATTACTTTTGATTTATGAAACTTTTAGTCTCATATCGAAAATTCATCGAAAATCTTGACATTAAAACTGACATATTAACCATTATTTTTACGGGAATTAACGCGATCACTTATCAAAAGGTATTACATACCTCTGATTTGCTTATCGTTAATTCCCGTAAAAATAATTGTTAATATATCATGGAACGCAAAAGTTTAAAAATTAAAACTGACAAATTGCAAGTTTTACAGGTATACATTATGTTTATTAATGTCTGCTGTACCTACAGCCAACGGTCATGTATTTACATTACACGGTACTGCATCTACTCGCAAACTCAACATTTTGATTAATTGAAGGATAATGCTTCAGTATATTTTAATTAACAACGGTAATATTAAAAGTTCCACCAGTATGACATCCACTTAGGATAGCTGGGCGGTCCGCGTCTTTTCATTTATAAAAGTAACGTTATAAGATAAATGAAAGATCATAAAAAAAAAAAAATGACCCAATCCGTCGAGTGCACGGTTATCAGGCGCCTCTTTAAACGAAATTTTAATAAAGCGAATAAGACTCGATTACGTCGATCATATTTCAAGATGGCCGAAACAATTGACGATCATTACCTGTGCGTATACGCATCGGATACTCCACGATGCACATTGATAAACGTTTACATAATGATGGTTTGCAAACTTACTGTATATGGCTCACTTATCGTACGTTCTCATGTATAAAAATTAACTGATCATCATTTTTTTAACGGACTTCGAGAAACTAAGCCCTATAAAGTCTCCCTTTTACAATTAAATGCACATAAAACTGAGAACGCCATTAATGGTACGTAATTCGATATTTTCTTGGTCCCATTTTAAGTCCAAAGTAAACTTTGGTAGTTAAACCAATGTTTATAATGGGCAGAATGGTAAAAGATATTAGAATACAAAGCAAGAAGGTAGAATCAAATTGATATTTGTTTTTATTATATTTACTAGCTGCCCCCACAGGCCTCGTTCGTACTGTCAAAAGTTATTGACATGTCCCAGTTGAATAGACAAAGTAAATAAGCTTTATATTTACTAGTTTTAAAGAAAATAAAGAAAAAATATCCGAATTGGTAGAGCGGTTTTCGAGTTCTGAAGTTATCAAAAGAGTCAAGACCCATCATTTTATCTTGCTTCAATTTATAAACGGAATACTTCTAATTTTTCTTAATTGACAACAGTAATTTTCTAAACATACCACAGACAATGCAACTCTAACTAATTCACTTTTAACAGTGACTAATTCTAAATCTTAGAAGGCACTAAAATAAAATCCTTTAAAAAATGTTGTTCTTTCCCACTGTTGTGCTCCAAAAATACTCATATTTACACAAATCTTTAACATCATTAAACTATAACCTTTTAAGTCAATCCGTCATTGTTGTATACAAAGATCCCTTGCATGAGGAAGCATCAAGTGTACCAGACTATAAGGTAAAAGGGCGATCTCCGCACACCTTGAATAACTAGTACAAAAAGCAACATTCTTACCATTATGCAATATACATTGCTCGGTAACACAATGTAGAGTGAAATAGTGGAATGCGTGATGCGGTAATGTATAGAGTATGTAAAAGGAAGATCAATCGTCGGTTGTTTCACGGTAAGGTAAGAGAATGCAGTTCGTGAGAAAAAAATACTCTCGCTTCCGATGCGGTCGGCTAGATAGCGCAGGTGGTGAATGCGCCTCACGCCTCCTCGCCCGTTTCAAATTTAAAATACTTTATATTTAGGGATCTCTGATTGAGTTTACGGACCGCGATGTCTTAAACCTTTTTTTGTACACTTGCCGAGCCTTATCTTGTAATTTGTTTTGCAGCAGACATGAAGTATTTAATTATTACTCTTGTAATTTAAAAACTAATTTTTAAACTACAGAGCTGATTGAAATCACAGTTTACATATGAATAAGTTGTTTATACAATGAATATAGGATTATATTTTAGCTAGAGCTAGGGTTTGGTAGAGCAAGTTATTTGATTCTTTTATTAAATACAGCTGTTAGTCAGAATCGGTATCGAACAAACACGCAGCTCTGGACTCGCAGGCAGTTGTCCAGATCTTAATCTACTTTTGTACAATGAGACAAAATAATATACATTGTAAAACTAACGCAAACGTATACGGAACACAATGAGCCGAGAACAGCTCCACTGCCGTAGAGGAAGGCTTTAAGGAATTCAGTAGCAGTTTGTCATTTGTAGTTTTTTACTATTATTACGTCGGCACAGACAAATCTTTTATAAGTCTTTTGTTAGAACCAAAAATATTTTGACGTTTGAATATTTATGAAACACAGTCTGTGTAAGTTCTTAGAAGTGCATAAAAGAGACATGTTTGTTTTAATTGCTTGATATTCATGACTACTAATTAGAATGGAATTCGTAGTAAATAGTTTCACATCATTATATAAATAACCTTTAATAGTCCATTGCTGGACAAAAACCTCTCATCTGAAAAGAAGTTTTGGCCTGCTATAGGTACTATATGTTAGTACAAGGTCTGTATCAATTGTTCCCTCTTTGAAGAAAAAATATTACAGACCCTGTTTCTCTGTTGTCCTGACTAGAAGTAATAAGGATACATGTCCTTATCAAATTACTCAAAATATTTGCCAGTTTTCAACCATAAAACAACGCTTATTGGCAAGCACCTATTTTAAATAGATACTAGACGACTTAATAGGTTTTTCTTATGTTTAAAATTTAAAGGCATGTAATATAATTTATTGTGACTAAAGGTACTTAAAAATTATGAATACAACACTACCATTAAATTGAAACAGACTCTGCCGTACAAGAACATTAATTCAACAAGTATAATTAAGTTTCAAACCAATTAATATCGAGAATTTTATAACCCATATCGATTGTAGAGTATAATATTCATCGAATATGCCAGTAGAAGGTTTATCGAATTTAGTATCGATAATGTACATTGAAAGTCACGTACGACTCGATTAATTGGAAATCCCATCAAAAGCAAGCATGTAAAGCGTTCATTACACATCTTTTTAGCGTAAACGTAGGCAGTTGAGAGGTTGAATAAAATTACTTTTAAACTTATGACGTCGGGACTACACACGATCATTTTTAAAGAGCAAAGTTTATGTTCACTTTCAATTTTGATTGACACTAAACAGTGAAGTTGTTCCTATTTTATCTCACAATTTGCACATGTAGACAATAAATCTTTAGGGAAAGTAATGTGTAGTTCAGGATTTGATATCTATACTAATCTATAAAGCTGAAGAGTTTGTTTGTTTGAACGCGCTAATCTCAGGAACCGCTGGTCCGATTTGAAAAATTATTTCAGCGTTGTGGCTATATATCATCACGCTAAGATCAATAGGAGCTTTAGGAGCTGGTGCTTCCCGTGTGGTCCCATTTCAATTTTTACCAGTTTTTGAAGTCGGTTTTTTTGGTAAAATTTTCTATTATTACGGCTTCAATGAATCATTAAGATAGCCACTGATGTTCCTATCGCAATCGGGATCGACGCCATAACGTACTCTCTGAAGCACGGAGAGATCTCGAGTGTGTTTAGAATAGTCACCCATCCTTAGACCGAATGCTCAATCAATGTTTTAACCTAATTGCTTATCACTTATCACAACGATGTCTCTTTGTTTTTTTTTTAAGGTGGAACCTACGGGCTCAGCGTCTCTGGGTGCAGCATCTCGAGCCCTCTTCGTGGAGAAGGTACGAGCATCAAATGCGGCGTGCCAGGCCGGGGACTTCGCAACTGCAGTTGCGTTGTATACTGACGCGTTGACGCTAGATCCTGCCAACCATATACTTTATAGTAATAGGTGAGTAAAATAAATTAAGTACTTAAGATTTCTCTATTTGACTGTCTAAACCTTTGCATTGCAAATCTGCCAACTTTAAAACTTCTTATGTAAAAATGTTTAGTTATGTGTCGATATATCAATGTAGAAAATTTTCATTAGCAAGCCGACCCGTGTCCCCTTCATTGGGCGTTAACCGCCCGCTTTTCTTCGACTTGATTTACAAATACTATTATTTTTAACTGTTTTTTTTTTTCAATCATAATAAAATACGCCTATGTCGCACTTGAATAGTGTCGCATTCTGTCAGTGATCAGTACTTAAGATTACTGCAACCATACAAAGTTAGAATGTTTTCATCTTTATAATATTACTTGTTAGTTTTTAACTAGATGGCGTTGTGTGTTAGATGTCCGAAATATTTATTTATTTAAATCGTACACTTAGCTATATTTATTAGTGGTTTTCGTGTGTTTTATTAGAGAGTATTTGTTTAAATATAACACTAAACATTATATACTTATTAATACTTAATACTAATAATAGAGAAGTCTATCAGGGTCGTCTTTACTTTAGTGCAGGATGTGTGCGTAGCAATATTAGCGCTGGCCGCGGCACAATTAATGAATCTGCGCATTTACTGAAAGGCGCTACGCTTTTAAAGGGCGTTAGAGTAATGATTGCATACGGGCGCTTCACGGACTAGACACGCCTCAGAGTAGTACTGATTCTAATGGAGTGTGAAATAATTGAATGAAGAAAGTTTATAACACAAAGTTTATTAATTGTTTCATATAGAGGCCTTATTCAAATCTCGGACTTGTCAACTCTGATCTATACTAATATATAAAGCTGAAGAGTTTGTTTGTTTGTTTGAACACGCTAATCTCAGGAACCGCTGGTCCGATTTGAAAAATTCTTTCGGTGTTGGATAGTCCATTTATCGAGGAAGGCTATAGGGTATATATCATCACGCTACTTCTAATAGTAGCGGAGCAACAGTGAAGAATGTTTCAAAAACGGGGGAAAAATAAGGCGCAAACGAGGTTGCGTGGGTCAGCTAGTTACTTTATAAAGCTGTTTAATATACATTATACGAGTATTATATAGTAATTAATACGTAGTAAAATATTGGACATAAAATGTATTAGTATAGGGTACAGCGATATTATCATAAACTTGCAAGTTTGTATTCTTTAGTACGAATGTAAAATGTACAGTTTTTAATAATAATCTGTCTTTACATATTTCCCTGTAAATTAGATATATATATATAGTTACACTTTATGTATCTATAACTAAAGCGTTTATTGCAAGTAATGTCATCATAACCAAGATTTTTTATACAAATTGTGATATTAAGTATAGTGTGTTTAGGAGATTGAAAAGTGTTTGCTTATTGAAATAACCAAAATTATATGAACAAACTCGTAGGTAGATATTATACACATTACAATACTCATGCCAACTAACATTTTGTCATAACTAATTGCCATTAAATAGCAAGCGTATTGAGGCATCTTTAGGGAGCAAATGTTTTTTTGAAAAACATAGTTTATGAAATAGTATATTAAAAAATATTTGATGAGATAGGAAAATAATACCAGGAAAGTAATATCGATAATACGAATTTTGGAATATTAACAATTGTTCGTGGAGGTCAAAGTCTCAGACCTATAACTTAAAATGTATTTTCACAGAAATTCCAAGTGACCATATTTACGTTTAATTTATTATTTATTTTTATTAATAAAGCCGTTTGGTATCAAGAAATGAAGTAAATATTATGTTCTGATGTCATAAATGTAAAGTGAAGATTGTTTTGCATGGTTTCACACCAATCTCAAAAATTATTGTCTCGATTGGAGTTATTTTTTTATTGAATAGTCCATTTTTTAGCTCCTACTAATATTATAAACGCGAAAGTTTGTAAGTATGATTGGATGTTTGTTACTCTTTCAAGCAAAAACTACTGAACGGATTTGGATGAAACAAACATAAAATATACAGTAATATAGCTTATACATCAGAATTATGCACAGGCTACTATTTGCCGCGATAACCGACATACACGCAGGCGGAGCCGCGGGTAACAACTAGTAAGTATATAAACAATCAGATCATTAATGAAACATATTGCAAAAAAGGGAAAAGTTTTATCCTTTTGGAAGATGCAGACGAAGCAACGCTGTTTAATTAGTATTTAATTAAAGTATTTGTGAAATTTTAAGAAGATTTTAGTGGATACCAATCACAGAACAGTATTTATTTCTCTGTTCTGTGATACCAACAATGTTAGTGATTGTAACGCTCATTTTGTTCGCAGATCAGCGGCGAGATTAAAACAAGGACAGTTCGCAGCAGCGTTGCAAGATGCTACGCGCGCTAGGGAGCTCTGCCCCAACTGGCCCAAAGCTTATTACAGACAAGGTAATATAATAGTATATACTAGAATGTGTTTTTGACCGCTTTTAATTTTCACAGCACGCATAGTTCTCTCTATAGTTTCTAAAACACGAATGATGAAGAAAACTTCGGTATTTTTTGTGAACCCATGTAACAAGATATATTCTAAAAAATCCACAATTAATCCCGTCACCTCTGACGAAGTACTTAAAAGCTATGCAATAGTGAAACATATTTTATAACCGATTTCATTATAATTTTCAATTTCTATTTTTATATCCCTTAAATATTTTTTCCAATTTTGAATGGGACCAACCTTGATTTAGACGTATGTGTAACAGAGGAGAAAATATACGAGCGGATTCGGGACTGTCGTCAGAAGTCAAAACTAAGTAACTTGTGAATTGTATCGTCGAGCTATGAGATTATTATTTTTGTATATAGATATTTGTATATCAGATTTCGTTTAATTTTAATCTATGTACATCAACACTCTATGTACATACATAAACACACAGCATATATATAGCACACGGGAAGCGGGCGGTGACGACGACGTGAGTTTTCCGATTGTTCTTCATCTCAAAAGTGCTCAGCTCAAAAGGTTTTTGGAGTGAAAACTACTTTAGGCGCTAAAGAAGTTATCACTCCAAAAACCTTTTTGAAATCTGTTCAATATCTATACTAATATATAAAGCTGAAGAGTTTGTTTGTTTGTTTGTTTGAACACGCTAATCTCAGGAACCGCTGGTCCGATTTGAAAAGTTCTTTCAGTTTTGGAAAGCCCATTTATCGAGGAAGCCTATAGGCTATATATCATCACGCTAGGACTAATAGGAGCGGAGCAGCAATGAAAAATGTTTCGAAAACGGGGGAAAATTATCACGCTACGGGCAATAGAAGTCGCAAACGAGGTTGCATGGGTCGGCTAGTAACCTATATTACTTTACACATCTTATCGAGATAGACTAAGTTGAACATGCGTACGTAACTGCTTTGAATCATAACAAGTCATTATTCAAAATAAACTATCTGCTACCCATAATACCCTTTTCAAACCCACAACATAACTTTTACGATTCAGATTAAATAGTCATTAATTCTATCACAAATGAAGTAAAATTATCCACTTTAACTAAAAGTAGACGTTAATACGCACTTTCACCAGTTAACATGCACATTAAGTTGATACCTAACGTACACCCTATAATTATATACTAGGCTATAATTACATTGTTATGTGTATATATTATAATTAAGTAGCTGTTTTATGGTCGGATTAAGAACATGAAACGGTGTAAACTATGGAATTATCGTGAGAGAACCACGTTTCGGCACTTTCGGTAGGGATCAACCGGAGCTACATTGCATTAAGAAAACTGATGTTTATTATTTTTAATGATTACCAGAATCCTTAAAATACAACTTTATCTCTGTGACAGTGTATTAAAACTTAAGAAGTAAGTTTTAGGCAGTGGTCCGACCGCCGACGATGAACGAGAAACGAGTAGAACTAAAAACTATAAACGAGTTGGCGATCAGCGGCAAGCGAGTGTGTAATTTCGATAGTTTTGTCGCTGGGCTATAATAATAATAATAATAAAATAAATATTTCGGACATCTAACAACGCCATTGAGTCCCGAGCTAAGCAGAGCTTGTGTTATGGGTACTAGACAACTGATATGAATACATAATATATACTTTTTTTTTGTAAATACATACATATTATACATAGAAAACACCCAAACTCCGAAACAAATATATGTAGATCATACAAACATTTGGTTCGACCCGGGAATCGAACCCGAGACCTCATGATCAGCAGTCGCACACGCCAACCGCTAGACCAACGAGGCAGTCAAAATATATCTATACTAATATATAAAGCTGAAGAGTTTGTTTGTTTGTTTGTTTGTTTGAACACGCTAATCTCAGGAACCGCTGGTCCGATTTGAAAAATTCTTGCGGTGTTGGATAGTCCATTTATCGAGGAAGGCTATAGAGTATATATCATCACGCTACTACTAATAGGAGCGGAGCAACAATGAAGAATGTTTGAAAAACGGGGGAAATTTTCACGCTACGGGCAATATAAGGCGCAAACGAGGTTGCGTGGGTCGGCTAGTATATATATATAAGCGAATGTACAAGTGCGATAAGTGATTACTCGCGCCACTCCAAGTTCCTAAACTCTATGGATAAGTTTTTATTGAATCTGTCCGACAATATCCCCATTGTATAAACACCATCGAAAAATACATCATCGCCGTCGTCTGAACTAGACAACAATGAGAGTTGGAATGATTTGTTGATATCCAAACGTGTACTTTCAAAGCCGCACTGTATAGAAATGATCAAGCGAGCGAATATCGTTGAGTGAGTATTGCGGAGTGAGTTTATCTTTGAAAGCTCTTGTCACTCAGCGACAAAACTACTAAAACGAGTCGTCGCTGGCAGTGTAAACAGTCAGAAAGCAACTATTAATATACGCGTTTTTTTTCACACGCGTCTTAAGAGAGAAAATCGCCGATAGTTAGTCGTTTTCTCGCCGACGGTCGGACCACTGCCTTAGATATGAATTTTATATTTATAATGTACTAGCAGACCCACGCAATCTCGTTTACGTCGTCTATTGCCCGTAGCGTGATAATTTTCTCCCGTTTCTGTAACATTCTTCTTTTGACCAATACTCCGTACGTACCGAAGTACTATGTAAATTGTTTGTCAGGGTCACCAACCACTTGACCAATACTACGTACGTACCGAAGTACTATGTAAATTGTTTGTCAGGGTTACTAACCACTTGACCAATACGACGTACGTACCGAAGTACTATGTAAATTGTTTGTCAGGGTTACTAACCACTTGACCAATACGACGTACGTACCGAAGTACTATGTAAATTGTTGGATGATATTTTGACCTTACTCTGTAAATGACATTCGTGGCTGTCTGTGTTTTAAATGTCAAAAACTGTTTCCTAACTGTTCTTGTTTTCACTATTATTAACTAGCTGCCCGACAGACTTCGTTCTGCCAAAATATATTGGCCTGTCGCAGTCTAATAGACACGAAATAAGTGATATTTACACTGTTCTCCTCGCAATTTTTACGATTTTTCTCTCCATAAGAACCGTTGTTGTGCCTTAATGTAAAAAAAAACGTATTGGTCGAGCGGTTCTCGAATTTTGCGCTAAGTAAACACATTTGGCGATACCTTTTCATTCATGTGGATGACACGTGTAACTATTTCACAACGTAACACACATTAAGTAACACCACAACTAATGAAACAGACTCACATTTATGTAATAATACATGTCAGTTTAATCGCATTCTTGCATATTGCCATTATGCAAACATATTCGTATTATGCATGTTGCGTGTCATTGTTCAGTTTTTTTCTCCTTTGTCTATGATATGTGCTTTCACTGATAATACATCGGTATATCACATAACGATTAAAAATGATCATTGTAGTCATTTTTAATCGTTCAATGCTTCAGGGTTGTCAAATACGTGCCATCTAAATGAATAAAGTCGTCATTGAGATAAAATATAAACCCAGAAACTAAATGGTCACAATTAAATAAACGACTTATTAAGACTATTAAAATAGGAATCTGCGGGATTGCTACCATGTACCTTTTTGTTTGTGAGTATCCGATATTTCGGCGCTGTTCCAAGCGCCATGATCACGGAGTAACTGAAGATCTTGCGGGTGGGCTTTTATTGGCAGACATATCGGTCTACCCTCTTTCGTAGTATTTTATTACGATCGTCTCCGGTACCGGGGCGCTTGCTAAAGCGCCGAAATATCGGATACTCACAAACAAAAAGGTACATGGCAGCAATCCCACAGATTCCTATTTTAATGTTACTGACCATGAAAGTTTAAAACAATATATTATTAAGACTAATCTAAGGCAAAACCATAATCATAATAAATTACCCGTAAAACCGTGACAAAATTTTAATTTGATCTACAGTCCTTATAAGTGTTGTAAAAAAGTTAAATTTCGTTTTATGTTTGGCCTTGAAAAAATGACTCTACTCAGCCTGATGGAAATCATAAGCAGAATCCAAGAGTGGTAGTCACCATACTTACTGCGAATGCAGACAATGTAACAATGCAGCATGGTGACGCACAACATGTCGGGCCATTGATGCTTCTGCATCATTGGGCCTCGTAGTACCTATCTTTCCTATACACGTTTTGGATATAGATTTCTTTTTGTAAGTTGGCTGTACTGCCAGCCCTTATGTATGTATAACAGTTTTAATAGTTTTCTTTTATATTTTTTCTTTTAAACCTACTTTCTGATGAAATATGCACTCGTACACAGGTATCACTAATCGAACCTTTCTCTCTTTATTGCTGTTATTATCTGTGACCGAAATAGGAACGTAATGAGAGATAGTCAATTTTAGTATTGCGTAAAAATTGAGAATGTTGATTTAGATACGTGTTTTGAGTGTACTTGTAATAGAAAAAACATAAATAAATGGAACAATTTCGAAATATGACTTCAAATTGCTGGTATATCAGTAAACTATGAAATTAAAATTAAATTTGTTTATAGGTGTGGCTCTTCAGTGTCTCGGCCGACATGGCGAAGCGCTGGCGGCGTTCAGCTCAGGATTGGGGGTAGAACCATCTTCAAGACAATTATTAGCAGCATTAGTAGAAGCTTCCCTGAAATCACCACTTAGAACAACTTTGGAACCGACCTTTAGACAACTAGAAGCAATGAAATTGGATCAATCACCTTTTGTCTTAATATCGGTAAGTTTAAACTTAACATTATTTATCAGTCATAGATATTTAGAAATGTAATTTTAGATTTAATTATGAAGTTGTTGCCTTATTATTTGATAAACGAAATTTTATTAGGAAGTGGTGAAACTGAATCTCAGAGTTCATTACTATGTTAATGTTAAAGCATCTCAGATTTAAAAGTTAAAAATACATGTAAATTAACAATTGTTTTCGAGATGAAGCCATCAGAAATCGAAGAATGGAGCTGTTTAAACCATAAAAAAAAGTCTCTGCAGTAAAACTTACACGTACGGCAACGGATTTCTTGTTCATGTCTAGTTATGAGAAGTTATAAAACATTTTAATACCAAATCCATTGAACTTTAAATTACTCTCGTAAAACATACGGTATATAATTCCGAATTTCAAGTAACTCATCATCAAATTCGAGCTTAAAGGAGGTCGCGCAGGTCACGATTGTACAGACCGCATTGCTCACAGGTCAGGGGAACCAATACACCATGTTTTGGTTACTTTGTCTCGAAATGAGTCTAAATGGTAGCCATTTAAACTCATTTCGTAATAGGCGGAGATCGTTGGTAAATGGTTTCTTGTAAAATGTAGTGGATGGCAGGAAATGCTTTAATGGTAGGTGATAGAACATCTCCGGAATACTTGGGTGTGCTTATGGAAAGTATGTTTAAATCTACGTTAATTTAATCTTATAGGTATACTAGCTGCCCCGGCAAACGTCGTTTTGCCATAACTACTAATAAATTAAAAATTAATTAAAAAAACATTGTCCAGCGGACAAAATTGTGAATCTAAACCATTCCCAGATCCCCTTGAACACACACAAAAAATTTCATCAAAATCGGCCCAGTCGTTTGAGAGTAGTTCAGTGACATACACACTCACAGAAGAATTATATATATAAAGATTATCCTCTTAGCTGTGAAACCATGCTTGGCCAATATGGCGTATGTGAGAGGCAATTTTGGGAAACCTCCCGTTAAGTATCCGACTCTCATTGAAATAACGATAACCAAAAAAAAATGTATTGGGGCTATATAATATTTTTATATCATTAGAATGTTCATTAAATAAGCTATCAGATGATGTATAATTGATTATGACTTTACTAACTCTGACTGTCTGTAACGAATTTACGGCCAAACCGATGCACCGATTTCAATGAAATTTGGCATGGAGATACTTTGATTCTTGAAGAAGCACGAAGAACATAGACTACTCCTTACCGCGATAACCGACAAACACGCGAGCGGAGTCGCAGTTAAAAGTTAGTTTAAGAATAATCTTGATCAGTTTATTTTTGGTGCAATATCCTTTAGGCCATTTTTACGCTTCATTAGGAATAATCGGGTGGTTGTAAGTTCCTTTAAAATTTATTATTTTCCACTTTTTTATACCATTTTAATATAAAAAATATTTCTTAAAATACAATCTATATAAATAAAAGAGAGAGAGACGTTCTTGTTATTGTATATCGACTCATATACATATCGATTGACTATATTCGAGTAATGTAATGACTTGTAGTCACATCGTTAACTAACATCAATATTCACATCAAGGCTTTTAAAATAAGTGATCACGAATTACACATGTTAGTTACAATAATTATTCACGTTGTCCACTTCAATGTAATATTTAATTCATTACGGCGTCTTCACCAAATTTGTTTTTGCATTTCATCACCATCACCAACCCGCACGGTTGGCCTAGTGGTTTAGCTGGCCGCTTTCTGCACCAAGTGTTGTGGGATCAAATCCCACATGGAATAACACTTTGTGTGATTCATAAATTGTTGTTCTGAGTCTAGTTGTCCTTTGTGTTCGTTTCATGTATGTTTATAAAGTCCACTTGACACAGGATGTATATTTAAAAGTGGGAGCTGCCTTGAAAAAAAAATTATCATTAGTCTTTCATATTCCACTGATGGGCTTAGTCCTCTTCTTAAAGAGGTTTTGGTCTCCTAAATCACGCTGACCAGTTTTCCGTTTATTTGCAGTGACGCTATCCGTAGTTTGCTCCATAAGACGCCTCTTACGACACACATGGGATGAATACATATGGTGACAATCCGTATTACTAACCCGTCACCGTCACCCTATTCGAAGTCGACTACAAAAATAAGAACATTCTTAAGCCTAGGGTTTCTTTTAGTGTGGTTACGTTATACGATATGGATTTCAATAGGTACTTATTATTATTGATTGTACCTAATCAGGCTCTCATTGAAATTTTACACGATTTTAAACTTAAATCGATTATTAAATTTAGAGGTGGATTTCAAACGACTTGGTCGCTTTGAAGTTTTCACCGATTTTTCATCCCTTTTTAAAAGTACTTTCCACAATTTAAACCTTGTAGTAGTCGTAGCATTATGTAAAATTGTACAGTCAGCTAGTACGACACAGAAATGGTTACACTTCTTCTAAAAAGTATAGGTACCTTAATCTTTGTTGATCTCTGTGACAACTGTCATAAGTGTCATTTTAGAACTTACGAAGTAAGAATTGGAGATTGGTTTTTGTTTTTTCGAAAGACGGTCTCCATTTCATCTCATCCACATTTTAAATATTTTTAACATTAATTTCATCACGATGAAGACCTATAAATTAAAGACTTTAAACACTTGACATTGCTAGAAATAGTTAATCCGAGTGATGCGGCTCGTTACCATTTCATGAAAGAAGAAAAAAGTAAGAATTTTTAAATTTATAATGTAAAGTTGGCAAGTAAGAAATAAAAATACAGGTGATGCTAAATAAAATCACTTGTTTAAAGTTAAAAGTCACAGACATCAAGCTGTGAGCTGTTAAGGACTGTGTTGTTACAAACTTTACATTACATCAGCGCCGCGAACAAAACCTAAGATCTAAAAGTTATAAAAACTTTAGCTTAGCAATGATTTTACAAGTTTTAAAAAAAAACTTTTTTGCTTACTTAGTATCGTTTCGTCAAGGAATCACCGAGAGTGGCGTAATATTAAATTAATTGTGTGATCAAAACTTTTAATTCTACAAAAGTATGTTAACTTTTATTTAGTTCCACCTGTCCCGATGTTTGTCTGTATTCAAATCTTGCAAGTTAAATTTGCTCCACTGCCCGATTCCCGATTGAACTGAAATTTGAAATATATCTTAAGTTCTAATGGCAACGCAATTATATATAATCGGTAATATTCTTAATTCAAAATGGCCGCCGCAGCAAAATGGCGGCTTACTTATTTCTGAACAACCCATCTAATATGAGTAATAAAATGTCGTTTTTAAAGAACCTTTTTAAATTAATCACTTGTTTAACATACATTTGCCTTTGATATTTTCAATTTTAAAGTAAAATTGCAAGCACGCCGCTGTCGTAACTTTACTTTGTATATCAAAAAACTACTTAAGTTTACATCAGATTACCACGAATGTCGATTAAACGATCTTATAAATTATTACATCGTAAAGTGCAAGTATTAATTGGTCGTTATTTCAAATGACTTTTCATTAATGACATTGGAGTAAAAAAGCTTTTTCCTTCCGAGGCATTTCTTTTATCCAACCTTGTAAAGAAAAACTTAAGAATAAGCGATGCTAAACGGAGCACTTTCCACCTTTCTTCAATCGAAAAATAGTCATAATTCTAAGTTATGCAACAATTCAAAAAAATGCTGTTGTCTAATACAGTCATTCAATAATTCGAACCCTTTTATAAAGATTAAGTCATAAATAAATACAACAAGTTTTATTCATCATCCAAAGGTTAATTAGAAGAGAATGCCCTGGGCATTAAGTCCGCCAACGTAAAATTTCATAAAACTTTTATAAAACCAATCTAATACTAATACTAATTCAAAGTTATAATAAGAAGACTTTCAAGAGTCTAAACCCTGATAGGTATGTAAACGTAAATCTTTTATAGGCAACTCCTACATTTATTGAGAAATTTTGTCTACCCCGATGACGTCGACCACGAATTTTTTGACTTGCCGATTTAAAACACAAAAACTCTTAGTCGATTTTTACGTCACCCACAAGATAGGTGACAGTCTGTATTCTTAATCTGTCACCACACGCACGAACTCTTTGACTTGCCGATTTGAAACATTGCAAGAACTTCTCCTTTATCAGTCTGGACTTAACCCATCAGTCTACTACCGGAAGGTAGATAAGTATCAGAAGTGAAAGACGGAAATATCTTTATAGTAAACAGATTCCATGATGCATAACTTTCTCTTATTGCTTACTAGATCTAATAAAAATATGCCTCAATATATATACTAATACTTTCACAACAATTTTTTAAAGTGATTACACTACTATAAAACTTGCTTTCCCCATATGTATCATTTATTTAAATAAATAGTTCCGGTAGTAAAGTATTCACTCACGTTGGAGGAAATAATAATTAATATTATCTTAGATTAAAAAAAACTGTAAGAAATGACATACATAAATATGACCACACATACTCAAAGGTTTTATTTTAATAGTAGGTACACGCACACAAACAAACGTGTAGTATACACTTGTTTCTCTTTTTGTAATAGCAATCTTTACGACAATCTGGCGACACTAACAAAATGAGTCTACCTAAGTTATCAAGTCAGTATATTATTATGTGGAAATACGAGATAAGGTTCAGATGAGATGGAGAAAAGTGCATTTTTTTTATCTTTATAAGCATACACACACAAGTAATATAACATTATATTAGTAATATAATTTAAACAGAAATAAAGCTTTGTAACAATTGTTTTGATAAAATTGAAACAGAATATAAATAAATAATAAATAAATATTTCGGACATCTACCACACAACGCCATCTAGTCCCAAGCAAAGCAGAGCTTGTGTTATGGGTACTAGACAACTGATACAAATACATATATACTTTTTTTTTTGTTGTAAATACATACATATTATACATAGAAAACACCCAAACTCCGAAACAAATATTTGTAGGTCATACAAACATTTGGTCCGACCCGGGAATCGAACCCGAGACCTCACGATCAGCAGTCGCACACGCCAACCGCGAGAGCAACGAGGCAGTCGATATCGAATATCGATTTGGACTGAGAATAAAACAGGTTTATTGTCTTATTATACGACTTTAGGCCAAATAATACAGTTTCCACCTCACGAATACAGCAATGGACAGGACAAACGCCATTAAAATCAGATCAGACGTTATCCAAATATAATGCGGCCCATTAACGTAGTATCCGGAAATATGCGTCTTGTCAGTCGTTCCCTCAACTCAGACAGGAACATGCGACGAAGATGCAATTTGCATAAAAAACATTAACCTATAGACATTGTCTCGAATTTTCGTATTCAAAATACGGACGATGATTCAGTCGACAAAAAGTTCCAAAAAAACATGAACGTAGAAAATTAAATGTAACTAAACTACAAGTTGCATCTAGTGCTTAAAAAAATGGCCGTCTTGTTTTTGATTTTATACTGTTTGATCGTGGCTTTCTGACGAGATTTGCACATCTATAAAATAGAATAAAAGTGACGTACGAGAAGGGAAAAAAATTGTATCATTTTACAAATAATGGCACATTTAGAGCTTGTAGCGGTTGCCAATATTAAGCACCTGATACACAACCAGTCTTATATTTGCATACATTCCACGGGCGTACAGTCCGGCGACATGGAGACATTTTTTGGCGCATTTACCGGTGAAACAATGGGGCTGAGTGATCAAAGGCCCATAAATACGCGACCGACCCCCTTGAATTTACATACAATCTGCGAGACACTTGATCGGCAGCACAGACGTGAATGGCCAAAATGGCGGCTTGCTACCACAAAATGGCTGCCGTCTGCTACATTCGAAATTGAACTTAAAACCATAAATTGACCATGTGTCATTAGAGTATTGATCATTAGTAATTACATATCTTTAAGCAAAACACTATTGCTTTAACGCGGCAGGAGAAGCACTACTAACATGAGCAAAACCATTCATTACGTTACTGAAAATTTCACCATGAATATTTTAGTGCTTGTAATTTTTATTACGAATTATTACGAGTTATTACGAATGTTCATGTGACACAATAATGTAGCAAGAGATACAACACTATCAAGTTAATTAATGACATACGTTAGGTTTAGTACTTCTAAACCACAATTTAGCTAAAAAGATCCTTTTTTACTTTTTCTAGAGTTAGTTTCGGTTTATTTGTGAAGCCGTGATATCATTTTTTTTATGTAACAATGGGCAAACGAGCAGACGTATCACCTGATGGTAAGTAATTACTGCCGCCCATGGACACCCGCAACACCAGAGGCATCACAATCTTGCCGACCTTTGGGGGTGGGGAGTGGGGAGTGGGTAGGAGAGGGTAGTGGTATGGACCTCCTGTATCCTCACTCACTCGGTGAATCACAGCGCAAGCGCTATTTCACACCGGTTTTCTAGTGGTATCATTCTGGTAGAGCCGGCCCATCATTGCTGAAGCATAGCTCTAACACAGTATTTTCATAAAAGTATGCAGTGGGAGTAGAATGAAGAAGTATTTCATAACGGTATAAAGGAATAGATCGAATCAGATGTTCGAAGGGATCGATCGATTCATATAACAGACAGGTAGATCACCTGACTGACACCTGACAACTGCAACTCCAAAAGGCTTGGGCTCTGTACCAAGTACTTTATTTATTTTAAAACGAATTATTTTGTCGCATTGGTATTTCGTTTAATTTATGTAAAGGTATTTTTAACTACATACATTAAGGGACTTATTTTAGTTTAGCAAGATCTCGAGCAGATTAGGACCGCATACCTGAAACTAAATGTAAAATTTAGAATACCATTACTACATGCCGTACATTCAAACCCTTCTAGTGAATTCAACGAAAAATCCTTACGTCGTATTTTACCCTTAAAATGCAAATTCTTCTTGAAAAACTTCCAGTTTTACCAATCTCCTTGGGTGTTCTCGAATACGACATTATTACTTTATATACAAAATGTAACTTCAAATCTTTATGTTAAACGTTTCATTGCAGTAAACATAATGGCAAAACTAATGGTACTTTAAGATTCGTCGCGCTTTTTGTAACCGTCCGTGATACTCAAATGCGGACTTTTTGGATACACATTAGTTTATTATTATGTCCAGATTAAAAAGTAAATGACTTGAAATGCGAGATCAAGAGCACCGATACGGTCGAATGGCCGACAGTACGATTCAGAAGTCGGTGTAAATAATATAAAGGAACCCTTAAATTTTTCTCTGTCTGTCTGTTTGTTTTGGGTAATCCCTGAAATGGTTGGACCTATTTTGACGAGACTTTCACTGGCAAGTAGCCGATGATCCAGGGAGTAACTAGGCTACTTTTTTGTAGACTAGATTTGTCCCAGGGCGTTACCCACTGTAGTCGTTATACCGCGGGTATCATAGCGTGCTCATCTAGTCTTTACAAATAAATAAAATTGGAGTATCTGTTTGTGATATTAAACAAACAAATCGATGACTATAAACAAAGTTTGTTTTTTTTTTCATTCAATTCTAGGCCATACAGAAAAATTGGATAGTGGGCCAAAATGATCAGATAATTTAAATTTAAAAATAAATTTAAATATCTAAAAACATTATTTTTATAAATATATCAGATTTTTAAGCAAGTATTTGGGAATGTTAACTTTAGAGATTAGGCTTCTGATCAGCAGCGTACTAAATAAATTCCGAGTTCAAATACTTCGACGAAAAAGGACATATTTGAGTTCCTACCTCTTTGAAAGGAAGAAAATAACAGTTTTTTAATATCATGAAATAATTCTTGCATTTTTACTTTCATTCATGATCACTAGCAGTTAATTCACCTTAGCTATATGAAGAAAGCCTATCGCTTCTGAACTCATTCTTATGATTACAGGTTGTTGGTCAAGAGCTATTGGCTGCAGGACAATACCAGTCGGCAGTCACAGTTTTGGAAGCTGCACTTCGCATTGGTTCCTGTTCACTCAAATTACGGTATGTGTAATAGCATTAAGCTTCTTCTTCTTTAAATGCCTCTCTGGTCATTGAAGATCAGCAATTATCTCTGTGTATTCATTCTTGTTTTTTTGAGGCAAAGGAGATAGGCTGCATTCGCAATTGTCGCAACTTCCCGGAATGGATAGGACAGACGACTGTACAGTTGGCCTAGTGGCTTAAGCGGTCCTGATGTGTTAATAACAACAGTTCCCGGATTCCTCCTGTCTCAGGCGTAGTGTAGTTTTAGACGGTTCGATTTCCCGAAACCCCGGCGGGGTGACGGCCCGAGGTGGTTTTCATACATAAAAAAAAGTGGTTTAAGCGGTCGCCACGCCGCTTTCTACTACGCTGAGTGTCGTGGGTTCAAATCCCACATGGAACAACATTTTGTGTGATCCACAAATTGTTGCTTTGATTCAGGATGTTCTTTGTGTATGTTATGTTTGTAAAATGCCATGTGACACAGTTTTTGTTCCAAATGCGGGAGACAAAAAAGATAAGTCATCTTTGGAACTATGGCACTTTTAACAAACATAATTCTATATTACTCCTATTATTTAAGATTATAAATTATATTGTATTAAAACCGAAACATTATGTAGTAGAGGTTGGGTATTGACATTTACGTTTTTGGTATACAAAACTCAGGTCGATCGTGCTTAATAGGGCGTAAAGTGTTAAATATCAAAGAAAGTACAGATATCGAAAGTTTCACTTTCACTGAGTGCTATCGCGATTGCTACGCTGCTGTATGTTACCTTAGAGTACTGTATTGTTTATTAACATCGTTGGCTTATCTGTTTTGGGATCTTGCTTAGATCGCCTTCACCTCATGTTGGTTCTATCTTCACCAAACTGTTCTTTAAACTGCAATCACACCTCTGCCTTCAACCTCTACTTTACTTAGGTTATTACTAGAGAAATGAATATTGAAATTATTTTATAATCAGCGGGACTCTTTTTCCTTTCTCGGATGAATCTACTATAATGCGAAGGCATTTTACATCAACGTAAGTAAATTCATGCAACTATTATTGAAACTCAAAACAAAACCACAATTTAAGTAACTGTCGTTGTTGTTAACTACCCATACCTATAATTTCTTCGAAGGAGTAATAGTTTAAGAAAATATTGTTTCTTTTCTGCTTACCCCGTTAGCAACGGTTTATTTCGTGGGAATATGTCAAACAATATACAGTTTAAATTACGAGCATATTAGCACAGAGGTGCGACAAACTGCAAGTTTTAATCATAAGCACTTAAACTTTACCCTTTCTATATACCCACTAATTAAATAAAGCACTCATTCTCTTACATAAATAATTAAAAGACCTGTCAATTTCACACTTTAAAAAAAAGAAAAGAGTGAAAGAAAACCATTTAGGATTACGTAACTGTGTTTTCAAAGTAAATAAATGACCATACGTTTAATACTTGAGAACGATCTAATACTATGTGTCTCGTTCAAAAAAGGGCATTTCCAAAATATTACGCTTGATATAGTGTTACAGATTTTCAAGAGAGTACAAGTAAAATTTAAACAAAAATAAAACCGACTTCGAGGTTTAACTCGATCTGTCTTGGATGCCATCATAAGATCTTAGTGTCCTTATCATGGTACCAGCGTTGAGATATCTCCATTCCATTCAAATCAAGATCAAAATTGGTTTATAAGCGACGAAGTTATCCCCAAACACATATAAATATTTATATATATATACGGACGAATTGAGAACGTCATTCTTTTCTTGAAGCCGTTTAAAAATGACAAATATATAATGTACAAAGGGCGATTTTTGCGGCAAATGTTATTGCCAAAAACAATCTCTTCCAGGCAACCTTAGGCTGGATCAAAATATATCAGAGGGACAGAAGCAGTTGACGGTACAATGCATTTGAAGAATTTGTACATATAGTAGACGAAACAAATGGATTCTGTTTTAGAAACTTCTAAATTAAACATGGTGGTTATCTGTTTTTGTGGAACAACAAGACTGTTAAACAACTTATTCTATTCTATGTTTATAATGATATCAACAAGATAACAGGCACTTAAATAAGTTGACATTATTCTTCTCAGTGAACTACTTAATTCCTGGGCAGGCAGTTCGCGCCTGCAGTTACAGTGGGTAATAATGGACAGTGAGGCGCAAATTATGTACGATTCGTTTCTTATTTATGAACTGCTAAACATAACCTTTGAATTACAACTTGTAGGATCGGTTTATATTCGACACAATTACAGCTATATTTATAACTAAAATTACCTACTTGAATCAGGTTATAACACTTTTGTGTTCTTTAAAAGTTCTGAATGTTAAATAACAAGGATATATACTATAGAGTGTATGTGTGCTCAAAAAATTAAAGACAGTAGACAAAATACCAACATTCAATGAGTCACATAGGTCTTTAGATTCTCTAGAGTTGCATATGTCGGTGTTAATGTAAAAACATAATACAACAAAAAGCAGTCCAATTGAGAAGTTGTTGCAAAAGTATAAATTATTGTAGCAGCCGCAAGCCTATCATCGCTATTTTTTTACTATATATGCGTGCCCCTATAATTTCATAGTCAATTTAAAAAGTAGCAATATACCGAGAACAAGGGCACAGATAAAACAATTATCTTTCACAGTAGGCTAAAGAAAAATATAAAACCTCATTACGTTCATTGTCAGTAAGCAATGATCTGATACAAGGTTGTGTTGTATCAAAATGTTTATTTATTTTTTTAACTTTAAAATAGACTATCTTCCACAGAGTGTCTAAAAAGAAGTTAACCCGTTTATTTTCTTATTAAGTTTCGATCGTAATTCCGACAGAATGTTACGATATTCACACCTCTCAACTCGCACTTCGGGTTAATAAGAAGAAGACAAATGGCTGGCGAATCTTCGTTCGTTACTGCCTGCATTATTATTTTTAATCACAACGGGTGTGGTAAAAGTGTTGCCAGATAGTACAAACTTATCTCCCTAAAATGTATTTTGAGAAGTTATTCTTTACAATGTTTAAGACATAAACACTTTTAACACAAGAAACATTTTAAAATAAAATATAAGTAGTTAAAAGTTCGTTAGAAATAAATAAACATGATCATTTAACTCCGTCAACTTGGAGTGTACCAGCACTTCATAAAAAGGGAGATTTGTTGCAATTTCCCTTAAAAATGTAGTGTATTTTTAACCGACTTCAAAAAAAGGAGGAGGTTTCTTAATTCGACCGTATATTTTTTTTAAATGTGTTCGCGGATAACTTTGTCGTTTATGAACGGTTTTGATGATTATTTTTTTAATGGAAAAGAGATGTCCCAAAGGTGGTACCATGATAGGGACATTAATATCTGATGATGGCATCTAAGAGAAATCGAGTCAAACCTTGAAGTCGGTTTTATTTTTGATAAAATTGTACTTGTATTATAGGTATGTCCTTAAAGGCACAGGCGTGACTTTATAACCGGGAAAAATACAATTGAATAATTCTAATCATATTTTATTGTATATATATATAAATATGTTTGTTGTTTTCAATTGTAGTTAATTGTCCTATTCATACAAATTAATATACTTGTGATAGTATTTTGTAATAAATAGCTACTGATGAGCGCTTTAGTAGAACAGCTATTATGCTTGTAATTGAATAAATTACTTACAGGATTATTTCTTTAATACACTCGGTGCCAGTAGCCCTTAAGTGTTTCATTCTCCCTGAAAGTTGTTCAAATTTTTAACACAGGCAACACCGCCCAGTTACTGGTTGACGTTGAAATAATTTATATATACTTAAGGCGAACGTTTATCTTTGGCGGAATTTGGACGTTTTGATTTATAATGTACCACAGTCAAGGAAATAAAGTCGTCGTAAATTTTGCGCGAGATATACGCTGGTGCGTTTTTAATAACAGCTCTCTAATTAATGGCGTCCAATAGTCCATATAAGTGTAGTTATTTTTGTCTGACGTAAAGACGTTACCGAAGATGCATATTGGGAATCTGCAATTAGTTTTTTTTAATTTGTTTTCGTGCTTTTTATTTGTTGGGTTCCCTACCCACTACACAAAAATTACAATACTTAAATCAAATAAATAAAATGAAGTGTCTGTTTGTAATTTCAAATTAACAGCTTTTCACTAAATGCTTATCAAAGTATATACGACTAGTTGCTGTCTGCGGCTCCGCCCGCGTATATGTCGGTTATCGCGGCAAATAGTAGCCTATGTGTTATTCTGAAGTTTAAGCTATATTACTGTAAAGTTTCATCTAAATCCGTTCAGTAGTTATTGCGTGAAAGTGTAACAAATATCCATCCATCCATATTTACAAACTTTAGCGTTTATTATTTATACGATAGTTACAAGTCAAAAAGCAAATTTCTGTCTGTCTGTCTGTTTCAGCTAATCTCTGGAAAACTGATGATATAAGTAATAACGTTTTTTTAGACTAGGCGGTTATTGTTGTATCGCGAAAGAAATAAGTAGGCAAAAATAATTATTTTTTTATGGTTATGGCTAGCTAATGATGTATTTTATTTTGAAATTCAATTAATAAATATTATGGAAAGACAATAAATTGTAAGAACAGGCACACAAAATAGTGATGGACTATGAGAATTTAATAAATTATATCTTTTAAAAAGTTGTTTAAAACTCTCTCGTATCAGTTAATGTTACATTAGATAATTCTTAACTACGGAACCCTCGAATGAGACTCAGATATAGCTTACTCCGAAATATATTTCACGTCGAAGGCTTTTCATTAAAACAACTTGGTATGCTCTTTCTTGAATTTTCATATTGTGTGATTTATTGAAAAGTAAATTTTAAAATTAAAGGTCTTATATTATATATATATATATTTCTCTGCTTCACGGCTTAAAAAAATACTTTAATTAACTTTTCATTTGCAAGCGAAATATTGGCTATAGCAGTGAGGTTGGGATGACGGCGGTATTAACTAACCTAACTGATATTAACTACAACTTCTTTTGTTACGTTTACATCATGAAGCTTTGCATAGATAGATAGATAGATAGATAGATAGATAGATAGATAGAAAACTCTTTATTTGTACACCATTATAGTACATAGTTTTAAAAGTACATGAAATGTGAAATGTAGTGTACAAAGGGCGGCCTTATTGCCAAAAGCAATATCTTCCAGGCAACCTTAGGATGGATTAAAGTGTACATGAGAGACAGTGGTAGTTGTCGGTGCAATGAGATTTTAATTAATTTTACATAGGTATAGGCATAGGTACATGATACCAGAGTTATAGAAAAATATATGAGAAATTATCTTTTTCATTCACTAAAACAAATAATGTTCCCATGAGTGAAAAAAGTTGAAATTGCAGAATTTACAAATAATTAAAGTAGAAATTGATTTCTGATGTAGAAGTGATTATCTTGGTAGTGCAGGGGTAGCATATGTAGCTGCTGTGCTGAGGTCTGGGGTTCGAATCCCGAATCGGATCAAATATTTGTATGACCTGCAAGTATTTATTTAAAAAAATTGTATTCTCGAGGGATGAGCAAGGTACAACAACAATCGAGAGTAACACCGCATGACGCAGCTAGTATCTATTAAATTCTTTATTAGTTACGTCTGTATATTAATGAGAATCTATTTTATGTGTATGTATTAAAGCATAATTTGCAATAAAATTAACTGACATAATGCGCGGTCAACGTATTAAAACGTTCTTTGCATAGTTTAGTTGAGAAAGTTGCAACAATCAGTATATAAATAGGATTTTATAATAGGATACAGTGTATAATAGGATATACCGAGTGATGAAGCTATTATAATAGAAGAAACCTAAATTACTCTTTATATCTTCCAGTAAAAGTACCATCAAAATCGGTCAGTACGTTCTAGAGAATAGCAGGAACGAACTGATACACAAAAAAAAAATTGTTGTAATTGCGGTAGTATACTTTCAAATGCATTTAGTGAAAAGCGGTTAATTTGAAGTTACAAACAGATACTTTAATTTTATTTCTACAGATGTAGTAGAAAGTAGACCGTTTGGGTGTTTTACCGTGGGGGAGCCATGCTTTGATACGCTCATACCCCAACCCCTCCCCCCATGCCCTTCCCCATCCCCCAAAGGCTGACAACGCACTTGTAACGCCTCTGGTGTTGCGGGTGTCCATGGGCGGTGTTAATCTTATTATCAGGCGATACGTCTGCTCGTTTGCCCCTTATCACATTAAAACAAAATATTAGAATAACCTAAAATTCTGCTTTCGATGACTTCATATTAAAGGATGTGTTCTTATTTTTTAAACCAAATTGCGTATAACGTAAATGCTTATATAGTAGCTCTATCATTAGTTAGTCAATTACAATCTAAATAGTTCTCTGAAAATGTTTCTCAGTCGTCATACATAATTAAGTTTAGTTGTTTCAGTGTACAGTAAAGTGTACTGCAGTGCTTTATACGTTATATATAAAGATTTCTACATCTTCGCTAAAGAGATCGAACAGAAATACATTGGCGAAGTGCTAGTCCTAGTCATTGTTGTTCAATTAAATATTTATACTGTACTAGCGACCCCGACCGGCATTGCACGGAAGTCCTCAGAATTCTCGCATTTTCTCTGCTATGATATGCATGTATTCCACATATATACATTACTCGTGCATCGTTCTTTTTAATCCTTAAAATTATATTAAAAGCCGTTGATTAGTTAAAATGATCTAAGCGAACAAACAGCTCTGAAGCGACTTCATTTTGTACCATGTAAAGTAGACAACACCCAGGTGATAGGAGGTTGTTTACGGTTTCAGTGAAGGCACCAGGGTATCATGTACTGCCGTGCTTGAGGTCTCGGGTTCGATTCCCGAGGCGGACCAAATGTTTGTATGATCTGCAAATAATTCTTTCGAAGTTTGGGTGTTTTTTATGTATAATATGTATGTATTTACAAAAAATATGTATTTGTATTAGTTTTCTAGTACCCATAACACAAGCTCTGCTTAGCTTGGGACTAGATGGCGTTGTGTGTTAGATGACCAAAATATTTATTATTATTATATGATGCTAAAATTTCAAGAATGCTTATTTGGCTCAGTGACAAATGCTTTTAAGCGCAACGTAGGCGGTTGCCGGTTATATGTCATCTTAGTAGATTTATTTTGATGCGTCAAAAGTTAATTGGATTTGTCTTATGTTTCTTTAAGTCATTGGTTCCAGACTCCATAAGACAAATTATATGTTGTTTGGGTCTAGACATCATTTTAAGGAAATTTATCCAATAACTGTGGAATTAACTCACTGATTATGGTCCAAATGATTATGGTATAGACTTCTTTAATGAAGTCTTTGGCATATTTGATAGAGTATTTGCGTATTAATTGTATATAGATAGATGCACCATGGACTTTAAAACTCCTACTCATTTAATATTTTTGTAATACTATAGAGACTAAATTGTTATTAATGTACATACATACTTACTTACATACACATAAATATAAAATTATACAAATAAACATGCATCTCATACAACTCGAATAAGTAAGAATGAGATATTTTTATTTGTTTAGTATATTTCTCGTAGCATACCCACGTATACTTGACTAAAAGGAATGTAAATAAAATAAATCTTGAACTTTAGAATTATTTTAATCACTTTAGATTTCACGAGATCTTACTTAAATTTGTATAATGTTGGATGGAGATTTGATTAATAAATAAGATTAAGAATGATTATGTATTAAATCTCAATTTTACAATTTATCACACCGCCCATAACTAATTATGTGCTTATCTAGTTCTAATAAATTAAATTTCGTTGACACCATGTTTGGAAAAAGATTTTATGAAATACTTAGTACCTACCTATTTATTAATGATTTGATGAGATAGTAAATGTTTATTTAATTTTAATTAGAAAACTAATAATATTAACAAGTTTCACATATGAAAAATTACTGAATGTAATTAATTATCATTTGTTTTATTTTCATTTACTTGACACAAAATGTTAAAAAACCTAACCGGTTTGTCTTGATATTAAGACATTTTTGAACAATCTAATAACATACATTCACTTAAAAAGAACTTAAAACCAAATATCATTTCGCATTTATACTAATATTAATAATTCTAAAGTAACTCTGTCTGTCGATCTGTTACGCTTTCACAGCTAAACTGATGAACCGATATGGATGACATTTACGATAGTGATTCTTTGATTCACCACGATAATGGTTATACACGCGAGGGGAGCCGCGGTTATAAAACAGTATACTTATATTTCGCAATGCATAACTAAACAATAATAAACCTGTACAATCTCATATATTAATAGATACTCTATGCATATACAATGGGAAAATTAATCATTTAGATCATAAAAGAACTAAAACAGCTTCTGTATAAAACATGTTCTCTCTTTAACAAGTTCAAAATTCGATCGATGCAATAAAATTATAACACCTCGTGAAAGTACTCGTCGCAGGAGACATTCAGTTAAATTCATTTAAACAAGTTCCGAGGTGGAGACGTTGATTGAATAAGCTCCATATCTATATACACTTGGGCGACATTAAGTAACTCCTCCCGGGCCCAAAATTTTTAACTTAAGGTCACCGCTTACGGTGCGAGTTCTTTTACTTTCGGCAGTTCAGTTTTAAATGAAATGTAGGATGGGCTATAACAGCGACAACGCAATTGTCTTCTCTTTTTTAAACGACTTCAGAAAAAGTAGAAGGTTATTAATTTGACAATTTGAAAGTATTTTTTTTGTTTGTTACCTTAAAACTTTCGACTGGGTGAACCGATATTGATGATTATTTTTTCCGTGTGGTCCCATTTCAACTTGGTGCTGTTATTGATGTCGTTTTTTTTTTGTTAAAATTTGTGATTATTTAATGACAACTCTCGTACTACGAATATTCCCGTCCCCCGGGGGACTTTATAAACATATCCCACACGTCTACAAAGGACACAAGGACTCAAAACAGTAATTTGTGGATTGTCCTATGTGGGATTTAAACCTACAACACTCAGCGTAGTAGAAAGCGGCAAGAAAACCGCTTAAACCATTAAGCTATCCGCGCAGTCAAGTAATCAGACCCTTCTGCTTTCCCTCATACCATAAAAAAGGCTATTAGAACTGGATCAAAGGCTTTGTATTCTCTTATTAATTGTGAAATAAACTCTGTTTAAGCGGTCATCCAGCAGCTTCCGACTGCCTTGAGTTGTGATTTTGATCCCAAGTGGGACGACACTGTGTGTGATCCACAAATTCTTGCTCTAAATCTGAATTTTTATTGTGTACCTTTCATATATGTATGTAAAATATTTGCGACACGAATTCGCAGAATATTATTCCAAAATCGTGTTACCATCAATACGATAAGAAAAAATCACAATATTATATCCTCAGGATCATATTCTCAGTGTAGGAGTTGCATTTTAAAGTAAAAAAAAGGAAAAATAAATCTAAAGACGTATAAAAATATTATGAGAAAGAAAAACGCTCCGTATGCTTTGACCCTTTAATTTCAAAGCGGTGTTGAATCCCACACCTCAACGTGATCTTATCTCTTTGTTGATGGATCGGAGGTGGATCGATACGGGACTATTCTGTTGCTCCACGATAACCGCACCGTGATATAAATAAGGATTGTTATACGTGATTCTTATCAAGATGATCGTTGTTGACAGATTATACGATTAAAATAGGATATTAAAGGTGAACCAAAGAATATAGAGGTGTTTTATTATTTTGAAATGTTGATTTTGAATTCCGAACTGAAATGAAATTGTTTTAAATTTCTATGCGAATCTAATAATTTAAAGTAAACGGTTTTAGTCGCTATCCGCATGCTAGATACTATTAGGCTATTCGCGTAGCTTGAAAATTTTTATTAATCTCAAAAAGACACATAGTTTGTTTCGGCATTTCTTCCTAGAATAGAAATACCGGCGCCTGTTAGTTGTAAATAATAATATAATTTCATTTATTCAAGTAAATACACCAAAATGTATAGCCCGACCTGCAAAAATATATGTACAATATATATTTACAAAAATAAATATCATTTAGTTCTTACAATCACTCATTACAAATACTTAGGATTCACAATCTACGAATTATAAAATCATAAACCAAACTGTTTAATAGATAGGTGAGGAGTATACGGACCATAACCGTAATCAGAAGCGCATTGCAAGAATCAGAAATATAATAAATGCACTTTCCTCCTTAGCAAAGCGAGAAATAAAAAGGATCTTGATAGACAGACAGACGGATAACAAAATGATCCTATAAGGGTTCCTTTTTTCCTTTTGAGGTACGGAACCCTAAAAAGGAAGTAAAGAGTATTATTACCCGCGGGTTTTTTGCTTTTGAATCGGACATGGTTCACTTTCACTGCTTTCTATTATGTTTTTAGGTTAATCCAATTTTAATTTTTTCAGAAAATAATCTAAGTTATTCCTTAAAAAATAAGCTACCTGTCAGTAAAAGCCCCGCCCAAAATGGTCTAGCCGTTCCAAAGATTAGTCCAAACAAACATGTATCATATACGTAGGCACTTAAAGAAAAGCTGTTATTTTGAAATTACATACCCAATTACAAACTCTAAAATTGTGTTTATTCGTACAGATTTTCCAAACATGTTTTTATCGATATCGACGCCCTATTCTTCAGTCTTATACATACTCCTTAAGCCCATCCTTATCTCAATATCTGTCCTAATTGATTAAACAGATTACACCTCAAGAATCGATAAAAGCGGAGGTGTAAAGTGTGATGTCAAAAAACATCGGTCGGCTTGATTCATTACTATCAGCAGAAATTAAAATATTTATCTCAGATTAACTTTATCGGTTTCACACGAGCTCTTTAAGATGGAACAGGCTTCAAACCGGCTGGGGGATACTGTTGTAAATAATTACCATGTGTATTCCTTTGAATACGTTTTTGATGTTGGCAAGTTGACGTTTTCTTAGAAAAGGGGAAGTTTTTAACTCTGTGGTTAGTTTCATGATTGCTGACTATGATTTGTTTTTAGTTGTTTTTATAATTACCATGTTAAGTTATAAAGTTTTTACTAATTAAATTAAGTTACACTATATTCTAAAAATCGAAAGTTTACTAGTCGAATTGCAAGTAAATATTCTATTTTCTATGAACATAAGTATATATGTAAGTAGTATAGATAAGTTAACATTTCATTGAAAACTGAATGTGTAGTAAAATTTTATTTCGAATTAGCTGTACCTGGCATGCGTTCAATGCGCAAAGTATTAAGAAAAATACTTTCATACATAGATTTTCTTTACCATGAACCCTCGTGGACGTCCATTAAACAACCTTCCAGAGTTTTATCACAATTTGATCAATGCCTTCGCAACACATAGAGATCAAACACACAAATATCGATTTTCATTTATAAGAACTTTTTTTCCCTCTAATTCTTTTTCTAGTTTCTGTGTGCAGACTGTGTTTTAATAAACTTTAGTATGGAGGTAGCTGACACCCTGAATTATAACATAGGGTTCTTTTTATCTCGTAAAATTTCTAAAAATATAGTTATCCCGTGGGATGAGCAAGAGATCGAAATTATAATAATAATAATCTCACACACGGCTATCTGATTCCAAACTAGGTAGAAAATTCGATCTACGGCTACCAGACTGTTGATATACATACATAAATATATATTATAGACAAATTATATACAGATATATGCATAACTATAGTTACTCAATTAGAAAAGGTAGAGTGATTCAAGCGGAATGTTTCTATATACTATTGCACATGCGTATGATGTTAGAGAAAATTCGATAATATTTAAGATTTTCATCTCAAGACGGGGAGATTCCATAGTTAATATAATATTTATTGTGAAGCCGTTAGGCGTTTCTTATTTGTTATAAGAACTTAATATAACGAGGGTTAAATTTACAATAATCCTCCTTCGAACATAAGGGTGTTGCATAGCTCTATTTGAAGACAATAGAATAAACTGTTCGGTCGTAATAGCTTCTAGTAAATAACTGTTGTAATAGGCAATTATTTAAGGAAATAACAGGTGTATGTATACTTGCGAAAATGCCGTTAATTTCATGTTTTTTTGTTAATTTATTGTTGTTAATAATTACTTTCGAGTTTGCTGTTTAGACAAGCTTCATTGGGTGATAGGAATGGCAAGGCTTAATTAATTCCTACTAAAGCATTTTTTACTGAAATACAAATTTTTTTTTTGGGACTAATCCCACCCTCACGCCCACCACTGTAACTCCTGTACACCAGGATCAACAGCAGTGACCCACGAATACACCGAGTTATGACACTCGGGAAGTCCCAGGAAAAAAAATAACTGTCTTGAAATACTAATTATATTTTATGGTGTATTTATGATTTTACAAACATAAGATAAGATGATGAATGAATTATGATGATATGAATTGAATACAATGAACACCCAGACTCAGAACCCACAACACTTGGCGCACCAGAAAGCGGCTTGGCGATTGCTTTCACCACTAGACCGACTGTGCAGACAATTATGCTCATATATACGGAAAGGAATAGTTCTGATGAAAACTATAGAGACTAAAATAATGTATAAGGGTTCTATAACACGAATGTACATAGACGTAACCATATCAACAGATTATAAACATTGGAGCATAAGAAATAGAAAATCTTAGCAAATATGATCCATTAAAAACAACAATAGCCCAATTATGGAACACACAAACATAAATTATCCCAATAGTAATAGGAACAACAGGCGTAGAAGCTCAGAGTAGACATAGAAATAAAAATTTGATTCAGATATAAGAAAAAACGGCGGCAATACATACGTACACAATACTCACGAAAGTTTTCGGTGACATAGCATTTTTAAATTACAGGGAATCCGAACTGCCTCTTCTCTGAAAGGTTTAGAGCGGAAATTCGGATGAAAAACCGACCTTGCTTACGGTGAATATTTGCTTGTTTTAGATGTTACTCTCAGAGAAATATTTATACATTACATGTTTGATAGTTACAAGGTGTGAGGCCAGTTAAAGTGAGGCATAATATCCTGTCCATAGAACGGACAGTGCAAAATGTGTTTAAGGAAATGTATTCAATAGGAATGCTCGTTCATCGTCTATTTATCTATAACTTTTGAGCCATAAAAATATCCCACATTGTCTGAACACCATCTTTGAGATCTATTTGATCTTAGGTGCATTACTGTAGGACTTTTAATTGTGTTTATGCCCAGGAAAGCGGTTTATTACAGGAGATAGAAAGTTAAACACTTTTATCTGTAAATGATTATTATGTTGGAGTAAATAATGATACCTATATGCGTATGTATGTTTTACAATTATTAAGTACTAGTTGTTGCCCACGGTTCCGCCCGCGTGTATATCGGTTATCGCGGCAAATAGTAGCCTATGTGTTATTCTGATGTATAAGCTATTTTACTGTAAATTTTCATTCAAATTCGTCCAGTAGTTTTTGCGTGAAGAAGTAAGAAACATCAATCCATCCATCCACCCATCCACAACTACAAACTTTCGCGTTTATAATATTAGTAAGATGTAATATATTAAAGAGTCAATATAGTATACGCTTATAGTAGTGACTTTCATAAGATTTCTTTCTAGGCTTCAAAGAATGAGTTTTTTGCCACTATGAACACAAGCACAAAAAATAGGTCATTTGTTCGCACTCAAAAGATTTATAATCGTTTCTTTTTTCACAGAGGTTCGGTCTTCAGCGCATTGTCATCAGCACATTGGGCCCTCAGCCAACTCGACGCAGCGATTAACTATATGCAACAAGATCTAGCAGTAGCGAAATCACTCGGAGACACGGCCGGGGAATGCCGTGCCCATGGAAACCTAGGTGCAGCATATTTCAGCCAAGGCTCCTACAAAGATGCACTTACGGCACACCGTTACCAACTAGTCTTGGCTATGAAATGCAAAGTAAGTGAATTTCTTATATCAAAAAATACTATCGAGGACGTCAAAATTAGGGGGCAACTGCTATAAAGTACCAAAGTATTAGACCGTAATGTGGCTTATTGCAGCCGCAGTGAGATGCGATATGAGATGGTATTCAAGCTAAAAGTAGTTACTCTATTTCGCAAGATGAATGAAGTATGAAAAACGTTGTGCAAAGTTAATAAATATCAAAGTGTGTACCCATAATGAGCAGTTGAAATACTAATAACATCACTGAGGGTGCCTTGTAACATACCATTCATGAAATTATTGCTATGAATCTATACAAATAAATAAATTGGAGTGTAGGTATGTTTGTAATATTAAAATAACCGCTTTTTACTAAATGCATATGTATGTATACACGCTACATATACCAAAAATGTAGTTAAAAAAATTTAGTTTGTCTGTCTGTTTGTTCCGGATAATCTCTGGAACAGCTGGACCTTTTTTTAGACTAACTTTGTCCCGCGACGTTACTCGCGGTACAACAATAACCACGGGTAACACCGCGGGGTTCGGCTAGTTTTTTATATAAGCAAGAGGTAGGAACCGCAGTAACATACACAATGTGCTGAATATTTGTGTGATTAAAATCGTTATGGAAGACCTGGATTACGTGTGTTATAGTAAATGCTTACTCATATACCTCGGACTTTTTGAATAGGCGGGCACACGAGCATACGTATCGCCTGATGGTAAGCGATTACCGCCGCCCATGGACCCCTGCAAACATCAAAGACGTCACAAGTGCGTTGTCAGCCTTTGGGGGATAGGGAGGGGAGAAATGGGGAGGGGGTTTGGGTTATGGGCCTCCGGTATCCTCACTCACTCGGTGAAACACAGCGCAAGCACTATTTCACACCGGTTTTCTGTGAGGCCATGGTATCACTGGTCAAGCCGGCCCATTCATGCCGAAGCGTGGCTCTCCCACGGTAAAACTTGTTCTAGTATAACAGATTATATCATGAAACAATAATAGCAGTAAGAGAGTACGTCCATGAGGTGTTTTAGAACTATCCAGTAGGCAAAATAGTATAACAAGTCGCACAATACAGCGAGTATAGGGAGCAACTACTGTTCTCAAGCGACAACCTATATAGGTAAGGGGCACCAAATACAATGGAATATTTACATAAAGTATGGTAGTAAACCGTTTGATTTCTCCTTTTACAAATGAAATAACAAATGTTTTCGACTTCTCAGTCGCAGTAATAACTCACGCGTTTTACGCGAAGCTTAGTTGTAAAAAGTTAATTTAATTTTTATTATTGCAGAGCGCCCGCGCGCGTTGATGACGTTTCATTATTTATAATATTGTTTTCTTTCGTATCGCCTTAAATTATTGTGTTCAGAACGAGAAGCTTAGTTATCTACTCTTTACTCAAATCAACAAAACCTTTTTATTAAGAAAATGAAAAAAATCGGTCAACTGCGAGTCGGACTCGCGTAGGAAGGGTTCCGTACCACTAACTATACCATTTCAAGCGTCTACCTGTTGCCGTTATCAATATCGAGCAAAAACTACCAATAATTTAACTTTTATTGTATGGGAGCCCCCTTTAATATTTATGTTAAACTGTTTTTTTAGTATTTGTTGTTACAGTGGCAACAGAAATACATTATCTCTGAAAATTTCTAAGGTCTAACTATGACGGTCGTGAGATACAGCCTGGTGACAGACGGACAGTGAAATCTTAGTAATGGGGTTCCGTTTTACCCTTTGAGTACGGAACCCTATGATTGACAATCTATCCGGAAATTAAGGGAATACAGGGAGTAGATACAATTGAAGTACGTTTGCGAGAAAACGTTCTGGCAAAAAAAAAAGATTTGTATACTCAGTGAAAATAAAAAGAATGTCAATCTAAATACACTCATGTGTGTAATATTAAATACATGAAAGCATTGCAGGTCTTCTCTTTCATATTTTTCTACCATCATCATCATCTTCCTAGCCTTTTTTATTTCCAAGATTTGGGGTCGGCTACCAGTTCAGCCGGTTTTACCTGAATATCAATTTTTACACAGAGCGACTGGCGTCGGACCTCCGCAACCCTGAGAGTGAATTGAATTCGGAGGTAGAACTAGTTGTCAGTACATTTGAGGGCACTGACTGCCCAATAACGATTGCCATAGATGTTCATGACAATCGGGACCAACGGCTTAACGTACTTTCCAGGGCACAGGCGGGAAACACCGCCATCTTCATACACCGGGCTGCTATTAAGAATTTCTCTTAAGAAAAACCCAACAGCTGCCCTATCCGGGCATCGAACCTGAGATCTCTAGATCTGCAGTTGCTTACGCTACCACTAGATCAACGAGGCAGCTCTACCTTTTCTACCAGTCCGTGTTAAATATAAACTGCTACTGAACAAATTGTTGAGAGACTTTCTAAAAAGCTGGACTGTGGTCCTTCTACAGTACGTTGATATCGATTTAACTTTGATTCATTATGTATTACATCTTTTTTAAGTGAAACTCGTCACTCTTTCAATTTAAACAAAGTCACTTAAAATAGGTACTTGTTTTTACTCTTCCTTTCGTAATAAGGTAAGCATTCTCTCGTTTGTAGACATGTAATTGAATGAACAAGAATTTGCGTTACTTTTTATTGATTGGTTATTTTCTCACGTGCTCTATAGTTGTGCCTATGTACGGCATTGACAACAAGCTATTAAATGTAAATGTAAATTCTTGTCTTCCATTTATAAGCGTTACATTGTAACTTACTCGATTTCATTCCAACATTTCACACATAATAGCTCAACTCTTCTCTAAAAGTTAACTTAAACTAAAACTTTTAGAGTATATAGAGTGCATATCTCTATTCAATTACAATACAAAAGGCATAAAGTAGAATATCATAGCATGAATAGCATCTCGACTTGACATAACATGTTTATAGAGGGACACATGCGCTTGATGAAAGAATCACTTTCGTTCGTATCTCGGCTGCGGACGAGTTCTCGTCGAACCGGCACCCGTATTACACTTTTAAAGAAACTTCACAAATAGTAAAGTTCCCTTTTTATTGAGGCCTTTGATGGTCGCCGCTGAGCCGCACACGTAGTAATGCTAATTTGCAGTAAATACACTAGAACTACTCGACGAGGCCGCTTGGATGTCTAGTGACACTTATAGTCGTCTCCGATTAATCCGATGTTCGTGGAAATTTATTGCACCTTAAATTGCGACTTGGTACTCAAATACATTCAAATGTGCTGCTGAAGTTAACATTAGTTCTTATGGTTTCACTTTCTATTGCTGTGGGAAACGTTAATGGCGGGTGCTTAGATTTGAAGGCCTATTGAATATACGGTTACGGTTGCTTTCGGGTGATTATTATACAAGCTGTTATGTGTGTAATAACCTGAACAGTTACGTTGTGTAACTTGCTCCATTTCTTTGAGAATACTGAACATAGGAGCATTTTGATCAGACATGCATAGCTCGGTGGGTATGTAGGTATATATATACACGCTCTGGCAACAGATTTCACTATGCATCCACTTTAATATGCTTACCAAGTATGGTTGTATAGTTCTTATGGCTTAGACTCCATGAAATCACAAAGCTTCTACAAGGTGTTTAAGTTAAAAAAATTATAACAAAAACTTTATTATAAACAGCAAAGCTCTGTGGATATGAGGTAACTTTTCATTTTTGCAGTATAAATATAAGTTTTTAACACAAAAGCACATAAAATGTGATTTTACATACTAGGCACAAAATTTTAATAGTTTTCACACACGTCCGTTCGTACTCGGTAACGAAACACGATGTATGTAATTACATTTTCCATGTATACTGACTATATCAACACCATAAATATGTTAGCTTTGTTATTCACATTTTCAACGCAAGCAATGATTGCGTCCACTTGTGAAACAATTTGAAGAACAAATAGTCGTAAAAAAATATTTACTTGGCGCGTTGTGCTTGAATGGTACACAACAAAAACTTGCAAGTCGATTTAAAATAACCGCGAAATGCTGGCGACACAGGCATTCTCGCGAGTAATCTGAGAATGGACGAATAATAATTACATGACAAAGTGAAGTGGACGCAGGCCAAGCCGCGATTACAATCAGAGAATTATCGTGTGAGCAACGTTTAAACGTTTGTGACTCGGGTTGCAGACAACGTCTACCGATCGTAGCCTGTATTTCTGTAATGTGGCCGCGTCCATTTTATTTTTATTTACTTCTATTTTCCTGTCGAGTTTTAAAAGTAGCAGCTACATACCGGACAAGTACAAAGCTATATTAAAGCTCATTTAAAAAAAAGAAGAATTTAAAAACAACGGTTCTAGTTTTCAAATATTTGCTAACATCGCGATGTTGCATGCGCGAAAGATGTTGCCATGCTAAATTGAAATTAGTCTTCACATACCTAGTAAAATATTTAAACTTGTGAAATTATATGCTAGTTCATTAAATAAAAAGTAGTCGTAATGTATTACATTATTTTTAATAAATCAAATTATTGACAACGAGTCAATGATTTGGTTTATAGATAGTAGACTCAATTGACCATAGGTAAAAAAAGGAGAAAGTCAGTAAGATATAAACGACGAAACGAAACGGGGGAAAAATAAAAAAGAAAAATAACGACCTTGTTTGCCTATCGGTATCCTAATAGAGATTATATCTATGGTATCAATTACACTTCTACATATTTCTGCCAGATAAAGAATACAATAATTCTTTTATTCGATAAAAACTGTTTTAACTGAAATAAAAAGATCAGTGCATTACTTACTTTTCTTTAGCTTGTAAATAAACGTCTAGAACTCACCATATATCTGTTTAAAACTATTAGGTGTGTTTAAAATAGATATAGTCAAGTTTTATTTTGCATACATATACGAAGACGTATGCGGAATGTCTTACACCATTCGTCCGAGAAACTCGGGATAATCCTGCTAAAGAAACAACATTTTACACTTAGACAAAGAAAGTTAAATTATTGAAACAGTCTTATAGTAATGGGTTAAAAAATTACTTAATATAAGTTACAAAGATAGTTTTAAACAGATAAGAGTTTTTATATCGATTTTTTATACTTTTTTTATTTTTATACTAATAACGTAATATAATTTAGCCAAAACCTCACATTTATGAAGAAGGTACTCTATTAAAGGCTATATTGAATGCAAGAATGAATTAAATTAAATATAAAAAAAACCGACTCAATAACTTGAGTGATTTTTTAAAAGTTAAAAATAATGTAAGAAACTCAATCTTAAAGTACCTAAGTATCTACGATATGTATTGATAATTCTAAAAAAAATACATGGCGTTGGGGGACCACTCCTACTTACCATGAATAACTTCACATCAAATAAGTAGAAGCGGGCCCCAACGCGATGTATCTTTTTTTTACAGACAGACACGTCAAACATATAACACGGGGTATTTTTGTGCGTTGGTTGAAATAGAATAACTAACAAAATTACTTTTTACACCAGTGTAATAGAAGAAACAATAAGATATAAGATATTCAAATGGCTGGCCTACGCAACCTCGTTTGCGTCTCCTATTGCCCGTAGCGTGATAATTTTCCCCCGTTTTTGTAACATTCTTCATGGGTGCTCCGCTCCTCTAGGTCTTAACGTGACGATATATAGCCTATAGCTTTCCTCGATAAATGGGCTATCTTACACTATAAGATTTTTTTTAAATCGGACCGGTAGTTCCTGATATTAGCGCTTTCAAACAAACTCTTCAGCTTTATAATATTATATAGCATAGATATATTTATGTTGCACGTTAAGGCGGTAACCCTACTCTCAACATAGGTATACCGCGAATAATTTGACAGTAATATGTGAGCTGAGCTAGCCGCCTTCATTAACGAATACTTCGAATAACCCGTCCGGGCAGGTGCGATCGTACGCGATCCAATTGCCCTCCTAGTAGTCCCTCTAACATTTACTAACATTAATTACTTGCTATTTTTGTTACTAATTATCGCTCTGAAACCTTTCTGCGATAGGTTACTTACCGTAAATACACATTTTTTTGGAATGATTGTTGTTTTGCGATGATCGGAGAACCAAAATATCCTAAGTTCTTTTCAAATGAATGATTTAAATGGGACTCGATGCGAAAATTTAACGTGTATTGAAAGAAAAAGTAGATAAAAAGGAAAGGCATGGATAACGACAAATACTATGAACTACTGCTTACATTATCCCAGTGGACAGGTACCTAATTAATAGCTCCGACAGTCCTAGTGGTCTTAATCGAGGTAGATTAGGACTGTTGGACCTAAAAAGAAGAAAAAAGTGAAAATATTTACAACAAAAAATTAAGTTTACTCATAAAGTTTAGGAAGCGAGTTCACAAAAATGGCAGTCTGCAAGTAAAGAATTCGTTTAAAAAAGTCTTCCAGTAAATCGGTACGAGACATGAAACGCTTTATTGGTTTTTATTTCACTTTTTGTTATCTCGACCACGATAGCACGTACAGCATAACAAAGAAGTACTGTAATACAATTTACTAATTATTGTTCAAGAGAAAACGTTTGTGTTCGTTTTTTTCCAATGAGAATCAACCATTTAGAAATGAGTGGTTTCAGATGAGACAGTCCAACAGTTCATTCCTTTTTTGTTAATTTAACATTTGGCATATATTGTGTGCATTGGTCTATTTCATACTATTCATACTAAAATTCGAAAGTAACTATATCTGTATATCTGTCTGTTACCCTTTCACAGTTAAACCGCTGCACCGACTCCAGTTACATCTGGCGATAGATAGAGAGAGATACTTAGATTCTCGTGGAAGAACATAGGCTACTCTTTGCCAGCATAACCGATACACGCGGGTGGAGCCACCGGCAAAAGCTAGTAACTTTATAAATTTTACTTATATTTGTGTAGAATTTATTTTATTAGAAAACAAAGAGTTTTTGAAAATTAAGTTCCGTTAAAACGAAACTTCAAGTACACAGCTACTAATCTTAAAAATTTAACTAAAACACATTCGTTAACTGCTTGATTATTTAAATGATGTCTGGTAATTAAGTGATACTTAAATAAATACCGACTCAATAGTAATGACCACAGACTTCATAAATAATACGAACGGATGCAGAAAGGAAACTTTTTATAAATATCTTCGTTTACATGAATATTCATGTTAGGCAAATGTTCGTCGGAAAGCATTACGAATATTTTTAATCGTGTTTACCGATGTTAAATAAACCATTATTTTACATAAATGTATAATTTATTCATATTTAAACTGCCAACTGGAATCTATACTAATATTGGAAAGCTAAAGTATTTATTTATGGGTCAAATTAATGTCATAGATAATTTTTGGTTGTTCAAAATATTAGTTTAGTAAAAGTAATGTCGGGTTCTTGCACTACGTTTTGTAAATTTTGTTTTGTATTGCCTCTACCTCGGTGGCGCAAGTGGTAGCGTTTCCCGGGTCGGACCAAATATTTGTATGATCTGCAAATGCTGGTTTCGGAGTTTGAGCGTTTTCTATGTATAATATGTATTTATTTACAAAACAAAAAAGTACATATAAACTAACTGACTGCCTCGTTGGTCTAGCGGTTGACGTGTGCGACTGCTGATCGTGAGGTCTTGGGTTCGATTCCCGGGTCGGACCAAATGTTTGTATGATCTACAAATATTTGTTTCGGAGTTTGGGTGTTTTCTATGTATAATATGTATGCATTTACAAAAAAAAAAAAAAGTATATATGTATTTGTATCAGTTGTCTAGTACCCAATAACACAAGCTCTGCTTAGCTTGGGACTAGATGGCGTTGTGTGATAGATGTCCGAAATATTTATTTATTTATAATATGTATTTATATAAAATGTCTAGTACCCATAACACAAGCTCTACTTGGGATTAGACGGCGTTGTGTGTTAGATGTAATTATAATTATTTGTATTGTTTCTAATAAAAATCTTGATAACGTGTTGTCACGTTACTAGAAGGTATTCTTCTTGTTAATTGTCTGTTTGGTAATGGATTAAGAATGCGAAGAATCACATCCCCTATTCAGCTTGTGGGTGTCGCAAGAGTTGATTCAAGGAGCAAACTACAAAGGACAACAAATACCCACCCAACTCGCATGTAATAGTAGGCCAAAATCTCTTTTCTAAGGACAGCCCATGTCCAGCGCTGAAATCACAGGGAATAACAAAATTAATTGTTAATCCCTTTACGCAAGTTTAACGATCGTGTTAGCAGCAAGATTACCTAAACATGGCCACATTTTCGAGTAAGGTTACTGGTTATATAACATCTACAGATCTTTTGCTATTTATTGCCTTTTTGTCTAAGCCTCATTAAAATGTCGTACGTTTAACGAAAACTTATGTTTATCAGAAACGGTACTTCTAGACCATTGCTAGCTCACACCTACATTTCTCTGATGCCCTTTGCGTTAACACAATCTTGTTGAAAATCTAGCTCGCATTTCATTTAATCGAGTTCTGATATCGAACTGACATTTTATTCTAATTAACGTCTTAACCAATTTAATGAAAGTCAAAGAGGTTTTGTAATATTTAGATGCAAACTTTTGCTTCTCGTTCCTCAACTAGTAAAGAAAAAACAAAACGTTAAATAAACTACTTATACTCCAACTGTACTTGTATTCCACTCCAATTTTATTTATTTGTATAGATTTATCGTTACTGTACGTTGAAATTAAGTGGTTATATATGTGTATACATGAATAGAATCGCCTTGCAAAGGTTAAATTCATGGTCAGTTTATGCAAATATGCAACATACAGCGTTCCTAAATTAGTTGGCATCTGACTCATTACATGTATTTAATCACATTATGATTTTATACACATTTATAAGCAACTGTGTTGATTTATATTACATACTAGCTGAGCCCCGCGGTGTTACTCGTGGTTTTTGTTGTGCTTTTACAATAACAACCACGAGTAACGCTGCAGGGAGAAGCTAAAAGTAGCCTAAGTTACTTCTTATATTATCAACTACTTGTTAGTAAAAATCCCGCCAAAATCCGTCCAGCCTTTCCAGATATTAGACGGAAGAAACACAGAAACAAAAATTTTCAATATAGATTTTTGATATAAGTGCCGTACCTACTTCATTTGCATTTAGTGAAAGGTTGATGCAATAACAAACAGACACTTCAATTTTATATATTTTTTATAAATTTGAAGGAAATAAAAGTATGCAGTTTTTATGAATCATGTACTACCGATGTATTGTTTTTACAACTAGGATTTATTGTTCATGAAAGTGTTTAAAAGAAGTCAAACCATTAATTAATAGTTTGGTAGATTGAAATTCTTAATATAAAAATACAATATAGCAAATATTATGAAAGTTACGAATAAAAAAGGAATCTAAATAACTTAGATTGAATAGGGCGTTCTTCCTATTTACCTAAGTAAGTAACTTCTAGATGACCTATAGCACTTATGGCAGACAATAGTGCTATAAAAATATTTAACTTTGTAGTTTCACTCGACAACATATCTTTTGTTCGTTTTGTGTTTCAATGTTAATACCTACTGTTTATAAAGTAGCATAAGAAGGTTATTATTTATGTTAATTCAATACGTACATGTATGTCTTACTTTATTACTTCTACATAGTTTAACTAGTTGTTGCCTATGTATTATTCTGATGTATAAGCTATATTAATGTAAATTTTCATTCAAATCCGTTCAGTAGTTTTTGCGTGAAAGAGTAACAAACATCCATCCATCCATACTTACAAACTTTCGCATTTATAATATCAGTAATATTATAATGCCCACTGTGTTCCCAGAATAGGGACCAAATGAGAACCAAAACAACCAAGATCAATATTAAAACAATGTCATTTGAGAAGAGAAATTGAGAATCACTAATCCCTATTCGTTCTATATTGCACCGATGACGGAATGGAACGATAGTCAAGCGATTTCTCCATACGAGTCCATTGCCCTACCGTTTCTCGCTTTGATCCTAGACGCGACCAAAGATATAAATGGTAATACTGGAGTGTCGATTCATACCTATCATGTTCAACACAAAAACTTTAATTATATCCACTACTTCTCTAAAGAAACAAGTCATACAAAAGAACATCATAAACGTTGATAAATGTACATCTCATTCGAGTATTATTTATAAAAGGCTGTACTTTAAACGTTGACACAGTCATTCTGTGTCTGAACTTGTGAGCAGCTTTCAAAGGGATGAAGAGATGCAATGTCTGGTTGTACAGCTTGCTGGAAAACTTCTAAACGAGACGGAGTCAGTATGTAAATCAGTGCGTTATCGTATCATGTTGCACATACTTAATTAGCTAGATTGTTGCGGGCTGTCCCACTTTATTCAATAGTGTTGGTCTCCATCGATGCATGCTTACGATACTATAATACTAAGTAAATCTAAGCCTTGGTTTATAGCGTATAGCAATTTAATGCTGCATATTGAGGTGTATGTCTTATGAACTTGCGTATCATCTCACTAACATCAAACTTATCATATCAGATATTAAAAGTCTGTTTGTATGTTTGGTAGTTCTTCACGCTCAAACGGCTGAACTTTTTTTTTTTTTTAAACTGCCAAATTAAATTCAAAATAGACATATCTATTATTAAAATAATGGTTATATAATAACGAAGGTTATTATAAACCAACTACATATTTGAATGCAACTGTCGCACAGCTGGAGATACGTTACTTTACCTCTGCAAATATTCAACTCTTAAAGACAAAGTTAGACATATTTGAAACTGTCAGTGTGACACAGAAATACCTTGTAATAATTACTACAATGAAATGCACCTCTATTGATGTAATTTATGAACCCGGCCATGAGATATTACTACTACTTTAATAGTAAATCATGCACGCCATTAATTCTAAATATGATAAATTGTAAGTAATTTACAACTTATAGAACTGTCAGTTTCTCTGTTCTTATTATTTTTAATTGAACACGCCTTGCACAGAAAATCAACCTAAAATGACAGCGTTCGTGCTGTCGTGTTTCGTTGGTAAGTGCAAGACCGGAGGCCCAAATCTGCATCAGCAGAAACATCACTAGGCCGCTATGGTGTGGGTCACCATGCTGTATTGTTGCATTCGCAATGTGTATGGTGACTCTTGAATTCTGCTTATACTTTTCATCAGGCAGAGTAGAGTCATTTTGGCCATACATAAAAAGGAAAATAACCTCCTTACTATACACTCCTTATTTATTTTTTTGTATTAAAAACTTTTTGCTGTTACGATATATGTACATATTCCATCGATACCGGACGTAGTAACCTCACTATTTAAAAACAAAGAGCCTATTGGCGGTCTCCGTCTGTCGTTGGATTTAGTCGTTTTTTCTTCACTTCCTTAGTGAAAAGGATGCGGTGTATTCTACAGATCCTTTATTTGTTCTCAATCCTTTTATTTGTTTTCATCGTATGCTTCGTATTATTAAAAATTTGATATAAAAGTAACATTCGTTAATTTATTTTGAAGTATTTTTTATTTTATCACAACCACATGCGACTACATGTCTGCCTATAATTGTTTTTTCCAGAATGCTTTACTTTAAAATACATGTCTTCTCGTAATATAATATCAATTAAAGAACCCTTCTTCCTTTACAAACCTTCTTACTTTAAGAATTTTTTTCTACGTTAAATCTTATTTAGGAAAAAGAACTAACTTGCCATGCTTGTATATAATCTTGCAAATAGTTTAATTGATGAGAAAAACAACTCTCTTCAACTAACTAATAATTCACTTCGCAATGTTTCCCGTGAAGATTTAATTGTAAGATGAAGATGCGTGAAGTAATTTCGTGATCCCATATACGAAAACAAGACTATAACTGGTGAACCCGGAGTGTTTAAATTAAGTCACTCGGCCCAGGAAGATGTAGATATAAGACGGTAATATACAGCGTGCAAAGGTTAGATAACATCAACCATCATGGCACTTCATTACGTTTGTTACATAATTACTGTAAAACCACATAAATTACGCTGCCGCATGGAGAGAAATGTCGCCGCATTTGCATGCACATAATGGTACAAATATAAGTATATTACAAAAATCTGGACACATAAAATTTTACATACCGAATTCTGACTATATCTGTATACATATATGTATATCCTTTAAAACCCCAGTCAGACGACCGAAGGCATTCAATGTCCTGTCGAAATTTACGATATTGCAAGGCGAACATTCTCTGTATGGGACCATAAAAACTTATTGTAACTGGTTTTATAAAAGTCTAGGGAAGCGCATTGAAATGACGATCAAGACATTACGTCGGTTACGTGTCAGTTGGAAGCTTAGAATATTTATAAGGACCATACACACTCGTTTGTTTTGGTCCTAAACCTTTTTGATTTATTTCATTCGCATTCCGGTGTCATTTGTTAATTAGAAAAATTATAATCGTCACATTAAAGAAATTGTCAGCTGGCCATAAAATAAAGTTTTAATTTTTAAAACTGTAAGCCTTTAAAGATTGACACCCAATGAAATTATCGTACGTTCATCTTTGCCTTATTTCTCTTTAAAATGTTGATAGGTTTTTTCTTTCAGTTTACATTTTATGACACTCTTTAGTCATTAGTGACCACTTTAGGTACTACTCACAAACTACAAATAGGCATCACCTGTGTCATCATGAGTTTAGACACTTTCGAAAAATGATTTTTAGTAGGTATTATTATTATAATTGTAGCAGAGCCTATGGTAAACAGTTTTACCAAGGAATAATAACATCTTATGAAACACTATGATGTTTTTTCGAGATGCAAGAAGTAACATAAAATTTATGTTCCCAGGATACGCAAGCTGCAGCAGCGGCGCTCACATCCTTAGGGCATGTCTACACAGCTATCGGCGACTACCCAAATGCGTTAGCCAGTCACAAGCAATGCGTGCAACTAGTGAAGCAAATGGGCGATCGTCTTCAGGAAGCAAGAGAAATCGGCAATGTCGGAGCTGTTTATCTAGCAATGGGAGAATTCGATTCGGCAGTTGACTGTCATACTCAGCACTTGAGGCTGGCGAGAAGACTTGGAGATCAAGTAAGTATAAGTTTATATACAATATTTCAATGTAAAATATATAACCTTTAGAGTCAAAGTATTCATCGCCATTCAGCTTAAGGTTGGCTCCGCTATTTTGTCTATATGCATAGTGATCACTGATGTAGTAAAGTCTATGTAAGTTATAATGAAGGAACCGAGACCCTTTTACGTTGCTATCTTCGATTGATGCTGGCAGTATCACTTCAGGCTTTGACGATTTTCATGAGTTATTTTAAGAAATTCCACGAGTTGACTATCTTGCCTTGTCACCGAAGCAACATTTAATTATTTGTTCTTTTGCAGGTTGAAGAAGCCCGAGCATACTCAAATTTGGGATCATCCTACCACTATAGACGTAACTTTTCTCAAGCGATTGCTTACCATGAGAACGTACTAAGGATAGCTCAAAACCTCGGTGACAGAGCTATCGAGGCTCGAGCCTATGCTGGACTGGGACATGCTGCGAGGTAATGTCTGACTGATATAAGTATATAAGTGATCTCTAACTAATTAATTGTATGGATTTATAGACAGACTGAGATAGATAGGTTTAGTTTTTTTATGACGAGATTTAATTAAACAAACAGTAAATGGCATTACGCATGTAAAATGGGAGATTAAAAGGACTTTTACAATTTATAACAAAGTTGGATCCAATTTCTTAAGGATTTCAAATTGGTTCCAAACCGTAAGTAGTCAAGGGTTAGAAACGACAACTATTATTAGAGACCAGCTGTTGCCCTCGGCTCCGTCCGCGTGTATGTCAGCTAACAACTCAGAAACCTTTGTGGGCTCATGCACAACACTTTTCCTAAAGATCGTGACGTGATCAAATAGCTTACGATTTTATAAAGGACATTCAGATAAACATTCATTTTTATATACATATATAGAAATGAAAAGTTATCAATCTGTTTTGTTTTCTACTTGATCTTACAACGTTAATCTATTTGGGTTCTTGTGAGAATTAGTCAGACTAAATAGTTATATTAATTGTGAAGCTTATATAAAGTAAGAAAAAACACAAGTGGTGAGCTCTAGTTTTGCAGTTTTGCAAACTCAAAGCTGGAATGAAGTGAGTTGATACATACGTGGGCTCAAAATTTTTTGTTATAGTTCTTTTATCATATTTGGTTCGGATGAATTATAGTCTATATACCTAAACACCATTTATACAAAATTATCCTTCCGCATAACGGATAACAAGTCCCATTTCTGTTCACAAGCGTTTATATTTACGTATATTACTAGAATTTATGATGACAACACACTTGTAGATATATTATCTTGAGGTATTTCTAAGTTAACTGTTTGTACAAGACCACACATATTGTACGTAAGAAGTTACGGCTTTTACTGAATTTATGTTTACCTGTGAGTCCTCTTTCTAAGTTTCGTATTGTCATGACCAATGAAACTGTCGCTTAAATGTACCCTTTAGAATACAAGCTATATTATTGAAATATGCTTTGGTTGAGGCTGATTGAACCTCATATTGAACTTAAGAACTTTAGAGTAACGGTTGTATGTTAGATAAATGTCCTCTTATTTACTACAAAAGACAAATTACGGTAAATCTGTTTAATTTTCCATGAAACCTGTGATTTATCTAGCTTTGATTGTTAAAGTTAAAACTAATGTTAACTGTTACTTTAACAGCTTTAACAGAAAATGATAATGAAATTCTTCGTCTTAGTGTTGCGAATGGTTTGTTGCGGAATTGGTTGGTGTCTTACCCTTTCAAAAACACAAATGGAACACACATAAGGAAATTCGATATGATTGAAATATATATAAATGTACATATACTAGATGACCCTGCGAACTTCGTACCGCCATACCTAAGTTTCCTAAAAACCTGTTTTACTATTTATGTACGCCTCACGGACTCACGGGTAGTATACAGTTGCGGATTAAGAAAATATAACCCTTTCGTTTTCCGTATAATTTTGTTCTATATAAAATTTGTCCTGACAGTAAAAAATACTTTGAAAAAAGGATCATCCAATTTGGTGCAGGCGATCGGAAGTTATGCGCGTACATACATTTCGGTGGTTAATTCTTGTTTATATGTACATTAAGTAAAAAGCCGTTATTTTAAAATTACAAACAGATACTCCAATCCTATTTATTTGTATAGAGTATACTCTAATCTATAGATTAATAATGAATTTAGCATTAAAACTATCGCAACTTTGTCAGTTCTATTTTTATTTTATTTATTTTAACTTTATTAAAAAGTTCTGTAAGGTTAAAGTCATAAGCTTAACTTATAAAATGTACTAATTTGTATAATTCTCACGATGCGACGGTGACGTTTCTGATGTTAGAATACCTAAATGTATACCTAACCTATTTTACTTGTAGTCTGAGTTACTCCTTAGATCATCACCTATCTGTCAGTGAAAATCTGAACAATCTGAAACAAACAAACAGACATACAAAAATTGTAAAAAAAAATATTCTGATATATGTATCCTGTACATATGCATTTATTAAAAAGCGGTTATTTTAATATTACAAACTGACACTACAATATTATTTATTTTTATAGATGTATGGATATTATGGAAACCTTATTAACTTTAATTAATTGGTCGAACCTAAAACTAACGATCCTACTACCTCGGTGGCGCAGTGGTAGCGTAGGTCTGCTTAGTTTGGGACTAGATGGCGTTGTGTGTTAGATGTCCGAAATATTTATTATTATTATTTATTTTACTAGAACTACTCTAGTAGAAGATGGGACCTTAAAGAGCTGAAAGATTTAGTATGTCAATTTTATTTGAAGACATATATTATGCATGGGTAATAATTCTAGTCATTGTACAGGTGCGCCGGTGATTACGCGCAGGCAAAGAAATGGCATGAGAGACAATTGGACGTCGCGCTTGCCGCCAGGGATAAGGTATGAACAACATTAATATCTATGTTTATGCGCAGACACGTGTCCTCACACCTTAAAACTGTTCTTACGCCCACAAGACAATATTAAAATATTGAAGTTTTATGGAAATATTATTGTTTACACGAAAAAATTGTAATATGAGAAAAAAAAAATATTGGTGCAGATTTTTATAAAACAGGTTTATCACACTAATATATAAAGGCGAACGTTTGTGAGTGTTTATGTTTGTTACTTCTTCACGGAAAAAGTACTGGACGGATTTGAATGAAACCTTACAGTAATATAGCTTATATATCTGAACTAGCTGATCCACGCAACCTCGTTTGCGTCTTCTATTGCTCGTAGCGTGATAATTTTCCCCCGTTTTCGAAACATGTTTCATTGGTGCTCCGCTCCTTTTGGTCCTAGCGTGATGATATATAACCTATAGCCTTCCTCGATAAATGGGCTTTCTAACACTGAAAGAATTCTTCAAATCGGACCAGCGGTTCCTGACATTAGCGTGTTCAAATAAATAAACAAACAATCAAACAAACTCTTCAGCTTTATATATTAGTATAGATAACACATAGACTGCTATTTGTCGCGATAACCGACATAAACACGGGCGGAGCCGCGGGCAACAGTTATCATTAACATCAATACCATTATTTCTATTTCTGAAAAAAACATTAGTCTGTTTCTTTAAAAACGCAAATATTCGAATGAAATAAGTTTATTTTATTTTTTTATCTTTTTAAATTTTTATGAAAGACTAATTGTTGCCCGCGGCTCCGCCCGCGTGTATGTCGGCTAACACTGCAAATAGTAGCCTATGTGTTATTCTGATGTATAAGCTCTATTACTGTATGTTTTATGTTTGTTTCATTCAAATCCGTTCAGTAGTTCTTGCGTAAAAGAGTAACAAACATCCATCCATACCTACAAACTTTCACGTTTATAATATTAATAGGAAGTAGGATTATATCAGAACATGGAACTATAACTGAAAAAATATTTCTTTAAATTTAAAATTCATTTTTCTTTCACAGGTGGGGGAAGGCAGAGCATGTTCAAACTTAGGAATTGTGTACCAACTGTTAGGAGAACACGACGCTGCTTTGAAGCTCCATCAAGCTCATTTATCTATTGCAAGACAATTACAGGTACTTTTTATACATATTCATAGCATACTTAACTAACTCGGTAGAACTCGTTATTAGTCCACTGTGATATTACTACATTCAATCTAGAATCCGTTTAAAAACTTTATGAAATTAAGGATAGAAGTCAATATATGGGGTGCAAACCCATCTCTAGTATTTCTATTTGGCTCGCTGCTACTATGTTCTTTTCACGAAACGAGTAGAACTAATTTCGACCTTCGGTATTAATCCACCGATACGCCATTCAAACCTTAAAACAAATTCTAGATATCTTTGAAAAAAACTATGTTCATATTTTAAAAGCAGGTATTAAATAATCTTAAACCATGTACTAAAAACAAAGTTAAAACATGTATTATATTATTATATATTATAAGAAATAGATAGTTCATTCAACTATTGATTGCATTAAATCGATTTTCAATGTCCATAAACACTTCAGAAATTGGCACTAATGATTGGACTAAGATTTGATAAAATCATATTTTCACAGAAGTATGAAGAACGTAGAGGGCGCCACAGTGCCACTGTTAACATGGAGTCCGTGTTTCAATTGAAATAAAAATATCATTTCCAACTGATAAAAGTCAAAAATACAAAGAAGTGTGTTATGTAACTAACTCTTACAAGAAATACATCGAGGATTCAGTGAAAATTTAGTGATCTAAGAGAAATCAATGAAATATCGTTCACCTGCACTGTGGCGATGCAATACTAGTTAGCTATAGTGGTGATTGATTGGTGTTTAACTTTTAACTACAACTTCATAGTGAAATAAGTATCAAATTAAATATAAACTCTGCGTTAAACAGTGAGAAAAGACAAAAAACTAAGTGTGATACCAAATAGTAAAAAATTGCAATATGTGGATACCCTCATAAATAAATTATTATTGTTTGTTACCTACAGATATCTGTAATATTAGCAACATCTTTAGAAAATTTAAATTTTATTTAATTTTGGTTAGGTTGAGTTGATCACATTAAGTACGGTATTCCACGCATAAGTTTGTCGTTTCGGAAAGAAGCCAGCAGATTCCACTGTTTACAATCCTGCTGATAAAATTATTGAACATTTGTAAACAAAGTATTACAATGGAAGAAATAATAATCATGTTAGAAAAAATTCAGAAAGAAATGAAACAACAAAAACAAGACTTCCTAGAAATGAAAGAAGAAATAAAAACTACAATTAACAACAATATTAATGAAAAATTTAAGAGCCTTGAAATTAAGAATGAAAATTTAGAAAAGAAATTAGAGGAACATTCTTCATCTATTAACTATTTACAAAGATACGTTAGACGTAAAAATTTGGTAATTTTCGGGGTAGAAGAAAACGAAGACTCGTATCATGATTTAGAAAGAAAAGTATTAGACATAATACAGAAGTACTTTCACTTAGATTATGAAAACAGGATTGAAGCAATAAGAAGACTGGGAAAAAAAGGTGAAAATATAAGACCTATAATAATTACGTTTACGACAATGGGCCTTAAAATAAAAATTGAACAAAGTCTTAACTGTTTGAAAAATTCACCTTACTACATAAAACAAGACTATCCCAAAGACGTCCTGAACAAACGTAAAGAATTACAAATTCAAATGAAAAAAGAAATTGAATCAGGGAAAAGGGCTTTTATTAGATACGATAAGCTGATTGTTCTGCCAAACAATAAGGAATGTTTGCCACAAAAAAGCAAAAGAACGATGTCTGAGTCACCTGAAATACAAGAAAACTATAGCCAAAAACCTAAAGACAAAATAAAGAAACCTGTTAAGAAAAGTAAGACCACTACAATGAAAAACTATGTTGTACACAAACCGAAATTTGTTCTCAACAATGAACGTTGTTCCGCTGAACAACAAGAACCCTATGCAAGTAAATAGCTTCCAAATATAACCCCTCTCCATCTCCCAATACGGCTGGTCACCGCGGGGGATTAAGACTGCAACCCTCTGTGTCTTAATATATATTTATACTCTTCATGTTAGGTCTATAGCCTGTGATGCAAGATAAGAAGAAAAGCTACATGCTATGAAAGATAAATTGGTATGTGGCCTATCTGAGACAAGGAAAAAACAAAGTTTTGTTTTAAAAGGATACATGGAGGAGGCCTTTACTCTAATTTTGGTACCCAAAATAAAAACTAGTGATGAAAATAATGATGAAAAAATTAAAATATTTTATTCGAAGTCGATTTTTAAGTAATTAATTAATATTAATATTTATAAACTGAACTTTGTTAAACGGATGGCTAAATAGTGTATAATTGGATCATGAACTCATATGGAATCTGATTATTTTACTAGAAAAATAATCAAATATTTTATTATATTTCTTAGAATAATGTACATGTAAAATTTAGATGGAAGAATATTAATGTCAATTTCTTGACACTCAATTATAGTTTATAACAATAAATTAACATATGTTTATATAGGTAATAGAAGTGAATGATAATAAATTTTAAGCAACCGTTATTATTATTACTAATAATTCTTGTTGTTAAAATTAGGAATGCATAGTTGAATAGTGATTCTATATTTGTTGAACTTCTTTTGTTTTATTAATCTTATTTTGGGAATAAATGGCTTTATTATATTATATTATTATTCTCTTTATTACAATTATAAATACATATTAATTACATTTTTAAATATAAATATAAAAAACAAATACATTTAAAAATATATTATTATTATTATTATGAAGAACGTAAAAAATAATTTGAACTCATTACAATTCTCTAAAAATCTTACGAAATGTAGCATAACACACGCAAATGTCCGTGTGAGATTATGGTTGATTTCAGTTGGAAATCGTTAGGCGCCCATTCAAACCATAAAATTTAGATGAAAACATATAAAATATCTTTGTATTATCCTGACTAAGTTCAGCGTTGTTAATATCCAAAGGTCTTGTAATGTATAAAGATAAACTATTTACACAATTATCAATCATCAATTAACAATAAACTATCTTAAGAGGTCTATTGAAATATTTCAGGATAAAGCAGGTATGGGTCGGGCTTACGGTAATATAGGAAATGCGTACTCAGCGGCGGGGTTCTACGAACAGGCTATCAAGTACCACAAGCAAGAACTCACGATATCCAAGGAAGTTCACGACAGGAGTTCTGAGGCTTCGACGCACGGGAACTTAGCAGTAGCGTACCAGGCTTTGGGCGCTCACGATATGGCGCTATTTCATTATAGAGCTCATTTAGGTAAGAAGTAGTTATGATTTTTGCCTTTTGCTACCAATGAAACTTGAAACTCCACAATTATAATATACGAAATACAATATTTTGATTTTCAAAGTAAAAAATATTAGTAACTTAAAAAGAGATTTCTTCTGGTATGTCCTTTCAGCCAAAATGACCCAATGATCGTCTCATCTATTCCAAACTTAGAGCAAAATTGGTTTCCGGAGTCCAGTACTTCTCCAAACATTCGGAATGTTTGCTTGTGTCAATTTATATAATCAATTGAAAGCTGAACAACTTATGATACAATTTTATTCTATCTTTATCTAATGGTCTATCTTTATCTAATGGTCTATCCTATCTGATAGGAATCGCCCGTGAACTCAAAGATGCAGCTGGGGAAGCATGTGCACTACTTAATCTCGGTAACTGTCTCTCATCACGAGGCGAGTTCGCTCAAGCAGTGCCTTACTACGAACAGCATCTGATGCTTTCTCAAGAACTCGGTGACGTCACAGCTGAAGCTAAGGCGTGTCACTTTTTGGGTTACGCACATTACTGTCTAGGAAACTATAGAGAAGCCGTTCGGTAAGTATATTCATTTGACTCAAATATGTTTTTTTTCCGAATTTTAACTGTTTATTAAACTTTTTTACTTGGAACGGCATCGTCTCAATGTTCAATGTTAAACTTATTTCAAAATATAATGTCTAATGTTCTTTGTGATCTTCAAACTATATAAATTTAAATATTAAATAAAAAATTGTAGGTATTATGATCAAGATCTATCGCTTGCCAAAGATCTACAAGACAAGATGAATATGGGACGAGCATACTGCAACCTTGGCTTGGCCCACTTAGCACTCGGTAACTTAGAAACCGCATTGGAATGTCAAAAATATTTCCTGGCTATTGCACACATGACACAGCATCTCCAAGGGAAGTTTAGAGCTTTAGGGAATATAGGAGATGTTTTGATTAAAATGGGCGATGTGGAAGAAGCTGTGAAAATGTATCAAAGACAACTTGGCTTTGCGAGACAGGTATGTGTGAAAAAAAATCAATTAAGACTCAGCTCTTTACCTTTAATAAAGGAACAGATCATTCGCTTCCACCTCATCACATCTGAAGGCTGACAAGGCTTTCTTTAGCAATATAGCTTTAGCTATATAGCTTTAGCTATATAGCTTTAGCTTTAGCTATATAAATCTATTCCATTGCAGGCTCGAGATCGATCATTAGAAGCAGCAGCCTGTGGTGCATTAGGCTTGGCTAGAAGATTACAGAGGAGGCTTGATGCTGCCTTAGGACATCATACACAAGTAAGAAAGTTTTTCACAGAAGTTTTTTTGAGTGTCACTGCCGTACTGGAAGTGACATACGAAGTGAAGGAACTGAAATATACGTTAAAAGAGCTCAACACTAATTTCATGTTCATCAAATTATATTGGGATTTGATTTTCAACAGGAGTTAACACTTCGACAAGAAGCAGGTGATTCTGCAGGGGAAGCAAGAGCACATTCACACCTTGGAGCCGTCTACATGGCTCTGGGTCATTATTCACATGCAGCACGATGCTATAGGGTATGTAATCTATTAGTCTAGTTCGGTCAGTTCAAAATATGAAACTGCAGTGATTTATGGTCAAATAAATTGGCTAGATTTCTAATTTTGGGTTATATTTAACTTGACAACACTCACTAGTTCTCCATTTAACCTGAATTTTCTCAATCATGTCCGTATTTTCGCTTGTAGGAACAATTAGAGCGAGCACAAGAGCTGCAAGACTGCGCATTAGAAGCACAGGCATATGGAAACCTTGGCATCGCTAAGCTCAATATGGGACACTATGAAGATGCAATTGGATACTTAGAACAGGTTTGTTATAATTATTGACACCTTTAAGATGTTATGAAAAAAATTAAATAGACTTTTGAGATGCTTTCCTGAAGAAGAAATTCTAAAAAATTCAACAACAATAGGTTTTGGTTAATAGTTTCAACTAAAATTAATAAACGTTAATTTGATTTTCAGCAACTGGCAATCCTAGAACGTGTGAATACTCCAACTTGCCAACTGGATAAAGCCAGAGCGCTAGGTTCTCTCGGCGATTGCTATGACGCTTTAGGGGACCCCGATGAAGCAGCAAAATACCATGAACAACACCTTGCTGCAGCGTTGAAGCTAGATAATAAAAGGGAACAAGAAAGAGCTTACCGAGGACTTGGGCTTAGTCACAAGTAAGAAACTTATTACCTGCTTAGACCTATAAAATTAGTATGTTTTCTTGTAAATTAGATTGATTGACCTTTTCTTTTATTCAGGTCGGTGGGTAATCTTCAACAAGCACTTGTATGCTTAGAAAAGCGATTGGTTGTATCACATGAACTTGGTGCTCCTGAAGCGAAAGCCCAAGCATATGGGGAACTTGGAGCACTACATATAGCTCTCAATAACTTAGAGCAAGCGGTACTGTGTCTGGATCATCAAAAGAATATTGCAAAGTAAGTAGTTATTAAACTGGCCCACTTACGTTTAACCAATTTCTAATATAGTTTCAGACAGGTCTTTGAACAAATCAAACAAGTAACAAAATTTACTATAAGAAAATAAAGTGGTTTCAAAAATCGAAATCAAAATAGAAATGTGGATTACATTTCCATTTCGTTGCTAACTATTTATATGCTCGTTCTTTCAGAGAATTAAATAACCAAATAATGGAGGCAGAGGCATGTCACTCATTAGGTGTTGCACAGCATGCACTCGGAGATCACGCGGCCGCTGTGAGACATCATCGGGCTGAGCTCGAACTGGCCCACAGACTCGCGCTCACACATCTACAGGTAACCTAACAAACTGAGTCTTAACATGAATTTAAAATGTCTTGACCATCGCTTAAGATAGTTCTAACGATTATAGATAAATCAACACAATAAAATTCTTAATCATATTGTACACCTTTCTAAATTTTATTCAATTTGACATTAAAATATTGCAATGTTACGTGCAGGCACGCGCATGCGGCGGGTTGGGCGCAGCTCATGCGTCACTGGGTGCTCATGCAGAAGCAGCGCGTTGGCACGAGTCCCGCCTGCGACATGCTACTGCTGCAGGTATAAACACCATTAAATTATTCATAGTCTATTTAGATTTTGTAAGCAAGTAAGATAACAATTGATTACTTGAAAGTTCTCAAAGTCATTTCAAAATCCTCAGGTATTTCGGTCGACTCGAAGGACCAGAACCTGTAGTTGTTGTATCTATGAAAGAAGTCATAAAATTAAGCAGTTATTTTTAATTTTTAATTAATATCTTAGATAAACATTTAACGTAGATGCTGTTTTATTGCACCTATAGAATTAGAATTATTTATAGTTTTCAAACAATACCTAAGCATATTTCTTACTTGCAGGCGATACTCGAGGAAGAGCTCAAGCCTTGGCCGATCTTGGCCGTGCTCATTTGGCGATGGGTGCATGCGGTAGTGCTGTATCTTACCTAAGACAGGCACTCGCTGCTACTGAAGGATTAGCTGATGCTGACGAAGAGGTAAGATATAGTAATTATGTAGTATCTCTACCAGAGCCACTTGATACAGTAGTCGGGTTATTTTAACTTTTTTTTTATCCTAGCTTATTGAAAGCACACGCTATCAAATCTGCCATTTCTACTAACATCAATATTATTATTTTATATTATTAACTTTGTTTTTCAGTGTCCAATAAAATAAAACTAAATCCTCGATATTCGCAATAGCTTGCGAATATTTCTTTCTCAGCTATATGAATTCCAACAAGCTTTAAGATGATAATTTCTTCCATTTAAGTCTTATTTCATTTGTTCAGGCTCGCGTTCGCCACCGGCTTGGTTTTGCACTTTGGGCATCAGGAGAACTAGAAGAAGCAAAAGAGCAACTTCAAGCTGCTCTCACTTTGCTTGAAACTGGTCACGAAAAACACAGGGATAGGAAGATAGCAGCATTATACACCTCAACGCAGCATGCTCTACAAAGAGTTCTTGTTGGTGAGTGATAAATCCATTTACCCCATATTGTATCACAGAGGTTTAAACAATATATGAAATAGTAGTATTTCTGTTTTGTTTTCTTTAAAAACTGTCTTTTTTGTGCAACTGTCTGTTTTCTTTATTTAATCTTTGTACACAGTTATAGCTAAGACCACTAATGTTGTTATGTGTTGACTTTTTGCGAATATAGATAATGCAACGATGCAGCATGGTATGGCAGCCTTTTGAGATGCTTTTGCATCATTGGGCTATTGTTATTGTTTGTATTATATTCATTTATAATTTAAAACTTTTTACAGAACTTGGCCGACACCCTGAGGCACTGGTTGTAGCAGAAAGAGGACGTTGCCGATCGCTAGACACAGTTAGTGAAAAACCTCCCGGTACTCTCAATCAAGCAAATCTGGAACTACATGCGAATCAAAGGTGAGTCATCTTTATATATATAATTCTTCTGTGAGTGTATATGTCACTGAACTACTCTCAATCGACTGGACCGATTTTGATGAAATTTTTTGTGTGTGTTTAAGGGGATCTGGGAATGGTTTAGATTCACAATTTTGTCCGCTGGACAATGTTTTTTTAATTAATTTTTAATTTATTAGTAGTTATGGCAAAACGACGTTTGCCGGGACAGCTAGTATCTATATATAAATAAATAAATATTTCAGACACAACGCCATCTAGTCTCAAACTAAACAAGTTTGTATTATGGGTACTAATACTTTACAGTAACACTGTACTACAAATACTTTTAATGTATTCACAAAAGTATTTATGAAATACAAGTCTCTTGTCTATATGAAATACAGACTACTTTTAGCAAACTATTCCTTAAGCCCAACAAAACTTAATTAAAAAATTTACAATTTCAATTTTCATTTGAGACTTAATGACCAAGTTTTATTTTCGAGACATGTAAAAATGGCGTTTCTACAGTAGTTGATCGTTGAAAACAAAATTTCTTGTAAAACCAAATATAATTGAGACGTCATACAAACATATATAACTTATAACATCACTATCTCACTTTATTTTCTTGCTGTTAAAGTAAATCTTGGTTGATTACTATGGAAAAATAACAAGTGCGTGATTTTTTTTCCGTAGGTCCTCTGAAGAGACCACTAAAGAACGCCCTGAGCCCTGGAGCCCGTCAACAGTAGAACAAGTGCTTGAAGTTGTGAATAAACAGAAGGCTCCTGTGCTGTACTACAGTCTTGCAGCTGGCAGGCTGTATGCATGGCTGTTGCAGCCACATAAAGGTGAGAACACTGTGAAAGAAAATCGTGTCTCTGTTTTGTGCTTAACATGTGTGCGTAACATACATTAACTGGTTAAATTTTAAATAGATATTAGCTAGCCCGAACTACCGCCGTATTTACATATCTGTCTCAACTTACAACTTATTATAATTATTTTTTTCTTGTACACAAACCTTGTCCTAACAATAACGAACACATAAAAAAAAGGAATTATTTAATTTGGTGCGGAAGTTATACGCGTACATATATTTTGGTAATTCATTTTTATGTATATAGGTTTACATAGTTCTATAGATGTTCTTTTTTTAATTGTGCGAAATAGATGTATAGTATCCATCAGTATTCTAATTAAATAGTCATTCCATGATGGTCATCAAACAAAGTGGATGAAAAAGCTTCAAAAATAAAATTTCATTCTAAAGTGACAATACCTTCTCCCTGTAGGTATCTTACGATTCCATCAAGTATCACTTATGGAGGAAGCAGAAGATGGTGACAACAGCCTGCCTGATATCAGTCCTGACGACCTTCAACCAAACAATGGTAAGTTTTTTCAATCCATAAATCTTTATATATCCTGGTTATATCATAGTGTCTTTATTATATGACTTTTTTTGTTCCACAGGAGGTCTGGGCAAACTTGAACGCTGTATCGGCGAATGGTCTGCTTGGCTGAAAACGAATGCAGAGAGAAGGGACATCGATGATCACTGGGACCCTGATGAGAGACCTAACACAGGGCTTGCTAGAATGGTAATATTTAATTTTGTCTTCAAGAAGTATTTTCAGTTTTATACCCTTCAATATCGTCATCACTTCGAAATATCGATATCTAGATTCCTTTTAATAAGTAAATAGCAATATTCCTGAATAAAGTCAAATAGCATACCTCTGATGTGATAAACACCCATTCACCCGTCTGTATTTTTCTAGTTCTAGACAACAAAGCATAAAACGATATCGTAATGTAATTTTGCATTACATCGCCACTTTATATAAATGGTGTTAATTTGTTAACAGGTGACCCGCAATCATCTATTGAATTCGTCCAACTACTCATTGAGTTCATTGTTCAGTGTGGGTTCTGTCGGTGGATCCGTAGCTGGGTCCGTAGCTAGCCTACAGGGATCTACAAGGTACGTACAATATACATATTCTCGTTTTAACTTTTTAATTCTGAAACTTTTTGAACTGTTAATTATATTCATGCTATATTCTTAGGTCCAGTGTTCACGGTCCTCGGAAGAAGCAACCATCATGGCAGGGTCCACCGTGTCTAGGTACATTGTACCAGATGTTGCTGGCACCCTTTGAGGATCTGCTACCCGCATCCTGTAATAATAATCATGGTAAGATTAACTTAATAAAACATATTTCATTATCTCGTTTACTCGTTTCATAAGCCTTCGGATTATGAATCTTACATATGTACCTACGAACAGACGAACATAAAAATGATTTTTGTGTCTTCTATTTAGTAATACATTTAGCAATGAACAACATTGCCTAATTAAATAATACATGTTTAAATAAAAATTTCGGACATCTAACACAACGCTATCTAGTCCCAAGCTAAGCGGAGCTTGTGTTATGGGTACTAGACAACTGATATAAATACATATATACTTCTTTTTTGTAAATACATACATATTATACATAGAAAACACCCAAACTCCGAAACAAATATTTATAGATCATACAAACATTCGGTTCGACCCGGGAGTCGAACCCGAGACTTCATGATCAGCAGTCGCACACGCCAACCGCTAGACCAACGAGGCAGTTACAACGAGAATTTAGCGGCTATGTTTAAAGAAATTAATAATTTCCTTATAAATCAAGTAATATATATTTTTTATAACCCAACTTCACTACTTAAAATTAGTTTTATAGTTAAATCGGAATAAAAACATTGAAACGATGATAAAATTTTCAGCCTCGCACGGTCATCGCGGTTGCGGTGGTCGCCGGGAACTCATAGTAGTGGTTGAAGGAGCTTTATACGCCTGTCCTTGGGGTGCTTTAAGAAGTGCACCACCAGCACCCGGTACTATAGCCAGCGTCAACAGCATTGCTGGCGACGGAGAACCCTTGTGTGAAAGATATGCCCTGCTAGCAGCGCCTGCGTTGAGGCCTTTAAGACATCATCGACATATGAAAACGAGGCCACATCACGATCATGGTATGTACTTTTCGAAACTATCAATCATTAGATCACTAAATATTAAATTGTACATATTCGCTTTCTTAAGATAAAATAAAACCTGAACATAAAATAGGTATTTCATTAGAAGAGAGGTATTCACCGAAAATACCACGCTTGCCAAACGGGATGATGTATGGTTCCTTTCCTTCTATTTTCAGCGCTGTTTTCCCGTAAAGTTTGCTCTCAAAAACCAGAAATATTGGCATTCCATATTCTTAAGTAGTCATCACACGGACAAGAAATGTTAGATGTTATTAACTAACATTTCCCAAATATATCACAATTCCATTGAATATCACTTTTTGGCATTATTTTCAAATATTTAACCATTATAGTGGATCAATTTTCTATTTCCTAAACATCACAGGATCTTCAAATGCGAACGCTAATACTGCGGAAGCAGGCATGCGCTGCCTCGTGGTGGGTGCGCCCCGTGTCGGGGGAGCGAAGTGGGCAGCGGCGCATGCGCAGCTCAAAGAAGCTGAACTTGTTGCTGATATGCTCCGCGTCACGCCACTTACTGACTATCAGGTAACATACGATAACTTTTTAGGTATCATTATTTTTAGTTTCAAACCCATTGTAGAAACACTCGTCAAATAATTTTCAATTAAATTCAGGTCACTCTTGTTTACGCTTACCTTATCTTGTCTTACAAATATGTCATTTTTCGTATTGTCTATGTAACAAATATTAAAAAATAAATAGGCAAAATGAAAACAAATCGTTTTTAAGAGTTTTATGTTATTTTCTTACTTACAGGCATCTAAAGAAGCAGTTTTATCTCAACTATCACAAGCTGAATGCATTCATTTTGCAACTCATATCTGTTGGAAGACACCAGCCATTGTACTTAGCCCTGGTGAAGTGGTGAGTATACTTTATTTAACTATAAAATAATCGGTATTTAGAGTAATTACAATATAAATGTCATCAACATATTATGTTCTTCTTCTTCTTCTTTGATGAAATGGCAACCAGCCGGATCTCTCGGATCAGCTATTTCTGCCAATGTCAAGTGTTTATAGTCTTCAAATAATAAGTCTTCAAGTCATTATGTCTCCGTCGTGATGAAATGAATGTTAAAAAATATATGAAATATGGATGAGGTGAAATGGGGAACGTCTTTCAAAAAAAACATCAACATATTATGAAAAGTTGGGTTTTTTATTAATCAGGCCATTTGTTGATGTCAAATTAGAGACTTCTTTATTATTGACTAGAGTAAGATTGATGACAATAGATGACAGACACAAAATTCCCTATCGGAAACGAGGGAAGAAGAATAACTGTTTAGTTTACATCGAAGATAATATCGTGATCGGTTGCATAAAATCGTGAAGTCAGTAAATCATAGTCTCCCATCTTTAATCGATTACATAACATGTGATTTGCTCCACAGGTTGACTCACAAGCTAAACGTTTACTAAACTCAAGTGGGGCGGCTGATACCTCTACCGAAAATGAAGAAGAAAGTGAGTTGTACTTTTACTACTGTCCAGTGGAAATTGATTGATGTTATAGAAACGAGTTCAACTATACAATTATAAAATGAACTGTAAGAAGCAAAGTAAAGCTCAGAGCAAGGCTCCTGGAAATTTCGACCGTGATCCAGCCTTAAGTAGACGAAAAGCTTATCTTGTGTAACTGGTGTCAATTAAGTTCAATTATATGTGGTGAAGACTATCTACTAACATGTTAAATTGTTATAGATTCGGAATTGCCTGCCAGCAATGAAGAACTGCCGCCAGCTTCTGAGTTTATGTTGACTGCATCAGAAATTATGAACTTGAAGATAACAGCTAGACTGGTAAGGAAAACACACATTCACTATGTACAGTTCGACATTGCCACTTTAATCATCTGCACTACGCACCTGCACTCGCACTAATAAGTGAACACAGGCCCAATGACACAATTTTGGTTTCACACCTCTTTATGGTCAGCTTTTGATAGCAGTTGGGTACTTCATTATTGACCCAGTGTATCAATTTAAATAAAACGGAGAATTTTGTTGTTCAGGATTTGACAATACGAAAAATTTTAATAAAATTTTATACTAAAATTATGTAATTTTACTATAAAATTTTAATATAAAAGTCGGGGAGATCATTTGATTTCTTCTTCTGTTAGTAATGGTAACCGTGGGAGAGCCACGCTTCGGCATGAATGGGCCGGCTCGACCGGAGCCACGTATGGGCCGGATACCACGGCTTCACAGAAAACCGGTGTAAAATAGTGTTTGCGCTGTGTTTCACCGAGTGAGTGAGGATACCGGAGGCCCATAACCCAAACCCCCTCCCACTATCTCCCCTCCCTATCCCCCAAAGGCAGGCAACGCACTTCTGACGCCTCTGGTGTTTGCAGGTGTCCATGGGCGGCGAAAATCGTTTACCATCAGGCGATACGTCTACTCATTTGCCCGCCTATTCCATATTGTTGTAGTTCAAGTTATAACAACTGGCTGACCACTACTTATCGAATTGGCTTATTGTTTGCATTTGTAGTTGTATGATACATCTTTGCATACATATACATACGATACATACGTAGATCCCTGTTAATATTTCCTAATTTAAAAACCATCACTAATACAAGGTAAATATAAAACGTCTTAACAACAAAATATATCTTTAAATATTTTATCCTTTAGGTTGTAATATCTTGCGCGCCGTCTAGTGGTGCGCTCCAAGACTCCAGCAATGATACTGATGACGTCAGCATGGCAGGAGACGGCGTATCTCGTCTCTGTCGAGCATTGCTGGCAGCTGGTGCTCACTCCATTTTATTAACAATGTGGCCGTCACCACAAGATACTGCTACAAAAATATTATACAGAGCCCTCTACTCAGCGCTTCTCCAAGGAAGCAGGGTTGCCAAGTAAGTGGCTTAACATACTATTATTGCATTCCATTGCATTTACAAAAAGAAATAACAAATGTAAAAAATTATTATTTAGGTACTAAAAAAAACAACTTATTTTCAATATTTCGAAAATAAGAGTTCATAATCAAATTACTTACTATGAGAAAAGTAACATCAAAATAACAAATAGATTATTCTCGAATTATGATATCATATGTATATCTCTTCAAGTAGAAGAGCTAAGTGAAATAAGATTTACCGTCACAATCCTAATTTCTCTTTCTTTGCAGAGCGTTGGGCGACGCGATGCAGACGGTCCGCCATACCAAACACTTCGCACATCCAGCGCATTGGTCTGGGCTTGTTCTAGTCGGCGCCAACGTCCGCCTCAGTAACAAAGTTGCTCTCATGGGACAAGCGCTATGCGAGCTGATGGCGGCACCTGACAAGTGCAGGTATGTCTTCAGTAGATCTACAAATTTACAAGCACAGGAAATTTGATACAAAATATTAATCAAGCCCTTCATTGGTATCGTTTAAGCCCAAGGATAAGGCTTGCTTGCGTGTAAATTAGGGTACAAACGACACTAAAGCTTCTATCTCGCCACACGAAGTGATATTAGTAATAAGTTCGGCCGTAAATATTCTTTTGCTAATATTTGATTGGATCGAATCTACATATTTCATTAAATAATTTCAAATATTTCGTATTTTTACACCTGTAGTCTGTATCGAAGCTAGCTGTTCGACTGATGTTGAATTTTAGAATGTAAATAAAACTAAAAGAAAACATTTGATAATTTCAGAGATGCATTACGCGTTTGTCTTCACCTGGTTGAGAAGTCATTACAACGAATAGTACGCGGACAGAAGAACGCTATGTACACTACACAGAAGAGTATTGAAAACAAGGCTGGAAACGCTAGTGGCTGGAGGGAGCTACTTATGAGTGTTGGCTTCAGGTAACTCTTTATATAATTACTAAAGTAAATCTACTCTCCCCGTAAATAAAAAAAAATAATGTTATTAATTTTAAATTTCAAATAATATTGGTCTATATTTTTAAAACGTAAATATCTCTTCAGATTCGAGCCGGCTGCAAATGGAATCCCTTCCAGTGTGTTTTTCCCGCAAAGCGATCCTGAAGAACGATTGACGCAGTGCTCTGCCAGTTTACAAGCCTTACTTGGTGAGTGACTCTATACTGCCCTTTGCTCTGAGTGTAAGAACGTAGTGTTCTCGAAAGATACTTATGGGCCTCCGGTATCCTCACTCACTCACACACACAGCGCAAGCGCTGTTTCACACCGGTGTTGTGTAGGCCGTGGTATTTCTCCTGTTGAGCCGCCCATTCATGCCGAAGCGTGGCTCCCTCACGTGAAAGGTGGAGGTAGTCACTTATCATCAGGTGACCCACCTGCTCCTTTACATAAGGATGTATAAGGACACAACAAAAAAAAACTAGAGAAAATTGACTTCTATTTATATTTCAGGCTTAACTTCGACAACACTGCAAGCACTATCGAAGCTAATATCAAATGGTGACGTAGCTGATGACATCATTGGTGTAATACGATCAGTAATCTCGCAGTTCTCCGTTAAGAATTCAGATACTGACACTATTGAAGTCGCAGTAAATGTCAGGTAGGTTTTCTAATATTTAACTTTTGTTTTATTTTTATAGAGTAATCTATACAAATAAATAAAATTGGAGTGTCTGTTTGTAACATTAAAATAACAGCTTTTTAATCAATGCATATGTATGTATACACGATACATATAACAAAAAAGTAGTTTAAAAAATTTTTGTCTGTCTGTCTGTCTGTCTGTCTGTCTGCCTGTCTGTTTGTTCCGGGTAATCTCTGGAACGGCTGGACGGATTTTGACGGGACTTTCACTGGCAGGTAGCTGACGATTCGGGGAGTAACTTAGGCTACTTTTTTTAGACTAACTTTGTCCCGCGGCGTTACTCGCGGTACAACAATAGCCGCGGGTAACACCGCGGGGTTCAGCTAGTTATTATTATAAACCTTGGGATTCATTTAATTGTTTGTAAAAAAATTAAACAACTCTATATATATATTTCAAGGATTAGTAGTTTATTTAATATAAACTGTTTTTGTATCCTACATTATATCCTGTCTAGAGTATGGGCTTCTTCTAATAAATAGAATTAAAATTACACCAATCAATATTTATAAACAGATTTTGACAAACCTAAGAGAACAAATATACAAATATATATATATTTTATTCTAGACTATGGAGGGTGAACGGTTGTCACGAACTGCTAGCGTCATTAGGTTTTGACCTTGCGGAAGTTGGTCAAGATGAAGTCACTCTTCGGACTGGGAAAGCAGCTAACAGAAGACACATACAATTTGTGCTGCAGGCGTTGCTTGCGCTATTTGGTATGTTCTCGCTTAAACAAATATTTAATATTGAGACCTAGTTAACATTTCTTGTTGGTATTTCGACAGTTAAATGTGAGAAAACTGAGCAAATAAAATGTTTTGAGATCTTTCTTACGACATAGTTTGGCAATTGAAACACTAAATTAACAACGCCACAGGCACTGCCTAGTGTGGCTGTCACAGCGATATTAAAATTTTAAATGATTTTCTCGATAAGAAACTATTATTATTATTAAATGTAAAAAACGTATACCATTGGATTAATATACTTTATTTTCTAGATACACAAGAAGCACCACGAAGTTTGAGTCTAGAATCGAGTTCAAGCGTTGAATCACTAGCGTCTATAGATGATGGAGACCTCGAACCCCATTCTGATGGTGAACCACCACCAAGACAGCATAGACGTAAGTAGATATTGGACTGACCTTTTTATTAAAAGAATTGATGCTGCCACATGCTGATTAATGCTTTTAAAACAACATCACTATTAATTTTTAAGACTATCTATATATATATATATATATATATATATATATATATATATATATATATATATATATATTTAAGAATAATCTATTAGACTTGCTTAGTAAGTTGTTGAACTTGTATATTTTTTTAGATTAGGAAAAATTCCAGTAAAAGAGTCGTATGTCTTAAGACTTCATTCTTATTTACAGAAGAAAGCGTCTCTTCAGTACCACCACCACCGCTACCTCTAGGCTCATGTGGAGGAGCTTTTACAATGTACGTCCGTGGTTCATCAGCATCAACAGAAGTAGGTCGAGGTGAGCCTGATGGGCGCACTGCACCTCCTCCCGCTCCACCTCCTCCAAGATACCGTGGTGAAAGTGATGCTGCTTTCACACCATCTCCGCCAGCAGCACCACAAGCTCCAACTGCAGCTCCACCGAGAGATGTTTCTTTGGCACTTGCACATCAAACTAAAATTAGAACATTGTACACCCGAAGACCACCTTCTGATGACTCTGACTGGGAAAGTTCTGGCCACGACACCGTTCTAAGGCGTCGACCTGAACATTCACATGCAAGATACTTAGATGCTTTCTACGATTTGGCTTCCGCCCAGCCTAGAAGATCAGAGGAAGAAAAAGCTGAGCCGTCATTAGCTCAGCCATCAACATCTAAACGAGCACCAAGACCAAAAATGGGTACTAGTAGTAGAGACTCAATGGCCCAAGTTAGACACATGAGTGGTGAACTAACTCCAACGATTTCTGAAGTGTACCATGAAAGAAATATTGGCTTAGGTCTGGCACCACCGTTAGCAGAATTACTATTGGCCGAAGAATCTAAAACCGAAATGAGAGCAGCCAGTTCAAGTGAAAATCTTTTGCTACAGAACTTGGAGAAGTTAGGTCTTTTGGGTGATGCGAGTGAAAATGAAGAACGTTGGTGTGGTACAAACTCTTCAAGGCCCTGGCTGTCAGCACCACCTCTAGAAACTGATGTGCAAGGATCGGACTTAACTACAGCGGAGATAATAGAGCGACAAACGAAATTTAAAAAAGATACTGAGCCTAAGAGAAAAGAAGAAAACGCATATGAACTCAAACCTAAAGAAGAAACTCCAGGACCAAGCGGTATCGAGAAGCGTTCAGTATCGCCATTCTCAGAGTTATCGCGAAGAGACGAAGGAGACGGCCGAAGTATTGCCGACTCACATTCTTCATACAAGGCTTTAGTATTGAGCCCAAGAGCGCCATACCTACCTGAAGAAGGAGAGGTGCCGTTAAGTGCTACAGGGCCAAGTGTTTCTGCAGAAGGGGGTAAGACACACCCCCGCCCTCGTAGGCCGCCTGTACCCCGCACAAGACCTTCGTATACGACTTTAGACTTTCCACCGAGTAAATGATTAAGATTTGTATCTAAAAATGTAATAAATATAGGATATTTTTGAATACATGTAATTTATTTCTTGTTTTGTGAATGAATATAATGGCTATGATGAAGTCAATAAAAAGTGTATTAGACGCTTTCCCAAACTGTTTTCTAGTGCCTAGCTTATTTTATGACATATCGTTATTTCATAAATATTTAGTATTATTTATTTCGTATAGCTAATTGTGAGTAAAATTGTAAATCGTAGTAATCGCTAGATAAGACTTAGATTGACGAAGGATGATTTCTTGCCATTGCTTACTTTATTTTTGATGTAATTGTAAATATTGAACATAAATACAACCCTAAACTTTCAATTGTCTTTTAATTTTGATAAATGAACCCATAGCATAGCATTAGGCGTAAACCATTACCAAAGCAATAACTTTAATCTAAACGGAACCAGTTGGACATCCCTGATATACATACGTTGGTATAATCATATTGTCTATATGATCCTTCCTACTATTTTTCGATCCTTTTACTGCATAGAAATAAAAAACCTCAACAATATAAGTTACATGTTTTCCATGGCAAATTATTTGTTTCTTCTCTAAGTCACTTGTTCCAAAGAGTTCAAAGAGAGAATGAGAAATCGTATTGAATAAAACTCTCAATAGTTTTTTTTTACTTGACTAAAAAATAGTACTCAAAATGTATGGTGGTACTGTTAGCGTTACTTTTATGATACAATAGTAGGGATAGCTAGCACCACATAGATTTAAAAGCAGCCAAGCGAATAAGCAATATTTGTTGTGTTCAAGTGATTTTCGTACCTTAATCCCAAACAATTAAAACAATAAAAAAGCGGCGCATTGTAAGTCGAACTCGCTCATAAAGGGTTCCGTAGCAGCAAGTATTTTTTTTTTATATTTGAGTTGATTGAATGAAAGGTAAATTGTGGTTTACAAAAATATTATATTAGAAACCTCAATATTATATATATATATACAACAAGCCTGGAAGAGATTGCTTTTGGCAATAAGGCCGCCCTTTGTACACTACATTTCATGTACTCTTGTAACTATGTACTATTATGGTGTACAAATAAAGAGTTTTCTATCTATCTTTCTATCCATTTTGAAGGAACTTACGGGTTTGGTGAAAAAAAAAATACAAGTTTTGAGTTTCTGTTCTCAGTATGAGGAACCCCTAAAAATAGTTTTTTTTTCTATTTTTGTGTGAAAATCTTAATGTGGTTCACAGAATACATCTAGTTCCCAAGTGTCAACATTATAGTTCTTTTAGTTTTGGAAAAAAAGTGGCTGTAACATACGGACGGACAGACAGACAGACGTGACAAATCCATAAGGGTTCCGTTTTTTGCCATTTGGCTTCGAAACCCTAAAAACAGTATTCGTAATTATTTCCTAACTTTTTTATTTAAAAATAAATAGTGTAAGTTGCTGCCTATGTTGATACTCCTTAGTTGTACAAATAAAAAGAAACATCTTCTCCATTTTCGATGCCACAAATAAATTTGACGAAATAATATATAATTGTTGAAAATATCGCATTTAACTGCTAAGCTAAAAAAAAGTATACAATTTTTTTTAATCTTACGGTTTTATTATTTATCGTTACGGACGCTTTTTGCCGGCTAGGTTACCTCGCAACTACGCATAAGGAACTTCGTTCCAAAAAAAAATACATACAGTGGAAGATAGAACCTCCTCCTTTTTCGAAGTCGGTTAAATACATCTTGGGAGACTAACAGGACAGCTTTTATCAGTCTATTAATCAATACTAGAGATGATTCGTAGTAATTCCTAATATTTCTTTTTATGGGATAGGGCCAAATGAGCAGACGGACCGCCTGATCGAAAGCGATTACCACCGCCCTTAGACACCCGCAACACCAGAGGTGTCATAAGTGCGTTGCCGGTCTTTTAAGAAGTAGTACGTTCTTTTCTTGAAGGTTTGAAAGTCGTATTGGTCTTTTATATATCTTCTATATATAAAAAAATAAATCGCCGAAATGTATGTACGCGCATAACATCCGACCGGCTGCACCAAATTAAATAATTCTTTTTTAAGTAATTTTATTGTCAGGACAAGGTTTGCATGCAAGAAAAAATAAAAGATAACGGGAAAAGTTGATTTTTTGTCTGCGACTGTACAGTGCCTGTGGAAAGCTGAGACAGTTAAGTAAATATGGCGGTACGAAGTTCAACTTGTCAGCTAGTTTCTAATATACTTACGACTATCATTACAAATATCTACAATGTAGTACTGTTTGTAGAAATACCTCCGAAAACTAAATATAAACGCTAACCAGGTGAGTTCCGTCATTTGCATAGCACTCCTAATACCAATCATTGTGAAATTAACATATTATAGACATTTTTAAGCGTTACAATTTCCGACAAACAACTGCATCGTAAAACAAAAAAAAACACAAAGCAGTCATGAGGACTGCCGACAGTAATCGCTCATCGCAATTGTACACTCGCTTATAGCCCAACTCGTTTATAGTTTCTAACGAGTTTAACGAAACGAATAGAACACTCGTTTCTTGTTCACGTCGGCGGTCGGACCACTGCCTAAGGTTGACTGGAAGAGAATGCCATGGGCATTAAGTCCGCCGATGTACAAAGTACATAAAGTGTAAAATAAATAAATATAAACATATTACCAGACATATCATATTAGACAGTCGAGCCATTAGCTGTCACCATGCACACTCGGCACGGCGTGTTAAGTCATGTGTCCTGACGCGACGTAATCGGTGTGTGTAGTAGTGACTCTACTCTGCCTGATGGAAAGCATAAGCAGAATCCAGGAGTGGTGGTCACCATACTGTGAATGCAGACAATGTAGTATGGTAACCCACACCATGGCGGGCTATGAGGCTTCTGCATCATTCGGCCTCCGGTCTCGCACTCACCAACGAAACACGACAGCATGATCACTGTCATTTTACGTTGATTTTCTGTTCCCGTTCGTGCTGAAATCAGTGTGACTCTACTACCTTGAAATTTTTGATCCATCCAAAATAAATTTTGCCAAAGTGCACAACGCCGGTTAAGAAGTTTTCACTTCAAAAACGAACGCAAGCACAGCAACAACAGAAGTGTTGGCACTTGTTACTTGAGTTGCCTTGACCCTGACATAACTCTGAACGGTATGAATTAATTATGTCCAAAGTATATTTTGAGCTTTTTATACCAACAACTACTTTCACTTTTTAGACAGAGATAACTATCATTGACACTCATAGATCAACTTTGTTTCTCTCTCTCCGAGCCTTTATTTCTAACTAGGTTAGGGTTCACTTTAAGTGTATTATATTACGGTGGAACTTCGATTGTTTACGTGGAGTGACTGCTATCAAATCTCTACAGCCAAAGGTAGAGCCACGCTGATTTCAGCACGTTCGGGCTCCACCAGGGAAGTACTACCCTCGCACCAAAGATCAACCTAAAATGACCGCATTCGTACTGTCGTGTGAGTCGTCGTTGGCGGGTGCAAAACTAGAGGCCCTGATGCAGAAATAAACTGCTCCAGGGTCCTCCCCCCCCCCCCCCCGTACCTCACGACTGAGGTACACCCCGGGCCCACGGGGCGGGACATTGTCGCGCCTCACACCGTCCTACACAGTATTGGACGGAACACCGACCCGGCGTGAGTTTTAGAGCTTAAACTACCATGACGATTGCCACATACAGATGTTGGTATGGCGACCGGCACCTTACATACTAAACACCTCTCCTAAGCACGGAGGGGTGTTTAGTATGTTACTAATGGTACCCTTTCTAAAAACAGACCTGTCCAGTCTTACTTATCTTTTCAGTGTTAACTACCTACTCGGTTACCACTGAGCTACAAGTCCACTTTCATGAGTAAGTGTCTAATGTTGTAATGAATGACGAAATTTTTTTTTCTTTTTTTATAAATTTTAGCTGCGTCAAAATGACTCTGCTCTGCCTGATGAAAAGCATGAGCAGATTCCAAAAGTGGTGGTCACCATCCTCAATGCGAATAAGGATATTGCAGCATGTGACCCACACTATGGCCGCATAGTGAGATGCTTTTTACGCTTACTTTTTATGCCCCGCTTAAAGGACCCGGGATCATAGTGGGAGGGAAACACGTGCACTGAAAGTGAGTTCCAGGTTTTGAACGCTCGGCACAGAAAGGAGGAACCGAAGCGATGAGTACGAGATCGTATGTCTACCACTCTGAAACGGTGGCTTCCAAGGCCGACACGTGTTGTTCTGTAGAGGAAAGGGGAGAGGGGGACCAGTTGGAAGAACTCTTCAGTACACTCTCCGTGATACAGGCAATAGAGTACTGCCATAGAGGCTCTCTCTTAAAATCATTTTTTTATTAATCCGGTAATGAGTGACGATCATCATCATCTTCAAAGATATCGGTAATAAGATTTGGGATTCTGGAAAAGAGACATACCAGGGGACTGTGTCTAGAGGTGTTCGAGGTTCAATTATTTAAATATTACATCGTTATATAAGCTAATAACCTATGGCATGCCTAGCATGTAAAATACTTTGTTGTTACTGATACTAAAAACTGAGAAATGTTAAGATTTTTATCATTAAATTAGCTTGGGTCAGTGATTTTTCATTTAGTGGAGTCTAAATAAAAACTCGAGAGGTGTCAAGGGACACCCGGATGGAACGAAGTTCACTGTTAGGATTCATTATTTTTATTATTTTGTATTATTTATTATATACAAAAAACCTGTATATACTCAACAAAAATAATCGTCGCGACACCACACTGTTCAATGGGAAATAGAAATGAAAATGTCTGGCATGCTTTCTGTAAGAGAGAGAGAGAGAGAGACAGAGAAACATGCGCACGCCGCACGGCTTACAATCGCTTACTGTAGCAAAAAGTGTCGTGACATCTTTTCGTAAGATTTTTTGTGTCGTGACAACATTTCGTAAGAATTTTTGTGTCGTGACAACTTTTCGTAAGAATTTTTTCCGTCTAGCCCCCTTTCACAATGCGCGATAAGGAACTTCATTCCAAAAACTTTTGCACGCGGCTTCGTTCACGCAGACTTTCATTTCCATATTAACCCCCCTAGGGATAGAATTTTAAAAATACCTTTCTTAGTGCTCACTTACGTTATGTAAAGAAACTACATTCAAAATTTCAGGATTCTAGGTTCAGTGGTTTGGGTTGTGCGTTGATCTCTGGGTATGTCTGTCAACTTTTTTACCCGACTACGGCAAAGCCAAAGGAGGGTTATGATTTTGACAGGCTATGTATGTATGTATGTATGTATGTATGTATGTATGTATGTATGTATGTATGTATGTATGTATGTATGTATGTATGTATGTTCATTTGTTCCCTCCTAGCTCCTTAACTACTCATTAGATTTGGACAAATGAGGTGTCTCTAGAAGCGTCGTGATCGTCTTCTGGTTATAGGCTATATGACGAGTCACTGAATCTAATGTGGCGCCCTCTAGCCGACATATAGTACTGTATTAAAAAATAAATTTGAGATAAATATGCCGTGCTTGGTATCATTGGAAAGGGCGTTACTTGTACATTTCAAAAATACATATATTATTAGCATTTGTTCGTGACTTTGTCCGTATTTATTCGATAAGTGTGATATTTCTATGGTATGCTTATTTGTTCCCTCATTCTTTCTAAACTAGTCAGAATAAGACAAATGAGGTATCGTTAGAAGCGTCTTGATTGCCCGCTGATAATAGGCTATATGACGTGTCACTGAATCTAATATGGCGCCCTCTAGCCGATGTAAAGTAGTGTTTTAAAAAATAAATATGAGAGAAATATGCTGTGTTTGGTATCATACGAAAGGGCGTTATTTGTAGATTTCAAATATATATGTATTATTAGCATTTTCTCGTGAATTTGTCCGTATTATTCGATAATTGTGATATTTCAATGGTATCTACTTAAAATATACTTTGGAAAGAAATTAGTATTATAGAGGCACCAAAACATTTAAAAAAAAAAAGTAAAAACTAAAACCCAACTACGACAAAAACGACGCTGAAAAAGTATGAAACAAGTTTCAAAAGCCGTAGTCACGCGTTGTTAAAGTTAAAGTAGTCCATGTAGTGTAATGTACCATGTGGTACATATCACTTTAACAACGCGTGACTACGGCTTTTGAAACTTGTTTCATACTTTTTCAGCGTCGTTTTTGTCGTAGTTGGGTTTTAGTTTTTACTTTTTTATAATATAGATAGATTGATTCAAAGTTGCTCTGTCTGTTCTCACGGTGTGTCCGTGATTTCAATGAAATTTGTGTTCTTGAGGAAGGACAAATAACAAAATCGAGGTTACGTAGTAAAATTAAAAATACCTAAGTGTCCAACCCTAATACGAACATGTCGTTTCTCAATATCAGTTATCCTCGCATACATTTAGTTCGAATACTTAAATAAGATACTATATCAGCATATGGTAATTAATCACTGCGATAGTTAAATAACTACATTGGACACTAATCGACACACGAAATAAGCATTTACCGACCAATCCAATTTGAACATACCAACACGCTTCTAGCAAACAAACCTCTTTAATTAAAATTAATGATTGTTTTATTTAAATGTAATTTATTAACAAGTAAAATTATTATCTGTAGTTGTTAACTATCGTTGTGATTAATGTTTTAATCACGGTATACCTTTTTGAACGAGTAAAGGGAAATAGTGTGACAACATTGTTTTTCAGAACAAAGAGGTGAATTTGCAAACTTACACATACTTCAAAGAAGTGATAAAATAAAATAAAAATATCACTAAATATACATCTTGAATAATAATTACAAGGATTGTGAAAGTATTATTCGATCTATTGTGAAAAGGAAGATTAGGTAGCACTCCTTGGATCCGCCGTTTGACCGTCAAAACGAACATTCGAGATATGGCTCTGCTCGTTATTATTATATCTCTCTGTCGACAGTGCTTGTCTGATTTTATATTTACATTAAAAACTGTTAGAAATTCTTTAATTACACAAAAATGTAGAATAGATCATTTCACTAAAATATAATTATGTGTAAATGATTCACTTTAGGTACTCACTCAAGCTTATATCCTACGAAGGCTGTTTGAACTTTGATGTATTAGAAGCGGTTGAAAAAAACAAGTCAAAGTTATTAAATGAGCAGATTATAGTATTTAGGCTCAGCTACATTTTATCTAAGAAGAATAACGCTATTGAAGTTGGGTGGCTTTGAAAATTGTATTTTAAGGAGAGCCTTTTATTGCAAAATAGCAGTCACGAAAATATAGCAAGCTTGAATTAAAAGTGCTAGGATTCTAGAAGACATAATGCTAAATTTAGGATATGTCATCATAATATTATATCATCGGTGTCCAGTAGTCCACTGCTGGACTTGACCTCTCCTTAAAAATGATGTTTTCGCCTACTGTACTTACTGTACTTCGCTGGTTAGAAGGAATGGTATAAGACCAGTTCAAGTGTTCCTTCTCTTTACAACACTAAGCTGTTGTCCTGTACCTTAGACAGCAGTTACAACACATTAAGAATAAATAGGGATTCTGACACAGCATATTCTTAATCCGACGCAAGACACCAATTAAAACAAATTAACATCCAACAAAAAAAAGCTGGATGAAGTACTGCATACATCCATAATTTCATAAATACATTGATATCGGAAAAAGCATCAAAATTTATCTTGAAACCTGTCAAAGAATAAAAAGATAACATTTTAATTTACTTTTTTTGAATACTAGCTGACCCACGCAACCTCGTTTGCGTCTCCTATTGCCCGTAGCGTGATATTTTTCCCCCGTTTTCGTAACATTCTTTCAGGTTCCGCTCTTGTAGGTCTTAGTGTGATCATATATAGCCTATAGCCTTCCTCGATAAATGGACTATCTAAAACTGAAATAATTTTTGAAATCGGACTAGTAGTTCCTGAGATTAGCGCGTTGAAACAAACAAACTCTTCAGCTTTATAATATTAGTATAGATACATGTTTAGTTCAGAGATTTTAATTATCGATTCTTGTTCGGTACTACTACTGTCCATTTATGCTTGTCCGCACCCACGCCGCGCCAATCGCAAGGAAACAATATTATCTGTTGATCCAATAAAACAATCAATGTTCATTCAATAATAAAATGTAACCTTTTTATCTGCCTCGTTGGTCTAGCGGTTAACGTGTGCGACTGCTGATCGTGAGGTCTCGGGATTCCCGGGTCGGACCAAATATTTGTATGATCTACAAATATTTGTTTCGGAGTTTGGGTGTTTTCTATGTATAATATGTATGTATTTACAAAAAAAAAGTATAAATGTATTTGTATCAGTTGTCTAGTACCCATAACACAAGCTCTGCTTAGCTTAGGACTAGATGGCGTTGTGTGATAGATATCCGAAATATTTGTTTATTATTGTTTGTTTGTTTATCTCATGTTTGTATAGCTACTTATTACACTTAATCGTTAATTTAAATATATTAATATAAACTAACTTTAATCAAGAAAATATCGGTGCTAATGTTATTTTTTTGTTCAAATATATTTCCAGGTTTGTCGTTGAAAAAATACTTTAAATTAATATTCATGTTTAGTCACCAAAGCAGGACGGTAGGCCCTGGGGGTACAAAAGATTGTTATTATTATGTCGCCCCCTGAAAAGAACCTGTGACCGTGGAATAAACGAAAAGGTCGCCAAACATTATAACGAACGGAATAGCCGGTCTAGACTCTGCATTTCCGTATCTAGATTCTTCCAGATACACCACGAGAAGCTCCTTCATTTATCTAAAAATTAATAAAAAAATATAAAGATTGCGGGAGAGCCTGGATCAACACTCAGGCAATCATTATTAAACTTATGATGTATGACTACCGTTTTTATCAAGCCATGGCACTATCTCTAAGGCGTAAGTATTAGGCGAGCGTGTCGGTTTAAACATTCATTATCATTATCAGCCCGTTGCAGTCCACTGCTGGACTCATGGCCTCTCCCAAAGAATACCACAGAGTCCGGTCATTGCTTTCTGCATACAGTCGCTGCCAGCCCTCCTATCATCAAGTCATCCTGCCATTTAGCAAGAGAATGTCCCACACAGCATTTGCCAAGACGCGGTCTCCACTTCAGAAGGCGTTTACTCCAGCGGTTGTCACTTCTGCGCCATATGTGACCAGTCTTCAACCTACTAACTTTCAGAGCTATGTCGATCACCTTGCTTCTCTGACGAATTTCTTCGTTACGAGTATTGTCCTTCAGGAATACTTCAAGCATAGCTCTCTCCACGGCATGCTGAGTGACTCTAACTTACGGATTAGAGACACAGTCAGTATCCACGTCTCGATTTAAACATTAATTATATTTAAAACTAGCTTGCTGTTGTAACTATCTTGCTCATTCCACGAGCACATTTTTTTTCGGGATAAAATGATACATAGATTCATCCATACAAACTTTCGCCTTTACAATATAAGTTACATACACGATTACTTTCATTTTCAAGTGAAAGAAATTGAAACCAGTTTAAATTACATTTCAAGAGATACTTATAATCGTATTTTGAATTAAATTAAACTCGAGGCGACTAACTTCGTCGGCTTTGTCTCATTCACAAACAATAAGTAATATGCTAATTATAGAGATTTACTGCGCATAATCCGATTTGGCTTGTATTAGCCGTTACTAACTCACGATTTGAGATTTAGGCAATATCGAAAGAAATAATATGAATAGTTTATTAGATTAAACTTAAAATTGGAGTCTCTCGCAGACCCTTTTCTCTCTACACCATATAATCTGACTATTCATCATCATCTCAGTTGAGAGACGACTCCTGGACGTAGATGTCTTTCCATAACAACCGCTGTGATACAACTAACCCTTTTCCGCGGCCTTCGTCAGGTCTAAGACTTATTGTTAATTAATTCAATACCTTTAACTGATTTCATCGCGTCGAGTTAGACTTACTTTCTCCTGATTAAACATCTCACGAAATCGTTATCAATCAAATACTTATTTCTTTATGATAATAATAGCTTTGGTTGCAATTGACAATGTAGTAAGTGAAACTTCACTCGTTTGCAATCCTTACGAGCTGCTGTAACTCTTTTCAACATTACTAACATTCGCCAAACTCATCAAAATATAGACAATCTCTAAGCAAAATGAAATATAATATATTAAAATAATTGTATTAAATTATTCACGCTTCCGATTGCATAAATTCCGGTCTAACAGACAATATAAACTCGAAAAACACGCAACCATTGCGTGAACTGACAGTCTACCATTACTACACTACTATTTCTAAAGCCACGTCTAATATTCTTTCGAATATATAAAATAAAACCGTTTTTGGCGTGAAACAAATGATTAAATTAGCATATACTATGAAGTAACCGGCCCACTTTCCGCCCCGCGTGCACCTTCCGTCTGATACTTGCAAATGAGACCGACAAGACACGATTATTGTCTTCTTAAACCATTGTATTCAAATAATACCCTGTATTTCCTAGTTTGCCGGTAGCGAATATTGTTATGATTTTGTTCCAGGCCCTTTCTGTGAAATGCTAATTACAAAGACTCGCTTGCTTGATCAATATTGTTTTAAGCTTACATCAAGTAAAACACTTTCGGTTGTAGAGCAATCTGGTTATGTCTCATTTGATGACGCTTTAACTGCATTGATTATTGATTTTGATTTACTGCCTCGTTGGCCTCGCGGTTGGCGTGTGCGACTGCTGATTTTGAGGTCTCGGGTTCAATTCCCAGGTTGGACCAAATGTTTGTATGATCTAAAAATATTTCTTTCGGAGTTTGGGTATTTTCTATGTATAATATTTAGTTATTTACAAAAAAAAAGTATGTATGTATTTGTATCAGTTGTGTAGTAACCCATAACACAAGCTCTGCTTAGCTTGGGACTAGATGGCGTTGTGTGTTTAGATGTCCGAAATATTTATATTTTATTTATTGATTGATGGAGGGGATGATAGTAAAATATTATAAGAATAAAACAGTTCAATACAAAATAATGTAAGTAACGATAAAGTAATGCGATTTAATCGAAAGCGGCATTAGTAAACGAAAACATACGTTACATTATCATCATTGGTCAACAATACAATACTAACCTTGTGAATTTTAGTTTAAACATAGGCATCACTAACAACACAGGCATGTTTATGTATGAAGTTGCTTAGAAATAAAGGGATTAATAAGTGGTGTCACATAAAACGCATTCACTGTAATTGTTGGCAATTTCAGTGTTTCCAATGCTTCAGAAAATCGCCAACTATTGTTATAATTGTTAATTATTTCCATTGTGTCTACACCGAGTCGGAAAAAATTTGACAAACATACCTGCGAAGCGTCTCCACAGAGCCAATAAATATCTGCAACAAGCGCATTCTTTTGATGTTTACTGCTAAGAATAGAACAACATGGTTCTCAACATTTGTTGTAAATTTTTATTGCCAACACAAAGAAATTACAGAAACTTTTGTCACCAACACGTGTTGACAACACAAAAGTTGCCACCTTTTGTTCGGTGGAGACTCGGCTTAACGTTTCACTACCATCTGAAGTGCTAATCAAGCACAGTGAGCTAAATTTGATAATAACTAAAAGAGTATAACAGCTGGTTTCCCAGGCTTCCTGCTCCATATTTCCATCCCTTTACAAGAATTCACTGCGACAGATTGTAGGAAAGAGAAAATAAATACCAATAAGTAAAAAATTTACATAGTTACTTCGGGATTCAATCAACGTCGTTTTCAACAGCGTTTAATAGCCTACTGCTGGATATAAACCTGTCCTTAGAAAGACGGTATTAGCCTGCCTGTATAGCAAACTAAAATTTGCAGATATTGGCCGGGTAGGTTTGTACTGGGTTTGTTCTATGTACTTTGACCTCTTACGACACCAATACCATGGGGTAAATAAGGATAGTGACACTATTCTTAGTCCGTCATCACAAGGAGAATCCACGATTCGAATTTGTATAAATCATTATGATCTCATTCATGGCTGAAATTGAAAGCGCTTTGCTTTCCTTACACGGAAGTATATTAAAATCATTACACAATCAAAATATTTATATTAATTATTATGCTAATTAAAAATTTTAATGTTTTAAAAAAAGAATTCAATTTACCTACGTATAAGTATAATTATACAATATTTTATTTAAATGCCGTTTTTAATGATTTTAAGTATATACAATCGTAGTAATTTTTACATATTAGTTGTATTTTTTCATGTATAAGTAAACGAACATTACAATCTACATATATGTAAGTATAAGTTAATTTAACTTAAATATTTGTCAAGCGTATCCAATTGATAATAATGTTTTTTTTTTTGTAATAAAACAGCTGTCTCGCTAATAGCTATGAAAATTTGAAAGTTTTAGAAAAATGTAGGTGACCTCAAACGTGCCTGAATGTTATATGCATGTGCCTGATAAAAAGTCCTATCTAACGCTGTATATACTATTCACCTTTGTGGAGGGACGGGCGCCATGTCCCTCCAACACAAAGGGAGTATCCACAGTCCGACAATTATGTTAGAATATTTTATAAGTTTGCTAATCGCGAGAACTTCTATAGTGCGATTCAGAATAAGTAGTTACTCCGTGTTCCGTGTATCTTTAGTATTCAGTCAGTACACTCCGTAGTTCAGTGTATCTTCTGTAGATAGCGCTGTAGTATGTTTCTGTTGTGTTGTATGTGGAAGTCGCCACAGCTATATATGTACCATGATGATCGTGGAATGATGATCTACTAAAGATGGCGGCCAAAAGATGAGAAGCGGGCAATTAGAGAGACCTATGTCCAACAGTGGACTGCAATAGGCTGATGATAATGATGATGTAACCTAGCGGTTATATATATATATATACTGAATATTATTGTCCTAGAATAACACATACCGCCGTTGCCGTTGAGCAATAAGGCCGCCAGTTGTACTACCGACCTACCTAGTTTTTAGTTATGTACTAAGTTATCTGGTGTACAATAAAGCGATTTATTATTATTATTATTATTATTCATACTTAGGGAAACCGCGATCCGGCAGCCATGGTCAATTAGAAAGTAAGAATGATGTAACATAAATAGAATTTCATAAAAAAACAAAAACATTTTAATTAAGTTATTTTCTGGTAAATAGTAGTGTGGTTTCCTAACTCAATAAAATAAATATTATTTATAAGTTTTAATATTATTTATTACATTAATTTGCATTACTTTGTTAGGCGTACAACGGAAATTTTTCACTACATTAAAGTCTAGCATTGGCATCTGGGTTACAAGTCTGGCCGTCAAAATCAGTAAACAAAACTTATTAAGCGAGACAATAAAAGAATAAAGAATTAATCTTACATCTTACACTAACTTAATAAATTTGTCTTATGTGGTCCATGGTGCTAAAAAAACCTTTTAGAAAACCAGCCTACTGCACGGGCTGGAAGTTATCGAATTTTCAGGCAAGACGATTCGTAAAGACCCTCGAAAGCAACCTGTATACAAGGCTCAAGAGTTATAAGGGGCGGTTTTTTTTTAAAGTCTTTGGTAACTCTTTTTGAAAAAGTATTACAACACTCTGATGCATGCCTCTGGTAACAAACTTAATTTCAATTTAAATACTTTACTGGGCAAACGGAAAAGGTGATGATGCTGGTAATACGTGGACGTGTTGATAATATAATTCGAGGTAAGTGACTATCACCACCCATGTACATCTGTAGCACAAGAGATACATAAGCATGACACTCTTTGAGCAATCCGTTGTCTCTAAGATAAGGGGCGAGGCTTGAGTCTCACATTCACCCTGCTGAAAAGCAACTAGAGAATAGCTTAGCACTCGTATCTACTTCATCATTTCAGTCAAGCTGGAGCCACGCTCGTCTCTCTAAACTGGTACAAGGACAAGGTCTTTTGCTCTTAATGGTGTGGCTGCCTGTGGCAAGGTCTTAAGGTACGACCGAAAACTGAATGGTTATAGTCGATTCGATTCCGAGATACCATGTCATCATGAAGTGAGTCACCCCGGCGACACGTTACTTGTGACAATTGTTGTTCCGTGTTCTTTGCGTCTCTTTCAAAGTCCCTCACCAAACAGGATATATGATGAATAGTAATTAATAGTAGCAGTTAATGTCTTTAAAAATATTGATCAATTGTGGTGGTATTTTTCATTTAATTTAACTTTACATTATTCGCCTGCATCACCATTACAAATGCAATACCCATAAACATAAATTAACGTCGTATTAAAACAAATTAACGCAATCTTTTACTACTGGTGATCGTATCTCTACCAAAAATATGTGAATAATCCTACAAGGTCTGCCATACCTTAAGGTGCGTACACACCATTACACATATACACACTACAGATTAAAAACTTATGAAATAATGTGTAAGGGTCGCTACATGGTAGTGATTTCTTTCCACGTAGTATAACTATGAGTTAAAGAGTATTTTCGACTGCAAGGGTATTTTATGCAATTGTTAATGTTTTTCAATAGTTAAATCGTGTCAATATCGAAATCATCGTACATTTTTCAAATACCGAGCCAATGAAACAAAAATCTATAAAATGATGACACCAAATCAACAACAAAAAGATGGACAGTACAGCACAGATACAACAACGTTAGTTTGTATCCAGACGATTAAAATAATTAAACTCTGACCAATAAAATAAATACTGAAGGTTGCTTCGCTTGTTATTAGTTACGCTTTCATGCCTGAAATACTCAAATTCTATTTTTCATATTTTCTTAAAGGAAATCATTCATCTAAAAGAAACTTATAAAGGCAAAGTAAATTCATTGAGTGAACTTACATTAGCACCAGCGAAGCGGTTGTCAAATCTACAAATTTAATATCGACTAAAAACTAAATTCTGATACCAATTTACTGTGAAGGAGTAGGTCACTTATTATAAGCATGAGACCCGCAAAAAAATATATAAGTAGAAATTGTTTTAATAATTATTTCCGTGTGATTGAGATTAAGAAGAGACCCAGATGGAAGTATTTTTATTCCGTTCCAAATTTCCTCTTGACCACGTGACGTAATTTCTATGAAGGTATTAGGTATTTGATTAATTTTGTCATAACGCTTACGTTTCTAGAATGTCAACTTGGGGCTGAAGATATAGTGTTAACAACAATTTAAAAAAAAACACGGACGCTGCTATTTTGAAATGGAGCGTAATATGTTTACTAATAATACAAATTCGGAAATAACTCTTTCTGTCTGTCTGTTAAGATTTCACGGCTAAACCACTTATTTAAATAAAATTTAGCATGGACTAACTTTGATTCTTGAAAAAAGACATATTTCGGACATTTCGGACATCTATCACCACACAACGCCATCTAGTCCCAAGCTAAGCAGAGCTTGTGTTATGGGTACTAGACAACTGATACAAATACATATATACTTTTTTTTGTAAATACATACATATGATACATAGAAAACACCCAAACTCCGAAACAAATATTTGTAGATCATACAAACATTTGGTCCGACCCCGGGAATCGAACCCGAGACCTCACGATCAGCAGTCGCACACGCCTACCGCAAGACCAACGAAGCAGTTACACTTTATACCGCTCTACATAGGCTACTCTTTACCGCAATTAGCCATACACACCGAGATTAAAAGCCAGTTAGTAAATAAAATCATAATAACTTTAGTTAGTAAGATGGGATTAAAACCTTATATGCGACTTCACTTGACATTGAATTGACATTGACTGTTCACTTTATTGTTAAGCATAAGCCACGGGCTCTAACCGCATATTAATTATTGCAGATATTTTATGGATTTAATGTTCTTTATAATATTTTTCACATATAATTACGACTTCATTGCCAAGCAGACAAGATTATCTTCATTCATTTAATGCATTTCTGCTCACAAACTTATCTGATCTCTGAACCTGACGTTGAATTCTTGGATATTATGAAATAGTTCCTAACTTCAGTGTTATTTTATGTTAATAGAACAAATATTAGAATGTCTTCATAATTTGCTAAAAATGCATTTGGATGCTATAAATTAAATAGTGAAGGCGTTTACAAATATGGCACATTATAATTTATTGTTATCATTTTTTTTCATGACCTTTTCTCAAATTTACTTCATAGCGAAGTATGTAACTTTGCCTACTGGTTTGGCTGATATTTAAGTAGTGACAGCATAACTAACCTCTTTTGGAATGTTATGGTTTCAGGCAAATTAGACAAAGGCAGCTAGAGTTAGAATAGAGGTAAACTATAAACGTGACTAAAACTGCAGGAGTGTCAAGATTCCAGATGTCTTTATCCGACTTATAATAACTGTCAGGATGTTTAGAAATTGCTCCCACAAATTAAGACAAACGATAGCATTGATCATATAACAAAATTATAGAGCAATTTTTTCCATTACTTTTTTAGTATCATTTACATTCATAATTTCCTGTTATGTTCAATAGTTTATACATTAATTCAACTTATAAAATAAAGACTAACAGTTTATATTAAATATCAAGTGATTCCTTCTTTTTATAATCATGAACACATGTGTTTTCAACATTATAACAAAATTATCCCTCGAAGGAATATTGCATATAATATAATCACTTCGTTGATATTTCATTTCCAACGAAACCTGCATGTTATTGTTTTAAATTACACGTGTCGAGGTAAATATTGATGATCACGAATATGTTCCTGTCAGATGTGTCGTCCAAACCTGGTAAAATGATATTAATAAAGGTCAATTGACAATAACCCTTGAAATGTTCTGCCCAAAAGAGGTGTTTATTACGACTATATTTAAACGTCTTACACAATTGTTTATTGTAAATAGGTGCTATAAACACACGTCAATGCATAAAGGACGTTTACTTTTAAGAGTGTAAGTAAATGAGTTCAGGAACTTTTCTGATGAACTATTTTTTGTCCGTTGCTCTACCGAAGTGTATGTTATTTGTGTGAATAGAAGCCTACATCCTACCTCAAAAATTAAAGTGTATCCATGACTAATACCATTGAAATCATTGCAGTGGTAAAGCAGTTGCAGTGGTGGTGAAAGTGTATCAGATAGACGTGTCTGCCAATGCAAGATATTTTAAAAGAACTTTAAATAAAACTAAAAATAAAAATAGGTAGTAGATTTTATTTAGTATAGTAGTATTATTCAGGTAGTAGGCCGGCTCGACCGGGGCGGTACTACCCACCCCACGCACGGAAGATCAGCGTAAAATAACATGTTCATGCTGTCGTGTTTCGTTAGGGAGTGTGAGACCGGAGGCCCAATGATGGAGAAGCATCACTAGGCAGCCATCGTGTGGGTCACCATGCTGCATTGTTGCATTGTCTGTACGAGCAATGAGTATGGTGACCACCACTCTTGGACTCTGCTTATGCTTTCCATCAGGCAGAGTAGAGTTATTTTGGCAGGCCATACACAAAAAGAAGCCGTCTTCAAAGTAATTAAACATTCACAAATCATTGATCGAACTGTTAGGTAAAGATAGAGCTCCTAACTTGTATTGTAGATACCTTTTTTATAAACGATCGGCATTTTGATTTGACCGGCCAGTTGGAATACAAAAGGGATTCCATTTTGGAACATAAATATTTTAATCATCCTTGCCACAAGTTAAATCATGAAATGAACTTACTTTAACGACTTAAATAATCTTGAAAAGAAAGAAATAAACTAAGCAAGTTTTAAGATAGTGCTAATTTTGAAAAGTGATTCTAACTAAACAGATTACCTTAATTGTTTAATTATCCAAGCCATCACAACTTTTAATACGTAAAATAGCAGGGTAAATGAATAAATGTGTACATACTAAGAAATTAATTAAACTCCTCGTCTTCTTTTTCGGCAAAATTATTAAGTATCGAAACTTTTGTAATTAAAGGCGCCCAAAAATTGATGTCATCTGGTCACTCAAGTTTATTCGTGTAATTTACGAACGTCAATAAACGTGTATCGCCGTAGGGCGTCGATATCAAATATAAGTGAACATAATGGTTTAATTTAAAAAGTGGCCTTGTCCGAATCTATGCTGTCATTATACATAAGTACGTATATAGTTATTTTGACCCTCATGTTAAAAGATATAAATGTATTTATTTATATATATTAATCCGGCGCCAACTTTAAAGTGATTAATTAAAATATATTATTAAACCTTCGGCTTCGACACAAAAGCCGAAACAGAAGAAATTTAAGGAACCGTGTCCAAAATTTATAAATTGTAACTTAAAACTGTCAAAAATATCAAGAATTTATAAAATAATGATAACATACTACATACAAAAGCAAAAGATAAATGCTTATACTTAGCACTACTATACCTAATACGCTGTACGCATTTAAAATATAATAATAATAAATAAATAAATAATAAATAAATATTTCGGACATCTAAACACACAACGCCATCCAGTCCCAAGATAAGCAGAGCTTGTGTTATGGGGTACTAGACAACTGATGCAAATACATATTTACTTTTTTTTTTGCAAATACATACATATTATGGATAGAACACACCCAAACTCCGAAACAAATATTTGTAGATCATACAAACATTTGGTCCGACCCGGGAATCGAACCCGAGACCTCATGATCAGCAGTCGCTCACGCCAACCGCGAGACCAACGAGACAGTCAAATATAAATATATATGTAATAATATATTACATTTAGGCAATTCACGCAAATAGTGGTCCCTTTTGTATCACATTATATTGTCTTCTCACATTTGACACTTTAAACAATCTTATACTTGTGCGATAAAGGTATGGTTTTTGCGTGAAATGGTACCAAACATTCATCTTCATAAACTTTCTTATTTATAATATTAGTAAAGGATAGGATATGGTTCGGTTCATAATAAATACACAAAACGCTAAAGAACTTTGAAGGATATTTTAATGTAGGTGTAGATATAGACACTGGACACGAATTAGGCATTAATAAATAGGTATAATATAAAAAATACCAGTGATCGTGTCAATCAGATTAATTTTAGTCACTGTCAAGGATATAATGTCACGTTCTAAAATAGACATTTACAATAATCGTCGATACCTTAAAAAATCAAAAATTCTCGTATTATTGCTTACGCTGAACCCCGATACTGTCTAATAGATGTTCAGGTTTTTTGGAAAGAAGTTCCTTATGGGGCGTTGCGGAGGGGCACCCTAGCCGGAAAAAAACGCCCGTAACGTTAAATCAAGAAAGCGTAAGATTTTAAAAATATTTTATAGCGCCATCTATCATATCTTGACTATACTAACTATAGACCTGTAGCTGTGTTATCAGTGATAAATAAAATTGTAGAAAAAATAGTGGTCACACAAATTAGCGATTATTTAGAGGGAAACAATATTTTGGCTGACTGCCAGCATGGATTTAGAAGAGGGCGGAGCACTGGTACCGTTCTGATCCAGTTTACAGATTTTATAAATGAAAAGCTTAATGAAAAAAACCAAATTCTAGCTTTGTTTATAGACTTCAAAAAAGCATTTGATACACTGGATCATAAACAGCTATTACAAGCCATGGATGAGTGCGGTATCAGTGGTCCGACTAATAGATTCTTCGAAAATTACTTGCGAAACAGGACGCTCTGCACCGTAATTGACGGAACAACAGGCGCAGAGGCGGCCATCACGATGGGTGTGCCCACCGGCTCTGTATATGCTCCTATTGGCTACATAATGCACGTAAATAGTAAGGCTAACGTCGTGGAATATTGTGGGGTGTACATGTATGCCGATGACACTTGTCTGATTATCGCTGGTAAAAATTTACAGCACATGATGTTGCAATTACAAAATGACTTTGACAGAATAACAAAATGGGCTCATGATAATGGGATTATACTTAACACCAATAAAACAAAAATTATGCATATATGTTCACCCTACAATAGAGTAGCGAGAGAGGGGGCTTGTGTGCGTATCATAGGGCACACATACGATTGTTTACATGACAAAAGCAAGAGCTGTCAGTGCAAGGAATTGGAGTTAGTGACCACCATTAAGTACTTGGGATTGATAATAGATAATGGATTTGGGTGGAAACCACACATAGAATTAGTATGTAATAGATTAAGGTCAGCTCTGAGTAAGTTTTACATCCTCAAAAGATTATTAGATAGACGCACTATGTTCATGGTGTATTATGCACTGGCGGACTCAGTTATTAGTTATGGGTTAAGTTGTTACGGACTAACATTTAAAACGTATATAGAGGAAATTAAAAAGATACAGTTGAGGTTCTTAAAAATAATTGTAGATAAAAGAATTAAAAATAAGCATAAAGAGGACTATAATAAGTTATTTTCCGAATGTGCCATCATGCCAGTAAGTGAAAAAGTTAAGTACTTAATAGCATTAGAATCATATCATAGCGAAGAACATAAAATAAAGAAAATATATAATTATAGTGTAAGACTTAGAAAGAAGGGAAAATTAGAGCAGTTAAAAGTAAATAATTATTATGGGGAAAGGACTAGGAAGTATGTAGTACCAAAGTTATGTAATAAATATCAACTATTGAGAGAGGAAAAAAGAATAAAATGTAAATTTAAATTGAAACTAAGACTAAAAGAAATGTTTGGATATGGTAATAGATTAAAACGTGTACTTAATTAAGGAAGTAGGTTCCCAAAAATAATGAGGTTGTACTGATTATGTATTGTTTATTTCTTAGATATAAGTATTTTGTTTTTTTGTTAGTTAATATAAAAAGTAGCATTTAAGTATTAAGTTTATTATACATTGAGCGGAACGCCTACAAACTGTTAGAACAGTTTGGCGAATAGAGACACTGTAAAAAAAAATGTAACTTAAATGTAAATAAAGATTTAAAAAAAAAAAAAAAAAAAAAAATATATCCTAGCCGGCATCTGAAAATTGCAGATATCATAATATTTTATGATGAGGAACGTCGTTCCTATCTGGTGTCCTACGGCACCACACGATTTTTGACGATTTTTTTGCACGTATGGTAGTCACTTAAGATAGAATAGTTATCATCATGCCTAGACTAATAGGAACCGAACAAGATTAAAAAGATACGCAGACAAGGTTGCGAGTATCGGCAGTGTATAATAGTATTTTTATATTATACTAGCTGACCCACGCAACCTCGTTTGCGTCTTATATTGCCCGTAGCGTGAAAATTTCCCCCGCGTTTTTGAAACATTCTTCATTGTTGCTCCGCTCCTATTAGTAGTAGCGTGATGATATATACCCTATAGCCTTCCTCGATAAATGGACTATCCAACACCGAAAGTATTTTTCAAATCGGACCAGTGGTTCCTGAGATTAGCGTGTTCAAACAAACAAACAAACAAACAAACTCTTCAGCTTTATATATTAGTATAGATAAACCTATGTAAATATTATTCTTTGTATCGTGTTCTAATGAAATTTCGAAACAGACTTTAATTTGATGTGTAGAAATTAAAGCAGTATTTTTTTAAATTGTAAGTTTAAAAAAACTAATTGAAAACGAGAACAAAAGCTATGCGGGTACCAGAGTATCATTACGTACGTATAGAATAACTTCACAATTGTACTTTAGAAATCCGGTCGCTAACAGACCAGGAAAACTTTTAGGGAGAATCTTTACTGAAAGTTACCAGAATATTGTAAGAACAATGTACAATAACCCCCTCGGTAGTGATCATCTTCCTTTACAGTTTACCTGATTTTAATTGTGGTCAGCACATCTTCCCTGAAAAATTAATATGTTTTCCTACAGGTATGAAAAGAAGGGGTAAGGTTTTAGGCCTTTTTAGGGTTATTGGAGTAACTTAAAAGGAATAGAATGAGAAAATAAGGACCAAGGATGAGGAAAATCTTAGATTAGTAACTGGAGAACTACAATATCTAACACTTTATTACAGATTAATAAGTCTCTTTTTCCTAGGTCCGTTCTATCATTGGACTAGGAAAAGGTCATCATAACCTACCTAAGATGTTTCTATTATCTAATGCGAGTGTATATAAATATAATAGATAATACTTTATGTATAAAAACTGCCGAAAAGTCTAATAACTCTCCCATTAGTTATGAAACATATATTTCCTCATAAATCTCAGAACACTATTTATTATAATATAAACATGACTTGATCATATTACTTAATGAATCATTATGTCTATTGCATGTAATTACTTTAAAATATTTATAATACTATATTAATATATGAAATGACTTGACACGCTCTGTGACGTGTCGATCCATTAAACTTAAATAGATAGGCATGAGATTAAATTCTGATAGTAGGAAAAAATAGTTTTGTGGCTAACATAATAAAGTAATTTTATAGCCCAATTCTTGGATAAGAATATTTTAACGACACGACTTTTGGTAGCAGAGAAGTAACTGACCTAATAAACTTAGGCAACTTTACAGGGGAGAAATGACTATGTGATTTTAGATTTCAACACGATAAATTAGATGGTTACTTTTGTTCTTAAAGGATTTTAGCGCGTTACAAATATATTTATATAATTGTATTAATCACCAGCCTATAACAATCCACTGCTAGATACAGGAATTTCCTTAGAAAGGAAGTTTTAGCCTGAAATACCACACTGGGCAGATGGATTTGTCTCCCTGCAGAATTTGCTTACTTAGCCCGGCTCTTACCACAGCGACGGGATGAATGGGAGTAGCGATACTCTGAATTCTTAATTCGGTTCCACAGTGACTTATAAAAGACTAAAGCAATTGTAAGCTTGTTTTCTGTAACACTAAATTGTATCATTTACATTTGACAATAAATCAAGAGTTACGTCAAATTGGCATGCATAAATTAAATTTTAAATCGTTCGACTAATGACTTCTAGTAACAAAAAAATCACGACTTTATATCAATGTTTTTTTAGCATACGTATCGCCTAATGGTAAGCGATTACCGCCATGGACACCTGCAACACTAGAGGCGTCACAAGTGCGTTGCCAACCTTTGGGGGAATGGGGGGGAGATAGTGGGAGAGGGTTTGGGGTATGGGTGAACACAGCGCAAGCACTATTTCACACCGTTTTTCTGTGGCCGTGGTATCACTCCGGTCGAGCTGACTCATTCATGCCGAATCGTAGCTCTCCCACGGCATAAAGACAGGAAGAAGATATTCAGATTAAAGGAACACTTCCTGCGTAGGTAATATTTTATTAACTAAATAGGAGAAAAATATTGAATAGTTTTCTTCCTCCACACGACAACACGTGTTAGCCTTGAAAGTCACGTTTTAGAGTGGTAGACATACGCTCTCAAGCTAAACGGTTCAGCTCTTCCTTCCTGCCAACCAACTAAAACCTAGAACTCATTACCAGCGCATGTGTTTCCTTCCCACTATGATTCCGGATTCTTTAAGCCAGGCATGAAAAAGCATCTTCATAATGTGAGTCACCATGCTACATTGTCCACATTCCCAGTGAAAATGGTGCCAACAACTCTTGAATTGTACTCATGCTTTTCATCAGCTATTACAAAAATGGACCGTCTAGACGAGAGTGATACTATAACCACATAGAAAACCGACAAAAAATCAATTCTTCGTTGTTCTTTACCGCGTAACTTACTGGAGATCCAATTCTCCCTCTGATTCCTCAGGTAATATATCAGGTCATTTGGTATCAATATCATAAAAATAAAGTTCCAAAAATAAGTACAAGTTGATCTTATTCTTAAATTTTTCAAAGGAGGTTTATTAAGGTCAGTAACGTCTATACGCGTCATTTTAGGAAATATTGCATCACATAGTATACGAGTATGTACTCAAATGTATATAAGGAAGCATTTATGTGGCGATGATCACCACCCACGTTTAACCACACTTTAGTTAGGGAGAGCCACGACTCGACATGAATGGGCTGGCTCTTCCGGAGTGAAACCACGGCCTCACAGAAAACAGATATGAAACAGCACCTGCGCTGTGTTTCACCGAGGGAGTGAGGATACCGAAGGCCCATCCAAACAAAAACTACTCATTTTCCCTTCCCTTCCCCCAAAGGCCGGCAATGGACTTGTGACGCCTCTGGTCTTGCCTGGACACCCTCCGTGTGTGATGGTAATCGCTGACCCCGGTTTGCCCCTGTTCCATAAAAAAAATTAAAGCAGGGAAAATTAGGATTATATTCTAATTTTTTTAACTTAATCTTGTGACCTTCTCATCGTCGATCCCACAGTGCCTAAAGACGCAAGTCTAAAGTAAAGAAGCAAGGTCACGTGTAATGCACTCGACCTGGAGTCTCCACGTCCGTGAATTCCTTATTTCATGTGTAATTAAAATACGGTTAATGGGTAATTAACAAACTATTTTGAATATTTAAGTTGCCTGTGACATTTTACATATAATTGTTGAGAATAATAAACGTAAGATACGCGTGGGAAGTATCTAATCAGTTTTTTAAAAGTACTCGCGTCCTCACAACTCGTACAAGGTAGACTAGCACTCTCAGGTAATAAATAATAAAAGTTGTTTTAATTGAAAAAAACATTTCTTTCCTTTATGTTCAAGGTACCTTTATTCTTTACAATTTATCTATGGTTCTCTGATAAATATAATGCCTTTTTAAATGAACTGCTCATAAGTGGTAGTTGAGTTATTGCCAATAGGTGAAATTCAGAATGATACTGAATATTCGTCAACTTTTGCGTCGTTTAGAGTTTTGAGTGAAAATTAGTCTGTGTCTTTCATGTACTAAGTAATTGGTTATTTTATATCTATAAGTAATTATTTGAAACATATACTTATGCCTGAATATCTTATATGTTTTTGTGCGTTTTCTAAAAATCCAAAAATATACAAGCTGAAATTTTATATTCTTAAGCAACATAGGCCGGCGGACCAGAGGGGAGTAGACATAGTTTCTTTTCCCGATACAAAACAGTCTGTGAATTCACAACCTCACGCACGGGAACGAACCTCGAATTCAATTTAGTTTTCTAATAAGTCTTGTATACAGGCACAATAATTGATATAATTAAAAATTGAATAGAGGTACTTACTTATTCGTGTTTGCTATAAAACAAATTTCCTTAAATAGTTTTTGTAGTTTAAGCAAATAGAAAACAAACAATCAGAAGACTGAACAACTCTCTATAACGTAATCTTTTCATGAAAATAAGGTAGATTTAAATAAATAATTAGAGTAAATTTGAATAAACAATAATTTATTACAGTCATAGAGTAGCAGTGAGCATTCGAAAAGATATAATTCATACGAATATAGCCATTACAAAATGAATATTTTATGAATATATATATTATGATTAATAAGTATTTTATAGCCGTGACAAATTAACATGTACATGCTCACACATCAATAATGGAGCAAAAGAAATAAATCGTGGTATCAACACTTTTACGCAATATATAATACTCGTATATATCAATAAATCATTTTATGTTTATAATTGTGAAGTAAGCTATAATTTTACTGCGCTCCTTGAATTTGAAAACCAGTAGTTAGTTATCGAAATGAATTAGGGTCTACACACATTATGCCTATTACTCACATAACTATAAATCGTAGTGATTTCTGTGCTGACTGATTGGCGCAGATTTATCGAACGTGTGTATAAGAAATCGTTCCAGATGATCGTTGATCGGGGATCAATAAATCAGTGCTAATCGATCGATAATTTCGTTTACGAGCAAATACAAAGCACACAAGTAACAGGACAAGGAACTGACCACGTTACGTCATGTGACTTTAAATTAAAAATAAAATATAAAGTACTGGACTACTGTTACTTGAGAATTTTCATTTTCAACAATGTTGTTTTCTACCTAAAAACACATTTTTTTAGTACGCACAAATTGAAACAAAAAAACTTAAATATCAAGAAACATAGGAGATCGTTTTTTTCTAACAATTTGCTCGTTATTATTTTTGAACACTTATAATTCGATTTTACAGTTTACAGCAAATGGTGTTTTAGTTTAGTTTAGTAAACGAGCAGCATTTATTTATAGTAAGTCTCTCCTGTATAGAAAATGTGTATAAAATATTCTCTGAATAATATTTTTTAATTTGGTTCTAAAATTATTACATCAGAATAATATTTGTCAGACTGCAGACATTCCTAAGAAAACTATTATCCCATTTCATTCATAAATATATGTTGCTGAAAATTTTACATTAACACTTTAAAATTGTAAATTATATCATAAAAAACACACACACATTCTAAACTTTAAAATATTATACTAAAATTTTGTGTTCGATAGAACGATCGATCAAAATATTTTAGACTCTAGTGTGCGGAGACCATCGATATGATCATTGTTGCTAATCAAAATTGACCTTTAGTTTGAATTAATTTACATCTGTGTCACTATACGGTATGTGTGTCTATTTACTTACAGGGTGTGTCTAATAATAAAGCATAATATTTATGATTTAGGTTAATGTATTTTTTTAAGAAATAATTGCTTCCGTTAGACTTTGTTATTTTAACGAAACGTGTGGATATAACCTTTTGATGTAAAAAGGAGTTTAGGAAGGTCGCTTTAGTTGCCTTGATACTACTGAAATCCTTCAATATATAATATTCACGTTGTAGTTGTTGTAAATTTTAAAATAACATCCTAAATTGACTTTGTCTTATTCTAATGTCCTCGTTCTAGGTAAAAATAAGATTAAAACAATTAAAAATTTATAAAGGAAAGAAAGTGAATATGTACCTTTTTGGGAACACCTTAACCTAATCATAATTGTTGTTTGTATTTCAAGAATGTGTTTTATTTATTTCCAACTAAATGTAAAGTCAGTTGTTGCGAAAAGAAAAGAAATTTGGTAGTTAGTCACATAATAGCATGGGGGGTTCTGGAGTTCAACCCCCTCCCCCCACCCCGTAATGTTTTTCTACACTAATTATGTTTTGTACACCTCTCATTTTTTTCATAATAATATTACGGTAAAGAGACATACTCATTTCATTATCTTGAAATCGACCCCTCAACCCGAAACTGAAACCTAGTTACGCCCGTACACAATAGTATAGGTATTGTGTTTTTAACCCCCGACGCAAAAAGAGGGTGATTAGTTTGACGTCGATATCTGCTTTTCTGTCTGTGTGTGTGTGTGTATGTGGCATCGTAGCTCTCGTTTGAGATCCGTTTAGATGGACCAATTTCGACGCGGATTTTTCATTTGAAAACAAGTTTCCCTGCGGTGGTTCTTAGCTATGTTTGTTAAATATCGGTCCAGCATTGTAAAAGTATCAGCTCGTGTGGTGTCCTGGGACACTAGATAGGAACAAAGTTGATATAATAATACATACAATTTACAGATGGCGCTATACTATTTTTTGCGTTCACGCTCTTTAAAAACCACAAAATTGTCTTAACAACTTTATTTCATTTAAAATGATTTATAAAAATATTTAAAAGTTATATGCGAGGTATAAAGAAAATAACTATTCAGTTATAAATTTTTTATTATGATTTTTTATCGATGCTATACAAGTAGTGGTCACAGGTTCAGTTAAATAAAATTGTTTTAGACATCTGGTACAAAACGCCATCTAGCTTCAAAGTAAACAGAGCTTTTACTGTGGCAGCTAGATTAACAAATAGAATTATACTATAAATATTATACCATTGTATTAAAATCTCAAATCGATTTTTCAATCGATTTTTCGAATCAAAGATCTGTTTTGAACAAAGATCATATCAAAATATGATCAAATTTCAATCAAGTGCAAACCAAGCCGGCATTGAATTTGTAATCTACATAAATGCAATCATTGATTCTTTTATTCTTATCGATACATGTTTAATAAATTGAAGTTTGTCCAACTATCGTAACTAACCTCGTTCAAATAATTTAAATTTCGAAACGCACTGCTTGGAATATCCATGTACTTAGTGTGAAGCTAATTATAAAATACCCTATAACAAACGATACTCTTAAGTTTTAGATATGTTTGGTATTTTAAGGGTTATATTTTAGTTTTGTGCTGTAATAGTAGATTTGTATTAGCCTGGGCTGCTCCTGTTCCTGACCGGGCCGTATGTCAGTAGACGGGCCCGGATGGGACACGGATCATGCAATGTGTAATATAAACTTCGTCATACAAAATTAATGTAACGTTTCAAATCCGAAACCACGTACACAGCACGTCCCGGGCAAGACTCTGCCTCTCTAGAGATCTGAGGTAACAAATAAAAGAAAACACCCACAGCCAACCTTCTCCATCTCTTAAAGTGTGTTAAAATAGAGGCAAAGGTTAATGCGCTAATAAGTGCAAGTAACCTTGAGCTAGAATCCCCGTTCTACTTTCTTATAAGGAAACTTACATGTCACGCACTCACAAAGTAACCAAAAGTTTAAACATGACGCTTTTGCTACTTACTTGTCTCTGGTTTATTTAAAAACATTATTAGACCACACGAAGAGAGAAACATACAAAAAAATAAAAAGAACAAAATACGTCAATCTGATATACCGGCCAAGAGATACAACAAGCTTTTCAGAGTTATAAAACCAGTAATATTAAGTTACATGAAACTTTCGAAAAACTCCAATAACGCTTAAAATAAACCAAGCGCCTCCTCTTCCGACATAGAAACCACAAACAAAAAAAAACATAAGTAAGAAACCTACAATATCTTCGAATCCGGGTGGTCACCGTGGGAGATTAGGACCAAAACCCTCCAAAAGAAGAACACAGTAACTACAGCAACAGGAAGCAAGAATGACAAATCTTTGGAGGTTATTAGTTTTTAACAGTTATTAGTTTTCTTCTTTTTTCCTCAATATTTTTTTAAATTTAAATATCCATGGTGTAGTACAAGAAGAAAATAACTATTAGATTAACTAAATAGAATTAAGAGAAACTGTAAAATTTGATGGCAAGAAATTAAAGGGCTTTTTTATTTTATTTTATTTATTAGACCACAGACTAGAAAAGCTTTATACGTAAATCGAGGCTTTAATCAAATGCGTTTGATAATATAATTTTGGGAATACATTAATATATAAAAACTACTGTTTTAAACTACCCTGCCTTCTTAAACTCGAAAAATCCTAATCAGTGTTATTCCTCCGTGATTCCGTCAGTAGATGGATCCAAACTTTTCTCATATATTTTTTTTATTTTTATGGAATACGGGGCAAACGAGCAGACGTATCACCTGATATGGTAAGTGATTACCGCCGCCCATGGACACCCGCGGCACCAGAGGCGTCACAAGTGCGTTGCCGGCCTTTGGGGGATGAGGAGGGGGATAGGGGAGGAGATGGGATTTTGTTCTATTTTTGTATGTAAATCTTAATGTGGTTCACAGAATACATCTACTTACCAAGTTTCAACATTATAGTTCTTATAGTTTCGGAAAAAACTGGCTGTTACATACATGACGACACGGACGGACAGACGAACAGACATACATGACGAATCTATAAGGATTCCGTTTTTTGCCTTTGGCATGATACCCTAAAAAGCGCTATTTCATATTTATTAATAGTAGGTCCCTCTACTGGTGGGTTAAGAGTACGGATTGTCATCAACTCTGTTCATTTCGGTACTGCCATAAAACTTTATGGCAGTATATTCAACTAAATCAAAAGTGTTTGAACTGATTCAAAATTTTAGATGTATCTATGTAGTGAAGCAAAACATGCGACCATCAGATAAAAGGTCGCAGGTTCCGTTTAGTACAAGTATTTCGTAACCATGTCTGTACAAGGTCAATACAAAGTACGCAGAAAGTAGATTTAGATATAAAATATCCCAGACTTAGAATATTAATAGTTTTCTCATTTCCTAAATTACTTTTACGGCCAGTTGATATCCCTGTCCTAGGGGCACCTCTTAACCTGAACAGTACGTAATATCGACCTCGTCGTCTGCAGTCTTAGTTTAATTTCGCATTCAGTAAAAGCGATACACTGCCGTGGGAGAGGCATGCTCGGCACAAATGGGCTTGAGTATAACTCGGATCAGAGTAATAATAATGACTGTTCCGAACTACACGATTGGAGATGGGCGGAGGCCACACCGCTCACAACTCCTTCTTTTATCCGGTACGCTCTTGACAGAGCTGTCGTGATCGCTATATCGTAGTTTTGGGAGATATGATACGTTTCACGACGTTTCTCGTTCACCGAACCTCCAACGGCAGACTCGATCTGCTCAGTCCAACGCGTAGGTGACCTTCCACGATGTCTAGTACCTTCCACTCTTTCTTGAACGACAAGGAATTCTATTTATTGATAGCCATGCCGAGAAACATACCCGAAAAATGTAAAGGTGCGAGATTGTACTATTGGAAACAGACGTTGCTTGATACAAAGTTCTTGAAGTATCGGGACGTTCGAGCGGATTTCGGTCCATGAAGCTCCAAGCATTCTTCTCCAGCACTACATTGCCAGAGCGTCTATTTTATGCCTTTCCACATCTGGCAAAGTCCAAGTTTCAACCACGTATAGAAATATGGGGAATATAAGCAGCCTCACGAGTCATGTCTTGGTGGCTTTAGTAATGTTTCTATGCCTCCATATTTTCCGCATCTAGTCCATCGCCGTTCTTGTGATGCTCGTACGTCAACCGACAACGATGCAACCACCACTGTTTGAAATTAGATCCCCAAGATAAATATAATCACTACTCCAGTGAGTGTTATGGATGACAAACCCACAGACGAGACAGGGACAAAAATTGTTGTTCTGGATCTGGGTGCTCTTTGTGACCGTTTCTTGTTTGTTTATAATTTCTCCCGCAATATCTAATGCGGACGTTGTCCTATGGTTGTCACCTTATCCATTTTTTTCTCCACAGTGCCTTATTCGCGGCTCTATGTTCCGTTCAAAGATGTAATATTAAATAATCCTAAGAAAATGTTATGCAAATTCTTAGCTAAAATATTAATGATTAGTTAATACTCCACTGAAGTAAATTTAAACTGTCATAGATTGAGTATTAGTTCATTTCTATAGCAGTGTAATAATATTAGCATAATTATCTTAAATATCAACTTGAATAACCAAATAAGTATTTAACAAAGCCTCAAGCGTCTTTATGGCTTAGGTCTCGATAGCTTTACAGCTTACTTGGATATCCTGCTATCATTTATCGATCGACATTATTTAATCGATTTTATTATCGAACTACGCGATGTATTAGATTGACACTTTCGTGTCTTTAGTATTAGTCATATCAGACGGGCCTGTGCTAGATGATGTGTGAAAATATTACATTATATTATGACTAAACAAGGAAAAAATCTACATTTAGGAAATGTATTAAATTGGATTTGTATAGGGGTTTACAACTGTCAGAGTCCAATTCAATAGATTTCATGTCAAAATATGATGAACTGGCTTTAGCACGCGGCTCCGCCCGCGTTTATGTCGGTAATCGACTATGTCCTCAAGAATCAAAGTATCTAAAGCCAAATTTCATTGAAATCGGTGCAGTGGTTTAGTCGTGAACGTGTGACAGACAGACAGAGTTACTTTCGCATTTAATATTAAGGAATGTATTACCTTAGGTCAACTCATTGCAATTATCGAGTTTCTCAAGAAATTTATGAAGAAACAAAATATTACCACGACCCAAATGTAGGATCTCCAACCAGAATGATCCTCAGTTAGGTGATTATGACCAAAATTTATGTTGAAAAGTTATATGTATAGTAACCAAAAATTACGTTACGTTACGAAATTCGGGATTAGTAACAGTTATGTGTCTGTGTTGTATTGCTGTATATGTATGTTGCTGTATATACTGTATGTGGATGTAGATGTTGCCACAACATAAAAATTGCTGCACAAAAATTTCTTTGAAACATTTCCGCTGTTCAATACGCGTGTATGCGCGTCGAGGAAATAAAAAGCATCGTAACCTTTAAAAATATTTTATTGCGAACAAATATGTGTAAAGTCTAAAACACTCAACTCTTCATGTTCATGTTACATGCCTACTAAATTACATAGATAACGTATATACGTTCTGGTGGCTGTATTCTTCCTGGAACTACTGCACTATCATAATTTACTTCGTAATACTTGGAATCATAGTATATAATAGTCACAATATCATGCCCTGGTATTCCATACATTAGAGTTCCATGACCTTTTTTTTTTGTCGGACGTCTAACACACAACGCCATCTAGTCCCAAGCTAAGCAGAGCTTGTGTTATGGCTACTAGACAACTGATATAAATACATATATACTTTTTTTTGTAAAAACATACATATTATACATAGACTGTGTATAATGTGTATGTATTGTATATGTATAACTGTGAGCCTTTTACACTTTGTGAGATAATACATTAAATTGCCCAATTACAGCCTACTTGGTAACATTTCGAGGTCATTATGGATTTTAAAAATTAGGCCTTTGTTCATGCATAACTCGTTGTATAAAAAATTAAACACAATTTGCAAAGCAAAAGGTACATAGTAGCTGTCAAAATATGGCGGTGCATGAAAAGCATATCTGTTTAACCAATCAGTGCGCGAGATGCGATCCGTCGCATACCATATCACAATTTGACGGTTTCACCTAGATTGATTATAATCTAACTAAAAATAATACGTTAAATTGTAACCGGTATGTTACAGTTCACAATCCTTCCACAGTTTACAATCTCGCGAGATATTACAATTTAACGTTTTGACAATCTCACGAGATATTATTTTAAAAGGCAAATGCAAACTCTGTTTTTGACAAAAAAAAATGTACGAGATTTGGACTTATCTACTTTCTTGAGTAATTAAAGAAATAGTTGTCTTAGGATATAACACTCAATACACCGAAGAACAATAGTTACTATCAAAACTTTCTTATAGTAAAATAAGTTTATAAGGGAACAATTTACCTTTTAGCCTTTAATTCAAAGTTCACTCTAATGTATTTCTAAGATAAAAGCAGTTTAAAGATAATACTAATATAACATTTTAATTGAGTGACAACTTAAATAATAACCATATCAATCTTAATAGGTATAATAAAGTTCATTAATTTATCAACCTTTTTTATAGAAAAAGCGACTTGTATGATTACTATCAAGGATATAGGAAATAAACCGATAGCTTACCAAGTGCAATGGTAATTCTTATAAACTATGTCTTTATTAAGGATTTCAGGTACAACTTAAGTTTTTTTATTTTTATTTCTAGAAATTTTCATTTTAATATGAGCACAAACGTTTTCCTTCTCATTGTTTTTTTTTTATGGAATAGGGGACAAACGAGCAATCGTATCGCCTGATGGTAAGCGATTACCGCTAAAAATAAAAATAAGTATGAAATTTTTGAAAAACCACCACTTCTACACCCTACAACCTATCGTGGGAGAGCTACGCTTCGGCATAAATGGGCGGGCTCGACCGGAGTGATACCACGGCCTCACAGAAAACCGGTGTGAAATAGTGTTTGCGCTGTATTTCACCGAGTGAGTGAGGATACCGGAGGCTCAGAACCCAAACCCCCTCCCCCTATCTCCTCTCCCCATCCCTCAAAGGCCGGCGACGCACTTATGACGCCTCTGGTGTTGCATATTCCATAAAAAAAACTAACTATTTAGCTTTCCTTACCATACTACATTACCATCATCATCAGCCTATCGCATTCCACTGCTGGAAATAGGCCTCTCAAATTTCACGCCGCTGGTTTAATCCTAGGCTTCTCGCATCCAGCTCCTGCCAACCGTCTTGAGCAGATCATTATTCAACCTGGCCTATGGACGTCCAACACTACGTTTGCGGAGACGCGGTCTCCACTCAAGAACCCGTTTACCCCAAACGGTAATCAGTTCTGCGGCTAATATGGCCAACCCACAGCCACTTCAGCTTGCTAATCCTGGGCTATGTCGATGACGCTGGTTCTGACCTAATTCCTGACATAAATAACGATATAGTCGAAACTAAAAGCTTTCAAGTATAACAAATGTCTTTATAATCTAAAATCTCTAAGTAGGTATGACATATGTTAAAACATGCGTAAGCCGTGGGTTGTTTGGCCTTATTATTCTAACGCCTATTCACGCCTCACGACACGCACCCAAGAGTACGCAGACAACCCGCTCCATCTTCGTGATATATTTACATAAATACATACATTTATGAACTTCTTCTGAAAGCGACCGATCGAGGTAGATTAATCGGAATGCTGTTTATTCTCGACCAGGTATGAAGGTTTACTGGGTTTACAAGTTCAAAGCTGCCTGACATTCATTGTAAGTGCACAATAAACTACATACAAACACGGCCAAATAAAAGCAAAAGGCAGTAATGTTAAACCCATTGTGTTACTTTAAAAGAGTATTTAATTTTTATGGTATAAAGTTTTTTTTATTAAATCACTCATTTTTTAAGTTAATATCAGTTGCTTATATTTTCATGGTTTGCCATTAATGTTGTATTCTTTCGTTCATTATCATGATTATTTATTTCTAGGCGAATAATATTATTATTTCATTTATCATTTTTTTTGGATTGAGTACGTTGTTCAAAAATATGTTTAGGTATATTTATGGTACTGCAAAATAAACCTATATTAGCATCATTACTAAGTCGCACTCAACTTAGATTGATCCTCGGCTTTAAAGAATCAAAAAAAGAAAATAGCTAAAAACACTATTGAATTCGTGTTGAAAGCCTTAGGTGTAACAGATTTTAACTGAAGTGTATCAATGTTATTTCATCTGCCAATCTTTAACATCATCATCATCATCATCACTTCAGCCCACTGACGTCCACTGCTGGACATAAGCCTCCTTCATGGCGCGCCATTTCTCCCGGTCCTCTGCCTTCCGCATCCAGCTGCTACCGGCTATCCTTTTCAGGTCATCGGTCCAGCGAGCTGGAGGGCGTCCCACACTTCGCTTGCCAGTCCGTGGTCTCCACTCCAGGACTCGTCTGCTCCATCGGCGACGGCTCTAATCTCTCAATCTTTAACATACTAATATTAAATTCGGAAGTAACTCTGTCCATCTATCTATTCGACTTTCACAGCTAAGCTGCTGCACAGATGTCAATGAAATTTGGCATGAAGATACTTTGATACCTGAGAAGGACCGGGCAAAAGTTAGTAATAGGTAAGTAATCTGTAGTCTGTTTGGTAGCAGTAGTAGTAATATATAGTAAAAAGTATTACTAAATGGTTCGTTTTCAAAGTCCTTCAAAAACATTTGTTACACATTAAGACAAAAATATTGCCTAATTGAATTTTGTTTTAAGAAACAATCTATGTTACACAATTCTACTAATTACATTCGGACCAATGTTTTAGTTAAACAACTCGTTAATTACTGAAACCAATTGGTATAATATACACATATATACTTTAGTTCGTATTACGAATTTTATTTTCAACACTGGATCAGTATTGAATTCGAGGTATATATACATACATATACTTACATATATATATATACTTTTTAAATTTATAATCTCTAATTTGCATATTGTTAACGGAGTTTAAATAGACGAATGAAAATAATACCAAGTTATATTTATTAAAAATATTTTGTATGTATAGAATGCTGATTTCTTTTATTTCCTACTTGATATTTTTTGTACGTTTTATTGTGAATTTAAATACGTTTATTGGCTCTAATTAAAAACGGATGTCTCTTAAAATTTCGAATCTGACCTTAAACAAGAATAATTATTTGATGAATTGGAACTTGAGTTATAAAAAGCTTGTTTAAGACACCAAACACAACCAAGCACTGATTTATCAATGCATTTAGTCTGTAATTATGAATGATACTGAATAAAAGTTAACGGAAATTAGAAGAAGCTATAAGTCAAGATCACCTCTTTCATTGGATCACCTTTTAATAGATACGTACTGGATTATTTGAAAGACTTTCTTGCGGGACACTCTACATCAGCCTATATAAATGTGGAGTGTCTAGCACGAAATTATTTACATAATTTTACACTATAGACACAAACTCACTGACGGACACAATGATATGAACTGAATAAATAATTCATCTGATTGTCCGATTAATACTTCTGAGCATAAATTATTTTTAAATTACGATGTGCAAAAGGTTTTCCTTCAATACTTTGAGTCCGGCTGTTTATTAAGTCATCTTTATTGACCACCAACTACGTTCAATTGACTCAAATTACGTAAGAGCGAATAACTTAGATTTCAAGCGTTTATAACTACACTATACTAAATAACTTGGTTCCGCCGAGGTCAAAGATAAACCGATAACAAAATAAATCTGTTTAAACACAGCACTTGATAGTTATCGTCAAAAAAATAAAAATTATTTAAGACTATGAATTATAATGTATTGTTAATTTTGACATTCGTGTGGTAATGAATCTATACTAATATATAAAACTGAAGAGTTTGTTTGTTTGCTCTAACGCGCTAATCTCAAAAACCACTGGTCCAATTTGAAATTTTTTTCAGTGTTAGATAGCCCATTTATTGAGGAAAGCTATGGGGTATATATCATTATGCTAAGGCCAATACGAATGGAGCAATAATGAAGAATGATTAAAAAACGGGTGAAAATTATTATGCTATAGGCAATAGGAGACGCAAAAAGCGGAGGTCAGCTAGTTAAGAATACGTAGAGTCACCACCCCTTATCCGTCACGGGGATGACATACGAGTCTATTGAAGCAGCAAACTACGTAGAACAACATCGCTGCAAAGAGAAGAAAAAATTGAAGCCTGGTATTGTAGGCTAAAACCTCCTTTCTTTGGCCTTTGGCCTTTGTCCACCAGTGGACTGTTAAAGACTGTTGATAGATTGAGCTTATTAATGACGTTGCTTATGATATTTACCGTGGGAGAGCCACGCTGCGGCATGAATGGGCCGATTCTACCGGAGTGATGCCAAGGCCTCACAGAAAACCGGTGTGAAATAGCGCTTGCGCTGTGTTTCACCGAGTAAGTGTGGATACCGGAGGCCCATACCCCAACCCCTCCCCACATCCCTTTTCCCACCCCTCCCAAAGGTCGGCAACGCAGTTGTGACGCCTCTGGTGTTGCGGGTATCCATGGGCGGCGGTAATCGCTTATCATCAGGGGAGACGTCAGCTCGTTTCCCCAATACCATAAAAAAAAAATATAGAATACGTTGCGATTGTCGTTCAATCAAGATAATGCTAAAATTGTAACCTGATTGACACTTAGTTTTAAAATATAGCTAATTAGGCCGTAGTGCAAATACTAATATGTTACCAATAACTGTTGTACCAACAGCTAGAAGCCAATACAATACAAGTCAACCTTTCTGTCTGCCATTCCGACGCTTTGGTTAGGGTTGTCCCAAATGTATTTATCATAAGAAATCTTAAAGAAGCGCGCAGGTTAATCGAGTGGCCACAAAATGTTCAATCATTAACTACATCTCTAAAATGTAATTAAAAGTGTGTCACACGACTGGAGTTTACGTTGCGGCACAAATATTTCTAGAAAATATACTGACAAAAGAGTACCAGTATCATACTTTGTACAACATTTAGGCAATAAATCCTCAAACATCTTAGTCGCAAAAAGTAGCAAACAAAAATCTTATTATTTGTTTAGTTGGACGGACTTAAGTGCTGCATTGCCCCTGAAGGGAGGAAACCTTTTTGCTTATACGGCCCATAAATATAAGCTCAACACTCGCAGACCAATCACACCTCTACCTACCACAATAATAAAAAACAGACCATCTGTGTGGTGAGTTCTTCACTCTTGCTACGGTGAGGGGGCCCCTGTCGAATATCACGCAGATCATATTACCTACACCACAATCCGGTTACAATTCAAACCGAAGCTTTTCTCGAGAGCTCTATCTATGTCTCGAATCACGAGGTGGTATCGCTACGACTCCCGAAAACGGTTCGCCATGACACCGTCCGCTACCATAGTTAAAATAAAAAGTATTATGTTGACACGCCCCGCAGACAAACAAGTATCAACCACACCAAACAGCACTCCCAAAACGAATTATTCCAATTACCTATCAAGCTCTGGTGGGATTTTACAACAATTAACCTCTCCGATGTTGAACGCCACGTAATGGTCGCTGTCAATTTCTTCCAGTCTGTTGAATGCCACGTCGTGGTGTTTTTTTCCCGGTCTATTTTAACCATGAATTTAGCTGCTTTATATTGTTTGCAGCTTTGTCGCACTTAATTATATTAAAGAGAATAAAACAGATGCCCAGAGGCGCCATTTCATTACGTCAGTTGACAATGTAAATTGTTCTCATTCGGCGGGAATTTTTGTGACGTACGGTTGCTGGTCAAGTGAACTTTGAAATTGAATTTATATATTAATTCGGATGTGAATTCAAAAAAAAATATCATCATCAATTATACATCATCTGATAGTATATTTAATGACCATTATAAACATACAAATATCTTATAAAGCCCCAATACATTTTTTATTGGAAATCGACGTTTTAATCAGAGGCGAAAATGTACCGGGAGTGCTGTCAAAATCGCCCCACAGTTGTGTCAATTCGGACCAATATGGCGCCACTGACGAGTGGTTAATAGGCCGGTCCGCGCCAACATACGTCCGTACGTGATACCTAATTTTTTCTGACATTGACAACTTTGACATAACCTAAATGTCACTACAAATTACAACTACCTTAGAGCATATATTATAAAGGTACATTTCCAGAGCGTACACCAAATAGAGGATTTGGTATCGAACAGTTTTATTTAAATGAAAAACCAATCAATTTTGATTATGCGACAACCCTACCTAACGATAGTTGACCTGTCGCCCTTGGCGCGGGCCACGTCCTGTGGTATGCTCGCTCAGCGAAAGAATATTACATCAGCTTTTACTAAATAAAGCTTTAACCATTAAGTACATACTACCTACTCTATTTTCTACTTATAAATTTTATAATAAATAAGAACTTTGTTAATAATACTTTTATAAAGCAAGTACTGCCCCGGCAAACGTCGTTTTGCCATAATTTTTTTTTAAGGATGGGTGACCCTTACCATTTAAGGGGATGAAAAATAGATGTTGTTCGATTCTCAGACCTACTCAATCCGGCAAACGTCGTTTTGCCATAAAAAAATTTTAAGGATTGGTGACCCTTACCATTTAAGGGGATGAAAAATAGATGTTGTTCTATTCTCATACCTACTCAATATGCTCACAAAGTTTCATGAGAATCGGTCAAGGCGTTTCGGAGGAGTTTGGCAACTAAAACTGTGACACGAGAATTTTATGTATTAGATATAATTTAAAATTTAAATTAAATTCCCTTTGGTTTAAAATCGACCGACCAAAAACCCTAGTCAGCTACTAGTACAGCACCAGGTGTATCTATGGAACTTCGACGTACCTACTATTCTATTCTACAAATTTTTATTTCCTGGTCGTTCTTCAGTTTTAAACTAACATTTATACATCTGTCATTATGTAAATGGAACTTAAGAAATTATATAAATCCTTCCTAAAATTATGCCATACACGAAATCATGGATAGGGACCATCTATTGAAGACTTTTTAAAATATTTCAATTTCATTTATTGCATTCCACTATGTAAATTTATAAGGTGTTGACTTATATAGGTTACAATTAAGTACCCTGTCGGGCACAGCACTATGAGGAGAGAGGAGGAGCTATCTGGTTCGCAGTCGGCAATAATTACTGTTATATTAATTTTAGATGTTAATAGTTTAAATCTTATCCTCCAGGTATTCCCTGACACTATAATACCATTTACTCACTAGTAGCTTTTTCAAACCACCAACAAAGCTATGAAATTTCATTTCATTTTTGATGTCATCCGGTAGCTTATTGTACAATTTTATTGACATATTTAATGGAATGAATATATGTAAACTTTCAGAAAATATATCCACCTAAAACTCTGAAATAAGACACAAAATATTTTTTACGCATTATAAAAAACATTGTATATGCCATTAAGTGCATCCTATCTCGAAACCTAGTAAGCCTTGCCTTCGGGTGACAATTCTAAGATCATAATATATGTGTGAATATCAGGGCGATCGACATTTACAAGCTGTCAGTGTCTTTGAGTGCAAGCACATAACGATGCATCCTGTCAATTAGTGTCAATTAATTAAACTAACGTTAGGAACATACCTTTTAGGTCTAATTTATTTAAGTGTTCTGTATACTCAATGTTATACGACATATAATCACAGTAAGTTTTGTGTAATGCTGTAGCTACTTAACTATGAGCGCTATGGTTCTTAAAGAGACACTGAATAAAGTGGGATCTGTAACTCGCTTTTAGATAGGTACGCTTAATTAACAGAAGTAAAGTTATGGTCAGAAGTTATTCGTTATACAAGTGGAGGGTTTTATATATTTTTAAGGCCATAATCTTAGCAGAATAATCACAAATATTAATAAAAAAAAACTACTTCTAGATCTGAACCAAATTAAAATGGGACCACGCGGGAAGCACCAGATTTCCAATAAAAAAAGAATCATCTAAATCGGCTCACCCAGTCGAAAGTGATGAGTAAGTAACAAACATAAAAAAAAAACAATCGAATTGATAACCTCCTCCTTTTCATGTCTGTTAAAAAGTGGAAGTTAAGTCTTTGTTTCTTCAGCAGCCTAGTTTTTGTAACTTTTTGTAGTGCCATTTATTGCCCTTTTGCGATATGTGAAATCGCAATAGGGCAATAAATGCTAAATCTGCAGAAAACATTATTAAATCGAACCTAAAAAATTGTTATAAAACAGATTTTAAATGAAAATGCAAGATTTATTCTAAAAATTGAATATTTTTTTAAAAAAGAATAGTTTCTACAAATTATAATATTTCAAGTTAATAAAACAATTATTCATTACTAATAAGTAATCACCAATAGTTAAATTGTTCTACTCGAAATGACGGCGAGGCGGCGTAATGACCCCGGGGCAAATTGACCACATTAACAATAAAATATTAACACTGCTCTATTGCTCGACATTCGGCAACAACAAGATTTCAACAAGAATAATGACCAATGTTTAAATAAAATGGTATAAACATAAATTTCCCTCTCGGAGCATTCCAGGTTTAGTGTCATTTTAGTAATAATACTAGAAGTGTCACGAACAATGATGTTGATGTATGAGTCAAACGAAACGGTATAAGGAGTTAAGCTAAGCGTTCACTATAAATATGTTAGGAACAGTTATAATACAATAAATTGCTATATTTAAAAAAATGGAAATTAGATAATAACGCAAATTCAAACTTTTCTCTACAATACAATAGTTTCCGTTCTTTCATGTTTGGAATAGTTAGCCATAAAGTTATATAGGCTCATTTGTGCTCGGCTATATTTAAATTGTTATTACGAATTTTGAATTGCAGCCAACGACAAAGTTGGTTGGAACCAACGGAACAAGTTTGATTATGACGAACTAAACAATTTACAATTTAGTACATTTACTTTCAATATGCAACATTTTATCAATAACAAAAGAAGGTTCTCAATTGCGTTGTATTTTTTTTTGATGATCGGTGCTTGATGAGGCCTATATCCAGTTATGGACTAGTAGTAGCCGGTTGATGATGATGATGATCGTAACTTCATGATTTATAAACCAATCTGATTCGAGTTATGTTTCTATCTAGCAGGGTATTCTTTCAATATTAGACGAAAGAATCTAGTATTGTACTAACCAAAAGTATAAGAATAACAATCTTATCCTACTAATATTTATGTATAAGAAAGTGTATGGATCTTTGTTACTTTTTAACGCAAAAACTACTGAACAGATTTAGATGAAACTTTACAGTCATGTATGCTTATACGATAATTATCATTATTTACCTCAAGTTTATGGATACACGTTTTTGTTAATAGTTCTCTAGTATAATAGTATAGACAAACACTATCAAAAATTATTTACAGCATTAGTTGCTAATACAAGCGGTCGCCAAATGGTCTAATTTCGACCGAAAGTCATTTTCATCCTTTTTAGCTTATTTTCGTAAAAAAGGTGAAAAGTTTTGGCTTCACGTCTTAGTATTATAAAGAAAATTACAATTAGATAGCAAAAGATGGCTTGCAGTATCCTTTAGTATTGTGTAAGGAAAGGAACAGCCCATATTCATCACAAAATATCATAATGTGTACTCGTAATGGAAATAAAAACAAAATACGTCATCCTACGTAAACATATATGTGTATGTGTGTGTGTGTGTATCGACAAAAATCATAGATTTACACTAGAAACCCGTTAAGTATTTCTCATGGGAATGAATCGTAAACATATCGTAAATATCGATCGATCTAAATAGATTATATAATTAAATTATAGGAAGCATATGTAGGAAGTAATAATTCTGTTGGACAGCATTATTTTCAATACAACGGATATTACAACTATTAAGCGAATAAGTTCGCATACTTTGTTCATTTCCTCTGATCAGCTAATATTTACTTACGTATCTAAGTAAAAATGTAATAATATACTTGATGTCCTTCTACACCTAAACATGTGTATTATTATTATAAACCAGGCGATATATTTTATTTATTTAAAATCGCTAATCTCCCGATAAACTAGTCACACTTGTGTTATACTTTTTTACTTAAATATATAAATAAGTCCCTTGTAACGTCATTGCGTCAGATTAAAGTATTGTTGTAATAAGGGCAACGTGAATGAGTGTAACATAAACATGTAAACGTAGGGTTTTCTCAGGATCAGTGCCTGGATTGATTGAATTATTCTACGTTTTCTTTAATTAAGTAACAGTACCTGGATGACTGTCTGACTGAGTATTTCTTTTAGTAAATTTTCTAAAAATAAATTCTTGCTAGATAGATTTATTACCCTCGAAACCCCCTGCATAATAAATTATTTGAAAATCGTTGGACTATATATGCAAGAATTGCTCGTTTATAGTTATAACATTATACGTTTTTCTAACATTACATCACACCTCACGATTTTTTAAATTAAACTGTATTTCATTAAATATTTGATCCTAACATGGTTTGTTAAAAGTCACTTACAACCGGCATAATAGACCACGTTGTGATTGACAGTTAAATAGGCATGACAAGCTAAATTATAAGCAATTTTCAAATGTATCCAGAAAAAGTAACTTCTAGAAAATTCCAGAAATAATAACATGAAATTAAATAGGCAATTTTGAAACGTATCTGTATTTGGCCCCACACCTGTCATCGTCATAGTCGATACCATTGGACACACCAATGGTATCGACTATGACGATGACAGTTAGAATAGCTTTAAAAGATTTTTACTAATGAATCCAGCTATCTGACATTCTCTTGCGATACGTAAACTGAAAACAGAAAGCATTCACCTCCTTCAAGTCATCGAAAAACCATAACAATCTATATCATTTCATGGAACGGTAATTACCGTAGCATATTGATTCATGTCTACTACAAGACTATCTTTGGATCTAACTACCCTTTTTATGTAATTGCGTTACGCTCATCACGGTATGTGTGGTTATGTAAAAAGTGCGTAACATCTATTACAATTTACATGTGATAGTGTATGCCATGCTTAAGGCTTACATCGATTTGACACGAATCACGAAGTGTGTGGAACGAGAATGTGATACATATTATATCCCTGACATTTAACAATACATGCCATAAGTTCTAAAAATACTTTGTTCAAAATTCTTAGAATAATGATTTTTCAAAATGGTAGGTCAGGTATCACGTAAAAAATTATTACGTAATCGCATTATTTAGGTGTATTTAAGTCACTTTTGTATTGTAATATCAGACTATAATTTTAATCATGACCTATATGATATGATGATAACCTGGTACCAGCCAGATGGCTCTTCAGCTTTCGTTCTGGATGTTTATGAGTTAACTTTTATAAGTAAAATCTAACAATTTAGGAACGAATATTCTACGTGACATTGTCAGCATAATCAGCATTAAATATATTAAAATTGAACAATAAATATTCAAAAGTAAACCTTAGTGATACCAGTTAAAAAAATAAGCGTGTCACTGTGAAACGGAAGAATTATGCAAGTGGAAAATGCACGCAAGGTTATATCGATCAAGATACATTGTTAAAAGTTTGGACCCTATATAATGCTGCTAATATTAGAAGGTATAATAAATTTCAAGTATAAAAGCAATTATAGATAGATAAGAATAGAGAACTTAATATTATAATTATAAGACAGCGCTACATAACAGATGGTAAGAACCGGAGTGAATTTTTTGTCTTTTTAACATTCCTTTTTGGGAATGAGGAAACAATGCAACCACTTATTCTATTAATTTATCCTCGAAACGCAAGTTTAAAGAAAGTCTATGAAGGATTTTAATCTATTTTAAGTCAAGCTAATGAAATTGTGTTAATACTACAGCCCTTAAAATAAATCCTGATCTCTATTACTGATGGCTAAGAAGCCAACAAGTAACTTTGAACAAGCGATTTTATTTTGTATTAGCTGAACCCCGTGGTGTTTGTTGTACCGCGGGTAACGCCGCGGGACTAAGCTAGTCTAAAAAAAGCCAGCCCTTCCAGAGGTTATCCGGAACAAACAGACAGACAAACAGACAAAAAAAAATTGGTTTTTGGTACATGTAACGTGTATACATACATATGAATTTATTTTAAAGCATTTATTTTTATATTACAAACAGACACTCCAATTTTATTTATTTGTATAGATGTATAGCTTGAAAGAAATAAAAAAATATAACCCTAACCTCACCGCTAGTTAAAATGAACAGGCTAGGCAAGTAATTAGTTTGGCTTGGCACCGACTTAGTGTTTCATCAATGTTAAAGGTTTGCATGTAAGGTGTATTTAATTAAATCTTTATTAAGTTATTTTTTACTTTCTAGTTTTTGAAGTCGGTTTTTTTAAAAGAATTTTTTTTATAAAAACCCTTATGTAATTTACCTACTTATCAAATCCTAAGATTTACTGGTAAAACCAAATATTGACCAATATACGGGATTATACAGTAACATATATATACAAGAATTGCTTGTTTAATAGTACACTATGGTACAAGTGTGTAATGTTGGTGATTACCGCTGAGGCGCCATTGAGACCCGAGCCGCGACGTTTTTCAACACACTTACGAAGAAAATAATACAAAAAATGTTTTTCTTTATAATTAGTACTTGTAGACATTTTAATGAATAAAAGGTGTCATTATGTGCCTAACTGCAGTGAAATTAGAGCCACTTTATGAGCAAGTGTGATGAAAAATTACTTATGCATTGTTCTTTTTAGCCGATAATAAATATGTTTCAGAAGATATTAAATGTCATAAATAGTTAACACAACCTCTGAATAGTCGTTAATCACTTTGCTGGCAGTGTACGAGACAGGTAGAGAACAAGTTTGACGTCAGCGAGCTTTTATTTCTCAAGAACGTGATATTAAGTTTACTTTCTTACGTTCTCTGGCAAAAAAATAAAATATATTTTTTTTGTTCGGACTCCTTACTCACAATGCCTAGTCCCAAACTATACAGAGTTAGTATTATGGTACTAGACAACTAATTTAATACATATATACTTTTGTTTACCCTCTCCGAGAGGAGATCCGAGCCCAGTAGTGTGACGTTATGGGTTGTTTATGAATGAATACTTTTTTTTTTGTAAATACATACAAACCTACATATACTTTTATATTTTAAAATATAAACATACCTTTATCCTAGTCCTGAGTATCTTGCTCCCGTAGTCACCTCTTACGACACGGAATGAATAAGGGTGGTAACTCCACCATCCATAGAATACAATAGAGGTGGATGCAGATCCACATCTATTAAATGAATTAAAAAAAAATATTATGAATCCCTGTTGAATAGGCGTCTCTCATTTTCTCTCTCTATCAATAGTAGTCTTACTCATGTTGTTATGTGGTTGTGTTTTAACTTTGGTTTTAAATCTTGTCCTCAACGGCTTCAAATTTGACCAGAACAGCGTTCGTTAACTTTGAAAGTTAACTGTTATTGAAGTTCAAGCCAACGATTAGCTATCTTTAGCTTTTGCCCGCGGCTCCGCCCGCGTGCATGTCGGTTAACGCGGTAAAAAGTAGCCTATGTCCTAGACATAAGAACCAAAGTATCACCATTTCATTGAAATCGGTGCAGCCGTGATAGCGTAACAGACAGACCGAGTTACTTTCGAATTTATAATTTTAAGTATCAATAGTATGGACATTACTCTATTAAAGTGCCACACCTCTTCAGGACTGTGGTTTAATGCAAAATTAATTCCATGACATTTCTGATAATAATAGGACCTCGTATAAATATAAAAGGTCCTTGCAAAAATCGTAAGTATTGCAGCTCATCTAAAAATTGCAACGAGATATTGTCTTTTACATTGTTTAAAATTATATCGGATATTTTTTTATATGCCTGCCGATGTGACTCTACTCAACCTGATGAAAAGCATGAGCAGAATCCAAGAGGAGTAGCCACACTAAGGCGGTCTATTGAGATGCTTCTGCATCGTTGGGCCTCCAGTCTCGCACTCACCAATGAACCACGACAACACGAATGATGTCATTTTAAGTTGATCTCCTGTGAGAAGTACCACCCAGGTTGTGCTGTTCGTGTGTTCGAAATCAGATTGTCTGTAAGATCTCACCTTGAGCCAAAAAGTAGTACTTGACCATTAATTTCCACCATCATAGTTTTACAACCCATAAAAGCTTCACTTTAGTACTACTACTGAATCTAAAGTATAACTTTCTTTGTATACTATGTTTACCGTGGGAGAGAATCGCTTCGGCACGAATGGGCTGGCTCGACCGGGGTGATACCACGGCCTCACTAGTGCTTGCGCTGTGCTTCACCGAGTGAGTGAGGATACCGAAGGCCAATAACCTAATCCCTCCCCCTATATTTCCCCCGAAGGCCGGCAACGCACTTGTGACGCCTCTGGTGTTGCAGGTGGCGGTAATCGCTTACCATCAGGCGATATGTCTCCTCGTTTCCCGCTTTTTCCATAAAAAAAAACTTGGTGCATTTTCAATGACTAGTTTATGTAAAAATATTATTAAAATATAAACGCAGCCATATTTTTAATTATATGCTTTTTAACAGGACCTTATAACACATGCAAATTAATCTTTATCGATTACATCAAAAAAATGAATGAAAATTACATATTTTGTTCGAAATTGAAAACGATAAAAGTAATTTTGTAATTGGAGAATGAAAGAGATCCATTATTTTACGAACGAGGTGTTGAGTACAGTCAATAACAAAAACATTAAATAGGCTAGAAGCTATTAAAGGCTACAACGTTATAAAACTTGTGAGATCAAACCTATTTAATTGTTTTATTAATGTATAATAATAATTACAGTTTAAGAGATTAATATGCTGAGATTTTATTTATCACTAAGGTAACAGTAACAAAGAATAAGAAGTACATTTTAAACTGCAATTCTAATTCTAAATTTGGTTCTCACCCTGTCCTAATCATTAAAAATAGCTTTAATAACCTTTTTTTGCAATAGTTTTTAAAATCTGCTCTGTGACATATTCTTTTAAGCACTTTGTTTCAACGTGGAGAAGACGAGTACTTTTAAATTTTTCTTCTCTCTATCTTAACCATAACAGAAATAATCACAATCGATAGTATAATACAGCAATGCCTACTTTGGGCTCAAAATCCTAATAAACATTTGTTCCTCCCCACTAACATATCTGCACCACCACATTACCAGAATCAATTGAATATCTCATTATCAATAACCAGTTTATGTAAAAAAGTTTATTAAAATATAAACGCAACCATATTCTTCATAATATGCTTTTTTAACAGGTCCTTATAACGTATACAAATTAATCTTTATCGATTATACCAAACAAGTGAATGAAAATTACATATTTTGTGCGAAAACGATAAAAGTTATTTCGTAATTGTAGAATGAAGGAAATCCATTATTTTACAAACCAAGTGTTGAGTACAGTCAGAAACAAAAACATTTAACAACTTTCAGTGGCAAGGAAACGCTATTGAAAATTAAATACTAGAATTTTATAAAGATTGTGATATTCTAAGCCTATATTAGTAATTTTATTAAGTTTTAATAGTAATTACGATTAAAGAAATTAATACAAGATTGTATTTACATCTACTTTTATTGCTAGGTTACACTAACAAAAGATAAGAAGTACATTTTAAACTGCAACTCTAATTCTGAATTGGGATCTCAATCTCTTTTTTAATTAATCAAAAGTAATTTTAATAATTTACTTTTAATAGGCAATAACTTTTAAAACCTGATCTAATTTTTTTCTTTAAGCATTTAGTTTCTGCGTGTAGGAGAGGATTGCTTTTAAATCTCTCTTCTCTCTTTACCAAAACTACAACAGCATTTATCACAAGCGATAATCTGACTTGACCATGCCTTTTTTTAGACTCAAAATTCTGATAAATAGACATTTGTCACTGCCCATGCCCATTAAAATATTTACACCACCACATTACTAGAATCAATCGTATATCTCAATAACTGTATTAATAAATAAAGATCTGAAAAAGTAACAAAAAGTTTAACCACCTAATTAAAACACATGATTATGAAATTTTGTTTTATGTGCTTGCTTAAGTGACTGTACAGTGACGTGATAATTTACAAGATGTATCTCAGCAGGGCTCTTTGGTCTCGAGCTGCGCTAACTAGTCATAAAATACAATCAAACCTTGAGCTACGATGGCAACTCATTTAGAAAAGACTAGCTGAACCCCGCAGAAGCTAGTCTAAAAAAAGTGGCCAAGTGGGAGTCGGACTCGCACATGAAGGGTTCCGTAGCAGCAAGTAACATAATATAACAGTTCTTGTAGTTCGTTGTAACTGTTGATCGATAAGTAGCGGTTTACGATTTATGACATATTAAAGAAACTTCTTACTAGATCTCGTTGAAACTCTTATTTTAGAAGTTACAGGGGGGGCACATTTTACCGCTTTGGAAGTGTCTCATGCGCAAATTAGAAAAAAACATCTTGGAAGCCTCAATATCATTTTTGAAGAGGTACTCGTATATGTATATGTTTGATGAAAAAAAATTTGTTGAGTTTCAGTTCTAAGTATGGGGACCCCTAAAATTTATTGTTTTTAAGCTATTGTCTAGCTTTTACATAAATAAATACCATTATTTACGTTCCTCTTTAGACGGTGGTGCCAGTGTCGTAATAAAGTCGCTTGAGTTTACCGCTGAGAATTACAAAAGGGCGTGGGAATTGTTGTGTGAACGATATAAGAATAAAAATCTACTTATAAATAATCACATGAAGGCATTATTTAACATAGATCAACAAACTCGTGAATCCCATAAGTCACTTCGATTTCTTATTGATCACGTTTCAAAAAACTTAAGTGCCCTTAAATCATTAGGCCGCCCGACTGATTCTTGGGATGACGTAATCATTTACTTAGTGGCTAGTAAATTGGACCCCACGACGTCAAGAAAGTGGGAAGAATTTAAAGCCGATTTAACAGACTTACCTAGAACATCCGATTTTTTAAAATTTTTGCGAGGTCGGGCGGACGTTCTCAAAACCATGGTAGCTTGCAGGAGTGACAAACAAACAGACAATAAATACCTTAATCAAATACAGCCTAAGGTTACTAAAGCGTTTGTCACTACTTCATCGACCTCGCGCAAGCAAAGAAATAATACGCCAACGTGTCCCGTATGTACCGGCGCGCACAGGATATCGGAATGTGTCAAGTTTAAGGACATGAGCCTCGAAAGTAGGTCAAGTGAAGTCTTGAAGTCACATCTTTGCTTGAACTGCTTGAGGCGTGGTCACAATGCCGATCAATGTCGTCTAGGGTCTTGTCAGGTCTGTAAGGCAAGACATAACACTTTATTGCATAATTATAATACTTCAATACCTACTCAAATAGATAACAAAGTGGTTGGGCCGCCGGTGCCCGTCTTTAGCGCTATCAGCGCGTGCGCCGCGACAATAGGTAAACGTAAACAAATATTGTTAGGCACAGCGTTTGTTAGAATTATAAATCCAAAAAACAATCGTACACGCGTAGTTAGATGTGTTTTGTATACAGGTTCGCAAGGCAGTTTTTTGAGTGAAAAAATGAGAAATAAGTTAGGTTCTCTTAATAATCATAAGCAGTTTAATGTAACCGGCATAAATAAGTTACCATTAACTGTCTCGGATAGATGTGAACTCACTTTAAAGTCATTATCGACTTCATACACCGAAAATATTAGTTGTTTAGTAGTGCAACATGTTACCGACAACTTTCCTAATTTTTATTTCAATGCTTCAGAATTGAATATACCTACTAATATACAGCTGGCGGATCCCGAATTCTTTTGTCCCTCTGAAGTTGAACTGCTACTCGGTGCTGACGTTTTCTTCGACATCCTCACGTCGGAAAAAATAAAATTGGGTGACAAAGGGCCCTTTCTTCATTCCTCAAAAATAGGTTGGTTTGTAGCGGGGCCATTAGGTAACTTCAATCTTGATGAGGACTTGACAGTTCATTGTAATTTCACTAAACAAATTGAACAGGATCTCACACGGTTTTGGGAACTTGAAGAAATTCCATCACCAAATATTAATAAAAACGATGCAAATAATATTTGCGAGAAACATTTTTTAGAAAACACGCGACGTTTAGATAACGGTAGATTTTTGATTAAAATGCCTTTAAGTGAAAACCCCGAATCAGCTCTCGGTGATTCATTTAATATGGCCATAAAACGATTCTTAAATATTGAAACTAAATTACATAAAAATCCAGTTCTTAAAAAACAATACTGTGATTTTATAAAAGAATACGAAGACTTAGGTCACTTAAACAAAATCGCCAAACCCGACTTCGGTTATTTTACCCCGCATCATGCGGTTTTTCGTGATAGCGAAACCACAAAATTACGGGTAGTTTTCGATTGTAGTGCGATAACAACATCCCAAAAATCGTTAAATGATATCCAGTACGTAGGACCGGTTATTCAAGATGATATATTTGACATCCTGATCCGGTTTAGACAACATAATTTTGTTTTGTCCGGTGACATACAAAAAATGTACCGGCAAATTGTGCTGGACGAATCACAGCGCTGTCTACAATTAATACTTTGGAGGGACGAAACTTTGAAAAAATTCAAACCACTGGATGTACTTAGGCTAAATACCCTAACGTATGGAACGAGCTCCGCGCCGTTTGTTAGTTCAAGATGCATTTTACAGTTAGCTCATGAATGCGCGGACAAAATAGTATCTGAAATATTAAAACACGATTTTTATTATGACGATTTTCTTAGTGGCGCTGAAAGTGAACGTGATTTAAAACATATTTACGAAGGGGTTAAGGATACACTTGCCTCAGCTTGCTTTCCTATTCATAAATTTCGCACAAATTGTCCACAAATTTTCACTGATGACTGTACCTTGACTCAGTCATTGGACTTAAATAAACAGGCTAGCGTTTTGGGTTTAATTTGGTCTCCTGATAGTGATAACTTACAGTTCACTGTAAGACTAGAGAAAAATAGTTGTACCATAACAAAGCGAGTAATTTTGTCCAACACTTGTAAAATATTTGACCCACTGGGATTACTCAGTGCATGCACAATCAAGCTAAAAATATTGCTTCAAAAATTATGGGTTCTTAAATTATCCTGGGATAAGTCACGGGCTTTGAGGCCTTTGAGCGCAGAGACTTAATCAATAAATTTCGTAACACAAAAAGAACCTGACGTGACACCCGAAAAGTTCGTGACAGAGACAAACAGATTCGTTGACGAGCTGCTCCGAAATCTACACTCCTCTATTGTTTGTTGTGAAGTTTTCGTATCTTTTTTGTTTTGTGTAATTTTGTATTACTTATTTAATGAATACCTTTTACCACAATATCCAGGAAACATTCACAAAGAGACGACGACGCCCAGTTGAGATTTGAACTCGAGGCACCTTCGTCATAAATCATTCATCAACATCTTCCAGCCTACTAAATGTTAAAATTGTTGTTCTTATGCTGCTTGATAAATTCTAACGGTCCCGTACTTCCAAATATACATTTGTTTGTTGTCAGTATGGCACCAATTATATAGATGGCGGTGTACTTCGAATGCGATGGAGCATTTGAAAAATAGTTTAGTATTTTTCATTTACAATATTATACATACTGCATAAATAAAAAGTAAATAAATTGCTTTACCGCGGCAGACCCCGAGTGCCATATGTCTTTTTTTTGTGTGAAAATCTTAATGCGGTTCACAGAATACATCTACTTACCAAGTTTCAACAGTATAGTTCGTATGGTTTCGGAAAAAAGTGGCTGTGACATACGGATGAACAGGCAGACGGACAAACAGACAGACATGACGAATCTGTAAGGGTTCCGTTTTTTGCTTTTGGCACAGAACATTAAAAAGTAGCAACCATCAGCTATCTGCTATTGAAAGTTCCGTCAAAATCAGTCCAGCCGCTCCAGAGATTACCCGAAACAAACAAACAGACACTGGCAGATAGCTGATGGTATAAGGAGTAACTTAGGCTACTTTTTTTGGACTAACCACGGGTAATGCACCCCGCGGCATTACCCGTGGTTTTGTTGTACCGCTGGTATACCGGGACACCGCGGGGCTCAGCATAATTATTAATTATATATAATTCTCATTATAGCTTACGATGAATTCCAAAACTATCTAAACCAATTTTTCATGACTGAAAAGAGACGCAGATAAAGTTGCATGTGGCTACTAGTGTATTTATATTGTGAATGGTGAAACAGTTTTGATTGAGCGTGCTGTTCATTTCTGGTATTTCAGATTGGAGTTCGCACTTTCGTCGATGAATCGAAGGTCGTATCCGTCCGGAAATAAAGCGGGCGATTAATTGTTTCACATATTGGTTGCACAAGATAAAAGTTTATTGTAGAGTGTAAAGTGTTGGGGTATCATATATCCAAGGGGAGTCACGATTTATGAATAACTGAACAAACAACGAACAAACTCTCTCTGCTAATCTAAATTCACTATAAATAAGTTATGTGCTTTCAAGCTACGTTCTTAACGTTCTTAAAATTAGATATGACACCCTAAAAATATTAGCAATCTAAATACATTTATACATAAGAGCAATTGAGATTTTAGAGAAATTTCAGTTTAATTTATTTTAGTGACGTAAAACAGAATTAGCATCAATGTATTTGAAAGAAAATTGTTAACTTTAAACTTAGGCACTAAATAAGTTAGTTTGTATTGGTTTTATATTATTAATTTTGTAAGTATAGTAATTAAGATCAAGGTGTAAGAAGAAATTAAAAAATTACCTATTCAAAACAGACAGATAGTCGATGTGCGGGCGAGAAAGTATTCTGGTTCATTTATTTAATACAAACATATAGTTATTTGTGTGGTATTAAGATCAGAGACAGATACATCATACAAAACCTTAACCAATGTTGAATAAAACACAAAACAACATCGCACAGTGTCTAACAAGGATTAAATCAGACAGTAATCTTTGTCATGAGTCGCTTTAACTGTACAAATAAACTGCTGTAACTAGTCTGTTTCAACCCACGTATGAATTAAAATACAAACAGCTACAGACTTTTGTCGCTAGATGTCTATCTAGCTGACTGAATTTCGCCGAAGTTTTATAGGCCACCGTACTCTACCACTGAGAACTCGTTGCTAAATGATTAAAAAAGACAGTATTACACAGTGGTACTAAAGTTCCTAAACAATAGAATAGAAGAAATACTTAAAATCTAATACCCAACACCAACCAACATAGAAGTGGATAGATGAACTTAATTAACATGACTGTAAAAAACCATTAACAGTTTTTACAGTCATGTTAATTAAGTTTTTAGGTAGTATAATGATTTTAGCACGAACGGGCTGGCTCGACCGAGGCGGTATTACCCTCTCCCGGAAGACCATTCTAAAATGACAGCATTCGTGCTATCAGTGAGTGCGAGACCGGAGACCGAATAATGCAGAAACATCTGAATAGGTGGCCGTAGCGTAGGTCACCATGCTGCATTGTCGGCATTCGCAATGAGTATGGTGACCACTATTCTTGGACTCTGCTCATGCTTTCCATCAGGCCTAGTAGAATCGCTTTAGATGAACCACAAAAAGCAAGCATTTATTGCTGATTGTACTACTGTATTTCAAGATTAAGATCTCGCATATATGGCCCATTGAAGACGACAGTAGAGGTATGTGAATAGTGTAAACACCTTAAAGCAAAAGCTGCAATGATAATAAACTATCTTCGCCTGCTCAAAAGACACAAACAAAAAAGGTGAATAATTGTTTCTACAGGCTTTTTTCATAATTATTGTCATACTTTTAAGCCATATATGCCATTTAACCTTCCATTACTCCATTTAGTTTAAAAGTAGAGCTACGAAATTTAAGGCGACGCGGCGACGCCGTTACGTGTTCGTTAGGTGACCTTAAATCTCACCGCAATATTCCATATTCTTAAAAGTGTCAATTTTTTTTTGTAAACATAACGCTAAGTTTATAAAAAAATGATGTACCATACTACAAATGAACGGTATATCGTAGAAAACGGGTAACCGGAACCCAAAATCCTTCTCTTTCTCATCTTGAGAGATTATTTTAAATGCGGCACTTATAGATCTTACGTAGCAAGGTTCTATGGTCGACAGTATTTGCTTACCGTCATGTGATTGGTCGTTTTTCCATGTACATAATATACCAAAAAAAAACAAACAGAAAGTACCTGCTGTATGATATTTTTTTAATGTTTATGTACTCAACAATAAACAATTGCTTTTATCGAATATGCCCGTGTAAATTCCGTTAAGCCTTAACAATATATATTGACACATTACTGTGCTCTGCTGCTATATGCTGATGAAACTGCCTCGGTGGCGCAGTGGTAGCATACGCGACTGCTGTTCTTGAGGTCTCGGGTTCGATTCCCGGGTCGGAACAAATGTTTGTATGATCTGCAAATATTTGTTTCGGAGTTTGGGTGTTTTCTATGTATAATATGTATGTATTTACAAAAAAAAAGTATGTAAGTATTCATATCAGTTGTCTAGTACCCATAATACAAGCTCTGCTTAGTTTGGGACTACATGGCGTTGTGTGTTAGATGTCCCAAATATTTATTATTATTATTATTTATTTATTATATTATTACCTTCTTTGTTTTTACCTTTTATCTGAAATTATGTACTGGATATCAGAAAAAGCTGATGAAATAAAAATTTATTGGACAGATAGATCACACACTAGTTTACGATGACATGAACGAAGTGAAATTATTAATGTCCCAAGGAGACCCAATGCCCGAGGCGAAGTTGATCAACTACCAGAATATATCAATCACACAGAAGTCATTTAGCCACGACCCCTTCATTAAATGTTAATGCTTATTAAGATACAGCGGTACATAGCATACACTCCCAATTATTTCATTAAAAATGACCACCCATGCGGTTTAATGAATAGTCTTGCACAAAAGATAATCACATTAATTTTCTGTTCTACAAATGAAATTATTTAATAATAATATCCATTTAGTAATCAATTGGGTGTTGTATGCTTATGAATACGGAGCATCACCATCCCTATTCAGTCCTTAGGTGTCGTAAAAGCCGATTTAGGGAGCAAATTACGCAGGACAATTTTACTGCAAAGAGAGGACCATTTTGAAGCAAACATTTTACCAACGCGTTTGGCCAGCATTGTAGGCAAAAATCTCTTTCTAAGGGCTCCCACACATAACTGCAATGCGATGCGGCGTGAGGTTCTTGCGGTGCATTCGTACGAGCTCGCAGATTATTTGCGATGCTTTGCGAATTCGTAGTTATGTGTGGGAACCCTATGGAGAGGCCCTTGTCCAGTAATTAACTAATAGAGGCTGTTGATGGTGATAATGACTATGAAAATCTTTTTGATGTGAAACAGGGTTAAACCTGATTTTTGGCTGGAGGAATGGCGGATTTGTATTTGTTTTATTAATTGTATTTTTATTTGTATTTTATTTTTTATTTAATAAAAATGAATTTTAATGTCATTTTTAATTGATTGATGATGAATTAAACAGTCATTTTATTTTATACAAAACAATTTCGATGCTTCTCATCTGCCAGGCGTCCCGTGACGGCTCACGTTTTTATGTTACTAAACTCGTTGGTTTATTGTTTACATGTTGCTTTATTGATTACTAGTTGTTGCCCACGGCTCCGCCCGCGTATATGTCTGTTATCGCGGCAAATAGTAGCCTATGTGTTATTCTGATGTATAAGCTGTATTACTGTAAAGTTTCATCCAAATCCGTTCAGTAGTTTTTGCGTGAAAGAGTAACAAACATCCATTCAAACATCCATCCATCCTTACAAACTTTCGCATTTATAATATTAGTAGGATTAGTATTAAGTGCATAATAAGAAAAGAAATTAATTATTAAGTACTTATTTATTTCTTTCGAATTAGTGTGTAGTGTAGTATGTCATATGTTTAGTGCAAAATTTAGCGACATATAGATAGGGTCAATTTTTGTTAGTGTTTTTCTGGTAGTTTTAGATGTTGAATCTGGTGGTGAGTTAGGGCTCCCACACATAACTGCGAATTCGCAACGCATCGCAAATATCTGCGAACTCGCACGAACGCACCGGCAAGAACTTAACGACGCATAGCATCGCATTTTGTGTGGGAGCCCTTAATTTAACTGTTTGCAACACTGGCACAGCATCAGTGATGCATCTGAAACGGATGATTTCTCTCTACCAACCAGTTCCCGTTTCTCTCAAGGCTGTATAAATGAGAAGGTATCTAAGGGTATAAAAAGCAGCCGTCGGCCCGTCGGTAGAGGAGTAAACCACGTCCTTCTTGGTCAAGCCATACACTATTTCTTGAAACAGACAGAAATTCTGTCTGTTTCAAGCAGAATATTAGTTTCCTATGTAGTAATTCAGTCACATCCACCACGGTGCATAAATAAATGTATGCCTTTGAATTGCAAATGTAATGTCCATCTATCGAGCTGTTTTATGAATGCAATTTAATTTTATGGACCAGTATTTTGTGATGCCTTAATTAAAAATGTCGTTATGTTAATATAGTTAGCTTAATTACATTTGATACATTAAAAAACGTACTATGAAACTTAAATAATCAATAAATAATCATAAAATATCAATAAATAAGCACCATCCTGGACCACCACTATGCCATTAGTCGTGTTTCATCAAATAATACTCCTTACTATTCTTGTCGATTTCCCAGTTGTGACTATTTCAGCCCCCTAGCCAAGTTTCATTCTACAAACGTAAAAGTTAATAAAAAACTAACAAATATATGTCTCGCTAAAGCCATGTACAATTATAATCTATAATCAACCTTCACGTTAAAAAAAAAGGAGGGCATGAATGGGCCCGGCTCGACCTGAGTGACACCACGACCTCACAAAAAACCGGTGCAAAATAGCACTTGCGCTGTGTTTCACCGAGTAAACTCATACCCACATCCCTTTCCCCATCTCCCAAAGGTCGGCATCGCACTTGTGATGCCTCTGGTGTTGTGAGTGTCCATGAGCGACGGTAATCGCTTACCATCAGGTGATACGTCTGCTCGTTTACCCCCTATAACATAAAAAAAGCCTATCGCCGTCTATGACACCTCCATTCTCTTGTTTTATAGGCTAATATTTTGTTTTGACTACGTCAATACTGGTCGAAGATCTATGCAATTTTCACCTTTGTGATCACTGAAGCAGATATATAGATAACCAGTCTAAAAAAAAGTAGCCTAAGTTACTCCCTGGATCACCTGCCAGTGAAAGTCCCGTCAAAATCGGTCCAGCCGTTCCAGAGATTACCCGGAACAAACAGACAGACAGACAGACTATTTTTTTTTATATACCTTTTTGGCATATGTACCGTGTATACATACATATGCATTTAGTAAAAAGCGGTTATTTTAATATTACAAACAGACACTCCAATTTTATGTATTTGTATATCTATACATGTCTGTCTGTCTGTATGTTCCGGGTAATCTCTGGAACGGCTGGACGGATTTTGACGGGAATTTCAAAGGCAGGTAGCTGATGATCCAGGGAGTAACTTAGGCTACTTTTTTTAGACTAACTTTGTCCCGCGGCGTTACTCGCGGTACTACGATAACCGCGGGTAACACCGCGGGGTTCAGCTAGTAATTGATAAAATAGATTTAGCACAATCAATCACAGATGGATTTTTATTGATTTAACCTACAATAAGTACAGAAAATAAGTTTCAATAACTTCGTGACCTAGTTATGATCAATCAACGAATAAGAAGTATCACATATGCGTGGCTTGTTTTCCAAGCAACTATAGCATGCAAGATATGGTCATAATCTTCCTAGCCTTTATTATTCCCAAGATTAAGGTCGGCTACCAGTCCTTCCGCAATCCTGAGAACTGAATTCGAAGGTTGAACTAGTTGTCAGTATGTTTGAGGACACTGACTTCCCAATAACGATTGCTATAGACGTTCATGACAAGGTATGGTATAAATGATCATATTTCATAAATTAGGTTATAAAAAAACTTTTTATTTTATAAAATAATTTAATAGATCATGATTACTGATTCAGATCAAGTTAAAAAAACTAGATTACTTTGTGAACTTCTCATGGCATACATTGGACAATTCGTAAAATCCAACAAAACAGAAAAATAAAGGATATAGATAGACATACCCCATAGTTTATGGAGTATATTAAACAACATAATATTCGATGCTATATCCATCGCAATAGTTTTGTATGCAATTTTGTAAACTAACCTATTTAACTATTGAGAAATACCCACCTTGACTGACCGGAGATCGTAGATTCGATTCTAAACCAGGACAAGTTTTTGTGTGATGAACTCGATCATTTCTTGTGTTTCTGGGTTCTAATTTTCTCTGAAACGGCTGGACCTATTTTGACGGGACTTTCACTGACAGATAGCTGATGATATAAGGAGTAGCTTAGGCTATTTTTTTTAAAATAGCTTCGAACCGAGGCGTTACCGGGTAACATCGCGGGGCTCAGCAGGTATATTATAAATGTGTATGTATTTAGAAATATATAAGTACTAGATGTTGCCCGCGGCACCGCCCGCGGCACCGCCCGCGTTTATGTCGGTTATCGCGGCAAATAGTTGTCTATGTGTTATTCTGATAAGCTGTATTACTGTAAAGTTTTATCCAAATCCGTTCAGTAGTCTTTGCATGAAAGAGTAACAAACATCCATCCATCCATCCATAGCTACAAACATTCACGTTTATAATATTGATCATCAGAAGATGTTGATCATCAGTCTGATTACCTAGTACAGGCTTTGTCTAGTTTGGGACAAGACAGCTGTGTGTGAGAAGTGTGATGATATTGTTATTATTATTACCTACAGGAACTGATTCGCATCCTATGTGAATATGATTGGCAGTTTGTTTCGATTTCACGTGTTACCCCTTATGCTTATTTGACACCTTTAACGTAAAATTGGCACATTTCTATGGACATAATTTATATAAATAAAAATGAATCACTGGAAGGTGTGAACCCGCATAACTTTCGATCGACTGCACCAAATTGGATATTTTTTTTTAATGTGTTTGCTACTATCAGGATAGGGTTTGTATTAAAGAAAGTTATGAGAATACCGGAGGTGAATTTTTTTTAATTTCACCTGTTGGAGGCTGTAGCGGTACGCAGTTCGTCGGGTCTGGTAGTATGTATATAAGGTCTGCAGACAGAGAATAAAATCGACCACTATTTTAAACAGATTTACTAGGATTTAAGGACCATTTCATAATAACAAGGTTCTATATTTAAAGGATCTAAGTTAAAGCCACGAAGGGCATTGGAGGATAAGTTATCGTGAACAGGATGCAAGTTGCTAGACAACACCAGCCTACAAAAACGATTAACTCAGTAGGTCCCGACACAGCATGTACGTAAATAAAGTACGTCTATTATAAACCTGAAGAGTTTGTTTGTTTGAACGCGCTAATCTCAGGAACGACTGCTCCGATTTGAAAAATTCTTTCAGTGTTAGGATCCCATTTATCGAGGAAGGCTATAGGCTATATATCATCACGCTAAGGCCAATAGGAGCGGAGCACCAATGAAACGTGTTTCAAAAGCGGGGGAAAATGATCATGCTACGGGTAGGAGACGCAAACGATGTTGCGTGGGTCGGCTAGTAAAGTATTAAGCTGAAGAGTTTGTTTGTTTGAACGCGCTAATCTCAGGAACTACTGGTCCGATGTAAAAAATTCTTTCAGTGTTACGTAGCCCATTTATCGAGGAAGGCTATAGGCTATATATCATCACGCTCAGACTTATAAGGGCGGAGCACCAATGAAGAATGTTACAAAAACGGAGGAAAATGCGGATGTGTGGCTCGGCTAGTAACTAATAAAATTACAAAGTTAAATAACTAAATTCTATCCTTGTTGATTAGAACATTTTAGAAACGGCTGGCCTCCTATCCTTCTAATACAAGGAAAGTCATGAGTTTCAACCCTATAATTACGTTTACTCCTTTTTAGTATATCTACAACCCCATAAATAAACGTATTTATGGGGTTGAAACTCATGACTTTCTTTGTATTAGAATGTACGATTTTGCTCATATGTCTGACGTGACGTTTTACAGCAGAAAAGGAACCCCTAAACTTGAAACTCATCATTATGTATTACAAGGATAGGAGAACAGCCGTTTCTAAAATGTTCTAATCAACAAGGATAGAATGTAGTTATTTAACTTCGTAATTTTATCAGTTACTAGCAGACCCACGCAACCTCGTTTGCGTCTCCTATTGCCCGTAGCGTGTTACAAAAACGGGGGAAAATTATCACGCTACGGGCAATAGGAGACGCAAACGAGTTTGCGTGGCTCGGCTAATCCATAATAATAAGATCCTATCAAATTTTAGATAATGCTGTCTCCTCATCTTTAAAATGATTGTTGATGAATGTTTATAAAAGAAACCTATTCAAAAATATTTCCACTCTACTATGGTTAAAAAAGTTTTTGAATCGGATTCTTATAAGTCCACGGTGTTGTCTACTATTAGTGCTCAAACTAAGTACACAGAGATATCTATTAAACCCTTTCCGAATTGAGAACAAAAACAGCAAGTCCAATCATTACGGGTCCTCCTTTTACAAACACAAAGTTTAACTTCTAAAGAGTTTAAACACAATGCCACTGAAAATTTCGCTCTTTTAAATAAAAAACACTGGGTATTTTACCACACTAAAGGGTTTACAGAAAACAATGTATCCAGTACGATATCACTGACAGAATCATGAACAGCCGAATCCACCGGCGATTGCCATTGAAATGTGTGTGATATTCGCCTATTATCAATGGCATGTCCCAATACTTTCACGCGCGGCGCGGTTTGGCCTGCGGTGCGCGCGCCACCCCCTCTGCGCACGCGCCGAACTATAAAAGCCCGCTCCCGCCCTCATTTCGTACAGACGCAAGTTGCACTTCAACATAGCGATTCCTGGAAGACATTAGTCTTCCATCAGCGCTATATATCAATCTCGATAATTTTATTATCTATCTCTATTTCTTTCTCTTTCACTTCTGTGCTAACTACAAAACAAAAATGAATCCCATGGTAAGTAATCTCTTTATTTCCATTAACTGACTATCAATCATTACAATGATCGTGAGTTGACGGTGACAAGTTCATTGTGATCGGTTTGGGGTTTGATAACATCATCAAAGCTTGATGTGGCCACTTATACTCCTATAGATCACTTATGTAAATGATACAGTTCTATTCTCTTGATTATCTGGCTTACAATAACTTAATTTATAGTTACTGGATCTGATATCGAAACTAGTTGCTATACATTACTGTTTCTATGTAATACCTGCTCTACATAAATAACTCCAATAACTTATGCGCCGAACTTAGAAAACAAAGGAACTTACAACGACGAAAATAATTTCAATATCTATTGTTACCATAGAGGATAAGTGAAACTTATTAAATAAAAAATCTTTTGTCAAGTCAAGATAATCGCGAAGTTTTGAATTCGGAATTTAATTTAGTAATCTGCGGTAAATGGCCAATAACAAAGTTAATAGGCATGACGTGCACAACTAGGCCCCGTGTCGAAAATAATGCAAGCGCACGCATGCCACCGCGGGTCATTGTCATATTTAGCATTACATTTTTAAATAAATGTACGCTCTATTTCTTTCACAACACGTGATATTTTAATTATCATTTTGATACATAAAACCTTTATTAAATATCTTTTTCTCTACACATACTGTTCCTTTATTATCTTGATTCACAATCGCGAAATATGTTGAAAATTATTCAAATTACGAGAAAGATTTAATGAACTTCTTGTAATAAAATGCATTAGTTACTTCATTTTTTTTTATCTGTGAATGTTTATTTTTGAATGTATTTACAAATGACTGACATTTATTACTTTTCTTAAAAAGAATTTAAACAATGCGTCTCATCGTATTATGTCGTCTTTCAATTTATTTCATTTGCTTATATATTTTTTTATTAATTTACATTGTACAATAGATTAGCATCGTGTGAGCGAATCAGAGCAAAAATGGCTGAGCACTCCCTGTGTCAATGTCATACCACTTGACCAATTGTAGATATGAATCTTTTATAGTAGTCCTTAGCCTAGATAATCCTAAGCGTTAACTCTTTAACAACTTAGAATAAATAACTTTAACTAAATAGATTTCATTATATTATCGCCATTAATTCGAGGCAGTACTTTTTCCCTCTGGATATATCTCACAATCCGCTTATCGCATTCCCGTCATTCTTTTTCCTATCGAACAAAAGAAAATATGTAAGTATCTCGGATCACTCATAAATTAAACTGAAATTTATTAAAAATAAAATAGTTTTGGTCAATATTCGCGAATTACCGACAACTCTTTTTTGTTAACAATAATTTTGTTTTAGTATCTATCATTTAGCGATGCCTAATTTTTTTAAGAATATGCACATTAATTAAAAAAAAAATATTATCTATAAAAATAAAAATCCCGGATATTCTTATTTTTTTGTTCATTAAAGCGTTTTTGTAAGTTAGTGTGTACGCATTAACTAATTTGCATTCATTACACGGATTTTTTTATTTACAATTTAAAAATGAAATCATGAAAGTAAAAAGTCTAGATTTTTTAACAAATAAAAAAGTGACATTCTGAAAAGTAATGAAACTTTTCACTGACCCTTTTGTATAATTACATGTTATATCTTTTTTAACATTTGTGGCTCCAAATTACATATAAATATGAAAATTGTATGTACCAACCTCAATCGATAGATTCAAAACAAAATTAACTTTTGAAAACCTCTTATTTCCCGCCAAAAATCCGTCATTTCAATTTATGTCAACTCTCAATGTCACTCCCATATTTTTGACGAATTGACATCATAAACGTCACAATGCAGTTAACCGTGTATGTGTGATAAAATGTGACAAAGAAATTTAAAATACAAAAAATAACCCTCCTGACAAAGTCGTGTAAAAATATGACTAAACCTGAGTACTCAGTAAACCTACATACGACAAAATCATAATCCTCCTTTGGCTTTGCGGTAGTTAGATAAAAAGGATTTGATTCAGTTCCTTATCCATTTATGCAGTACACCTCCATATTCGCCATGTATGCCTTTTATCCTTTAATTTGTCAAATATGTTACTTTTTATCATCTGTCAAAACTATAACTTTGTACTAAATACAAACTTGTGACGTCAATGTTTTAGACTACTCAGTTGAGCAATATATTACAATGTTTATTTGATTAAAATTTGTAATTAAAATGAAAATCTTAATTGTGGCTAAGCTCCATAAATAAAGATTAAAAAAAAATGAAAATCTGTAATAATTATGGTTGCCGAGATGTTTTGTAATGTTCATTTTAATAAAGGCGACATCTGCCATATTTTCCATGATACTACCCACGCATTGAACTTATTTTTTGTTTGTAACTATAGAGATTCATTTAATATTTATTTCAGTATTATTTTCATATTCCAGTAAATTATTTAAACACTCAAATTTTATAAAAACAGATTGCCTTCACGATAATGTAAAGAACTAGCGAAATTTCGCAATGATTTTTTAAGTCTGTAATCACTAATCAGCAACCCTTTTTAGATTATTAAAACTTCTTTTGTCTTTTGGACAAAATAAATTATCCCTCTGTTAAGATTATTATGGACCTAAATTCTACAGATTTGTAAAAAACAACATAAATATTTCGGAAATTGTAAATATTGTACTTAGGTCAACACAGCAGTAGGTACAACAAGTGACAATAGAATAAAATCAAAGCACATGCTGTGCCGAGTCCACCCTCAGGTCAAACAAACCTCATTACTGCCTATAGTTCTAATTACCAGTAGGCAAGGCGTGGTCACAACACTAGTGTTAACCTCGCCGCTCACCAATGCTTTTTGTCTGCATTCCACACTACGATAAATTTAGAAGGGTATGCCCACGCACCGCCCCGCGACATTATCAATATCCTAATTACAATATTTAGAACGCCCACTGCACACTGGTGGCGCACATGACCACTCAAATTAAAAAGGCGCCCGGAAATAATTGCATTCTCTTTTCAAAAACTGACCTCAAGTCGTTTCTTTTGTTTTAATTTTTTTTTATGTTTTTAAATTCTTTGTCTTGATTTAAATTTTATTTGAAACATTTTGTTTATAATGAAGACGATGTGGAGCAAAAAAAGATTTGGCAAAAACGCAAGCGAAAGAATCGTGTATTGTTTTCAGATAGGTTTATTAACTTTCATTTTTTACGTCTTAAAAATTATATTCCCTGTCGAAATCAATGGTTACCCTATTGATCTACAGCCAAAAGTTATTAGACACAGACCAAATAAAAGTTTATCTCATTTTAACAGTTTATAACTTTGTCTTTGTATAAGATTCGTTCTCTAACATTGCAACTTTCATATTTTTTTAAATAAGCCTAGTTTCTAAATGGTTAATAAGTTATAGTTAGTTGACCAAGTTAAAATTAACATTTAAAACACGCAGGTTGCTTTACGTTACAATCTAAACCGCCGCGACACGCCACGCCGCGAAAGAGGAAGCACATAAAAAACTAAATCAGAAGTATTGCTTAATGCTATAAAAAGTTTAAAACCATAAAGGGTAAATAATAAAACTGTAGTTTGAAAAAAATGCATCAGTCGCTCGACAACCGAGGGTAACCAGTATGAATGTGACGGCTTGGGCAGGTCCGGAAGGCTTACTTCCTGCTTTACGACCTTCAGCTGGCCTTCGGACCTTGACGCCGTTCACTTACTGCTTAGACAGAGTTTAATTTGTGATTTAACAGCGAAAGCGTTGGTGATATGAGTGTAAGACTTCGAGATCACGCGAGCAGCGTGATCTATATCAATTAACTAAAAGAGAATGCTTCACAATTCAATCAATTTGTGCATAATGTATTGAAAGTAGAAACGAATATTAAGAAATCGTCATACTTATAGAAGATATGCGGATTACGACTAGTAGCTCTCCCCGAATCAGTCATAAGGAACAATTTTAATCATAATTAGCTTCTGTCTATCCAAACTCCAGTATCTTTCCAAAAGTGAAAGATTGTTTAGTTTACTAGATAATTAAGGAAGGAATTTGAAAGCAAACACTTGCTTGCATATGCTAATTTTATTTTAGTTATTAAAGTAATTAAATTTTTCAATTCAAAATTTTATTCAGAAATGTATTAATTTATTTCAAGATAGAAAACCGACTTTGTCTCGGCTGCTTTAACAATATACAAATATGCAATATATTCACAACGTAATTTAAGATTGTTATTTTAAAGTTTATATACAGAATTATCAATAAATATAACGACGTTGCACAAGATATTGAAACCCAATCTTTAGTGTAATAAATTTACGCTTGGGTCAGAAAATATTAAGAACCTGTAGAAATTTAATAAATTCAAATAAATAGAACATTTACTATGTTTTGCAAACCGGAGCTGTAGGGCATTTAGTAAGTTGTTTATAAACATTGAACCTACAATAACTGCGGCAAGTTGTTGACACTTAACAATGTTTTTTTTGCGAAATACAGAAACAAACCTAAATCACGGTCACAGTATAGTGTTACAAAATTTACCAGATAAGTATGGTTTTCGTTACACTCTGCATATTATCAAGGGCGGGTAAAGTTTCTCCTAGTTCGAAATATTTATCTGATTACAGATAAGTACCTACATCTCGTAGAAAACGCAACTGTCTGTCGTGACTTCACAAAACTAATGACGAAAATATCTAGTTAAACTGTTTGATATGAGCCAAATATCATAAGGACATCTGTAACAAAGTACACAACAAGACTATTGCAATATATTCTTAGTTTCTACATTGAAAGTTATCGCTAGATCAAATGTCTGTTTAAAGAATAAAGCATTGCCATTTGTAGAGAAAACAATGTAAAATAAATACGATAAAACGTTGCTCCATTTCGTGTTGTTGCGGCGAATTAAGATTACGAAGTATCTTAACCCTATTTATCTCGTGGGTGTCGTTAGAGTCGAAAAAAAATACTGCGGAGGAAAACCAACTGCAAGAGACGAAAAACTTTAATACAAACTCTATACCAAGAGACATTGTCAATGCTGTATAGTAGGCTATATTATCCTTTCAAAAGAGAAGCCTATATCCAGACAAAATCTTCAGTAGATTCTCACGAAATCCTTATATTTACAGTACAACATACGATCATTATCATATTGCACAGCATTACCTCAGTGACATGACACTGGGCAATTGGAGCCCTCGAGTTGACCGCAGGCCCTGACCAACTTACAAATTACGTGCGTGAACTTATACCACACATTTCTTGATCATACCTCATCTGATCCAAGTTTTTGTATGCCCTACATGTTAATTGTACTGTTTTAATGACTCAGACAGGCTATTTCAAAGCCATCCTAATTTTTACAAATATTTATCTATGCTTACAGGTCTTATGTTGTATTTATACTTTACATATTTTCAACCATATTATAGTGGTTCTACCATAAATTATTGGTTCTCAAAATTAACTAATACTAAGAATAAAAGGGGATTAGAAATGGAAGTATTTAAATTATCAATAATATTGTAATTTTACAAAACACCTAATTGATGAATCATAAGAAATCAAAGACGTAAAAAGTCGGCCAAGTGCGAGTCGGACTCCCGAATACATTCAAGCAATAGAATTCAAGTCTACCCATTGCCGTTTGCAAAAATGAGCAAAAAAAATTATTTTGTTTTTTCAAATATTTATTTTATGCTAGTATTTGTTGTTATAGCGGCAACAGAAATACATCATGTCTGAAAATTTCATCTGTCTAACTATCACGGTTCACGAGATACAGTCTGGTGATAGACGGACATTGAAGTCTTAGTAATAGGATCCCGTTTTACCCTTTGGGTACGGAACCCTAAAAGTCTATGTAGTTTAGTGTTCTTTTCTTTAATTGTTTAATTTTTTTTTTGTAGAAATTAAGTGTTACTATTATGCTTCATCGACGAAAATGCAGTACTTGTTATTTATTATAACTTCAGGTGCGTACTTTACCAGACAGCTTAAACAAAGATATAACAAATTGAATATGTGCCAAAGTCTGTAAAAGGGAAGTATATTTACTATCACCAAAGTTCTTATTTGTCATCAACTTTTATCATCTAATTGATAAATCTATCACCACGAAATATTTTATTCTCAGACAAATAAAAAGTGTCGCCAGGTATGAATTACCAAATTAATGTCAATATGTCTCTAAAATAAGAGATGGATTATCAATAAAATCGTAGTTCATTCCATGAATAAACACTTCGTTCTCAGAATAATAGGTATATTCCTTAAATAATAGCTTTGTACTCAGAATGGTAGATCTGTCACCAAACAAATCGATTATCGTCCTCAGATTGCGACTTGTTTTTATTTGTTATATTGTCACCAGTACAGAGTTACATTTTGTTTCGTTCAGTAATTAAAATAATATTATTCGTTACCAATTTAATATATCAATTTACAAATTTAATGAAAAAATGTTCAAAGGTTGTGGTAGAGCCAAATTAAATTGGCGTTCAATGGCCATAGAGTTAGGTTACGTTAGAATTTCTTTGATTAATCACACTACTGTCACAACAATTTCATATAACTAGTTCTAAATCTAAATTCTTCAAAACTAATTTAATTGGCGATAGCTTAAATCATACCCTGTGTAAAATGACAACAGCAACTTAAAACCGGCCCTCGTTTTAAACTTTACCGCTGTTTAATATTCAATGCAAAACTGTAGAACTAAAATACATTTATTTATATAAAATATTTGCATGCAATTTACTACAATCGTTCTACGAAAGATTAATATTCTAAGATATTGAGAAAGATTGTGCCAAAACGTTGGTCTAATTGGTAAATACATAACGTTTTTTTTAAATAAATTTCGTTAAGATCAATTCGTGTATAATTTTCTTCACTTTAACTGTAAAGTATGCTGTATTCATCTGTAACTAGTAATTGAAATTGTAAAAATATTGTGTAACAAAAATAAATGAATAACAGTCCTGTAAAATCATAAAAACACTTTCTTTTTAACCGACATAAAAAAGGAGGACGTTCTCAATTCGACTGTTTCTTAGGTTTCCGTACCTCATTTTTTATATTTGTTACCTCAGAACTGTCGACTGGGTGAACCAATTTTGATGATTTTTTATATTTGAATGCTGGTGCTTTCCGTGTGGTCTCATTTCAATTTGATCCAGTTCTTGAAGTCGTTTTTGTTTTGTTAAAATTTTACTTTACAAGGTAATCTAATGGAAGGAAAAAACAGAAAGCCTGTATGCTGAAGAACCACATACTCACTTTTACAAACACGCACACTCATTATTATAAGGAATTCTAACATCCTTCTAAATAAATATAAATTTAGTACCACAATTTCTTTCGAAAACAAGCCTAAACATAAAAGTAAAGCAAAACCTTAAACAATTATTAACCCGAAAGTTGTAGGCGATTTTATTAGAGAATATTGTTACAATAAACTATAAACGAATTATCAAATGCGTGTTACCAATTAGTAAAGCAATATACCTAACACAGTAACAAAATCAATGACATTTCATTGAGAGTAATGACAATTGTCAAACCGATACTTAACGCGAAACGTATTTATTTAATTACAATCTCATGTACTTACCGACGGTCTTAAATTGACAATGAAAATTGATAACTTCACGACACCTTTAAAACCCGTTCTGGCAGTCGTTCCATATTCGGTTTTGCATCAACTATTGAGGTCTCAGTTATCGGTGGCAATGAATAAAACTTGTACGTAATGACATTCTTTGTTTGTGGTGTCATTTAACATTAAACTTGCTCCAATAAAGTCAAACACATTCACATAATATGTATATACGGCCCTTGAAATCGATCAAGAGAGAACATATACATATCTGAATAAATTAATATCTTACGTTTACCATAGATGTTGAAGTATTGTTCCTATGATAGAAATTTTTAAGTTTGTCTTGAGAAATAGTTTTTCCTAAAGGTTTTTAACATAAATAACCAGTAACTAAGCAATCCATTTCTTCTGTTAAAACCTTTTTGGACTTAACACAAATAACATAACCACGTTGAGTTTTTTTTTATTAACATAAACAAAGGCTTGAAATCCTTAATTCGAACCCAAGAGCAGACATTAAATGTTTATTCGTAAACCTAAATTAGTAATTATAAATCAACAGTAATTGTTTTGCATGTAGTACTTGTAATAGTTATAAAGATAACTAACTAACATTGCATAGTCAACCGACACCTGATCGAAACGAGGGCGACTTAACACCAACAACTAGAATTATATAAATATAATATTGTATAAACTTGTCGAATGTATAATGAGAGGGCAGCAACAAGCAACACGGACTGCAATTAGACTCGGTCTGGCACGCCAGTAACTTTGAATAGTATCTTTTACTTTAATAAAGCCATAGAAGGCGAAGTTAAATGTCACTATGTATAAATATCGCAATTAGTGTATATTTTCAGAGATAAATGCTAGGTAGCAAGAACATATTTATGCTATTTGATTTTATACTACACTTTTTGCGAAAAAGTCAATATTACCACATTTATCTTCGAAGATGGTAATCGAAATATCCTTAATGTTTAGATGATAAAATCACCCTTAATCGTTTGAGACATTCTGGAGAACACGAGAAGGTTTACGAAGGTACAATCCTAATTGTATGATATTGATTGTTCACAGATCATTGTTGCTTGTTTGGCTTTGGCGTGCGGTGCTCATGCATCGCAAGGATGGGCTGGTCCCCCTGCCAACATCGCTCTTTCCCAGGACGGACGCAACATCCTCGACACACCCGAGGTCGCACAGGCGCGTGCCGCTCACCTGTCTGCCTTGAGCCAGGCTGCCAAAAACAACCCCAACCCCCAAGATGACGGCTCTTACAACCCACAATGGGACAATGAGGAGTACTGGCAGAACGCTGGTCAGAACAAATGGAACGCTGCTCCTGCTCACAACCAATGGAACTCTGCCCCCGCCCAGAACCAATGGAACGCTGCTCCCGCCCAAAACCAATGGAACTCCGCTCCCGCTCACAACCAGTGGAACTCTGGCGCACCCGCTCCCGTTGCCGAGCCTGCTCAACAGTGGAACGCTGCTCCCGCTCACAACCAGTGGAACTCTGCCCCCGCTCAAAACCAGTGGGATGCCCCCTCTCAATGGAATGGTGCTCCTTCCTGGCAAGGCGGTAACCATGGCCAGCAGGCCGCTAACATCAGACTAGCCAGCGATGGTTCTGGAATCCTTGACACCCCTGAGGTAGCCGCCGCTCGTGCCGCCCACTTACAAGCTCACTCGCAAGTCGCGCACGCGGCACCCGCACACGCTCCTCAGCAACGCTGGTGAACATCTTCTCTTCTTTTCTCTCTTTCGGGCCCTCTGGACGGGTAGCTCGCCTCGCGCGCTCATGATCACGATAGTGCGCGACAGTTATCCGTCGGGAAGTCTACTTCCTCCTCCGATCTCCTCTTCATTTTAGGACTATTTCAAAGTGCAAGTGCGTCTAGCCTGTTCTGTCTTGTGGCTTTTTTGTTACTTTTATAAGAAATTTATATTGAAAGAACTTTTTGTACATAATAAATAATTGTATGTATGCGTTATTAACGAATTATATAGAACGGAAAATATTTAATGTGTTGTTTAAATAATCACAGCCTCCATGAACCTTTCGTAAGGATTGTAGTTTATCGTACAAGGTCTACAGGTAAAGTATGATACTGAAGAATGTAGAAGTTTATGTTTAAACTTATTATATCTATTGCTTTCATAATTCTTAAAAAATTACCCACACATTATACCACAGAAGATTTAACCATAGCTTGAGACAATACAGTATGAACATGACTGTCAATCAAAGGTAAAATAGAGTTGAACACTTTTAGCGAGAATTTCATCTTAAGTTTTTACAAGCCTAAGAACACTTTAAAAAGGATCTTCCTTTCAGAAAAATATGCTGTTTTCAGAACATTTAATAAAATATTGCAAAGAGAAAAAAAAGAAGTAGATTTTATTTCTTTTTTTTTCTCTTTCTTCTTTTAAAATATAAATGAGAAATTTGAAATGTTTTGTTTCAGTTTTATATATACAATATGCATTTATTATTTCCATGAAACTTGCCAATTTCGAATATATTACTTTTTATTTTAGTCAAAGGAACCTTAACGCAGGTAATTAAAATTATTAATTTTACGTTTGCATTCGGAAGGCAATTTTCAAAATATTTGTGAACATGAAATAAATTTCAAATACAATAGAAAATTTTATGTGTGTACATGGTTATGGTTGCCTCGCAATGCATGTACCATTGTACATGCATTTTGTAGTGTAGTATAACGAAGTTTTTAACATACATAGATGCACGTAGTTCGATAGTTTTTGAGCTGAAACAAAAGTTACGGGCCTAGGTGTTCTCGTAACCATGGCGTGACATACTATGACGAAAGTGCATAGATCTTGAAACAGATAGCACAACTTTGAAATTACCTATGTTTAAATGATAAAACGTGATGCTAATTAACAGTCTTAAACAAACAGTATATTGTCTACTAAACACGTGAACTGGTCGTGCACATTTATTTAATAGAAATTATTTCACACATTTTTAATAACAAAAGGCCCAAGTAAAAAATATAGGTACTAAAAAAATTATCTAATAAATATAATGTTACACAATTCCTCGGTAGGAAATTAAAGGTTCGCTGACTAATTTACGATAGAGCTGAGACTCATAATTACCTGTCTAAGGTAGAACGACAGAAACTGGGAAATGTATAATTTTAACATCGAAAGCTAACGAAGGAGGCGTTGCAAGGTCGATATTTCAAACGATAAAACGCAATCAAACGATTAGTTTGTAAATATTAGCTTTGGGAAATAGGGTCACAAGTGAAAATTTGATGTCTTTTATACTAGACTGGACAGTTTCACACTAGTGATTCATCGATACAGCACGTGCCGCCAGAACACATAATAATGTTGGAATATCCTAACAAAGAATTTGGTATACGACCTCGTAATGCACCTAAGGACATACTTAGAAAGGTAAGTGATGTATAGGTAGCATTCTAGAAATATATTAATAATGTGAAGCATGATAACGTCAAAGAAAGCAGAAGCCATGTATTAATTAATGTTTTAAGACTTTATGCAAACAAAATACAATGGTGGGGTTAATGCTGTAGGCATTCTCTACCAAGGGCAGTGTATTGAGGAAATGTGTGATAAAACGCGCTACATTTTAGTTAAGAATTTGGAATTAAACAAAAAAGGCGCTAAATATTAGAAAATACTATCATACTGTCTTGTTTTACAAGAAGAATTAAATTGAATATAATTGGTTTCATAATTTAACAGCAACGCTATTGGACTCATGGGCACCAAGAACAACCGCCGTGGTATGTTTGGGATTCTACAGAACACAGGAGTAAAAGTGAAGTAGGTATTTATTAGTTCAAACGGAGAATTCTTCCATAGGGACATATAACATACGACGTATGCTACGTATACAACACAAAACTGCGAATTCGCAACGCATCTTAAATATCTCGTTCATACTGCGAGAACTTCCGCTCTAATTCGCATAGTGCATTCGTAGGATGTTACTCACACATATGATGCATATTCATGGGGGTTAGCGGCCAAGACACATTTAATAGAATTAGAAAGGGCACAACGCGTCATCCTTAAAGTCCTTTGTCTACCATTCCTCCACCCTACACAATTGGTCTATAAAATAGCTGACGTGCTTATAGTACGGAAGCTATTTGTTTACCAAACTATACGCAGATATCACGAAGTAACTGTACCACATTTAAAAGTATCAGGAAAAAGGATAGAAAAGTGTCCAGTTGCAAGCGAGTTTGCCCAACGGCACTTAGTCATCTTGCACCAAGACTTTATAACTAATTAAATTTAATATATAACTTGACTATGATTAACTAAAAACTTGAGCAACTTTAAAATAAAACAAATAATTAAATTATGGCTTAATAAACTGGAATTTGATAATGTTGAAAACCTATTACAAATAGTGGAATAATGAAAATTTAAATAATGTCACACACACCATCTACACTCAAATCTTAACACATAGCCTCAAATATCAGTAAATCATACTTCCTCACACACTTATACTCACCCTCACACACAAACATAAACATATTATCTAAATATACAAACCCACACTTAGTTAACTACTGTCTATTATTAAATTATTAAAACTATTTTCTTTATTTATTTGTATCCAGAAATCATTTATATTATTTTTATTTATTGTTTTTATTCTTATCTTATCTTCTAGATAAGTATAAGTATAAGTAATTTCGGATGAAAGATTTGTGGCTCAGTGGCCTCCGCTAAAGTTAATCCAATGCAAAGTTAGGAAACCTTAGGGCTCCGTCCACTAGGATCCAAATAAAAACTTTCAAAAGAATCCCCTGTGGGATCCAAATGGAAATAAAATCCAAAAAGATTTCTTAAGGGATCAGAGTAGGGATGAAAACTCCATACGAATCCCGCAGAGGATCTAAGCAGCGTATTCTAGTGCAGCCGCCACAGCACACTGGTGTGCCGTGGTCATCTGTTGGTGTGCCTCGGAAAAATAGGGTTATCCCACAAACCTACATAGAGGGCTTGAAGAAAAATACTTAGGTATAGAGATATTAATTACGCGAACGCAGGAGGGAGATGTTTTGTTTCGTTCATTCCCGTGTCCCGCTATTGACTCATTTGAATTTTCATTATTGTCTTTTGAGGACATCAAAAAGATTATCTTATCTATCCACTCTAATGCTGTGGAGCATGATGACATTAGAGTAATGCCTACGTCATCCCTCTCCCCAAACAAAGCAGTTCCTCACTTCCTGAACATTTTCACCCTATTTCTATTCTTCCCTAACTGAACATTTTCGCCCTCTTTCTATTATACCCTTCCTGAACATTTTTACCCTATTTCTATTATACCCTTCCTGAACATTTTCGCCCTATTTCTATTCTTCCCTTCCTGAACATTTTCGCTCTATTTCTATTCTTCCCTTTCTGAACATTTACACTCTATTTCGATTTCACCCTTCATGAACATTTTCACCCTATTTCTATTCTTCCCTACCCATCCAAAGTGCTTGAGGTCTGTGCATATAAGCAGCTTTCAAAATTCACTTACAGTCAAGTCTGTTCTGATTTCTGAGGACTTTTTATTTTTTATTCAGTAATCTCTGAAAGCTTTAATATTGTCTGCTACTGCCTAACCATACCTCTAGATAAGAAATATTTAAAGTAACGGAGGAATTTATCAATGAGCATAATTTGGAATAGCATAACTTTTGCAATTTACAACGACCTATTAATGGGATTTGGGTTTTATCTCTTACAACAACAAAAACGAAAAAAGGAACGCCTCAAAACGATCGACGAAGAGATGAGACCGTCTATGCTCCATTAAACAGTAAAATAAAATATTTCAGTTTTAAATGAAATATTTTTTCAGAAATTTAAGTTTAGGTTTGTTGATAAATAATAAATTTTATATAATTTTGTAGACTAATTAGTTTTGTTGATTAATAATAAATGTGAATTAATATTACTTAAAATCTTTTTTTTTATTTATGGTGTACCTCCAAAAAAAAATCAGTTTCCTAGGTGTACCTTGAACCCAAAAAGTTTGCGGAACACTGTTCTAGTGGACGGAGACAATCAAAATAGCAATATCAATTCCCAATTCATTTTCATAAACTTTATGTGATGAATATTCTAAATAAATAAACAATAATCGAGTGTACAAATTTATCGCGGCAAATAGTAGCCTATGTGTTATTCTGATGTATAAGCTATATTACTGTAAAGTTTCATCCAAATCCGTTCAGTACTTTTTGCGTGAAAGAGTAACAAACATTCATCCAAACATCCATCCATCCTTACAAACTTTCGTATTTATAATATTAGTAGGATTATTTATTAAAAATAAAACAAACTTATTTGTCCTCCAAAACTTGGTTGATGGTTTGACTGGGGCTGGAATGCTTTATTCCAATTCACATACCTAACAAGGTCATACAAAACCAAACACATTTTATATATCTAATTAATTACTGTTTTAGTATAATTAATACCTTAATTTTCGTAGAACGAATTTTGATACAATTATACTACATGCACTCGTGTTTTCAAGGTTTTCACAAATAGTTTGAATTCAATTTAATACATATATCAACTGACTGGGAATAAAATATACTATCTTTGGTATGAAAAGTGTATGTATGTATATATATATGTATCAACTGTCCGACAGCTTCAAGTGAGACCTTCAGGATCAGAAAGGAAACAGAACACATTTTTTAATAAAGAGTTGAGGAATTACCTTCAAACGTCTACTCTACACGGGCTTCGATACATCGGGCAGCGAGAACTTACTTGGTGTGAAAGGTAAGTAGAAAATCTATTTGTTTGTAGATTGGTGCGCAAGATCTAATGTTTTCTCTTGTGTGTTGTGTTCCTTACATGGACAAATTCCAGTTTCAACTAAAAGTTAATTTCTAATCTAATGCTTCTTTTTCATACAGAAATTTTCAACTGAAATAAATATTGACATCGTTAATTTGTTTTTAATATTATATACTTATTAATTCACCTCAGTATAAACTGCTTTAAGCTGTTTTTTCGGTAAAGTCGTAGTCTTATATTACAAACTAAGTTTACACTCGTACGAGTATAATTTGGATTTTCGTAAGATTTTTAGAGTGAAAGAAAAGTTCATTAATTCATGCACTTTGCATGCATTTTAATCTGTTTGTTCCCTCCAATTTCTCCAAACTTTTTTCCATATTCTTAATCGAGAAGAAAATGTATATAAGTTACACCAAAACTTTCCAGGATATTTTGGTTGATTGCTGTCATCTGTTCACTACTCTGTACAGGATTCTTTATACAAAATGTTTACTCGAAATGGCGTATGTCACCAATGATAGTAAGTATCAACCCAAAGAACATGGAACTCGACGAATTACCCTTTCCGGCAATTACGATTTGCAATATGAACCAAGCTAAGAAATCAGTGGCTCTGCGTTATTTAAAAGAAGGGTAAGTAACTCATTTATTTGTTCTTATTTATCCTAAAATTTATTCAGTAAATATAATTTAACCCAAGCTCCGAATTCCGGGAGTTTTCAAAGTTGATAGTTTAAAAAAAGGCAAGTATCGCAAGAACACAAAGAACACCCAGACTCAGAAAAGTTTTTCGGGAATTTTGAACATAGGTAGGTAATTGAACAGATTTTGATAAGCTCTTTGCGAATTTCAACTTTTCCAACTAGTAGTTTTGCTGCTCGCGCCACCATTTCCCAATATGGTAGTGTGATAGGCAAAGATACGATCATAAGGAATAACTAAGCACATCAAAATCTGTAAAATTACTAATGTTCAAAACTTTCCAGGTAAAACTATCAAATGACTGGAGTATATTGTTATACTTATTTCATAATCCTGTTCTAAAACTTTTTTAAATATTTATTCATAGAAAACAGTAATAAGTAATTTTAGCATAACACTTCTGACCTTTTCCTTCCGATACCTGGTAAGTGACTGACACTTACAATCCAAATCACGAATGTGGGTATTCTATACTATTCTACAATTTGCCGTGACCCACCCTTTTCCCGATTGAACTGAGAAATGAGCTTGAGGACTAGTTATCCTAATCAGTGAAAATGGTTTTATACGGTGAATTGTTTAACAGTTTTTTTAAAGTCGTAATTCCAGTCGAACCTGCCTGATGATGCCGACACATGGTTCTCCAACAAAGCTAATTCAGTCTCAGTTCTATTTTACATTTGACACGAACGGTATCTCTTCATCAACAACCCATAGCGTCCCACTGCTGGGCTCGAGTCTCCTCTCAGGAGAGAATATCTCTTACTCTAGTTAAATTGTACCAAACATCTCTTCAAAACCAATTTATGTACCTATTGAGAGACAAGCAGCGGGCCTTAAACAGATCATTCAATACTTCGCAATATACAATAAAATTGGTACAAAGATATGATAGTAACACAATATTATAGGATGTGTAATATTTCAGAAACCCTGTTGATAGAAAGCTACTCAGACATTTATGCAGCTCAAGAGAAGACGCGTCACGATTTGAAGACGACATCGCTGGCAGCGCCGACTGGGACCACACCAGACAATTTCTCATCAATGTTAGTAAATGAACATATACAAATATATCTTAACACGGAAGCAAACACATTTATAACTTAGACCATGGAGAAGGTACACCTGCGTATACATATTCGCCTCATTCGTCTCTGAATGTTTCTAGATCTGTAATTGCTTGGTTCAGTTTTAACCTTCGGGGTCGCTCGCAGGTGGTTCGCTTGGAACAGCCATCCTCTGACTGGTGTAATCTTACTGCGGGTGTTCCTCAAAGTGGCGTACTGTCTCCTCTACTCTTCTCTATTTTTATTAATGCTATTATTGAACTCATCTCTTCTCGTTATCATGTATACGCAGACGATTTGCAGCTTTACCGTCATTTAATAAGGTTAATGAGTTCAAAAACGCTGTCACTGCCATCAATAATGGTCTTCAGACCATGGGCAAAATCGTTCGGACTGCTTGTCAGTCCCGCAAAATTTCAGGCTATCATTATTGGTGTCAGGTACATATATAATAGTCTAGATCTCACTTCACACCTACAGCGTCTTATATCTATACTATCGACTTATTCGCCTATTTCGATCGATACGCGCCAGTCCTTCTCTGAATGTGTTCAGAAAGCGAACCAGGGATTATTATTTGTACCTACAATAACCAGACAATATGTATACCTGTATGTATTTACGCATAAATATCGTATATATGTAACTTGTAATATGTATGTATAATATACATTCTATTGTATAAATTAGTATTATTATTTTTCTGATTTCTAAGTACGCATGACTACGCCCTTACATTTCTCTGCTATCTTCTATTCATTCTATTCAGTTTGCTGGAAGAAAACACAATTTTGAGTTACGCAAGCCTTTTACATGAATCTTTCTTGTATTTTTTTCCTACTTATGTGTTTGTGTACAATTAAGAACAAATTAACACACAGAAAACCGGTGTGAAACAGCGCTTGCGCTGTGTTTCACTGAGTTAGTGAGGATACCGGAGGCCCATACCCCAACCCTTCCCCCCTCCTCCTCCCCATCCCCCAAAGGCCGGCATCGCACTTGTGACGCCTCTGTTGTTGCGGGTGTCCATGGACGGAGGTAATCACACACAAGCAACGACGGCCGCACTGTGGGCTCGAGCATTATCATCATGCATAAATATATCACTTCGCCAATAAAATGTGCATAGCGGTTCACATGATCGGTTATACATTGTTCGGTCTAACGCTCACTGTTTAATGGTACCTACCACCGTAAACTATCCACCATAACTAACTTTACCTTCAATGCAGCACTGCGCATAGCGTTATTCTTCAGTCTTCTCTTCTGTATACTTTGTTCCTTCCTTCATTACCATAAAGCATAATTTTATTTTACACTCATCAGTAAAGAGGACGTTGATCTACTGATTACAAGACCAGTTAAGTTTCTCAAGTGCAAAGTTGAAGCGCGCTTTTCGGTGGTCTGCCGTTAATTTCGGTCCATTTGCAGGCTTGTGAAAGAGATTGAAGGAACTAGTTGGTATCAGTCTACGTTCCTTCAATCTTTTTCTAATCGTGGAGTCACTTAATGCTACATTTCTAACAATACGAAGTTGTTGCAGCAGTTGAAAGGCTGGAGGCAAAGGAAAGGAAACTGTTGCAATGAATTGGTCGTCTGGCTCAGATGTAACTTGATTCCTACCCATACCCTGTTGATAACCCAGTTTCCCGATAGCGTTTATACACTCTATGGAGTATGTACCTACAGATCATAAAGCTTAGATGTAGTTTTGCAGCCACAACACTCTAAGCCCAGAAATCAGCAACACCTTCACTTGGGCGGCTTCTGTTGGCGAAGTATCCATGGTTTTTGTTGAAAAAACATTTTATCCATATCCGAAATAATTGTGATTGTAGAATATCACCACCATCACACTTATAAAATCAAAACTAATGTTTTTTCAGATCACACAGCCATGTAAAGAAATGATAGCACAGTGTATTTGGGCATCCAATAGCGAGAGTTGTGAGGATCTTTTTAACGCTCAACTTACGGACGAGGGGCTCTGCTGTACCTTCAATGCCGTCCACCGAAACAAAATGTTCAGGAACCCGTAAGCTATATATTTGAAGCTACTGCTTTTTAATATGGTGTCAAATTAAGAATAGTACCTGGATGACCGAGCTTTGATCGGTATTTTTTTTAATAAATTTAGTGGCGTCCTCACTTGGTACGCCTGGATACTGTTTATTCTTCACCGATGACAGTGCAGTATAATGTAGATAGATGGCGCTAGACGAACATTGATTATCGATAAAGTTGATTGACATTTTCTAAAAATGAATCCTAGCTAGATCGATTTATCGCCCCCGAAACCATTATTCCATGTATAATGTTTAAACTTAAGTATATTCAACACAAATGCAAGTATGTAATAAATTATAATAATAACCTAAATTTCATTAACTAATAGACAATGTGTGTCAATAAATATTAAATGAATAGCTTAATTTGAAAGGAAATAAATATTATTTACAGCAGAGCGTTAAATGACCTAAATATAACATTTCCATCGCCATCAGTTGATTGGACTCCGGAAGATGGATACCCTGCTGATGCACCACCAAACGGTTTTCCATGGAGACCAAAAGGTACATCAATAATTTGAAATGAAATCCCTTAATATGTCCATGATGAAAGAGGTTTGATTTATTAGCAGCTTTTCGATACAGCAGCATAGATCATGACATCGTTAATCGAGTCTTAAAGATGTTCCTGGCAGGAGCTTCTTTACCTATAGTGCAAGGTGTGCGGTGCACCCGGGCGCAATTCATTGAACGGCGTAAACTGACAAATTCTACTTGCTTGAGGGTGTACGCCGCTGGCGGGCTCTTTGATTTTCTGGCGGCTTGCCGCACGTGTGAATGTGACCGTATCTAAGCGAATGGACTATAATGAATATAAATAAGAGACGCCACTGGATCCTGGATGATTACGAATGCATTTTTAACAGTTTTTTTTGAGTTTACAGGAGTTGGCACTCAAAATGGCCTAAGTTTGGTGTTGGATGCTAATATAGACGAATACTATTGCGCATCGACAAAAAGTGCTGGATTCAAGGTATTGTCTGACATCTCATTCCTTCCGCAGCCCAAATATACAATTGTTAAATGAAGTTATGATTAAAAAAAAGGCAGTCATATGAACTGTCGTTAGAAGTGAAAACTTTGGACAATTAACAATTTACATTAGCATGTCGGTGACGTGAGCTATAAGATTTTCTCCTACCAAAAAGTCAACACAGCTGAATGCAGAAGCCAGATATGCTAACTTTTTTTTTTTTTTTTTTTAATTTATTGTCTAATCTAAAATTCATACATGCATACAGTTATCCATTATATACCACACAAACCATCAAGAGTTTATCCGTGGTATACCAGACATCACTCGGTTACAAATAAATTACTTATGTATAAACAATAAATATTATTATATACTTATTTATATTATATTATATATTATATATTTATATATACATATATGTATCTGAGATATATATATAGTTGAGTATCAGCTTGACAGTAAATAGTTTATCAAAACAGTTTTACAATTTTTTTTATTCATCTTGCTACAGGTTTCGATAGGTATGTTGTTCAATATACGGGGCAGCATGTGTTCCCACGTCCGCGTCCCATATACATTGGTACGCTTAGGTATTCTATAAGTAGGTAAGTTTGACAATTGACGTAATGACTCCAATCTTATATTTTTCTTTAATTTAGCAAGGTTGTGGTATTCCTCACCCAGTACACATACGCTCACTTTATCGAAAACATTTAATATTTGACAGTGTTTAAATAGGCCACATTCGTCTTCTTTAAATTTTAATTTAGTTTTTCTAGGTACTATTGTTTTTAAGTCTAACTAAAGTAACTAAAATAATCACTACGCCTTTCTAAAGTATTTTAAAATGTATGTACGTATTGCAGATCTTAATGCACAATCCGGTGGAAACACCGAAGCTTAGAAATCTGGGTGAGATTTATGCGCCAGGCATAGAGGGTCGTATTTCGATATGTCCAAAAATATCGGATTCACAGCCAACTCTTCGCACTATCGATATTAAGAAAAGACTCTGTCTGTTTTCAAGTGAAAAGGAACTAGTATTTTTCAGGTAAGTGTATTGTAGGGTAGGTGATGTATTAAAATTAAGTTAATAAATTCAGAAACACACAACACGTACCTAAATTATTTCTACTCGAATTGTATCCGCTTGCCGAACTTAAAAGTAAGATAGGATTGCTGTGCTGGTGAACAGGATCTATTGGATGTACACTTAGACTTTTAAGAAAAACTGATGAAATTGTCTGTCTGTCATACATACAGCAGAAAACTTAAGTTATGGGTATATTTAAATCGCCGATCGACTCCGCCCGCACGTGAGTCGGACATCGATGTAATAATTTTTCTGGATAATGTAATTATGGTCTATGACATTCACATAATATGGCTTTCTATTGGTAAAAGTATTTTCAAAATCGGTTCCATAGATCACGAGTACCTAAACCTTATCTCGTGTTTTTCATACAGAACGTACACTTTGAAGAACTGCCAAATGGAATGTGAAGCACGAAAAATGTTAGATGTATGCAGATGTGTTTACTATTATATGCCAAGTAAGTATATATTTAATATGGTCGTGAATACATGTTCGTGTACCTAGCTGTTTAGCGGATTAAATATTTTCTAGTTGCGTCCTGTGGGTGTCGCGTCCTAATAACCGACAAGGCCTTTGTGGTCTGTGGACGGTTCCACAGCCCACAGAGTTTGACTAAAGATGACGCAGTTGCGTCATCTTTAGTCGGGTCTGCAAAAACTAAAATGAATATAAATAAATGTAATAAAGAAATAAGATTTATATATTTTTTGAATTTTCACAGAAAATAAAACTACGCCTATCTGCGGGAAGTCTGACGCAAAATGCTACGCTAATATGAGCAAAATCATACCAGGTACAATAAAAATAAAATAAATTTAATTAGGCAATTAAAATACGTTTACATAAATATCGATTTCATAACTTTATTTTTGATACTTTTATGTACAAGTAGCACTACGGTCCTTTACCTATAATATGACATGACAATAAAGGTATATTTTTAAATTACCTAAATAAATCGTACCAGAACTTAAACTAGTTTTCAAACATGTTACAACTACTTAAAACCTTAAGTACTTAGGTACTTAGTAATTTTTAAATAAATCTCAGAAGTAGGTGTTCGAAACCGAACGCAATTGTCGTTTACAATGGCAACACTGAGTTGTCATGTTTCGAAGGTAAAAATGTCATCTATACTAATATATAAAGCTGAAGAGTTTGTTTGTTTGTTTGTTTGAACACGCTAATCTCAGGAACCGCTGGTGCGATTTGAAAAATTATTTCAGTGTTAGATAGCCCATTTATCGAGGAAGGCTATAGGCTATATATCATCACGCTAAGACCAATAGGAGCGGAGCACCAATGAAAAATGTTTCGAAAACGGGGGAAAATTATCATGCTACGGGCAATAGAAGACGCAAACGAGGTTGCGTGGGTCGGCTAGTGTCACTATAAGTTATAAGGTCGATCGAGAACAGTCGAAATATTTGGGCTGACCGTAATTTGGATTGAATTAGAAACCAGAATTGTGAGATTTTTTTTATGTCATTTTAACGGGTGCAAGCGCCCTAAGTTGATTTTCTTATCAGAAGGACAGATTTTCGACTGATCTGGCTTCTGTCCCATGGGCCCACAGAGACTGGTGTAGATTCCTTACTTCGAGGAAGAAGCCTAAAGCCTAAAAAATTAAACAGTAGATATAGTCTAGCAGTAGTAGTCTAATCTGCCTGCAAAAAATGTCATGCTATACCAATTGCAGCAGCTTACGTTTCAATTGTATTTTTCCAACATCCCATGAATACCTTGGTTTATTTAAATACTTTAAAGAGAGACTTACAAAAAATTATAATTTTTGATAGCAGGTCAAGATACGTCGTGTACAGAATGTTTGCCAGCTTGCAACGAGCTGGCATACACCGAACGTTTTAGTTGGGCTCCACTAAAGAACTCGCTTGTAGCTAAGTTGGCACAAAGCCTTGGGAATATTTCACTAGAATATTTTACGTAAGCATTCTTTAAAGCTCACATTTAAATTGCACAGATGGCGTAGTTGTTAAATTGGTCACCTCCCCACTTTCCACTGCGGTGAGTGTTGTCCAGGCTCGAAACAACACGTGTACATACATAAATAAAAGGTACAAAAAGAACATCAAGCTGTTCTTTGTGTCCGTTTCATGTAGGTATATATTTAAAGTCCCCACGCGATATAGGATTTATTCCTAGTGAGGCGTTGTATTTTAAAATTTAAAAAGAATTATACAATTACCGTGAGACCCATAGACGCCTTTCATGACTGTTAAAAAGGTGTCTTTGTCCGCTTTAAGTCCTCACAGACTTATTTTTTTCATGGAATAGGCAGGCAAACGAGCAGTAGTATCGCCTGATGGTAAGCGATTACCGGCGCCAACTCTCTAGCAGCTTGCAGCCCTGTCGAAGGCTGGTGCCGCCGCTGACGTATGTCGTACTAGTAGGTAATGAGCGTTTATACAATTTCTCAATTGATCAGAGAATTATTTTGGAAAATTACTCTAATATTTCTCAATAAATAAGCATAATAGTCCCAAAATGCTTTATTCATAGCATATCATTTGCATATAGTAGATCCTACTAATCCTACTAATATTATAAATGCGAAAGTTTGTAAGGATGGATGGATGTTTGGATCTTTGTTACTCTTTCACGCAAAAACTACTGAACGGATTTGGATGAAACTTTACAGTAATATGGCTTATACATCAGAATAACACATAGGCTACTATTTGCCGCGATAACCGACATATACGCGGGCGGAGCCGCGGGCAACAACTAGTTTAACAATAAAAATAGTAACACTTCATAGTTAATTCATTTTTATAAACTTTCAGAGAAAATATGCTTGTAATACATTTTTATTTCGAAAACAACTCCTTCTTAAGATATACTAAAGACGAAATATTTGGATTAACAGAATTTTTATGTGAGTATAGTTAATCAAAATTACAAATTATTATAGATGTACCTCAGATCCTCAGATCAAATAAAAAAAAGGTTTTTATTTGATCTGAGAGATGTACCTACAATCTTAGGGATTCAATCCTGCTATTCTATTGTTTGTTTGTTTGTTTTACTTCCGCACTTAGCTTCTTGATTGGGTCGTTGTATGTGAGTTTGTCATCTACTCTGTTTCTACTCCAGCCATCCTAGTTCATTCCAGAAGCTCAGCAGCCTTTTCTGGTCACTACATGCTTCGGGGAGTGATGTTGATTGGAGGATGTCCGCCCGTTGATCTGGCACATTTCTACATTCTGTGAGAACGTGCTGCGGCGTTTCTTGCCTCCAGGCATCCTCTGCACAGAGGGCTGCCTGTTGCGCCTATAGTGAATAGGTGCTTGTTCAGGGAACAATGCCCTGTCAGGATACCTGTGACCTTCCAGAGATCGTGCCTTTTTAATCTAATCAGGTTGCGGGCTAGTCTTTTTTATGCCACCGGAACTGCACTTTTTGTTTGCCTGCATCCTTCATTGTTTTTCCATTCTGTTTTGTTTTTTTCTTCGGTTTTGGGTCATGTTTTATTTGGGTTTGGGACAAAGGCAATAGTCGTTCCCGTCCACAAACTGTCGTTTCCGATCCCCTTTTAGCCAATTCATCTGCAGCGTCATTATCCATTGAGTTACTGTGCCCTTTTATCCATTGCAGGGTAATTTTATTTGTGGTTGCAAATGGACTGGAGATTGTCATGACATTCCTTGAGGGCAGAGGTCATCTTGTTGTTTTGCAGAGCTTGAAGCACGGATGCACTGTCAGAGACAATTTTGATGTTTGAGTCTCTCACATCACTGGCTGCAATTGCTTGTTCTGCTTTGATTATGCCAACACATTCTGCTTGGAAGATTGTGTTTAGCTTGTCTAGAGTAGTTGATATCTTGATATTTAAATCGTTCGAGAAGACGCAAGCTCCTGTACTGTTTTGTGTTTTGGAGCCGTCTGTATATATCTTAACTTTGCCGACGCCAGAGCTATCTTTTGTTTCTGCGGATAATTAGATAAAATAACTTCCATCAAAGACATGTTGACATGAGGTTCTGTCCGTGGGTGCCTCGAGGAGTGGAATTTCCTTTAGGATCCCTTGCAGAACTTTTGAGTGTGTTGCTTCTGTGCTTATCTTCCACAATCCGTTTGAACTTAGTCTTAGGGCAGCTGCTATCGCTTCCTGTTGGATGACTAGATCTAGAGGTCTCGAGTTCAAGAGATACTCTAAATTATATTATTTATTATTGCCATTCTATTATAAAACGAAGGAAGTAAAATGACATATAATTATATAGATACATATTCTTCTTACTGTATCTTTGCATTGATGGAGGTTAGCCGTTAGGTCTGCAGTTTCCGTTTATTTTTTTCAGACGAGACAGTTCTTCTACGCTTCAATTTATACATTTTTTATATATGAACCTGCCAAAATGTCTCTCTGTCTGATGGAAAGCCTGAGCAGAATCTAAGCGTAGTAGTACCATACACATTGCGAATGAAGATGATGCAAAAATGCTGCTCGCACACTATGGTGGCCCATTGAGATGCTTTTGCATCTTTGAGCTTCCGGTCTCGCACTCACCAACGAAAGAGGGTAGAACCGGCGTTCTTGCTAAATTAAGCGTGGCTCTACTACCATACTTGAAATATATAGTTATAAATGTCCCCGTTAGTGTGTAAAAACCTTTAGATTACAATTTATCTAGCGGGATTGCAAACTATCGATAGATTTTCAAGTGTGATATACTGCTTATGCGCGTCATATTTTCAACTGTCCCTGATTGGTCGGTTTTACAGTTGGATGTCAATGGTCATAGAGTTAGGTTAGGTTAGAACTTCTTTAATTAATCACAAATTAATTTTAATGTCACAATAATTTTATATAACTAATTTCTTAAGCTGTAGGGTATTTTCAACATGAAAACAATTTACAATCAAAAAAATACTTTACATTCGGTAATAAAGACGAATTAACAGACAAATATGGCGGCGCGGGACATATGCTGTTTAATCAATCAGCACGCGACTTGCGATCCATCGATACCATTTCACAATCTTTCGATTGTTTGCAATCTAGCGAGATAGATTACAATATAACGGTTTTAACAATCTTACGGTAACATACATATTTCCGTTTAGTTCAATAACTTTACTACAGAGGTAAAATTATATTTCAGCAAACACAGGAGGCCTGTTAGGACTTTGCCTGGGTTTCAGTATAATGAGCCTAGTGGAACTGATCTACTACCTAAGCCTAAGAGCTTTGTGCATGACAATCCGGCGACGTCCAAGATTCCCATTCGTCAAATGACTTGATACAGACAAAAGTAGACATGTCTACTATGCTGAAAATAATCTCAATGAGATGACTTTAGAATTAATTTATTCATTCAAAAGTAGTAGTAGTTCTAAGGTAATAACTCATAGTAGTTATTTACGAGTTCTTGAGTAGCAACGCGTCTTGGCAAATATAGTGTAGGACGCTCTCAGGCCAGGTGTAGTGACGATTTGCACACGATGGCTGGCAAAAACTGGACAAGTAATCGCATGGCACAATGGCAATGGCAAGAAGTAGCGTGTAAAAGCTGGTGATGTCCATTACGAAGTAGTTATTTCAATTGTAAACTTAGAATCTAATGGCAATGTTTTAGGAATGTAAATTGCACTATATAATATTACTTATTATATAATTATATTATGTATTATTGTTACTCTTAAAAACAAGTAGGATAATGTTTAAATACGTATGTATAATCTAAACCTATTTAGTAACAAATAGGTTTAGATTTCATTGTGTGAGCATTTAAAATTAAACCGTATGACCGTTCTTGAAGTTTGTTTTTGACATTGTAGTTACCTACCAAGTTGGACAAAATTATTTACATTATTATTTTTATCATTATCAAGGCGAGGCTTCGCACGGAAATCTTTAATATTCTCGTATTTTCTCAACCATGATAAGCATTGCACATACATATAAACCTTTCTCCTTAATCACTCTATCTGTTGCTGAAAACAGCATTGAAATCCGTTGAATAGTTTCAAATATGACTGCCTCGTTGGTCTAGCGGTTGGCGTGTGCGACTGCTGTTCATGAGGTCTCGGGTTCGATTCCCGGGTCGGACCAAATGTTTGTATGATCTACAAATATTTGTTTCGGAGTTTGGCTGTTTTCTATGTATAGTATGTATGTAATTACAAAAAAAAAGTATATGTATTTGTATTAGTTGTCTAGTACCCATAACACAAGCTCTGCTTAGCTTGGAACTAGATGGCGTTGTGTGTTAGATGTCCGAAATATTTATTTATTATTTTATTATTTCTAAATGAACAGACAGCGGAAAGCTGTCATTGCCCATAAAATACAAATAGAGATCAAATTAGAAACAGTAAATTATCTGAAATATCCAAAACTAACTAGGGTCACAAAAATAGTCTACATTTAAATATTCACAATTTTTTCTTTATTTCTACAGAAGTAAAAAATTAACATTTATGAATATCTTATTCATTAAAATGCCGATTTTCATTTTTAGATTTGATAGCACAATATTTCCACCTTTCATATCTATCTTTCTAAATGTTACTTCATCAAATCCAACATAACAATTTCAATAATGTTAAATGCACCCCAATGGAATGAGATCTCACTGATGCAATTTCTTTCCTTCTCAACATAATACAAATTTTGGAGATCATTAGAGATTTCATAATTAAAGAACCTTTGGTTGAGTAAGTTTGGTGGGGTGAGAGATGCGTCACTTTCATAAAAGCAAATATACTATTTTCCTTTATTTGAAAAAGTAATATACATTAGAAACTAGCTGCCCAGAGAGACTTCATTAGACTTCAGTTAGCCTGACGCAATGCAATTAAAAAAAAATGTTTTTATTATTTTGCTCGCAATGTTTACGTTTTTTCTCTTCATAAAAACCTCTGTAGTGTCTCAACGAAAATTAAAAAAAATCGAATTGGTCTATCGGTTTTCGAGATTTATTTCTTAGCAGGGCATTTGGTGATTCATTTTTATTTAAACAGATTACATTGTATTGGTTCAAACAGTCTTGTTTGTAATGTCACACATACTGTTATTCTACGACCTTATTTTACACAAAAAAATACTTCCGTCGTGTTAGAAGTTAGGCAATGATATGAAAGTTCAAAAAATATTAGTTTTTTCCAAGTTTTATACAGGAACCCATTATTTTCTTTGAAGCATCCTGACATCTCTGCCCAAAAATTGGTTACCGAGCAGCTAAATTTTCCTATGATTGCTGTCGAGGGGGGCCCTGTTGTGGTGCTGGTGGAGCAGGGGGCGCAGGCGCGTCTGGAGGCTGTAGGGTACGTGTGCGTCGCCTCGTGTAATGTTGCCACAGCAATATTGCTTGGTCATCCATGAATTTGCATACCTAAAAAAAGTTTGAACTATGTTAGATTACACTTAAAACAGATTTAAAACAGGTTAGTATAATTATGATATTTAATAGGATGGACTCTTGTTCTAAAATGTACATTCGTTCAATTACATTTGAAAAGCAAACTTAGTTAACAAAAAGGGTCGGTAGTCTCACTTTACTCAGAAAGGAATGGATACTCACTAAGCTGAAAGCAGGGCCGTTTTACAGTTAGCAGGTATCAAAGATGGAAAAGAATCATGATAACTACGTCATTTTAGGAAGCCTGAATTTTATATAATACGATTAAGTATAATATTTTAAAATATTTACAATCAACCAGATAGTCTGAGGACGTTGAGCCCCCTAGACTCGTTTAAAGCGTATAGTAACATAACGCCTATGCTACATTTACGTAAGACTTACGCAACATGTGTATTGATTGTTATATAAGTTAGCATAGGCGTTCATACTTCTCAACAATATAGTAAAAATAATAACACCTCAGACTGTGTCTGGCTGATTGGAAACTATTTTAAAATTTTATAATTAACTATATTATACAAAATTCAGGCTTCCTAAAATGATGTAAGTAAGCATGTTTTTTTTCTACCTGTAATACCTGCTAATTGTTAAACGACCCTACTTTTACAGATTACAGATTAGTGAGTATCCATTCCTTTTTGAGTATATTTTAGACAACAAACCCTTAAAATTTCATCTTTCCTAAAACAATGTAAGTCTGGGCTGACTGGGGTCTTCGACTATATTCATATTTATTACAAATTCAGGTCAAAACAGTTTTTATTTAATACTTCCAACACATGCAACTCGTGTGTTAGATGTCCAAAATATTTATTTATTATATTTTTATTAACATACATATTATCTCAATGTAAAATTGTTTACCTTCAGAAAAAAAACAGAGTTAAAAAGATTCTATGTTAACAAAGAATTGTTATAATTCTGACCCATATACATTTTACCAATTTCTTTGACAGGCATACTTATATTTTTACTCTGTGATTAACAATCTAAAAGTTTTAACACCTTGACTTCTCTATTTGACATCATGAGTTTACATTTAGGTACAGAATATCTTCTGAAGACAACATACTGTTCAACCGAGTTATTGAAAAAATCTATATGATATTGCGAACAAATGCTGGATACAACATGACAAATAAAGTTGCATTTATTTACCCCGACTTATTCAATGAACGAGTACTTGGTTACCAACCTGCGCCGAAACACATTCTCTTCTAAATGCTTCATGCTGTAATAACTCCAAGAAGTGAAGACACATTGGATACTTAAGATAGCGGGCGTACTCAGGCTCCCGCCAATACTGTAGATAGTGTATGTAGTTCATAAATGTTTGTTCTTTTAAATATCCTCGTTGAGCCAAAACTGAAAGAATTGGATGAAAGATGATTGTTTATTGATGGTCGTACTAATTAGCATGGATAGGATTCTCTTTTTGAAAGTTGTGAAAAATCACATTTACATAAGCTTGACTAATGTTTTTCATTATTGTTCTGAATATGGTGTGGCAAGCACCAAATGTAATTTGTGCTAAAACTAAATAAAACTGGTGTTTACTATTCGGACTTTCATTTCAATCCTATGCAGTTTTCTACTAAATTTAATTACATTTATCAATTTAGTTTTGTCACATACAACTTGAATTAAAAAAAATATTAATATGAAGCCATAATGCAGAGTCATTAAAATATGCTTTTAAAAGTCACCAAGTGCTTATTTTGTTATTAAAAAGTGGAACGTACATGAAACAGTTTATACTCACAATGGATATAATTAGGATTAGCTAAACATTGAACAAATTCAAGTTCTACTTGAAATCTTATTCTGTTCTGTTCTTCTGTTTCTGGCATTGCTGAAAAAGATTAAATTTGTAAGTTTTCTTAACCATTTTTTTCTTTCAGAAACTGAAAAATGATTATTGTACAAATTTGACTTGTTTACCTTTATTAGCCATCATCTTGAAGGCCGAGAGTGCAAACGCAAACCCATTAAAAACTTTAGATATTTAATATCTTGTCTTACAAAAAAAAATGTAGAAGAAATTCAATACAATAGCACGATATTTTTCCAGTCATTGACAGCAAAACAACATTCGACGTTTAGACAACAGACTATATTGCATCCTGAGGATGATCTGAGGTTATATCATGCTATAAACCAGAGAGCACAACAGGGCACAGAGCACAATGTACACTACACTAGCGCTCGACACTCGAGGTTGTTCGAGGTAGGCGGAGAGTACATTGAGGTGTTAGTTTTGCACGACGGCGACGAATAGTTTGTGTATTTCTTTCCCTCAACATCATGATACTACTCCTTTAAGATAAGGGACATTATACGTTAAGCGGACAACGAAAAGAAAATTTGGTCGTGAATTGTGTAAAAACTCTGCTGGTCGGTTATATACTTCTAGGAGACGTGGATGTGTACACTAGTATACACGTCCACATCACATCATTTTTTTGGTATTATGTTTTATTGCTGACAGGAGCTTTTAAACATTTAACTGATACTTAATATTTGGGTATTTCTCAAGTAACTGATTACTTAGTTGATTTCGGTGGCTGTTTTTTTTTCTTAATTTCGATATATTAGTAAGAAATTCAAACATTATATTTAATTTGTCATAGTGATGATATGGTGCTAATTTCTGATTAATTCTAACTACAAACAAGTCTTTTGAACATCACATTTTTTTTAGTTTCATTTCTGGTTTTGTTTGGAGAGATTTTGGAACATCAGAATTAGCACCAATCAATAATGAATGATCTGCTCTTGGTTGCCGCGACACAAGCCTTGAGCTTAGTGCGGAAACCGCCGATAAGTTTGAACCTGTAAATTGTTTCTGTACAAATAAATAAATAAATAAATAAAATTTGGAAAATATCTCTTATTGGATGTATGGTTACAAAGAAATTTAATTTTTAAAATATGGCGTCCACCGAATCAACTTTATTTTCACCGAAATGAAAAACGTTAACTATGTTTAAATTATTTCCATAGTATTTCTATATTTAAACAAAACTAATAGCGTTAATGGACTTCTGAAGCTTAAAAAAGTGTAGAGTTCCTACTTCATTTCTTAAATCAAAAAAAAGATGGGACCTATATATTTCTCTGTAATTCATATAAGATGTATCAATTACATAAATATTAGTAGTATAATAAATTTACTATCTGGCTCTAGAGTCGGTCTAGCAGTCAAATGTCTATAAAAGGCAACAACGATGCGACGAGGCGCTACCTTTACCAGTTTTTTCCATTTGTTCGCGAACGCCTGTCGAGGGAATGGCTCGAGGTGGATTGGATCACTGCGATAAGATAAGATAAGATTAAAAATTAATGATAGTAAAATTGTAAAAATTAAAAAATGATACACTCCATTTTTAATTAATTGTTTCACTCTCAATTAATAAAACCACTCTAACCCCTAAACTATTGGCGATCACGTTTTAATTTTTTTGTGAATAATTACTACATATAAAGCTTTAATTCGATATAAAACAATAAAATAAAAAATGACAAACTATAGTGTGTTCCTCATTTTTAGGTTTTCATTGCCAAATGGCAAAAACGGAACGAAACTATAAGAACTGTGCTGTTTAAAATTGATAAGTAGCTAAAATAAATAAATAAATATTTCGGACATCTAACACACAACGCCATCTAGTCCCAAGCTAAGCAGATGTATTCTGTGAAGCGCATTAAGATTTTCACACAAAAATAGGAAAGAAAAAACAATATTTTTTCGGGGCTCCCCATACTTAGAAATGAAATAAAAAAAATTTTTTCATCAAATCCATTCGTGTATCTTTGGATACGTCTTAAAATTATATAGTTACTAATTGTTGCCCGCGGCTCCACCCACGTGTATGTCGGTTATCGCGGCAAATATTAGCCTATGTGTTATTCTGATGTATTAGCTATATTACTATAAAGTTTCATCCAAATCCGTTCAGAAGTTTTTGCATGAAGAAGTAACAAACATACACACTCACAAACTTTCGCCTTTATATATTAGTGTGAAGTGTGATGTGATATAGGTAAAAATGATTTAGAGGTTTCTACTATCATTTTTTTTTAAACTGAATAGTTTGCGCGAGAGACACTTCCAAGGTGGTAAAATGTGTCCCCCCTGTAAATTCTAAAATAAGAGAACGATAAAACTAAACAAAAATACATTACCATGCAAACTTCCACCAACAATTGGTTTCAATGAGATCTATTAAGTAGTTTTTTTTTAATACGTCATAAACATAAATCGTAAACCGCAATTGACCTACTAAATAAAATACACTAATATCAACACATCGATCAAAGTTACAACGAACTACAAGAACTTTTATATTATGTTACTTGCTGCTACGGAACCCTTCATGGGCTAGTCCGACTCGCACTTGGCCGCTTTTTATTTCGTTGCCCGCTTGACGTGAAATGACCCGTAGACTCTGTGGCACAGCTTTGGTCATCTATCTACTGGCTTAGAATCTGCTGGATACCATGGGCGTGCGACTCAGAAGAAAAAAATAATCAAATTGTTTAGTTTTTTGTAGCGCCATCTAAACTCTAGCACAGCAAAGCAAATCATTTAAAGAGTACAAAAAAGACGCTAGATGGCGTACAAAACGGCGTGAAATAATTAAATGTATAAAAATCGCACTAGATTAAAAACATATTATCAAAACAAAACTGAAAAAATATATATGGATACAATATATATTTATTTATTAAAATTTTCAAAATTAATACATTAACTTTTTGACCCATAATTTTAATTATTAACAGGCAACATTGGAATTACTAATGTCATCATTTGGTTCGCCAAGATTTGAAAGTTTTTCAAAAAGTTTTCGTTGTAGAGTGAGTGCAATTTGTTATTTTGTTTAAACTTTTGAGACCTCGTTTGTATTACGGACCTTCCAATATCTTCTACCACACGATAACCACAGCTTACAACCCGGATTGAGATCTTGCATCAACGATTTACAACAGCTATTGAATTTGGACCCCGATAACCAACACTTACGATTGACCACGGCTATTGAAAACGAATTTATTTTCTCCTGTGAATAGATTTGTGTTGTAAAGATGCCACGAAGATCGCAATGTGTTTTCGGCTGTCAACAATTCGGTATGTATCCATTTTTTTATTAACATCGCTACCGATAGCCAGTCGCCATTGTATTAGTAGGTATGTTAAATTTTAACCAAAAAGTACATTTAAAATACAACGTTTAACTCCGTAAACCGTATTTTCAGCCCTGACAGATCATTTAAAATGCCCTTTGAAAATTAAGAATTAAATTAACTAAAAAACTTGTGAATTGTAATGCAAACTTTGAATTGTAGGTAATATTTCAAAATCATTCAAATTTTTTCTCGACTTTTAGTAACCTCTTAATGCCATTCTTACACTTCAAATATTTGCGTTTATAACTTTCAAGCGCCATTTAATAAGTATTTTGTTTCTATCACATAACTTTTAATAATACTATTAAAAAAAGATAATTTTTACAAATTCTATTAGTACATATACATACTTTTCAAATTAAAATGTATTCAATTCTAATTCAACTGTCTACAAACTAATAATATTAAAACCAATATTATATTTCTTATATATTTTAAACATATAGCTTTAAAGCTAGAAATAACCGCTGCTTAAAGTCAAATAATCTTTATAACAAAGGTCATTAACACTCTCAAAATAAATGAGTTTGGAAATGGCGTTGCCTTCTAGCTGTAAAATTCGATTACTCCTTATATCAGCTACATATCAGTGAAAGTCACGTCAAAATCAGTCCTGCCATTCCAGAGATTAGCCGGAACAAACAGACAGACAAAAATTGTATAAAATGATATTTTGGTATAAGTACCGTGTATGTATGTATACACATGCATTTACTAAAAAGTTGTTATTTTAATGTTACAAACAGACACTCCAATTTTATTTATTTGTATAGACACATGCTTTAACTACTAGTAATCCAGTGTAACATAATATCTGTTTTCGGTTTTATGTAATGTAGTGTTATATTTTATGTAATGTAGTCTATACTATTATGTAAAGAGGTAAAGTTTGTGCGTTTGTGACGTTGTAGGAGGTAATCTCTGGATCTATTGAACCGATTTTGAAAATTCTTTTACCAATAGAAAGCTACGTGTGCTTTTTTCAGTGACATAGGCTATATAATAACCCGAAAGTAGAAATACTTTTAAGTAGTAGTAAAAAACAGTAATTTAATTATTGTACTATATCTAATTTCAGATGTTTTACATCGATTCCCTATACCAGAGACATCTTTAGAACGGTTTCTGCAATGGAAAGACATAGTGGGACCAAAGTTGCAGGACAAGACCAATGACGATATATATACAAATTATCGTATATGTAATCATCATTTTGAAGGACGCTACTGTTACCCACATAGTAAACGTCTAGCTAGGACTGCTTATCCTACTCTTAAATTAGGTAAGTCTTTATACCTAAAACATATACTATACTCTACATTGTCCCACCATGAAAGCAATTGCACCACTTTTTCATCTGTTAGTACAGGTTGTTTACTTATCTCAGTAATGTTCATCTGCCCCTGCCACATCGATAACATGTTTTAATTAGTAACATTTAAACTTTCGCGTTCCATGATATATTAACAATTATTTTTATGGGAATTAACGCGATCACTTATTATAGGTATTACATACCTCTGATTTGCCTGACGTTTCGACCAGGTTGCACTGGCCGTGGTAACCACTGTTTTACTTCCCATAAAAATAATTGTTAATGTTTTAATTATTTAAAAACATAACAATTTTTAATTGTTTTTTTAGTCGACACCGACTTCAAGCTGAAGTTAGAAAGCTAGCACACATTATATTACGACTTAATTTAATTTATTAGATAATTAAGTCTGTATAAAAATTGTCACATAATCAATAAAAGGTAGTTCATTTTACGCCTTTCAGTGTTTTTTCTGAAAAATTTAATTGATATTCTTATGGAGTCACTTTTTGTAACGAAGTTCCTTATGGCGCGTTTCGAAAAGGGGCTAGACGGAAACAGTGTAACAACACTTTTTGCTATATTAACATTAAGTTGACGTCATAGTGTTGGATACGCAACGTTAAATATAACAAACTGATTGCTAACGTCCATACCATATTGAATACATCGGTTCTCGTCCGATCACCAAATTTAAGCAACATCGGGGATGGTTAGCACTTGGATGGGTAACCGCCTGGGAATACCACGTGATGTTCGCTTTTTGCATGTATTTACAGAAAATATATTGATTTATAGTATATTTTGTACAATTTGATTATTTCTAAAATAATTTGAGTATTTTATGCGCATTTTTATTAGTAGTAGCATATCAAATAGATATATATATATATATATATACACTAGCTGACCCAGAAAACGTTATTGTGCCATAAAAAATATTTAAGGATGGGTCAGCCTTACCATTTAGGGGGATGAAAAATAGATGTTGTCCGATTCTCAGACATACCCCATATGCACACAAAATTTCATTAGAATCGGGTTAGCCGTTTCGGAGGAGCTTAACTACAAACAGCGCGACACGAGAATTTTATTTAATAGATAAACTTCGTTCCATCCGGGTGATCCATGACACCCCACAAGTTTTTTTTCTTAAAAATGTTTTGGTTGCGTAATCTATACTCTATACAAATAAATAAAATTGGAGTGTCTGTTTGTAATATTAAAATAACAGCTTTTAAATCAATGCATATGTATATATACACCATACATATAACAAAAATGTAGTTAAAAAAATTTTTGTCTGTCTGTCTGTTTGTTCCGGGTAATCTTTGGAACGGCTGGACGGATTTTAACGGGACTTTCACTGGCAGGTAGGTAGCTGATGATCCAGGGAGTAATTTAGGCTACTTTTTTGCAACTAACTTTGTCCCGCGGCGTTACTCGCAGTACAACAATAACCGCGGGTAACACCGCGGGGTTCAGCTAGTTGATGATAAAATTGTTTAAGTATCACAAATGACGACGCATAGTTTAGCCTAAAGCCAAGTGAAGGAAGAAAGAAAAATATTTATATTGGCAACAAAAGAAAGTAATCTGGAGTGTCTGTTTGTAATATAAAATAACCGATTTTTACTAAATGCATATGTATACACGGTACAAATACCAAAAATGTATTTCTGTCTGTCGGTCTGTCTGTCTGTCTGTTCGTTCCGGGTAATCTCTGGAACGGGTGGACCAATGAACTTTCACTGATAGGTAGCTGATGATATTGGGAGTACTATTTTTGGACTAGCTTTGTCCCGCGGCGTTACTCGCGGTACGACTTTAACCGCGGGTAACACTGCGGAGTTCAGCTAGTGTAATGATATAAAGGCCTTCGTCGATAACGAAATAATATTTCAAATCTGAAGAGTATTTTCTGTGATTAGTGCTTCCAACCATACAAAGAAAAAACTCTTTAGCTTCATACTATAATAAGAGATTATCTTTCCTCTTTATAATATTAGTGTAGACTAGCTTTTGAGCGCAGCTTCGCCCACGTGTATTTTGTTTATCGCGGTAAAAAGTAACCTATGTCCTTCCGCAAGAATCGAAAATGTCTCCATGTCAAATTTCACTGAAATCGGTGTAACGGTTTACCCGTGAAAGCGGGACAGACAGGCAAAGACATCTTTCGAATTTATAAGATTAATCTGGATACATTATATATATACATTCCGTATTGCAGTGTTGTGAATGTGATCGCTAAACTTTTTATAACTAGGTGATAATACATAATATGTACCTTTCTATCGGTCATTGGCATACCTTGAATTTGGATTTTTGAGATCTAACCAGTGAACTAATCAATTGTAATTAGTGACAATTCACAATCACCAACTTATCAATTCTAGTTATGGAAACTCACTATTAACATCTTATCAATTGCCACCTATGTCTTTCCACAATTAACAAATAAATAAATAAGTATTTCGGACATCTAACACACAACTTCATCTAGTCCCAAGCCAAGCAGAGCTTGTGTTATGGGTACTAGACAACTGATATGAAATCACAGAACAAGAGAATTCTCCTTTTCTGTATATTAAGAAATATATAAATGTATATTTGCTTAACTATAGTTAAGCAATATCTAAACTAGGAACCTCCTAACGTAAGTAGTTCCTGTTTTGTTGGGATTTCGAAAACCATAATAACATTCCCAAGTCTGTGTCGATTCTCTTTTTCTGTAATGTTGAATTGATTATTATTACTAAACTAGCTGAACCCGGCGGTGTTACCCGCGGTTATTGTTGTACTGCGAGTAATGCCGCGCGACAAAGTTAGTCTAAAAAAGTAGCCTAAGTTACTCCCTGGATCATCAGCTACCTGCCAGTGAAAGTCCCATCAAAATCCGTCCAGCCGTTCCAGAGATTACCCGGAACAAACAGACAAAATTTTTTTCAACTACAGTTTTGGTATATGTACCGTGTATACATACATATGTATTGATTAAAAAGCTGTTATTTTAATGTTACAAACAGACACTCCAATTTTATTTATTTGTATAGATAAACATTTAATCTATACAAAAGGGGGTGTACATAAAATAGAATAAAATACAATCCTACTAATATTATAAATGCGAAAGTTTGTAAGGATGGATGGATGTTTGGATGTTTGTTACTCTTTCACGCAAAAACTACTGAACGGATTTGGATGAAACTTTACAGTAATATAGCTTATACATCAGAATAACACATAGGCTACTATTTACCGCGATAACCGACATATACGCGGGCGGAGCCGCGGGCAACAACTAGTATAACATAAAATACTTAAAATAAGAGTGTCTGTTTGTAATATTAAAATAACCGCTTTTTAGTCAATGCATGACGGTACATGTACCATATTAAATAGCATTTTTTACAATTTTTGTCTGTCCGTCTGTTGTTCCGGGTAATCTCTGGAACGGCTGGAGCCAATTTAATGGGACTTTCACTGGTAGATAGCTGATAATCTAAGAAGTAACTTAGTCTACTTGACTTTTTTTATGTTTGTTACCTCGTAACTTTCGACTAGGTGAACCGATTTCGATGATTCTTTTTTTATTTGAAAGCTGGTGCTTCCCGTGTGGTCCTATTTCCATTTGGTCCAGTTCTTGAGGTCGGCTTTTTCTTTTTGTTGAAATTTGTTACCCGCGGCTGTTGTTATACCGCGGGCCTCAGCTAGTACAAAATAGAATGTTTTGGTTTAATTTTTTTTTTTTTTTTTTGTAATTTCTATCTATTTAAACAACTAGCTGACACCCACGCAACCTCGTTTGCGTCGCCTATTGCCCGTAGCGTGATAACTTTCCCCCGTTTTTGTAACATTCTTTATTGGTGCTCCGCTCCTGTAGGTCTTAGCGTGATGACATATCCTTCCTCGATAAATGGGCTATCTAACACTAAAATAATTTTTGAAATCGGACCAGTACTTCCTGAGATTAGCGCATTCAAACAAACAAACTTCTCAGCTTTATATATTAGTATAGATAGTGTAGATATGGGACATCGATTACGAGACGTTGAGTTTATGAAGTAAATATTACAATACAAAAACTTCTTAGGTTTTATAGGTTAGGTTCTTAGCTAATTATTATTATAAACTAGCTGACCTATTCCTATTTCCCTAAAATTTTCGGTTGACATCCGGCTCCTATTGGTCGTAGCGTTTAGTTACACAGCCTAAAACCTTCCTCGCTAAATGGGCTATCCAAAAAAAAAAAGAATTAGCTATATTGGTTCAGCCGTTCCCGCGTGATTTCGTGACCAAGCCAAATAGGGATTCATTTTTACCCGCCTACGGCAAAAGCAAAGGAGGGTTATGATTTTGACAGGCTATGTATGTTCATTTGTTTCCTCATAGCTCGTTAACTACTCTTTAGAACTGGACAAATGAGGTGTCGTTAGAAGCGTCATGATCGTCTGCTGGTTATAGGCTAGGTGACGTGTCACTGAATCTAATGTGGCGCCCTCTAGCCGACGTATAGTACTGTATTAAAAAAATAATTTAAGAGTAATATGCCGTGTTTGGTATCATACGAAAGGGCTTTACTTGTACATTTCAAAAATATATACATTATTAGCATTTTCTAGTGACTTTATCCGTATTTATTCGATAATTGTGATATTTCTATGGTACCTATTTAAAATATACTTTGCAAAGAAATAAATATTATAGTGGCACCAAAACATATTAAATAAAAAAAAGTAAAAGCTAAAACCCAATTACGACAAAAAACGACGCTGAAAAAGCATGAAAAAAGATTCAAAAGCCGTAGTCACGCGCTGTTAGTGTTATGGACTATGGTACATTACCCTACATGGACTACGGCTTTTGAAACTTGTTTCATGCTTTTTCAGCGTCGTTTTTTCTCGTAGTTAGGTTTTGGTTTTTACTTTTTTATTATACATGCAGCTATAAAATTTTACAAAGAAGCAAAAATATTATTAATATTACCTATTACACTAATTTACACGGTTTATATACCCTAGCTGAAAGTTAATAATATATTATTTACTAGCTGAGCATACAAAATTCGTACATAGTATTACATGTAAGTTGATAGCAAATCCAAAGGCATATCCATATTGTAATAAAATTTAGCAAACAATTTGCTGCGCTTACAGACGTCCCCGTTTTGTGTGTGAGCACATACCAGATAAACATGAGCAGTCAATCACACATTGATATCTGCTAGCTGCGATAGCACTACTAACTGGTTTTTTAAATAAATTTGGATGCGTTTTATAATACCAAATACACTTTGTGTGATCCACAAATTGTTGTTCTGAGTCTGGGTGTTCTTTGTGTCTGTTTCATGTATGTTTGTAAAGTCCCCCGTGACACAAGATGTATATTCCTCATGCAGCAGTTTTCTTCCTGTAGAAAAAAGAAATTTGCATGCATCGCTGAATTAAAAGAATCTTGCCGAATTTTGTAAACGATAGGTTTATTAATATTTATGAATATTGGTTATTTTATGTTTATAATTTCCATTTACCTACTAATCAATAACTTTATCACGTGTTCTTTAATGTGACATAGGTTCGGCGCATAAGCAATGTTCACTGATTATGTTTGTTTAACATAAAATGTAATATTAATACTACAGGTTCATCTGCTTCTTCTAGTCAAGACGTACCTGAATCGATGGATATTCACTCAGTGCCACAAACCTTACCCGGATGTTCAGCTCATGTTTCAAATCTTGACCTGACTAACAAAACTGGTAAGATTACACTGGTTTATACTTTAGTGGATTTAAACTGCGTCTACCGTTGATAATCGCGGTAAAAAGTAGACGAGATCTTTTTTCAAGAATCAAATTGTCTTCATACCAAATTTCATTGGTATTGACTGTAACGGCTTGACTGCGAAAGCATAACAGACAGATACAGAACTACTTCCGAATTAATAATATTGAGTTTGCATTTTTTAAATTAAAAAACTTGTCTTATTGGTATGACCAAAGATCTGGAACCTATTATTTTAGTGATATTTATGTGGTTACATAACTAAACAAAATGTTGCTTAATTTTTTTTTTTGTTTTAAATTTTACACCACATTAACCATTAACATAAAGCAATTTAATTTCACCGTTCTAATTTTGTCATTAGTTGTAGCCACACGGGTGGAGTCATGTACGGACTAGTGTTGCATGACATAGGTTTAATGTTTTAATATCAATTTCATAATTGAATTTTCATATGAGAGCATAGTGAGAGAAAAATAAATTAGCAAGTAAAACATATTATTTATTATAATTTTTATGATGTTTTCTTTTTAGGTAATGCCAGTAAAGGAAAGCAGACCAAACGAATAAAAATTATGATGAAGAAAGTTATTAATTTAAAAACAAACTGACGGAGCAAAAGAATCAAGTCAAGGCAGCACAAAAAATGTCTAGAACAAAATTATTTAATAAGGTTATGAAATCTTTGCCTGTTTCCACTCAATTATTTTTGAATATGCAGTTGACTCAGCATTCTAAAAAAAACCGTGGAAGACGGTTTAGCCTTCAGGACAAATTGTTGGCACTTTCAATGTACAAGAAGAGTCCAAAAGGATATTACTTTCTAAGAAAACTTTTTGCCTTGCCATCAAAAAGAACTTTGCAAGATGTCCTTAAAAAAGTAACTTTAAAACCGGGTGTTAATTCCGTAATTTTTGATCAAATGAAAGATACTACTGAAAAGCTAACGACAGAACAACGTTTGTGTGTGTTGATGTTTGATGAAATGGCTATTTCACCATCAATGCACTTTGATCTTCCGTCAGACCAAATCATTGGTTTTGAAGATATGGGATCAGTGCGTACAGAAAATATTGCTGACCATGTGTTAGTGCTTATGATCAAAGGCATAAAAAAAAATTATAAACAGCCTTTATTTTATGGCTTTTGTAGAAGTGCCACAAAGACAGTGATTTTGAAAAATATTTTAAAAAGTGTCATTGAGAAATTGTTCCAAACTGGATTGATAGTTGTGGCAACAGTTTGCGACCAATCTACTACAAATTCAAAAGTAGTGCACGACCTCATTTCTGAAACGAGAGGAGAATATTTAAGAGAAAATAGAGAATTTAAATACAACGCATTTAAAATAAATGGTCATAAAATATTCCCCTTGTTTGATGCCCCACATTTATTAAAGTGCATCAGGAATAATTTTTTGAAAAAGGAATTGAGATTCACTCAGGACGGCAAAATTAAAACTGCAAAGTGGGAACATTTAAAAATGTTATTGGATCTAGATGATGGTGAAGATGAATTGAGGATGTGCAATAAACTTACGGAAGCTCATGTGCTGCCTGACAAGATTCCAAAAATGAAAGTCAAACATGCCGCACAAGTATTTAGTCAACGAGTTTCTGGTGCCCTAAGATTTTGTACAAGTAAGTACTTAGAATATGTGATAGTTAGACAGTAATTACGTTTGTGGCAGCAGAAAGATCGAAAAAAAACAAAATTACTCTAAAATTCATTTATTAACGAAAAATTATAATTTTACCCTAATGAACAATCATTTCACTTCGATGTAGGAATATCGAATAATTCTTCTTACAAAATTGTTTACCTTAAATACTATCGGAAGTCAATAAACGTCGTAGATGCATATATAGAAGTGAAATCAAAGTACAATTGCGGCGTCAGTGGTCCTATTAGAATAGCGCTATGTTATTCAGTTGAAAATTTGACAGATGCTGTATATCTATTGCCGCTATAACAACAAGTACAAAAAAAAAACAAAATTAGTTATCTAATTATTTTTAGAAAACTTCGTACGAGAGTTCGACTCGCACATGACCTGTTTTTTAGACCTATAAATAAATTACCTGTACCACTTGGAAGCTTGTAGCGTTTTGTCTATTAAAACTGACATGTCGTGCTAATTTATACTATTTCTTTTTCAGAAAAAAATCTACTACCTCAAGAGTGTGAAGATACAGCCGATATTTTACTATTATTTGACCAGCTTTTTGACTCTTTTAACGGAGGATCATATAAGAAGAGTTATAAAATTTATAAAAATGCCCTACAACCTAACTCGGAACATTTTGCGTTATGGAACAAATCTGTACCAATTTTAAGGTCCATGGGGTTCAAGACCGAAACAAAAAAAAAAGGTGTAGTAACATTTTCATATGAGAAAGTTCCGTCACTAAAAAATTGGATTCACAATATTCACACAATGAAGGATTTGTGGCAATATCTATCAAAAGAATATGATATTACAAGTTTAATAGCTAGAAATTTAAACCAAGACCCCGTGGAAAACTTTTTTTCGTCTGTGAGGAGCCACGGGGCTAGGAATATAAACCCTACCTGCCTTCAATTTGAAAGTGTATACAAAACACTACTCATAAACAATTTGTGCTCGAATCACTCCTTGGGGGCGAATTGTGAGGAGGACTCTAATGAAATTCTTCATAATTTGGATTATCTACTCCTAAAAAGTCCTCCTCAGCCCTCAGGGAGTAATGAGGTGATAGAAAATTATACTCCAGATATGTTGGCAGGTAGCAGTTCGGAAAATGAACTTGTTATAGAAACAAAAAAATATGTGGCGGGGTTTGTTATAAAAAGGATAAAAATAAATATTTGTAAATCGTGTCATAAATGCAATAACGAACTATGTGATACTACTCCGCCCCAAGCAGATAACTATATTCTTGCGATAGACATAACAAGAAAATCGCTGCAATATCCTTCTGTAAACTTTGTACATTGTGTTACAAATATAGTTAAAATTATAAAAAAACTATCTACAACATTATCCTCAAGAAAGTGGGATAACCAAAAAAATTAAAATTGCCATTCAGAATACAGTGAATTTCGATTTTTTATCATGTGATGAACACCAAGAAAAAGTTAAGACATATGTGTCAAATTTATTAATAAAAATTATTATAAATAGCTGGTGCAATAATGTCAATAAAATATTAAAAGGCAGACATGTTAGAAATATAGACGATAAAATAAAAACTCAAGCATTAGAGTATTATAAAACACACAGGAAAAGTAAGTAGTACGTACTTATAACTAAGTAGGCACTACTTACTCTTCTTTTATTTAAAAATAAACACACAGGATAACTCTTGTGTGTAAACAAATAAGTAAAATTTAAGAGTAAAAAAATTTCAAATCAACGGCTTATCTTAAAGACAACATTCAATGATACTTTATAATATTGTCTAATTTTAATTTGACTTTAACTTGCATTGATTATTATTATTATATTCCTATGTATTAATCTAATTTGTATTGATTCAAGCAATGGTTTTAAAAATTCAAAAGTCAAGCAACCGTATTACTGCAGTTTTTTAATATAATTCTTTAACGCCTGCCAAAGTGACTACTCTGCCTGATGGAAAGCTTGAGTAGACGGTGAAGTAGGCCTTCACCGTTGGTAGAATCTAATGGTGGAGGCCACTTCACTGCGAATGATGACAGTGATCCAAACTATGTTGGCCTAGTAAGATCTTTTTCATGCCTTTTTTGTTTGCATAACTTTGATCGTATTTGTACACCAGTTTTGTTAGAACATGTTGATTATAATCTTTAGAGTCTAAATAATATGTTACATCAATAATATGTATTAATCATGTATTCACACGTGGTTCAACAAATAAACATATCTTTATCGGTAACCGGCTCCTAAAACCGAATGTTTTCTTTTTGTAGACCAAGTGCCAAAAAAAATATAGTCAGATTTTATCATTAAAGCCATACTCCGCTTTTTTTAAATTGAAAACAATTTTTTGCATATATACGAGTTTATCTATACGAGGCTTAGTAGGTTAATTGGTATAATTTAATGAATCAAATATTAAGTGATATTTTAATCCACTCAATTTCCTGATCATAATAAATAATGTATAATAAGTATTGAAAGAATTAATTGCAGAGTAGGCTTCAGTGGTATTTTCATTTTTAAATTGTAACTAAAATCTTATTTTAAGATATCTCTAATTGTGTATTTCAGCAGGACCAAGTGAAAACAAGGTATTTTATAAGCAAATAAATAATTATTAAAAATATATTTGTTTTATTAATGACTGTGAATCCGAATGAAATTAAAAGAAAACAAAAACATTTAGTTGTAGTATATGAATGTACCATCTATTTCAATCGGTTTCATGTTGGTGTAACGAATGGAACTTCAATTTGCCTCGGTACTCAAATAGCAGATAATTATAGCGAATCTGCCGCTTCTGCTTACCGAGATTAATGAGTTCCATTCAATTTACAAAAATATAAAGTTGAAGTAACAGTAGATAAAAATTCAAATTTTGGCGGCACGCTGAGCAGCGCCATCTGATTGTTAGCACGAATAAACATTAACAAAAAAAAGCGAGGTTGCTCATCTATCTCTAGTATATACATTATAATCTATGCTGGATACCTTAGAGCAAAAAGAGTGGCTGCTGAACGGACGGAAAGCGTGATCGGAGTAGAGAGAGAGAGACTGAGTTCGGTTAGAGTCAGTCTCTCTCAAGCAAGCTTCTGATTGGTAGACGCACATACACAAAACATCTACAAAAATAAGGTCTCGCATTCCGAGAGATACACACGTTGACGTCACTACCAGTCAGCATGAAATGAACCAAGAACCAACTAGAACCAGTGACAGCGGTGATGACGTCAGCTTGTTTAACCCACGTGATCACTGTGTCTAGGAATACCATACCTGGCGAAGTATATATTGTAACCATGAGGGGAAACTATATTTATTTATTTTTATCTAAATCTACGAGTAAGCCGCAGGGTTCTCAACTTAGGGGTTTCCCCTCCAAATTTAGGGGAAAAAAATTTGGGATGGGGATTTTTGAGGGTGTTTTTTGGGATTTTTGTATCTTCAAAAATTTACTTTTTTTTATTTCAAATTATGTAAAATAAGGGTGTAATAATATAGGGCCTGGGATAATCTAATCAAGCGAATCATATTATTTTTTATACATAACGGCTTAGCGATATCTAGTGCGATTGCTTGTTACTAAGAGTGCAGAGTTGAATAAAATACGACGCACATTACAGCATGTTGTATTGTTGTTTAACACAATTTTAAACATACTCGTAAGTATTTATGTTTAAACTGCGTTTATGTTTACTACAAATACGTTGATTGTCATTAGTTCATTAGCTTTTTACCTGTTCAATTTATCCTCTCAATACTCAATATCAGCAAGACAAAAAAATATTTTGTCTTATAGATTCACACTAGTAAATGTTTTTTTGGGGGGATTCCCTAGTAATTTGGGATTTTAGGGATTTTAATTGGGTATGTGGGGATTGGGACTAAGGGAGAAAAATTTTTGAGAGGTGGGAACACTGGTAAGAGAATTGGAAACATTGTCATGTCATGTCATTTAGTTCATTTGTTGTCGCGTAAATACCCAAGGTTAGTGTTCACGTAAATACCAGTAATTTCTGTCGAATATAACGTTTCAGTGTACCTTCGTTTGTGATTCGTGATAAAATCTATACATTTTATCTAGTTAGTATAGCCAGGACAAGAAACTTAGAAGAATGTCTGGGTCAGTCTATGTTAATCCCAATCAGTTGTTCGAGAATGACGATGTGGACGATGATGACTTTGTTAATAGCTTCAGGGACAGACTGCCACGCCAACCTGCTAAGCCTGCAACAAGCGCGTACTCTAGTAATAGCCATTTAAGTGCACTGGATCAGCAACGTCAATCTATGGTGCAAAGACAAAAAGAAATCGAACAAAGAACTTTAGACTCTTCTGCTCGCAGTATAGGATTATTGCGAGAATCGGAGACAATCGGTATCGCCACCGCTGAGGAGCTCGTTCGCCAGCGGGAAGTGCTTCAAAATACAAACAAGCGTCTTGAAGAAATAAACACTAACTTAAATTACAGTCAAAAACATTTAAATGGTATAAAGTCTGTGTTTTATGGTCTAAAAAACTATATTTCTGGTAAATCTGATCAAACTCCACCAAGAAGTCAGTCTTCAGCAAGTCAAAGTGCAGGACCAAGCGGTAGCAGGCTGAATGAGACAATAGATAACTTGTGTGATAAAGCCAATGAAGATCACTTTAAATCTCACCCAACAACTCGTCTCTATGACTTAGAGGTCCAACAAAAGGCACCAGTAACAGACAGTCAGCGAGTTAATGAACTTTTGGATGCTAATCTTGATGAGATGGTTAAACATATAACAAGACTCAAAGGCCTTGGTATTGCTTTAGGAGAGGAAATTGAACAACAAACTGACTTAATAGATACAATACAGGACAAAGTTGAAGTAGCTGACATTAAGATTGGAAAGCAAAACAAACAAATGAACAAAATACTTGGCAAATAGTCTCAGATGCATTCCTTTGGTATTCGAACATTATATTGTTATGTAAAATAAGTTAAAATCCTTTCTAAACAGTTAATGGCTCAGGATTTGTTATAATTACGAACTATAATAGTAATTAGTTATAACATCCCTGACATTTGTACAGCGCTGAATCTGTCAGATAATTAGAATTTAATTTTTATACAATTTAGATATGGGCACCACTGTAAACTTAGGTTTAAATTTTCCACATGGGATTAAGTACCTATGTAGTGTTATCTGCTTAGTAATGTTTAGAATTATTATTATATTTAGTCCTGTATAGATGTAGCTACCCACATAAATTTGTCTTGTATTTTTTCTTGTATTATGAATGGTACTGTACATCTGTACACTATCACTGTGAAAGCTCTTAAGTACTGAGTATCCTTCATTGGAATTTAATCAATGTATAAACCATACTATGTTTTAAAATTTCACTTGTTTCATATATTTTCTATTACAGTGAATAAATTATATTGATCATGCTGCTTATAAAAAGTTAAATGTATTTCTTTTGCAAATGTTGATGGTTTTTTAAAATTGATTACATATTATTTAGAAATACAAATGAGGCAATAGCATAGTAATAGCAACAATTTTTCAGTGGTAGAAACGATTTGAAAACATGTAACCGGCATGGTGTCAAGACTTTTGTCTTGACACCATGCCGATGCAAAAGGGAATTCTGTTTTGATTAAAATTCTATTGTAGTATATTATAAAATAGAGAAATATATTAGAGAATTGTTTATTTTATTTGCAATGTTTTATAGTTCAAGGATCAGTTGTTACACATGTGTGCAGTTTAAAGCTAATAATCTTTTTTGTAGTGTTGGTGCACCTGTACACTGAGTTATTAGTGTTTCAAAATGTTATATGTAGCAATATTGTCATGCTTTTTTTTTTAAAAACATGTATTTATTTGCTAAATTTTTTTATGGTGATGTAAGTTTTCATAATAAGTATATTATTTACAATAACTGCTGTAATGCGATAGAGCACCGTAATGAGGTCTTATCAGACCATTAGTTTACACCCATATTTGTGTATCAAATGACCTAATATGTGTAGCCAAATTAGTTAATTAATCACCAAATCCATTGCTTGCAAAAATGTTGTTAAATATGAATATATAATAAAATATGTTAATAAATATTTGTTTGTATTTCATTATGACTTGCTGCGCCCTATGCTATTAGCGAGCTTTTGAATTGAATATTGCTAACATTGCCTTTTGTTCTAAAATATTTATTTTTTCATAGAAGTAGCCATATTGAAATCGGCACACACAACAGCCCTCCAGTATTCTAGAGGGCTGTGCTATCGGCTAATATTTTAGCCACTTTCTACTATGCTGGGTGTTCTCGGTTCAAATAAACCTATAGGACACTGGTCCACAAATTGTTGTTCCGAGTCTGGTTGTTCTTTGTGTCCATTTCATTTATGTTTGTAAAATCCCTTATAACACAGGATATTTATTCCTAATTGGAATTGTCTTTTACAAAAACAGTTTTTTTTGCATATGCATTTTATTTTAACGTATGCACTTAACCCTCTCCTGATAGGAGACCCTAGCCCGGCAGTAGGACTTCATGGGTTGTTGATGAATGCATTTTGTGAAAAGCTGTTAATAAAGAGGCGCGAGTTGCGTGACTATATGTTTGATTAAAATTTTTACAGAAAATCCTATGAGTCATTTTTTCCTCGTTATCAATATGGTTCGATAGTGCCATCCTGTTATAAGCAGTGGTCCGACCGCCGGCAAGAAAACGACTAACTATCGGCGATTTTGTCGCTCAAGAAACGTACAATAATGATAAATTCCGTGTAAACGATAGATATGCATATAATAGTTAATAGTTGCTCTCCGACTGTTCACATTGCCGGCGACGACTCGCTTTACTAGTTTTGTCGCTGAGCGACAAGAGCTTTCAAAGATAAACTCGCTCGCTTGATTTGAAAATACACGTATCAACAAATTCTCAACAACAAATCATTGCAACTCTCATTGTTGCCTAGTTCAGACGACGACGACGATGCTGTATTTTACGATAGAGATATTGTCGGACACATTCAATAAAATACTAATCCATAGTGTCTTGGAATGTGGTTTTGTCGCGACTGCGCGAGTAAGCGCTCATCGCACTTGAACAGTCGCTTAAAGCCCAGCGACAAAACTGTCAAACTACACACTCGCTGCCCGCTGATCGCCAACTCGTTAATAGTTTCTAGTTCATCGTCGGCGGTGGGACCACTGCCTTAAACGCTTAAATGCGCTAATCTCAGGAAATACTACTACGATTTAAAAAATAATTTCAGTGTTAGATAGCTCATTTATCATATATATATATATAGGAAGGTTATATAACACCACGCTAATACCAACAGGAGCGGAACACCAATGAAGAATGTTACTAAAAGGGGGGAAAATTATTACGGTACGGGTAATATGAGACGTAAACGAGGTTGCGTGGGTCAGCTAGTAAACAAATAAATACTAATATGTTTATGCCACTACATTGATGTAAATAATAATACTATGTTTACAAAAGATTACAAGCTTTTTATTAACTTGCAATGTACGTATGTTCGGGTTCGGGTCTAGTACCTCAATTTTAAAGCAGCAGAACAACCAATTTTGCAAGGATAAGTATACAGCGTGCTGCGTGATAATACAATATTAAAATGACATGTAGCTGATCTGATTCTGGACCTGGAAGATGCCCATAGGAACTCTGTAAAGAAAGTACGCAACACCATCGAGTTTGGGCTTATTTGATTCGTCTCGACTTCTTGTTTTCATAGTACCTATCCATTTTAGGGCTTTCCAATAAAAGTTTGTTTTTAATCAATTATTTATTTATGGTTTAATAGGGTAAACAAGCTGATGGATCACTTGATGATAACATGCGTGGTTACTAACATATTTCATGTGATTCATGCAATAAAATAGGTTTAGCTTTACTACAAGAAATAGTAATTAAGATAACCTTGACTACATACTAAATGATAAAGACATGTCCTTTAAGAGCTCTGTCGCATTGCGTTTCGTATGTAACGCACTAACGCACCGACGAAAGAAACGTAAAAACAATAAAAGATGCCCACTATCAGTGGAACACTGTCCGTAGTCGAACACTCCCCCGCCACGTCTCTCGTCCATCGATTCGTTGAAACGTCGCGTAAGAAAACGCAACGCTGTAATGTGCTTTTCACTAAATGTTTACCGATAAAGAGGAAGGATATACAAACAATTATAAAAAAAAATATAACATTTTTTGTAGGCCTGTTACGGCTAATCTCTAGAACTGCCTCGTTGGTCTGCGGTTGTCTCGGGTTCGATTCCTGGGAAGGGCCGAAATTAACGCCGTTGATCCCAGTTGTCATGAACATCAATGACAATGGTTATTGAGAAGTCAGTGCCCTTAAATATTCTGACAAATAGTTCATTCTTCAAATTCAGTTGCACATGATGCCAGTCGCTCAGAGAAAAAACTGATATTCAGGTAAAACCAGTTGAACTAATGGCCAACCTCAAATAATCATGGGAGAAATTAAGGCTAGGAAGAAGAATCTGTGGAATGGCTGTACCAGTTTTGATGGGACTTTGACTCGTACAGCAACTGTAGTAAGGCAAAAAGAATTAAAACCAATAAAATAGTTTTCATAATACCACTGGGTGCAGCTAGTTTAAATTTATAGAAAGGGACATGACGTAAAGCACTAATGAAGCAGAGCTCTTAGTAAAACAAATTTATTCTAACACTTTTTATTCAAGGAAATAATGGTTTGACAATAAGAAGAGGTATTAATCTCAAAACTAATATTCCTCACATAGAAGCACATTAAATACATACAAATAGGGCTGGCGGATGTTACTATACTACACTTAGTAGTAAAAACTCATAAGAGTTGTCTAATAGACCTGGTCAAAGAAAACATTATCAACTACAGTTTCCAATATCATATCATTAGCATCCACATCATGAGATTTCATGTGTTTCTCTAAAACCCGCTTGTTGGATAGTTTCTTATTACATATCTCACAACATACCTCCTTCTTTTCATGAGTTTCTCTATGTGTTTTTAAACCAAACGGAGTAGCGAAACCCTTAAAACAAATATCACACTGATGAGGTCTCTCAACAACATGAGCGTGTGCAATATGCACCAATAGGGAATGTTTCATTGAAAAACTACGATCACAGCCATTGTGAGTACAGGCAAATGGCTTTGGTTTCTCTAGACCAGAGTGAGTCAAGCTATGTGCCCTCAAATATACAGCTCTTGTAAACCTCTTTGGACAATTAGGACATGCAAATGGTTTCTCTCCACTATGGGTCTTATGATGCATCAATAAAGTAGATCGGGCAGTAAAACGCTTGCCACAAGTGACACAAACATATAACTTGCGATTACTGGAATGAGCCACACGGAAATGCTCCTTAAGTGACTGTCTTGATTTGTAAGTTTTATTGCAGAAACCACACTTGAATTGGGCTACATCTCTGTGTGATCGTAAATGTTGGTTCAAGCCCCCTGATGTATAAAATGTTTTACCGCATGTGGAACAGAGATATTTTTTTACATTTGTATGCTTGTTCATATGGTATCTCAAACCATAAAGTCTGGTAAAAGATTTAGTACACATGGTACAAGAATACCTTTTCTCACCTTCAGTTCTAGCTGGTTGTTCTGTGGATGTTATTTCAGTAACGGGTGGTAGTGGAGTCAATTCTTTATTTGTGGATAGTGTGGTGTCGAAATCTAAAGTTGGCTGATTACTAAATAACGGTACGTCATACTCATGGTCTTGATATACGACATTAATATCAATAGAATCAATTTCAGTTCTCTGCAGATTTGTTGGTGATTGTATCATAAGAATTTGTGATAGAGTACTGTTTGCTTTAAGACAGTCTAATTTGAAATTATAAGCAAGTAAAGCTGTAGAAACGCACGAGGCACACATTCCTTGGGGCCAGTTCTCTTCATCGTTGTTCTCTAGGCAATTCAAAAAAACCAAAATATCAATCAATTTAACTTTGTTCACCTCATGTTCTATCAAATCTTGTATATTCATAAACATTGATGTATCTGATTCTATAAGGCAAGTGCGACATATGTTCTTTGTTAAGGGCAAAATTAGATTGGTAAACTCCATTATATATAAGTTATTTTGCAAATATCTCTGATATTATTATTTGCAAAACCATGGCACAAACTTGTAACGTAACATGATGACAGATTGACAGATCAAGATGAAGTAGAAGAAGACCACAGAACTGACAACCGTAGACAACAGACGAACCATCCATCATAATCATAGATTAATGTATTTTGCATGACTGATTTGGCCGGACACTATCCAGTTTGGATAGTGTCCGGCCATGTCTCTCTCTCTACTCAACGTTTTCTGCCCATTCGGCTGCTCTTTCAGATATATATATGCTCTAAGATATCGATTTAAACTTAGAGCATAAATCCTCAAAGGATCTAAATGATGCAAACTCTATTGAATCGACTAAAAAATTACCACTATGCGCCATGCCCTTTGTCTCCAATATCAATGTACTTAGGTATATATATATAACATTTTAATTTAAGCAATGTACTCTCAGTACTCTACTCTGTGACTTGTGATTGTCTCTGTGGAACATACGTCCGATCGGCTTTGCCTTTGACGTTTGAAGTGCGTCGTGGTAAAGCTGAAGTATTTTCAGTTTTGTGATAATTGCAAGATATTTTCATGATTTTAGCGGTACTTTACACAATCAAAAATAAAATAACGAGTGTTGTTACCCATAGAAGGTTGGTTGTGCTTACTAGTAATTTAAAGAATTAATGTGAAAGTTCTAACCTCTATGATCTGGACAACACCTACAATATGTCTATAAATCTAATCTAGGGAATAGTTTATGTAATAGCGACGTTTATTTCTGTTTTAGGTAAAACAGGAATACGAAGCAATCATGAGTAGGTTTTTCGCCACAGGTACAGACTCCGAGTCTGAAAGCTCCAGCGAAGATGAGCCAGTAGTACGCGCCCCAGCGCCTGTGTACACGGTAAGCTCAGTATAATAAGTAATAAACGATAATCAACGTTTTATTAGACTAACAAGACTAATAAAATGTAGGAATAGTATATTATACAACAGTATAATATTATTACATTTGTTACTTCTATATGAAATCATTTAAATATAATTCAATGAAAGGATCATTGCACCCTGTCAAATAGAAATACAAACTACAAGGCACTGCCACTGCAATAAAATTTTATTGTACGCGTAAACATAATTGGTCAACAAAGCATAAGTTATTCAAAATTTTATGGGTTACTAGCTAACTGGTAAAATATCATATAAGTAATAAATAATAAAATAATCTATTGTTTATTACATTATATCAGGGTGGAATTTTGTAATGCCACCTAAAGGGAAAGTACTCTTATTATTGTAGGTAGATAATTTTACTCAAAGAAAACATTACCATATTTTTGATTTTGGAAAATTTGCTTGCCACAATCGTTAATCGCACCGACTAAAAGTAAAAATTACACCCTGTACTTTTATTGCATAAATTGTTAGGGTCAAATATAAGAATGAAATCTCTCTAACAAACTTGATAAATCAAATGAGAGGAAAACCATGACATTAATTATTTTAATTATTTACAAAAAATGGAAAACTATCAGATTAGTTGCTCGAAATGGGCTCTATTTTCTTGGATACACAAATGTATTCTTCTACTTCTCTTTCTGATGTCATTTCACTTAAACATAATGAAATAATCTGTAACTATATGACCTTAGTTCTTGCATCATAATTTTAACATTGCAATCAAATAGTTTATATTGTTATTTTTTTGTTTGAAAGTATAATGTATGACACTTAGATTCTATATTGTGTAATAGAAAAGTATCTCAATAGGTCGCCTTATTGTGGGTCACCATGAGATTGTTGCATTGTCTGCATTTTGCAATGGGTATAGTGATCACCACTCTTGGAGTGACTTGAGTCACTTTTGCAGGCTCATACATATAAGAAAAGTAAGAAATATTTTCAAACACTGGTTTATGAATGTGTTGTATGTATCACATTGTGCAAATATTAAGAAATTTTGGGCTTTTTATTAATACTATCTGTACTAATATGATATTTTTAAATTTATCTCTATCTATTATGCTTTCAAGACTAAATTGATGCACCAATTTCAATGAAATTGGCATGAAGATACTTTGATTCTTGAAGAAGGAGATAGGCTATTCTTTACTGCTAACCAACATACACATGGGCTTCTTTTGTACTTTGGTGACATTAGTTTATTACAATGTTTAGAGGTACAATCAATGGCTGAGAAGGTAGCATTATCCTTGTTTTAGACTAGTAGTTTTTAGAGTTTCGCTACTTTACACATAAACTTTTTGTTGTATAATATGACTTATTCACGATAAAACTATTTAAAAGGTTACTTATACCTTCTATATACCGACGTTTCAACGGGTTATACTGCTCGTGGTCAAGGATTGACCGATGTGAGTTTAACGACTCCTATGGTGATGCGAGCGATGTGCAGTACTACCTGCACTTGTTTGCGTTGTATTTTTTTTATGTGTTGCCTGCCAAAATGACTACTCTGCCTGATGCAAAGCATAAGCAGAGTCCGGCTATACAACAAATACTAGTAAAATTACTTCCAAATAAAATGACCAATGTATACAAATAACTAAAATTGGAGTGTCTGTTTGTAATATTAAAATAACCGCTTTTTACTAAATGCATATGTATGTATACACGGTACACATACCAAAAATACAGTTAAAAACATTTTTGTGTCTGTCTGTCTGTCTGTCTGTTTGTTCAGGGTAATCTCTGGAACGGCTGGACGGATTTTGACGGGACTTTCACTGGCAGGTAGCTGGTGATCCAGGGAGTAACTTAGGCTACTTTTTTTAGACTAACTTTGTCCCGTGGCGTTACTCGCGGTACAACAATAACCGCGGGGTTCAGCTAGTTTATCTATCTATCTATCTATATATATAAAAGAGGAAGGTGACTGACTGACATACCCAGAGATCAACGCACAGCCCAAACCGCTGAACCTAGAATCCTGAAATTTTGCATGTAATTTCTTTATATAACGTGAGTGAGCACTAAGAAAGGATTTTTTGAAATTCCACCCATAAGGGGGTAAATCAGGGGATGAAAGTCTGCGTGAGCGGAGCCGCGTGCAAAAGCTAGTTTTATTATATAACTAGCTAACCCGTCGAACTTCGTACCGCCACATTTACATATCTGTTTCAGCTTCCCACAGGCAGGGTACAGTAGCGGACAAAAAAAATATTTCCCGTTACGTTTTAACTTTTCTTGTACACAAACCTTGTCCTAACAAGAACGAACACATGAAAAAAGAATTATTTAATTTGGTGCAGCCGATCGAAAGTTATGCGCGTATATATATATTCTAGCTGAACGCAGCGGTGTTACCCGCGGTTATTGTTGTACCGCGAGTAACGCCGCGGGACAAAGTTAATCTAAAAGTTTTTTCCAATTTTGTTTGTTGCAATGGACTGGAGATTGTCATAACATTCCTTGATGTTTGAGTCTCTCACATCTCTGACTGCGATTGCTAGTGCTGCTTTGATTATGCCGACACATTCTGCTTGAAAGATTGTGTTTAGCTTGTCTAGAGTAGTTGATATCTTGATATTTAAATCGATCGAGAAGACGTCGGCTCCGGGACCCTTTCGTGTTTTGGAGCCGTCTGTATATATCCTAACTTCGCCAACAGAGAGAGCTATATTTTGTTTCTGTGGAAAGTTGGATATAATAACTTCGATCGAAGACATGTTGACATGAAGTTCTGTCCGTGGATGCCTCGAGAAGTGGGATTTCCTTTAGGATCCGCTGCAGAACTTTTGAGTGTGTTGCTTCTGTGTTTATCTTCCACAGTCCGTTTGATCTTAGTCTTAGGGCAGCGGCTATCGCTTCCTGTTGGATAACCAGATCTAATGCGGCAGATGGAGTAGTTTTCATACATCCTGTAGTTGCTAATGTGGCCAAGGGTTGTAGACTCTGGAGTTTCATTTTAGCTGTGGATAGTTGCATTCTAGGCCACTATACAACTGATCCGTAGGTAATGGAGGTTCTGATACTGCAGTGTATAACCAAAGTGTATCTTTGGGTTAAGACCCCATCTTTTACCAACTAGTCTTCTACACCGATTGAAAGTTATACAAGCCTTTCTTGCCTTTGCTTCGATTTGACTCGCCCGTTCAATCTGTTGTTAGGAATAACACCCAGATATTTTAATTGAATAGACAAGGAGAGATTGGTGTTGAATAAAATAAATAAATAAATATTTCGGACATCTAACACACAACCCAAGCTAAGCAGAGCTTGTGTTATGGGTACTAAGACGACTGATACAAATACATATATACTTTTTTTTTTGTATATACATACATATTATACATAGAAAACACCCAAACTCCGAAACAAATATTTGTAGATCATACAAACACTTGGTCCGACCCGGAAATCGAACCCGAGACCTCATGATCAGCAGTCGCGCAAGCCAACCGCGAGACCAACGAGGCAATAGTTTTGGTAGATTTAGTTCTGGTAACTTCCTTTTGATAGATAATAGAAAAGTATCTCAATTGAAGTCTATTCAGTTCAATAGAATTGAAGAAGATGAGTTCGGGTTTACTGACAGTTTCTGTTCGTCACACCATTCTTATGCAATCTGAAAAGCCAAAAGCATTACCTTACATAACACATTTTCCGCGCTTCCGCATATCAGATTTGTTACCTCGTTTGCATAACAGATAGGATACACTACTGTGTATCCTCGATCATCGATCATTTAGTCTCTTTATGAGACTAAATGATCGATGACTAAGGATCGATACCTTGGGGGCATCCTTTAACTACCCTTGCTCTCATAATAGTTTTTACCGCTGTCTGCAACGCCCTTTTATTTACCAGCTCAGTGATCCAGTCTGTGATGACTGATTCGGCCTTAAATTTTCGAAGGGCGGGGATGATGCTGTTGTGTATAGTTTTATCGAAGGCACGTTCTATACCTATGAAGGCCGCCATTCTTGACTGTTTGTTTGCGGAAACCGACTCAACCTTCTGTACTACCATATGAAGGGCCGACTCTGTTGATCTGCCTTTTCTATATGCATGTTGTTGGGGATGTAGTGGAGTGTTCTTAAGAACTCCATCCCATAGGTGTCTATCCACTAATATATAATAGGATAGGGTCTGGTGATTTGTATCTTAATTTAAAACATACACGGTGGTGGTCAGCAAAGGATGGCTTGCTTGATAATGCCAGCCCTCAATGAGGTTAGCCGCCGTATTTGTTACTAGAGTAATGTCAATAATGGTTTGATATCTGGCACTTACAAAGGTAATCCTATATTACTTCTTATACTTCCAAGAATATGTGTACAAAGGTCCATGAGGATCGATAACGTAGTTTTCGAGTGAAAGCGTAACAAACTTCATTCACATTAATAATAATAGATAAATGATGAAATATAAATAATTGAATCTGGTGGCTTACCCTCGGTGATTGGATACAATCACCGAGGGTAAGCAACGACGGCCCGGTCAGTACCTGATGGTTAATCGCTAGTGGCACTATACCATGAGTGTCTCCGTGATTTGGAGGTCACATTAAGCAGTCGGTCGTGGTTGTTATCACATGATAACAGTCCTGTGCAGCTTAGTTGGAGGCCTATGGACGGCTTAAAATCATCCAACGACAAGATTACTTAGCCACAACATTGTCTTGCCAATCCCCAACGTGCACTCGGCAGTGTGGGGACGTATGACTTTAACCTTCTTCAGAGTTTAATCAATGAAATAATATTTTAAACTATAAAATACATTGGCATATATTACTACAACTTTTAAGATTATAAACATATTTTTGTAGTTTTTTCCCGCGGGTCCGTCCACGTGCATTTCTGTTCTCGCGGTAAAGAGTAGCCTCTGTACTTCCCCAAGAATCAACGCATTTCTCTGCCAAATTTCATTGACATCGGTGCTGCGGTTTAGCCACGAAAGTGTAACAGAGTTACTTTCAAATTTGCATTCAGTGAAAAGCTGTTAATAATTTGAAATTATAGGTATAAGTCGTACATGATAATAATACATAAACATTTTTCTATCACACAGTTTAGTGACGATGAAGAAGAAACAAAACGTGTCGTGCGGTCTGTAAAAGATAAGCGTTATGAGGAAATAAAAGGCAACATCCATCACCTACACAACCATCGCAAGATTAAAGACTTCTCTTCTGCTCTTGCATCTTTTGAAGAACTCCAGAAAGCTTATACTCGGGCCGCACCTGTTGTAGCTAAAGAAGAAAATGGTGTAGCGCCAAGATTCTTTGTGAGGGCCCTCGTTGAATTAGAAGATTGGGTATCTTCTGCTTGGGCCGATCGTGACAGCAGAAAGACTCTGTCAAAAGTCAGCAGTAAAGCATTGACATCGTTGCGGCAAAAGTTAAGGAAGTACACTAAAGACTTTGAAGCTGAAGTTGCTAAATTCCGAGAAGATCCAGATTTGCCAGATGATGATGAAGAACATAAAGGTATCACACATTTTACTTATGTTTATTAATGACTGCCTTAGTGGTGTAGCGTATGCGAGTGCTACGCTGAAGTCTCAGGTTTGATTCCTAGGTCGGACTAAATGTTTATCGAATCTGCAAATACTTGTTTGGGGTTTTCTATCTAAAATATAATCTATTTACAAAAAGAAAGTATATAAGTATTATATCAGCCACTCTATCTTTCGTAGTACAGGATCTGCCTAGTTTGAAACTATTTTTTGATAGTGTTAGTTGTCATATGATTAACTATTTCAGTATAATGCCAATTGTACTTTACTAAATTATTAAAAATCATTTTGTTTAGATTCTTCATCTTCAGATGAATCAGATGATGATGAGGAGAAAGTCAAGGAGAAACCACGCGCTCGTCGCTCACCAGAACCTCCTCGCCGTCCACCACCCCAAGATGACGAATCATCTGATTCCATGGATTGGGGTTCCAGTTCATCTGACTCTAGCGAGAGTTCCGATGACGAAACGCGAGGAGCTACTACCATAAGGGAGCGTTTCTTAAAGAAAAATACTGAGAGAGAAGATGACGAAGAAAAAGACAAGCGCAAAACCAAGATCAGACGTGATAGAACTGTTAAGATCTCAAAGAAAGACCAGGCCGACGATGGTGGTGAATGGGAGACGGTTAAAGGAGGAAAAGGAGCTGCTATTTCTGATAAACCTAAGATGTTTGCTAAGGTATGTAGCCTAAAATAACATCTATATTCCATTGCTCAAGGCAAGCTGTATGTTAATATTAGTGTATTTTATTATTCCTTGACATTATTTCAGGACAGTGACATTGATGCAGCTTTGGTGGTAAAGAAATTAGGAGAAATTAGCGCAGCTCGTGGACGCAAACGTACCGACCGTCGCGCTCAACTAGAACTACTTCATGAGTTGCGTACTGTCGCTGCACAGCATAATTTAGGAGATGCACTACAACTTAAACTCCGTGCTGCTACAGTCGCAGCCCTCTTTGATTACAACCCTAAAGTGTCTGATGCTATGAAACCAGAGTACTGGTCGAGACTTGTTGAAAACGTTGATCAGATGGTTACTCTACTTTTAGGGCATGAAGATATGGTTCTCAGTGAAAATTTCACTGAAGAACAAGAACAGCTCGTGACACCACCTTTCCAAGTTCGTGGTTGTTTACTCACCGCCCTTGAACGACTCGATGATGAGTTCACTAAGTTGTTAAAAGAATGCGATCCACACTCTAATGAATATGTGGAGAAACTAAGAGACGAAGTACGCGTTTCCGCTTTGATCGATCGAGTATGTCAGGTAGTGGAACGTGATGGCACTCCGCAGGAAATCTGCCGTGCTTATCTGCGTAAGATTGACCATCTGTATTACAAGATTGAAAAGGACTTGCCTCCTGGTGAGGAGTCCACCATCAAGAAAATGGAACGCCTCTGCAAATACATTTATGTTCACGACGAGAGTGACAGACTGAGAACTCGTGCAATTCTCTGTCATATCTACCACCATGCGCTTCACGATAACTGGTTCCAAGCTCGGGATCTTCTGTTGATGTCTCATTTACAGGAAAACGTTCAGCACTCTGATCCTAGCACTCAGATTCTATACAATCGTATAATGGCTGGCTTAGGCGTGTGCGCATTCCGTCGTGGCAATGTGAAGGAAGCTCACGGGTGTCTGGCCGAATTAATGATGACCGGCAAACCTAAAGAGTTGCTGGCTCAAGGCTTGCTGCCTCAGCGTCAACACGAACGTTCGAAAGAGCAGGAGAAGATCGAGAAGCAGCGTCAAATGCCATTCCACATGCATATCAACTTGGAACTACTAGAGTGCGTGTATTTGGTGTCTGCTATGTTAATTGAGATCCCTTACATGGCCGCTCACGAATTCGATGCTCGTCGTCGAATGATCAGTAAGACTTTCTACCAGAACTTGCGAGCTAGTGAACGACAGGCATTGGTGGGCCCACCGGAGTCCATGCGGGAGCACGCAGTTGCGGCCGCACGAGCGATGAGACGTGGAGACTGGCGCGCTTGTCTTAACTTTATTGTTAATGAAAAGATGAACGCTAAGGTAAAATCTGCATTACTGTTTTACTTACAATTTCAACATAACATTGTCAGGATGTGATAATATAATCTTACATTTCTTATATAAAAACAGTCTCGCACCAAGATAAATTCTGTGTCGCACCTCGCAGGCATTGTACAAACATACATGAAACAGATACAAAGAATACGAACCCACTCGGAACAAAAGTTTGTGGATAACACAAATTGATTTCCAAGTGGAGATCGGATTCGCAACACTCAGCGCAGTAGGACATAACATGTATTATAAAGAGACTTTCAATTAATTCCAGGTGTGGAATCTGATGCCGGGTGCAGATAATGTACGGGCAATGCTCGGCAGATTAATTCGCGAAGAGTCACTGCGTACCTATCTATTCACGTATGCTCACGTGTACGCTTCTTTGTCGTTGCGCTCACTCGCCGATATGTTCGACATGCCCCGTCAACGCGTCCACTCACTCGTCTCCAAGATGATCATTAACGAAGAATTACTTGCATCACTCGACGACCCTAGCGAATGTGCAATTCTTCATCGTTCTGAACCAACTAGGATGCAGGCTTTGGCTCTACAGCTTGCTGACAAGGTAATAATTACACTATATTATACATATTCGTAAAATAAATTGTAGGACAATAATATCAATCTATATGAATACTACTAGTCGCCCGCGTGTATGTCGGTTATCGCGGCAAATAGTAGCTTATGTGTTATTCTGATGTATGAGCTATATTACTGTAAAGTTTCATCCAAATCCGTTTAGCAGTTTTTGCGTGAAAGAGTAACAAACATCCATCCACCCATACAAACTTTCGCGTTTATAATATTAGTAGGATGAAGCTAAAGAGTTTGTTTGGCTTAATGCACTCATCACGGGAACTATTATTAAAAAAATCTTTATTTTTGGATAGCTTTTTTTCGAGGAGGGCTATAGGCTAGCACCACGACCAAAAGAACCAACGAAAAATTATGCAAAAATGTGGATTTTCCATTTGAGAGACGCAGACAAAATTACGCAGTTCAGCTGCTTCCAACAATATTCATACTCTTGATCTGAATGTAATTGTAATACTTATAATAATTAATAGTTTAAAAAGGTAAACCTTTCCTTCCAAGATTATTAAACATATGTTTTTGTGCAGGTCGGGAACCTAGTCGATTCAAATGAACGCATATTCGAGAAGCAGGGATCGTTCTTCCAACGCGGAGGACAACAGCGTGGTGAAGGACGACAGCGTGAGAGGCCGCGTGAGGGCTGGAACAGGCGTACGCGCAACAGGCGCCGGGACGATGAACGTGGGGACGACTAATCATCTACAATGAGGGCCTGCTGATTGTAGCATACAGCCCGTTTTTTATGTGGCAATTTTGAAAATGTGCAAAAACAGCTGCTAAACTTATAAATCACCTACATGACTAAAATGGGGTAGCATGTATGCTTTGGGTTAAATGGTCCTTATAATTTTATAGTATTTGACTATTTCGGAATCCATGGGTAATTTTTTAAAATATTGATACAGTTAAATTGAAATTTCCCCAACTTATAACTTTAACAGTGCGTCTATATTACAATACATGGATTACATCAATAAAACGTAACATCGTAAGGTATCTTGTTTTATTTTCAACAATGACGGGAATTTCACTGGTAGACAGCTGATGATATAAGGATTAACTTAGGCTATTTCGTTCTAAGACTAGCTTCGCCGTCGCCGCCGGCGTTAGCCGCGGTTGTTATTTTACCGCGCGGTTCAGCCCATAGAGGTAGATTCTTTATTCATAGGTTCAGCCCCTAGAGTTATGTCCAGCCAGTGTCAAATAAAATTGACAGTAAGAAAAGCAAATAAAATACATTACAAAGTTAAAATACCAAACCTTCGAGAATTCTGACCCAAACTGTTTAAAACTTGGTCTTTTCATGTTTAGTGTATTTTTTTCTAATGCCCATTCATCGTATAATTGTCACAAAGTAAAATACTTATGAACAGTTGGCTTAATATTACACTACATATACACACTACATATTGTTAGGAATTAATTACGCGAAGAAATTGACGAAACTAAACACAACATTTCTAGTTTTTATTAGTGATTCGATTTAAAGCTTAGTTTATTTTTAAAAGCAATAACATAAAAGAACCCACAATGTATCTGTATTTTTTTATGGAATTAGAGCTCGGGGCGTTTTCCATTAGATTTTTTTAATTTATTTATTTGTACATAAACAAATTACAGGTTTGAACTTATCGTCGGTTTCTTCACTAAGCTCCAGGCTTGTATCGCGGCAACCAAGACCAGATTTTACATTATTCATTGGTGCTAATTCTTCTGTTCTAAAACCTCTCCACGCAACACCAGAAATCAAACTAAAAATAACTGTTCGTCAAGTCAAACGTTCTCAAGATTGACGAAAAAACATAATTCAGATTTTTGCTTTACCTAGGTAGTAAAGCAACTACAGAAAATAGCACCATAGCATCACTTTCAGAAGGACAGAAAATTGGATGCAAAATAAAAATAGCCTCGGTAATAATGTTGTAATCCATTTTTCGACTTTTTGCCTATTCATGGTATCATGGTACCATAACGTTGTTTGGGATACAGATAAAATCGATCGACAATTTTGCTTCACAGGCATAAACTAGATACTATTTAACTTCAGCCCGTGATATACTTTTACTTTCCTGCTGTTACCACTTTTGTCGGACCAGGTGTAACTTGTTAAATATGCAATATGTTTAATTAAATCTAGGTATATTATATAGGAAAGGTACGTACTTAAATATAGCCAGATACCCTTAACATTAATATAGAATGAGCTTATAAAAAACATCCATGTCTAAAGATGCACGGGCCGATTGGTCATTTTTCTTTGAATAAAAGATTTTACTGTGCCATTGGTAGATCGAAGTGACTCGTAATTTGAAGAAATTAAATTTTGGTTGTTTAAAATCTATGTCTGAGTGATATATTTGCTTAACAAGCAGCATTATGTGGTGCAGCCACCGGATCTCTCTTCAAATCAAGGACTAGTGCCAACGATAACGCCCGCAGAAGTCCAGGTTGCTCTTGGTTACATAAAGAATCGGAAAGCTGTCGGAACCGAAAATATCCTCATCGAGATCTGGAAGTCGCTAGGTCCCCATGATGTGTATCCTGACCAACTTCTTTAACCGCACACTGCTCATTGACAATATCCCAATTCAATGGAGACTGAGTACCTATCATTACTCCAGTCTTTAAAGGAAAGCACTGCTAACTGCAGTTTAAAGGAGTTCCAGAAACCTATATTAATACTATCCGAGGCATGTACCAGGGTTCGGAACACTGATGGTGAGACGAAACCCTTTCATATCACCTTCGGGGTTCAGGAATCTGGCCTCAGTCCGTTTCTGCTTTGCGTGACGTTAGACGTTTTATCGGACAGCATTCGAACACACTGACGATGACAAAGGCAGATCAGTGCGACGTGGGAAGGCGTGGAAAGAGACGCTTGAGGAGGAACGGAGGAAACGGCAGTCTGAATTAAATATAGGTCAAAAGCCTAGGATCTGTATTTCACGTGTCTGGTGACATCAATTGTAACGGCGTCTTTTGTGACCCCCGAAATGCCGGTTAGGTTAAAGGGACATGTGTATAAAACTATAATTGGCTGTCTTCTTACATGGTTGTGAAGCGTGGCCGGTGCCAGAGCAACACAATAAACGGCTGCGCGTCGCTGCCAAAATGACTCTACTCTGCCTGATGGAAAGCATGAGTAGAATCCAAGAGTGGTGGTCACCATACTGCGAATGCAGACAATGCAACAATGCAGCATGGTGACCCACACCATGGCGGGCAAGTGATGCTTCTGCATCATTGGGCCTCCGGTCTCGCACTCACCAACGAAACACGACAGCATGATCGCTGTCATTTTACGTTGATTTTCTGTGCGAGGGTAGTACCGCCCCGGTCGAGCCGGCCCGTTCGTGCTGAAATCAGCGTGGCTCTAATACCTTGAATATGTTGCAGTGGATGTGTAGAGTTATACGCCATAGGATCGCCATGGACACCCGCAACACCAGTGCGTTGCAAGCCTTTGGGGGGTGGGGGTAGGTGTTGGGGTATGGGCCTCCAGTATTCTCACCCACTCGGTGAAACACAACGCAAGCGCTGTTTCACACCGGTTTTCTGTAAGACGGTGGTATCACTCCGGTCGAGCCGTCCCTTGCATGCCGAATACATGGCATATAATGAGTTTACTGTCAAATTTGCAATTAACTTGTATCTTAATAAAAAATATACAAGTTTAAAACTGTTGTTCAAAAAATAATTTATGGATGTACAAGTCATGTTTTAAAACGACCTTGAGATTATGTCGCTTTACGAAACAAATCATATCACAAACGCTTACAGCTACATACTTTTACAAGGATAAAGATTAATATAGATAGAAGACGTCACAATATTAGACTATCAGAGAATACGGAGAATCCATACCTACTCTACGAGTAGTAATATTCATACGTTTAGATGTTTCTGTAAAAAAATATTTAATTAAATATAAGTTGACCAAAAATTAAGAAAATCATAACTTTTTCAATAATAATCCTTAATTATATTATTTTTAAAATCATTTATGAATATTTTTCGTAAAAATATCAAAAGTGTTTTTCATAGTTTCATACCTTATCTAACAACAAAGCAGTAACATAACGCGGCAACTTTTGTTGCTGTTCGTCGTCGAATTTCACAGAGAATTTTCAGCATCTTGCCGTTAAATCCTACTGTAATTTGTGTCTATTGTATAATTATGGTGTTAATGCGGACCCTTGTATAGATTAAAAACTTAAGTTTTTCTAGAATACTTGCGGTAAATCCTAGGTTGGGTGTTTGACAGATTCTAATACAATGGCTGCAACGAGGAGATTACAGAAGGTGAGACATCATTTTTTAGTGACGGAACTGTTTTCCATCTTACGTATACTAGCAGTACTAAATTGCTCTTGTTTAAATTTATAGTCAGCGTCAATGTTTTATAATTATAACCAAAATGTGAACTAAATAATGTAAATTGTAAGAGTGGAAACTTAAGTTTTTGAGAAGTCCATAAAGAATAAATTGCAGCATTTACCATAGTTGCTTTTTAATACGATTATGTTCCAATGGAAAAGACCTAGATCTATCAGCAGTATATTATAAAGTAAATGTTCCAACACTCTTTTCTGCAATAACTGTGTAATAATTGCTATCGACTTTATATTTGCAGGAGCTGAATGATATCAGGCAGTCAGGATTGAAGTCTTTTAGGGACATACAAGTGGATGAGTCCAATATACTGACATGGCAAGGATTAATTGTACCGGTAAGTCATAATCTTCATAAAAAAAAAAAAAAACAAAATATTTGATACTTACTAAAAAATAAGAAGTAATGAATAAATTTGGAAGTTTTCACTCCAAACAGAGCAAGGGGAAAAATAACCCAAAGCTTGGCTAAAATGAGGAGTATTTTGCTGAATCTTTCCACTATGCCTAAATAAGAAAAAGGGTTTGAAACAATAACCGGACTATGTAACAACTATTGAGAAAATTTATATAGCATATGTCACATTAGACTGTGTAGTGGTAGTGCTATAGTGGGACATACAAACACTTCCTTTTGGCCTTGCTGTAGTCAAGTAATAAGGGTTTAGAACTCTTATATAAATGTGGCCTTGTAAATCTGATTTGGCCAAAATTATAAAAGGCTTGACATAATGATAAATGTATTGATTGTCATTATTACACATTACGAAATGTGTGTATGATAACAATATTATCATCTGAATTGATCTAGTATTTACTGATGACTAATGATATTACTCATAATAAACCTATTAGTCACAGTTTTTGCATGACAGTGGCTTAACTTATTTTTACTAAAACATTAGATTGTTTTATGTTCACTTTACTTTATTACAGGACAATTCCCCCTACAACAAGGGTGCTTTCCGCATTGAGATTAATTTTCCAGCGGAATATCCTTTCAAACCACCTAAGATAAGTTTTAAAACAAAGATCTACCATCCAAATATTGATGAGAAAGGTCAAGTGTGTCTGCCTATCATCAGTGCTGAAAACTGGAAGCCTGCCACTAAGACTGATCAAGGTAATAGTAAAACCCTGGTGCAATAATACAACATATTTTATAAGATTTTTTTAGAATTTACCAATTTATTTCATACTAGCCGACCCATGCAACCTCGTTTGCGTCTCCTATTGCCCATAGCGTGATAATTTTCCCCTCTTTTTGTAAGATTATTCATTGTTGATCCGCTCCTGTAGGTCTTAGCGTGATGATATATAGCCTATAGCCTTCCTCGATAAATGGGATATCTAAAACTAAAATAATTTTTCTAATCGGTCCAGCAGTTCCTGAGATTAGCGTGTTCAAACAAACAAGCAAACTCTTCAGCTTTATATATTAGTATAGATTCATTAGTTACTGGGTTTGATTCCTAAGCTAAATCATGTTGATAAAAATAATTATGAAACACTATTACACAATTTAAATGTGGAAATAATGTATTTCAAATGAGTAAAACTGAGAAAGGAGTTTATTGCTGGTCCAACTCCATAGGAAAGGCCTTTTAGAACCACACAACTAGAGTTGTTAATGTAATGTAACATTATGTTAACGAAAATACCTAGACTAAGTTCAAATTAAAGATGGGTAATCACCCGGGTTAAAACCTCATAACCAGTTTTAACCTAATTTTCACCCATTTATAACCCATTTTACTGGGTGAAAATGAAAATTATAATGATACTAAAAACAAAATTCTGAACCTAAAATCCGATGAACTAAAACACAATGCGAAAGATTATGATAAGTTAGATTAATTGGATTCTAGTTGAATCAGAAATATTGTCATAATCTGAAAAATCTAAATTGTTAATGCCAGACAGATGGTTCAGGGCTGGTAGTTTTTTTTTATGCATTAGTAGGTAAACGAGCAGACCTATCACCTGATGGTAAGTGATTACCGCCGCTCATAGACACCCAAAACACCAGAGGAGACACAAGTGCGTTTCCATCATTTTGAGGACAGAGGGGGAGTTTGGGGCAGCTTTAGGGTTGAGTGATGGAGATATTCTACCTGCTGGAAAGCAAGAGTAGAGTTTAAGGGAGGTGGTTACCATTCTCAATCCAAACACGATCAGTGCACCATGATTCCACACATTGGTGAAAGTGATTAGTGCACACTATGGCGGCCTAGTGAGATGAGTTTTAACACCCCATTTAAAGGACCCAGGATCATAATGGGAGGAAAACATGTGCGCTGGTAATGTGTTCCAGGCCCAGTTTTATCCCGAATTACACCGATTTATAACCCATTTTGTTGGGTGAAAATGAAAATTATAAACATGATATTAAAAACAAAATTCTGTACCTAAAATCAGACAGACCTAAAACAAAATCCAACAAATTATGATAAGTTAGTTTAATTGGAATCTCTAGTTGAATCAGAAATATTGTCACAATCTGATAAATCAAAATTGTTAATGCCAGACTAACCATTTTTACCTTTCTTTTCAGGGCTGGTAGTTCATAGTGATATAGATTCCATATTTGTTCTTTTATTGTATGTTTTAATTATTATATTATAATTTTTGTCTAATGGAAGGCATGAGTAGAATGTAGGGGTGACGGTTACAATCCTCAATACGAACGCGGTCAATGCAGCATATTACCCACACTATGGCGACCTAGTGAGATGATATTTCACGGCCCATTTAAAGAACCCTAGATCGTAATGGGAAGAAAATACGCGCGCTGATAATAATGGTTTTGACAGCTCGGCACAGGAAGGAAAAACCGCAACCATAACATGTCTACCACTCTAAAAGGGTGGCACTGTGAAGGAAGGAAGAAGGGGAGATCAATTCGTAGAGGTCCTCAGAACATACCCCATGATAAAGGTGATAGAGAACTCTGTAAAGGCGATAGTCTTCGCAATTGCAGAGACTCAAGGAACTCGGTGGCTTCGGGACTGCCGATGAAACTGACTGTTAACTGTCAAACGGATACTGCCCGGATCCACCGGAAAGATGAGAACAGTAACTTCACGCACCAGTAACCCAGTAACCATCTCACATTGTTTAGTTCACCTAACCTCCTGGAAGCCGCATTAGTGACACTCTCAATGTATACATGCAGCTTGAGGTCACGGCAAATATTCATAGCCAAGATACCGAGTTTATCTTGCAGTGCCAATTGAGTGTTCTAAAAAGTGGTTAGAGGAAGGGAGGACGACTCTTTGGCAGAGAGCGTAAATACCTGTGGTTTCTTAGCGTTAAACAACCCACTAGGCTACCATGGTGCGGGTCGTCATTCTGCAATGTCTGCATTCGCTGTGAGTATGGCGGGCCCCAGTCATGGATTCTATTCAAGCTTTTTTTTATGTGTGAGCCTGCCAAAGTGAGTCTACCCTGCCTGATGGGAAGTTTCCATCAGTTATATACATAGTTTGTTTTTCAAACTTTATTTTTTATTTTACCTTACCTTCATTTAAAAAAAATCACTGGTTTTGTTGGAAATAATAATTATTGTAAATAAAAAGTAATCAGATAAAAAAAATTCGTTGGGCGTAGCGTAAACTGAGTTGACTGGATGGAAACACGGGCCCAATGATTTCATTTTTTGTTTATCGTGAGGAATTTTCCGGGGAACTCTTCGAATTGGTCTCCCCCTTCTCCCTTCCTCTACAAGACAACACTTGCTGGCCTTCGAAGCCACCTTTTTAGAGTGGTGGATGTACGTTATTGTTGCGGTTCTTCCTTCCTGTGCCGAGCGGTCAAAACCTGAAACTCATTACCAACGCACGGGTTTTCCTCCCATTATGATCGCGGGTCCTTTAAACGGGGCGTTAAAACTCATCTCACTAGGGCGCCATGCACTCTGATCATTTTTGCATTGTGGATGGTAACCACCTCCATTAAACTCTACTCATGCTTTCCACCAGGTAGAGTATCCCCATCACTCAACCATAAAGCTACCCCAAACTCCCCCACCGTCACCACAATATCGGCAACGCACTTGTTACGCCTCTTCTGTTGGGGGTGTCTATGGGCGGCGGTAATCGTTTACCATCAGGTGATACGTCTGCTCGTCTGGCATTAACAATTTAAATCTTTCAGATTGTGACAATATTTCTGATTCAATTAGAGATTCCAATTAATCTATCTTATCATAATATTTTGCGTTTTGGTTCGTCGGATTTTAGGTTCAGAATTTTGGTTTTAGTACCATGTTTATAATATTTATTTTCACCCAAAAAAAAATGTGTTAATCAAATCACCCAGTTTTAACCCAATTGGGAAGAATGGGTTTTTACCCATTACCCATCTCTAGTTAAATCCATCCAAATCCAAAGATAGTAGAGCCACGTTGATTTCAGTACGAATGGGCCAGCTCGACCGGGGCGGTACTATCCTCCAATAGAAAATCAACGTAAAATGACACTGCTGTGCTGTTATCTATTGTTGGTGAGTGCGAGACTGGAGGCCCAATGATGCAGAAACATCACTAGGCTGCCATGGTGTGGATCTCCATGCTGCATTGTTGCATAGTGTGCATTCACAATGAGTGTGGTGACCACTCTTTTATTCTGCTTATGCTTTCCATCAGGCAGAGTAGAGTAATTTTGGCAGGCCATATATAAAAAACAAAATAAAAGTAATTGGATTTTATGCATATAAAAATGGTAGACTGGCCTAGTTTCTAAACAGACGACCATTTTGTGTAAGCTTGAAATTCTAAAATTCCAGTCAACATATTTTTAACTAGTTGCATGTCTTCATAACATTGATATAATAGATACAGTGGGTACTCATTTGGCTGGATACTTAAATATTAAGGCCACCTTAAAGGCAGCCTATCTGGACGTTTACTAGTGTCAATTGTTGGAAGTAGTGCACGACAAATAGCCTCTGTTAAAATAGACAAGTTTAAATCTAAAATGATTTTGTTTAAGTTTCATTCTGAGAAGTATTTTATTTTTTCTGACTTTCGGAGGGAGGGACAATGAAGCTGCAAGAGTGCTGATGCCATTGGAACTCATATATGACATACAACACATAATACATGTGTTGCATGAAATCATTGAGTAATCTTTACTATAACAATAATTATTTTTATGGGAATTAACGCGATCACTTATACTACATACCTCTGATTTGCCTGACGTTTCGACCAGGGTGCACTGGCCGTCGTCACAGGCTAACTGGCTCAGTGGCGCATCTTGACTAGCTGCTAAAGAAGTGGAAGTGAGGAGATTTCGTTGGATTATTGTCATCATCATCTTCTTAGCCTTTATTATTCCCAAGATTTGGGGGCTACCAGTTCAACCGGTTTGATTACCTGAATATCAGTTTTTACACAGAGCGACTTCCGCAACCCTGAGGGTTAACTGAATTCGAAAGTTGAACTAGTGTAACATTGCATTTCGCACTGTTACTGTGATCTCGTATTGATACACATAACCTCTTCGTATTGTTTACGTTTTTCGGTGCAACGATTGTTTTGGCGTGTTAAGTTTATTTTTTGACAGTTGTCAATTTGATGCTCTGCAAACTTCAAAGGTTGGCAACACGTTTGTGATTTTTTAGCCGAGTTTTAATCGATATATTTGATAGTTGTCAGGATTGGCTCTATGGTAATTTTGGTGGCTTTCATTTTTTCTTCTTAGTGACATGGTGAAGTTCACATTATTTTTTAATTGAGAGTTTGTTTATAATCCGTTGCCATTTCTACAATCACATGGGTATATCACCTAGTGACTTGACGGATTGTTTTATTTTGAATTAGTTATAGTTACTTTCGTAAGTTTATTTGAGAAAACCATGTTTTAAGAAACTTTTTCTTTGAAGCGAGTTTCATTTACATTTCTATTTGTTCTAGCGAGAGCGGGGTTTAATTTTATTTTTATCTTGTTACATTAAGTTTCAGTTTATTAGTTAACTAGCCATTTTCTCTTAACTTTACTTTTAATTCCTTTGATGGCAAGTGGAAGTTGTTTTGATTGTAAAGCCATTAATGTAGTTAAATCGTTGAACTTTGTTCATGGTTAGGATTTATTGGATTCAATTCTAGTTAAAGTTAAAAATTCTTTAAATCTACGTCAATTACCATGCTATGAAGGCGAGCCGATTTGCGGCCTAGAGTTCAGCCTGGCCATCCTTCAAGCCGTCAAACAAAATTATTTAAATTAAGGTAAAAGATTGCAATAACAACATAAACAGAACCATATTAAGACATATTTCGTTAAACTAACTTGAAATTATAAATTATCTTTGTTATTAGACCTTATCCTAATATAATCATTTAACATACGATTCTTTCAATGGCTTCCCCCCACCCTAAATTAAGGGTTCAACGCTGACCGAGTTATTCCAGGTATTATTTATTGTTATTCGATTTATTTGTTTCTTAGGCGGGCACCTGGCACCCGAGAATATTGCGTTTTTTTTATTAGATTTTTGTGGTGCCAGACCAGTTTATTTTTATTGTATTTAACATCCCGTAGCAATATTATATATTGCTACGGGATGTTAAATATACACATTATATATAATATAATATACACTAGTTATCAATACATTTATATATATATTGACTCACCTTAAGTTGAGTTGTAATTGAGGATACTCTCTTCCCAATAAAGATTACCATAAAAGTTCATGACAGCCGGGACCGACATCTTAACGGAAACACCGCCTTCCATACTCCGGACTGGTATTAAGAATTTCTTGTAAGAAAAACCCAACAGCAGTCTGACCCGAGAATCGAACATGAGACCTCTGCACTGTCTTGGTCTGCAGACGCTTACGCTAACCACTAGGCCAAGGAGGCAGTAAAAGGATCTTTGTCGTCATCATCATGAACTTTTAATACTTCTATCGTTTTTATAAATACAGTAAGTCATACAGCCAAGTAATTCAACTTACTGTAGGTATGACAACAGGGGCAGAATATCGCAATACTGGACACAAGTCTCTCCTTCCAAAGAACCTTACATGGTACATAATTAATTTCTATTTTATCTTTATTCAGTTATTCAAGCACTTGTGGCCCTCGTCAACGACCCTGAGCCAGAACATCCGCTGCGTGCTGAACTGGCAGAAGAGTTCCTCAAGGATAGGAAGAAGTTCACGAAAAATGCGGAGGAGTTCACTAAAAAACACAGTGAAAAACGGCCCTCAGACTAAACTTACTAAGGGATCATTGATATGAAGCTTGTACTTACAGCGTTACAGTTTAAGTATGGTGTATAAGTGTGAGTAAGTTATTTAATGTGCATTTATTTTCCCATAAAGTATTAAATAATAACACCTTTTGAAATAGTTGGGATATTCGAAGAGATAAACTGTACTGCTGGAAGTGCAATCTAACTAGCATTTGATTTACAACAGGTACTAGCTTTCACCTTGCTTGCAATAAATACATAAGCACGTAAATGAATTTAGGTAAATAGAAGTCGGCAATGTTAAAGCTTGAGTGTTTAGACTTTCTGTATTAATTTGTGCAACATTTTTTCCTTCTCAATGAAATAGTTTGCATTGTCTTAATCAATAACTTCCGCACTGAAATTAATTACTGCGATTTTGTGCCTAAAGACAGGTTGCTTTGTCTATTAAATGTCGTATGTATGTAAACTATTGCTCTGTAAATAAACAGATAGAGAACTACGAGTGTTATTCAAGTCCAACCTATGAGTTTAACCTTTTGAACAAATTGTAAAGCAGTGATAATATATTGTGCTTATTTTAACATTATTTAACGTATTGGCTAGAAATGTTGTAATTTTATTGATTTTAAATCTATCCCTTTTATAAAAAAGTTCTTCATCACAGCTGGTGACTGGCTTGCATCAACATAAGAATCGTATGAAAACAAGACTCTTAAAAGTAATATTATGTTTAATTTCATGTCAATGTTACTTAGTAACAAAAATATATTTTTTTCCAATTATTACTTTGTTTTAATGTTAAAAAATATCGTTGATTTATCTCTTCTGACGATATAGTTCAGATGAAACTATATGGTTTACAAAAAGAAACTGATTTTGTTATTACTATTATGTAATGTACTGCACAGTTGGCCTAGTGGTTTAAGCGGCAGCTGTCTGTTACGTCAACTTTTGTGGGTTCAAATCCATGGGACAACACTTTGTTTGATCCACAAATTGTTGCCGAGTCTTTGTGTCCGTTTCATATATGTTTGTAAAGTCCCTCTTGTTATTAACTAAATCACTCGTTAGTCGCCCTAGAAAATATAATACATAGAAACCCCTAGAACAAGTTATCTAGCGTTGAAAATCGGAGTTATTAATCATAACCTCCACAGTCGTGCGCTACCTGTCACTAGATGGCACTGTCCTCAATTCTTTCGAATCATCCAGACCATTCGAGACCAATTTACATTAATGGCGCAACAATATAAAATAGCCTTTGTTACGGAGCCATTATTACGGATCTATTCATCATTCATAAAAATTGGTTCAGTACTTAAGATGCTATGGTGGATGTTGGAACATACAAACATTTATAGACTGCCAAAAATATTACCCTTCCATTTTGATTTCGACGTAGTCGCAGTCCTGGATTTATAAATAGGCCGTATAGGCCGCGGCCTAGGGGCGGCAGATTTCAGAGGAGAGTTACTTGATTTCAGAGGATAAAAGTTAAACACATTCAATGGTATTTTCATGGTGTTTTATACTTAAAAAAATATACAGAAAGTCATTCCTATCGAAACCTATATTATCGCGTGAGTGATAGTGGATAGATGAGAGCAGCGAGGCGGGCGGGCGGCAGTGGCAACGTAACAGCCCCTGCTTCTTGCCAGCACTCTCCGAGCCGTCTGCGCCCGACGCGACGCCCAACGCCCGCGCCAATGTTTTGGTTTGCAAGCATTGATCGCATACGCACGTAACACTCTCATCGTCTTGTCTTTGAATACTTACATTACTTACCTAAACAAAATACGTAACGACTACTGAATAAAAAATCACAGTGATTCTCAATATACTTTGTTGATAAGCTTCAGTTTCATTGACATAGGTAAGTGCTACTACACAGTAGTGTGCTAACTCTAATATATTTTGTCATTAACACTCCTTAAATTACTTAAATGAAAATGAAATTGGTCCCTCGTTAAAATGAAAGATATTTTCACATTGGTGGTTTATTTAGGTATGTATTTCTACATTTTTATATTATTTTGATTCCGACGTTTCGGTTGCTTTTGTGCTTTACAGCTTCCGTGGTTGCGGTAACTTCGCGAAAATGTAGAAATACTTATTATGTATTTCCGTATGTATTACACTTTATGTAAACCGCAATTTAAACCGTTAAAGTATCTTTCACTTTAATGACTTTGGCCAGCCAAACCAAAGAAATAAGTAGCTCAGAAAATTGAAGACTGATTGACCTGGATGTTCTAGGCGCGGTAACTGAAATAGTTCGGCAAGCACAATAATATACCTACATCTAAGGTGTAGTAGGTGTAGGTTATTGTGGAGCCTTTTTTTTAGTAGACAGTATTATATTTTCTTATGTATACTAATATATAAAGCTGAAGAGTTTGTTTGTTTGTTTGAAAGCGCTAATCTCAGGAACCGCTGGTCTGATTTGAAAAATTTGGATTTGGATAGTCTATTTGTCGAGGAAGGCTATAAGATATATATCATCACGCTACTACTAGCCGACCCACGCAACCTCGTTTGCGTCTCCTATTGCCCGTAGCGTGATAATTTTCCCCCCTTTTGTAACATTCTCCTTTGGTGCTCTGCTCCTGTAGGGATTGGCGTGAAGATATATATCCAATAGCCTTCCACGATAAATGGACTTTGTAACAGTGAAAAAAATTTTCAAATCAGACCAGTAGTTCCTGAGATTAACGCGTTCAAACAAAAAAACTCTTCAGCTTTATATATATTAGTATAGATTGTGTTATTTTTACAGATTTAAAACTATAACATATAGCTTTCTCAAACTGTCGAAAAATTAGTGATAGAAGGAAGAGACAGTGGCGCTGAGTACAGGAAAAAGGCCAAAATAGAAAAAGATGAACAAGAACATGCACTTCAGAAGACCAGAAAATAGAAGCTTTTTTAAAAGTGAAAACAGCAGCGACAGTTTACGTATTGCTCAAGCGAACTCGAGGACTAGTAGTAGTAAGGAAAATCTAGCAGTCGTAGTAAGAAAATGGACTGCAAATTGTTCTGTAGAAAGAAGTTTTTCCTGCTTAAAACGCGTGAAAAACTATCAAAGGTCTTCATTGTCTTAAGAAAAAATGAAATCTCTAGCTCTGCTCTACATAGAAGCAGAGATAATGGACTCCATAAACTGTGATGATATTATAGATGATTTTGCTATTAAAAATCCCGTAAAAAATTGTATAAATTGTTTCCTTTTTACGGTCTTTCATAATGACTAATTCATTCGTTTGTTTAATTTTAAGGCCTTCTTTACTAAAATGGGAAAACTATTATTTTAGAAAAATATGTACATGAGGCGGCGGAAATAAAGTGGCCTACACTCATAAAAAAAATATAAATCCGGCACTGCGTAGTCGAGTAAAAACAAGTTCAAGAATGTTAATATTTGATTTATTCATCGAAATCATAAACATGGGATTTGTCCACAATTTTACTCTTGTGGTTCATTTGGTCTTGAGCATGCATTTCTCTGTTGTCAGTACCAATTTTGGTCTTTGTATGTTTATCTTCCCTATATATTTTCTTAGAATCAAGTTTCAATGTCTCCTTAGCATTTTCTATTTCAGTTTTTAATCTTTTGGCAACTGGTTCTGCATGACTCGATGTTCCCAAATATTTTTCTAGGTTTCCTAAAACATTGAAACTATCTTTTATAATGCATATTTCAGTTCTAAAAATAATGGAGTAAAGATACAATCAAATTATACAGTTTAAGTAATGTTATAAAGGTATATGACATTAATTCAAAAAGTATTTAAATGATACAAAATCAATAGTGAACTACATCAAAGATAACAAGATTATATGATCGATCACCTGTCAAGGAAGGCAAAATAGATATTCTAAATCAATTATTAACACAAAATGTCTCCAATCGATTCGTTTTTTATACATACAATTTTAAGTTTATTATCTTATAGAATCGAAATATCGTAATTCTTAATTCATACAACCGTTCGTAACAAGGTGAACTTTAATCTGCGATTGATAAGACATTTTGATTTTCCTCAATCATACAACACGCCTTTTGGTGTCGTGTGTGATTACTAACGCTAACTACTAAGCCGGAGGTCGGGGGTTCGATTCCCATGCAGTAAAAATATTATATATTATATGCATGGAATGTATCTTTCAAGGTGCCGACTGACCTAAAACATTTCGGCGTAACGTAACATTCGTGGCGAGCGTTAAACGTTACGGTGTACCGGATGGAGCACGCGCCGCTCGCAACGAACGAGCAGCTCGACTCGCTGGACTGACCTATAACATTGCGTCGTACCGTTACGTTACGCCGAAATGTTTACGGTTACGTTACGTTACGGTTGAGGTCAGTCGGCACCTTAACATGATCTGCACATAATTATTTCGGAGTTTATGTGTTTTCTATATATAATATGTGTGTATTTACAAAAAAATAATATAATTATGTATTTACATCAGTTGGCTAGTACCCATAACACAAGCTCTGCTTAGTTTGGGACTAGATGGCGTTGTGTGTTAGATGTCCCAAATATTTAATTATTATTTGTTGTCTATAGTTATAAATTAATATTTCAAAAGGAACACATAGATGTGTGAAGTGATTATTAGGTATTATATATGCTCTCTCTCTCTCTCTCTCACCTTTAATTGTACTAATGCAGTCTTCAATATGACAACTCTTATTGTTATCCTTAGTTAATGTTTTATCAATGTCTATAATGTAAGTAGGACCGTAATCTGGCCAGTAAACATGTTCTGGTATCTGCTCATCTAGTTTAACTCCAGCAACCATAGCCGTTATAGACGTCCATAGGCGGGCAGCATTTGAGTGTTGATAACCACCTTATAAATGTTAAAAATAAGATTTACGTTGAATCTTATCTTAATTGGAAGAAATTTCGATACCTTTGAGAAGAATATTATTAAGAATTAAAACATTTGGACTACGACAAACATTTCAAAACCAATATTGGATAAATCGGCCCAGCCGTTCTTACCGTTAATGTCTTTTGTTTTTAATTTCTGAATTTAGAGGCTTCTACGGTGTCAGATAAATAATCTAGTATATACATCTTTATTTTATAATCATACTTTATGCTACAAGTATACTATCTATATATACGAGTATAATAAAAATGGTACGCGCTTAACTTCTGATTGGTTGCACCAAATAATAGTTATTTGTTATACAAGAGTGCAAAGTTGCTTTTTAACCGCGTGCTCAATTTTGATGACAGAGCAAGTTAAGGATTCTAAAATTAGAATCCTGGGCTTTAGCGAGGGAATCAAAAGAGCACAAGGTGAAAAATCTTTGCATTCGAGTGCAACACGTAACATTTCATTCCACCTCAACAAGGAAAGGACTAAACGAAAAACAGTGGCACGGGCATAGCAAATTTAAAAAAGTACACCAAGAACATTGAACTAATATTACTACGTATTCCTCAATGACCAAGAAGGTTCCGAGTCGAGTTTTTAACAAATTAAAATAGATTGTATGATAAATTCAGCACCATGGAGGTAGAAGTAAATAGGTATAATAATGATGTTTTGAATTCACAACCTTAGTGCACACGATGTTCTAAATTCAATTTACTCTATCCTCTAGCGGATAAAAACGGCTTTACACTCAGATATTGAAGGGTTAAAATACTCTTTCGGAGATGGTGGGATGACAATTTTTTTTTTTATATATTCCTTATTTTTAGGACAAGTTTTATGTACAAGAAAAATTAAAAGATAAGCAGAAAATTATATTTTTTGGTCCGCGGCTGTATGCTGCCTGTGGGAAGCCGAGACAAATATGTATATATGGAGGTACGAAGTTCGCCGGGTTAGCTAATCACACTAATATTATAAAGGCGAAAGTTTTTGAGTGAGTATGTTTGTTACTTCATGCAAAAACTACTAAACGGATTTGGATGAAACTTTACAGTAATAAAGCTTATACATCAGAATAACACATAAGCTACTCAGACAGTTAAACAAATGATAAAACAAAAAATAAACATATCAATTGGCCGCCGTAGTGTGGGTCCACCATGGTGCATTTTTGCTTTGTCTGTATGCACAATGAATATGAGTATAGATTCTGCTCATGCTTTCTATCAGGCAGAGTAGAGTCACTTTGGCATGATTGTATTTATAAAAAAAGACTGTATCCTGATAGATTATTGTAAGGTATCCTTCTTGAGTTTCTATTTCAATGATCTATTCTATTCTATTTAAATGATCTAGCTTATTATGTAAGTGACAATCATGAGATTGTATTATTTGCGGATGACACATCTTTAATTTTTAAAGTTAGGCGCCAACTTGACAGTTTTAATGAAGTCAACAGTGCACTCTCGAAAGTGGTACATTGGTTTAATACAAATAATCGTCTTCTTAATGAGAAGAAAACTAAATTCATTAAATTCTCTACACCAAATGTTAGGCATGTTAAAACCAATGTTCGATTGAATGGACTAGAGTTGGATCCTGTGGAATCTACTGTATTTTTAGGTATAACTATTGACGCAAAGTTACAATGGGGTCCCCAAATAGAAAAACTATCTAGTAGGCTAAGCTCGGCGGCTTTTGCTGTGAAAAGAATTCGACATTTAACTGATGTTGATACAGCTAGAATAGTTTACTTCAGTTACTTTCATAGCATAATGAGTTACGGTATCCTACTCTGGGGTAACTGTGCAGATATTAATGCCATATTTGTTCTACAAAAACGCGCTGTACGAGCCATTTATAAATTAGGCCCTCGAGCTTCTCTCGGTTCCAAATTTAAAGAGATAAATATTCTGACTGTATCTTCACAATATATATACGAAAATTTAATTTATGTTCAAAAAAATATATCAAAGTTTCTTAAAATCAGTGATGTTCATTCGGTAAATACTAGAAACAAACATAATATTAGTGTTCACATCACTCGTCTCCACTGAATAGGCAACTCGTTCATGGGACAATGTATACGCTTTTACAACAAGCTCCCTATTACTATTAGGAATTTGCCATTAAAAAAATTAAGAATACCATTAAATCGAAGCTATCCGCAAAGGGGTACTATACCATAGCAGAATATCTACATGATAAAACCGCCTGGGATTGAGCTGCCCACTCTGCACATGCTGTTTACATTGAATGTTTAAAATTATTTTGACGTGACGATAATTTATACTTTGAAATAAATTGATCTACTATTGTTTTATTTGACATTTTTTTAAATTATCTTTACAGATTATTATAATTGTGACTCAAATTGTAATTATCGCTTTTTTTTTATTGATATAATGTGTTTTGTTTTATGAAAATTGTCTGAATTTTAAAAGAGACGTCGATCCCTGAGTTTGTTTCGTCCTTTCTTCTCAGGGCTAGTCCAGTTAGGAAAGGCCGAACTCATCTGCTCAAAAAAAGTTTAACTTGCAAAAGTGTTTTGTATAACCTAATTGCAGAATAAATGATTTCATTTCATTTATGGAATAGAGGGCAAACGAGCAGACGTGTCGTCTGATGGTAAGCGATTACCGCCGCCCATGGACACCCGCAACACCAAAGGCGTCACAAGTGCGTTGCCGCCCTTTGGGGTATGGGCATCCGCTATCCCTCACTCATTCGATAAAAGCGCACACAGCGCAGGAGCTGTTTCACGCCGGTTTCTTGTGAGGCCTTGTTATCACTCCGGTCGAGCCGGCCCATGCATGCTGAAGCGTGATTCTCCCCTGTGTGTCGACTTAGTACCATTAGAGATTCATAATGACTTGAGAAGAAGTTTGAAATGGGTTTCCAGAAGAAACATAGCCTACTACTGAACTAATAGAATGTTTTCGAAAAAGGTTAGTGTTAAAATAATGCATTGTACATACCTCCACCTAGCAACATGCTAGGTTTCCGTTTATCAAGTACCATACGCACACACTTGCAGTAGCTCCGGGCCGTGAGAGCAGCACCACCATTAGGATCGTGCGCTAGTGCGTCTGCACCGCACTGTATAACGATAGCGTCTGGTGCGAAGTGACTGTACACTAAATTGAACACTCTGTATATAAAACAAAATAATAATATTACTTTAATGCTATTTGAGACTGTCCATGTGGTGATAGATTAAGAATACAAAGTGTTACTACCCTTTATATCCCAAGGATGTCGTAAGAGCCGTCTAGGGGAGCGAACTACGCAGGACAATGTCACTGCTAAGAGAAGGAGAACTTGAAATAAATGCTATTAAAGACTGTTAAAGGCTGCTGTTGATGATATGAGACACTATCATCAGATGACTGATCAAAACTGAGGTAGTTGTTAATAAGTTTATCTCTTTATTATTCCGAATATTTCTGTGTCACGGGGACTTTTGAAACATAAACGAAATGGACACAAAAATACACTGACTCGGAACAACAAATGGGTTTGACGGGTTTGAGTCTAGTTTCAGGCTTTCTTAATTAGCGAGGCGAGACTGAAACCACTAAGTCATCCATACAGTGTGTGTGTGTGTGTGTGTGTGTATTTGTATGTTTGTTCTTCTTCACAATCAAATGGTTTGCCAAATTTAGTAAAATTTGTAACACGTATAGTAAAGGTAAGTTGCACACAAAAAATGCAGTGTTCCCATAGCATTAGTAAGGAAAGGAATTGAAAATCCATTGCATTACTTATGGGGCCCAAAATTTTAATGTAATGGGATCACAACCATCATAACAATACTAACTTCTCAAAAACATACTCCATAGTGTCATCAGTGTAACCTGCATGTAGTGGCACATTGCATGAGTATCCTGTGCCACTGAGGGTGCCAATATCATTTAAGCCTCCTGTTCCTGGGTAAAAACCAGGCTCATACTTGTGGAAGGATAGTGTGAATACTGATGTGCTAATGTTATAAGCATCTTGGACTCCATTACCTGTAACATATTTCAAGTTTTTTTTACATCTGGCAATAACCATAGATTCTGAAGACAAGGAGATTTAAGACAGCTCTACAGATTTTTCTTTTTAGCCTAACTACGGCGGTTTTAAGTCAATTCGCGTACGACATAACCACCAGCCTATGGTTTATGGTGGGACTTCGTAAAGAAAAAAAGGGGGATTTAAGATGCCAGACATGGTATTCCATTGATGTGATCGGGTTATGAAAATTAGATTTAATTTAATAATAATCTTTATTGTATAGATTATGAATGCGAAAGTAACATTGTCTGTTAGTTATGCCTCAATCGATTTTAAAGAAATCTGTTGCTTGAGGAAGAACATAGGCTATATTTGACCACAATATATGGCATACACACTGGAGAAGTAACAGCCAAAAGCTAAACTACACCTTTTCAATTTTGGCTTGTAATTATAATAATAAATATTTCGAAAATCTAACACACAACGCCATTTAGTCCCAAACTAAGCAGAGCTTGTATTATGGGTACTAGACAACTGGTATGAATACTTATATACTTTTTTTTTGTAAATACATACATATTATACATAGAAAACTTCCAAACTCCGAAACAAATATTTGCAGATCATACAAACATTTGTTCCGACCCGGGAATCGAACTCGAGACCTCAAGAACAGCAGTCGCGTACGCTACCACTGCGCCACCGAGGCAGTTAGTATCTGTTTTGAGTAGACTAAGAGACTTTAGAGACTTATGTTACTAGCTGAACCCCGCGGTGTTTCGTACCGCGTAAGGTAAGGAGTACGTCAATAACTGCGGGTAACGCCGCTGGACAAAGCTAGTCTTAAAAAAGTAGCTTAAGTTACTCCTTAGATCATCAGCTACCTGCCAGTGACAGTCCATCTAAATCGGTCCAGCCGTTCCAGAGATTATCCTGAACAGACAGACAAAATTTGTAAAAAACTAAAATTTTGGTATATGTACAGTGTACTTTTTAATAAATGCATACACATGTATGCATTTATTAAAAAGATGTTATTTTAATATTTTTTTTTAACAAACAGACTCTTCAATTTTATTTATTTGTATAGACCTAGAGACATTATTGTAGTATACAAACAAAATTCATAGAACTTTTTACAATTGTAATAGTAAAGAAACACTGAGAAAATAGTTACCGTGATGCACATCCAAATCAATGTATAACACTTTATAAAACTTTTTCCTTAGCTTTTCAATAGCAATGACAATATCATTTACATAACAGAAGCCTTCTGCTCCAAATCTGAAAACAATAAATTTTGGTGCTTTGTGGTTAGTTAAACTAATCTTTTTTTTTGTTTTCATTGCATGGTGAACATGTTCATGTTGTTGTGAATCTAAATGTAATTTGTTTAAGAAGTACAAGCATGTACGAAAATGTAAGTAAGTATATATAACTGCCTTAGTGGCGAAGTGGTAATGTATGCCACTTCAGTTTAATTTCGGTTCAGTTTTAATTTGGTTTAATTCTTAAGTCAAACCAAATGTTTGTATGATCCGATTTGATTCAGAGTTTGGGTATTTTCTATGTAAAGTCTGCATGTATTTTTAAAACGGTTAAAATTTATTTATATCAGTTGTCTAGTTGGGTACTAGACAACTGATATAAATAAATTTTAACCGTTTTTATATTTATTTATTTAAGTACAAGCTTTGGTTAGTGTGGGACTAGATGGAGTTGAGTGTCAGATGTCTGAAATATTATTATGTTTATAAGGCTCTGGTATTAGAACTTTTAAGATAGTTTTTTATGTCAAGTTTATATGATTATTTCCTTTTAACCATACCTATTTGCATGATGCCACCCTCCACACCAATTAATAGCAACATCAGCTAAGCCCATGATGAGACATTTGGCTGCAGTCACTGAACTGCCAGCTATATTTGACACTAGCCCAAACATGTTAGAAATAGGCGCACAGTCATATCCTGAAAAAAAAGTCTTTTTTTTTATAAAATCAACATATCTGTAGGTTCTCATGCAATTTAAGTATAATTATTATTAACATTATAGCAACAGCCCCAAACAGTCTACTGCCGGACATAAGTATCTTCTTAGGAGGAGGTTCTAGTGAGGGACTAGACAGGTTGGTTGGCTTCAATTTTTTCTCCTTTTCAACTGACTTTAAAAGGGAGGAAGTTCTCTAAGTTTGAAGTCGGTTTTTTTTGCTAAAATTTTTGTTTTGGTACTTTAGGCGGCTCTTACGACACCCACGGGATGAACAGGGAGGTGAAACTCCACATTCTTTATTCGTCACTACTTGAAAACATAATTAAAAAAAAAAACAGACAGAACTACAGAAATTGTTTAATGCTACTGAACTTTAATATATTAACCTATGCCATATTCTTCATCTTGAACAGTTGTCATGTAATCATCGTCCACCTCAATAAACGTTTTTAAATGATCCAAATACAATTCCGAATGAAATTCTTTCATGTCTTCATACGTTGCCGGTGTAGAACGAACCACTTTGACTTTGTTATGTAGTCCGTAGGCCTGTATTAAACAGTGTACCATTTTTGCCTAAAATGATGATTATTAATTTTAGCACTGATTGAATACCTGCAGTTGGTCTTTTGACAAACTTAACACTTGTTGACCAAGAGTTTACAAAAAGCCTTACCCTACCCATAACAGCGGGTAGTTGATCACAAAACTCTATCAGTTTATCATCCCATACATAACATGCATTCATAATGCTGATTATGGTTTATATAGAAAAAGAAACAAGAACAATAACTTATTCCACAACTAAGAAACAACAAAACATGACTTCAAATTATCACCGCGATTTTTTGTTTGACACTTCATTCAGTGTTGCCGTTTTGAAGTTACTTTATTCTCAGATAAAGAATAATACCTGAGACTTTATTGACATACCCTGTTTTCCAATTACAGCACTAGAGCGCATTATGCGGCATAATGCTTAACTTTGAATGATTCAACTACAGCAACGCTTCGCACAATCGAGCACTCTCAAAAGTAGTGTTTTTGCGTGATGCGTGCAATCGATACCAACTTGACAAAAATTAACAAGTGTTTTTTCTTTATGGTGGCATTGATCAAAATGTTTTATTTATATATTATCGTTAGTATTTATTGTTGAAAAAATTTTTAAAGCTTTCGTTTCGTTGCAGTTTTTTCGAAATAATCAAAGTTAATTCAAACTGTGTTAAAAAAATAAATTTAAATATGGATGGGTAAATAGTTTTTAACTAATTATTATGACCACTTTATTAATTTTTTTTTTTTTCAATACTTTATTTAGCGCACTCAGTAGAGTGCGCCAAATAAAGTATTGAAAAAAAAAAAATTACCACCAGTAGGTGCATTTGAAAACTAATTCACGTTCCAATTAAGCTTCAGCATAATTCAGCATTGTGCGCCAATGAGTCGCATTATGCTCTGTAATTGGAAAACTAGCTATCTTCGTTTTCAAAAGCCTTCCAGCAGTCCAACGCCTCTCTTAAGAAAGAAGGTTTTGCACTACTGTATCATTCTACCCAGACGGATTAGCACTTGTTATAGGGTTTATTTCAACTATTTCAAGTTTACCGGCTCTTTATAGAGCTGTTGCCTGTGTAGTTGGTTCAGAGTTGCAGCTTTTCTCTACCAACCCAATCACAGGTTATTTTAACATAGCAGATAAAAGATTTATTTGTTTCTATTTCTCGGCTTGTTTTTCATGACATTAAAACTGATAATAATCTCTCAATCAACAATACGAAATAACTCCTTAAATCCCAAATTCCCTAGAGCACCTTTGAAGTGTTACACTTCCAGAACATACTCACGAGCCCGTTCAGCAGCTTTTCCACCTACATTTTATACAGGTGAAAGAGCTGCTGAACGGGCAGAAAGCGTGATCGGAGTAGAGAGACGGAGACTGAGTTTGGTTGCAGGTTCTGATTGGTGGACGCACATACCAATTTGCATGACTGATTTGGTAGGAAATACACCAACTAAACAAAAGCTTGCATTTGAGAGACAGACTCTAACTAAACTCAGTGCTCTAATCACGCTTTCCACCCGTTCAGCTGTCTTGCATGTCTATATGCTCTAAGAGAACCTAGAAGTTCTTCAACACAAAGCGTTGGCAAACACCATTGTCTTAACTCTTTAATTTCTAAGCATTTCCACCTGATATTAATCCTTTCGTTATTATTAAAGGTTCTTAAGATTTACGTACTTAAATAGTTCTTACAATTCATATTTCTAGCCACTAAAAGTAACATTTCGTCACTAACAGGAGTTTGAAACTATAATATTGAGTGGAAAATCGAATAGGCTGGCAACACTATAACTGTCTAGACTTCTATGTTCTGTAAGTTTGTAAGACAATCAGTCAGCAGAAGCCATATAGGTAGGAATAATAATAGGATTCCTTATTCATAGGCAGAAGCAGTCACAGAGTACACGGAAGCAGTAGTCAGGACAGGACTCAGGACAGTCAGTCAGTCAGTACTGTCAGTAATCAATCAGTCAGTGGCTGCAGCACTAGTCAGATACTGAGGAGAGACACAGACCAGAGAGAAAAAACACTTGTTACATATGTGAGTGTTATTTTTATTAAACAAATAATAAATATAAAAAAAAGTTTATAAAAGTATCGGATTGCGTTTCTTATATTATCTGTTTTCAATAGATGAGGGGCAAATAGCTCTATGGGGGCAACAAGCTTCAAAAACTTCTCTATGATCAAACTTTTTAAATTCATTGGATAGATTAGATAACAGCGCTTGACAGAGCCAATCAGATGAAAGCACCATAGGAAAAACAAGCGTCCATTTTCTACAGAAGTCGTAATAATCAATCTCTTGACATTTTCGAAGAAGTTGAATGAAATAATGATATATTTTTAGTAAAATACACAATACAGTGCTCGGTATCTTTGATTTGTTTATCATCAGACAAGCAATACAGTTATAAAATGAAAAATACGTGACATCTGATGGACAAATCACATGATAATTTCTTGAGACACTAACATGACAAGGTTTGGTTTAAAATATTGTTAACACTAGCCAGTTTGGTATTGTTTGTCTCATAAGTCCGTACTTCCAATGGTGTTTTATGGTTGCCTAAAACCGATTTTAAGAATAAAGTGGATATGGTTCGAGGTTAGTATCATCTATTTACTTATCTAAGCATAAAAATGTTATGTTGTCTGTTGTGTTTAATGTGTCCTTTGTTCGCGGTACCCTCTTCTGTAACTATAGTTCTATCTAATGTTAGTATCACTTTATATTTGTGGGAGGACCTACATCATTGGTGTAAACTTTAATATGCTAATCAAATTAGATGGCCACATTTAGTTGTCTATATAGATATCCTTCATAAACTAATGGTATTCTGGATGCTAACCTATTTATTGTACAAGGTTCCATTGACACTGAATGTATGTAACGATGTAAAGGATGAGAAATTTATTGTACATATATAACTTATTATTCACTGAACAAAATGGAGGGAAATTAAATGCAAACTAAAGTAAACTTTATATAAAATAAGTAGACTAGTGTTATGGTCTATCATTACTTTATATTATAAAATACCATGTGACAGGGCAAACCTATCTTGTGAAATTAAAATAGTTCTCAACACTGACCTACATGGTATTTTTTAGTATTGCCTCATGTTCTACACTATACATCCATAGGTTTCCATCAATAGGCATAGACTAACAGGAACTACAGGGAAGCTTTAACTCCTCATTACCATAACCTCATTTTATGTGATATAGGTAATATGATAACTGTGTGTGTTCCTGTTGACAAATGATTATCAGTAAAATAAAATAGTTTAAAATATATTTAACAAGATTATCATTCCTATAGTTATATTCAAATCAATGTATTGTTACTAACTTAAGATTATATTCAACTAATTAATATTAATATGAAATATATGTGTATAACTAGCTGCCCTTACAGACTTTGTTCTGTGAGCCTCCAGTGGACCCGCATATTATTATTCTATTAAAAAAAAAAAATGTTGAATTAAGAATGGCCTATTTTTAAAAAGAGGCCATTCTTAATTCCTAAATAAATAAAAAAATAAAAGTAAAGTAAGTAGTGATTATATTCCTCACTAATTTAAAAAAATAAGGGATGTTAACTGTCAGTTTATTGGTATTTAAATTATTCAGGAGCTTTGTAGTCTTACATTTTAAATATTATAAGTGAATTATGCAAGTTTATACTTGGTTTTCCATAGTAAAAAAAAAGTTTCTGTAAAGAGCAAACAATTCTCATCTTCACATGAACATAGATGAATGTGATGAGTTGTGTTACTTGCACAATTAACTTACAGATATTGTATCTGTCCAAGTCTGATCTACACATTGGTGTATTGGATCCAAGACTATAACTTGTAGCCAATATACCCAATGTAAGGCACCGGCATCAGGCATAGTTTACATCATAATATTATATAACTTACAATGATACAAACTAGTACAGTAGAAGAGTCTAGTAAAAAGATTTTTTAATAATGTCAAGTACATTATTAAAAATATTTTTACTAGATTCTTCTACTGTACTTATTGTATTCATATTTAACCAATATTTGGTTTACAGCCAATAGCTTGATGGCATCTCCTGAGGGTGTGAAGACACCACATCGCATAGAATTATGCGAAGAGCAGCCTGTCAGACCTACGCGCAACTATAGAAAGCGCAGGTAACTGAGGCTTATGTGATTTATTGTATTTAGAAATGTAAATATGCTTTAACTTGCCCTGATAGTTATTATTATTATTATAGTATTAATCTATTTATCTTCATATTTAGCTTTTCTATCCTTTACATCAAATCTATTCCCATTCCTTTAAGTATGTATCACTTTGTAATTGTCATGCACTTCTGGTTGTGTTTTGTGTTTGTAACCATTAAAATAGTTAAAAGTTACTTTTTCAATATTCTTTTCGCTTGTAGGATAATAGCAGCCACACAGCCAAAGACTGAGAATGCAGAACTGACGTCAGAACCACCTTTAAAGAAGATTGAACCAAAATCTAAGCCATTAAAGACTAGCAACGGTATCACCAACATGACGAACGGACATACACTGAGGTCAAGAGCGGCGCGCACTGCTAGCCGTGCGGCTGAAAGCCACAAACTCACAGAGTATTTCAAAGAGGAACTCAAAAGTCCTAAAATAGAGCCACCTTCATCACCCCCACCTATAGAAAAATCTATCAAACTTGAAAAAATAACGAATGGCAGTAACAATCATAAATTGACCGAATACTTTCCTGTAAGACGTAGTGTAAGGAAAACATCAAAATGTGTGATGGCTGAGAAGATGAGGGATTTGGAGAGAGCTATAAGAGAACAGAGGGAAGATGGGCTACAAGTAAGTTATTCATCACATAATTATGCATTTGAAATGATGCAAGATTTGCACTGGCTAAAAATAACATATACACACATTTTGAGTGGGCGTTGTAAGCATCAACTCGAGTCCTACGAGTTTAAAAGTTGGCTATAAACAATTTAGTTACAGTGATTTTCATAACTGTGGGATTGCATCATACATATTTTCCAAATTTACAATATGATTTTAATATAATATTATTTTACTCAAGCTACTATTTGATACCATGAAATGAATCACATTATCAAATGTTATTCAAGTTTAGAAATATTTGTAAGTACAACTTTCTTAATAATTTTAACACATAGACGAAAAATTATTATTATGGCCTATGACCAAAATTTTTTTTTTATTTTATCATAGGCAACTAATAACTACGTAAACTCCACATATCGGAAGGCCTAGTGTGAGTCTATTTAACATCAACTCGAATAGGATAGATAGAATTACGATTTTTTCCGTAATCCATTTGAATCATAACTTGCGTTAGATAACATAAATTTGGCAAACCAAAACATTTATGCAAATTTAATTACTTAACATATTTTCATGGTCGTATACAATATGACGTACCTACTTATCAACTGAAACTGCGTGGGTAACATTTTTCATGTAATATTAGTGATTTTTAGTAGAGACTGTTATTAGTATGTCATCCTAAGAATGATTAGCTAAATCGACCTATATTTGTGGTTTTATAATGCTTTTGAAATAGTGCTAGCTGGCACACACATTTTTGTCAGCGTCTCTCAAAGTATTATTTTAATTATTTTGAATTTTTTCTACGTTTAAATTTTCTTTAGACTCCCACAAATATTTTGATACAAATTAAAAGAAAATAGCTGAACCCCGCGGTGTTACCCGTGACTATTGTAGTACCGCGAGTAACGCCGCGGGACAAAGTTAGTCTAAAAAAGTAGCCTAAGTTACTCCCCGGATCATCAGCTATCTGCCAGTGAAAGTCCCGTCAAAATCCGTCCAGCCGTTCCAGAGATTACCCGGAACAAACAGACAGGCAGACAGACAAAAAATTTTTTAACTACATTTTTGGTATATGTATCGTGTATACATACATATGCATTTAGTAAAAAGTGGTTATTTTAATATTACAAACGGACACTCCAATTTTATTTATTTGTATAGATTAGCAAAATTGGGTTGGCTATTTCTGAATTTTACAACCTGTAATTTATTTTGTTATGTAAGACTAACCAAAGAATATTTAAACAAGGTGAATTAAGCGACATGTTGTAGGTGCACTAAATCTTACATGGAAAAAATATCGTAAACTGTAGAAACATTTCTAAATCACATGTAGCTATTGCCCGCACTTCATTGGGTAATTATTTATTTGTATTTCTAACTAACGTCTTTACTGTTAGGGGTTAATATATAGCCTTTGGCACTCACTAATAATCTGGCCTTCTATTATTAAAAGCACTTTCAAAATATGTTAAGGAGATCGAAGAATCGATTCGAGAAGCCGAGGATTGAACTAAGTGGCGTAAAATTGGAGAGGCCTATGTCCAACAGTGGACTGAGATAGGCTGATGATGTTCAGGAGATCCTGAGTTTAACCCCAGAACCTCACAAACTTTACCTCTTTATAATAGTAGTATAGATAGATGTCTCTCTGTGTATAGATGACTTACAAACTAAAGTTTTGATTCTGGGTTGCCAAGGCCTACCTTTTGGCAATTTGATCGAAATTTAAAACACAAATCAGCTGTACAGACGACGCAGACGTACTGGTTTAAGCGGTCGTATCGACATTACCTACTTCGCCTAGTGTTGTGGGTTCAATTCTCACATGGCACGACACTTTGTTGTTTTTAGTCTGGGCGTCCTTTGTGTTCGTTCCATGTATGTTTGTAAAATCTCTAGCGACAGAGGGTAAATAGTGCTTAAGTTGTCTCTTGAAACACAAATAACAAAAAGTTTTAAAAATACTATAACTCGACTACATAAAATCTTGATACAATTTTAATAGCCATTGTTACATATCTATTCACTCCTCAAATTGGTTTAGTAGAAGGCGCTACGGTGTAGCATGCATACGCTGCAAAAACTATTTTACCCTTTTTTAGCTACGCGTAGTCCGGTTAGTAACATATTTCAAAATCGAAATCAATTCACTATCATAGATTGCTCAGGTTTCCAGATATCGTAACATCAAAACAAGTAATAAATATTCATGGTCTCTACAATGGTCTGTGAGTTTTACATACAAATTTATGGAATTGGGTCTTTCAGCTATGCATTACTATTTCAAATCTTATGTTTGACAAAGTTTTGGTTGATTTGCTGTATACTGAAGTATAGGTACCTTAAATAAACAACAGGATGTTTTATTAAATTTTTCTGTGCAAATATTTTTAACATAATAGGTCTTTACCTATGAAATTGCCGTTTTGTATGCAATAAGTGAAAGTACTTATTTTTTCAAACTTTTTTATTTCTAAAAAATTCAATTCCCGAGAGGCAGTACAAAATGCCTTTGAAGAGTTTGTTGCCTCCCGTCCAGCTGATTTTTACAAGAAGGGCATCAATAAACTACCAATACGTTGGTAAAGATGCGTCGATCGCATGGGTGATTACTTCGAATAACAGAAATAAAAAAGTTTGAAAAAATAAGTACTTTCACTTATTGCATACAAAACGGCAATTTCATAGGTAAGACCTATTATTATTAACTAGCAACCATACCGCTTCGCACGGGCTCTTTTCAGAAAATATAATATAGACTACTAGCGACCCGCCCCGGCTTCGCACGGGTGGATTTCAGATGCACTCACCGACGACACGATTTGTGCATTAATTTAAATTATATACTGTACAGGGCCATATTATACTGTATACGGTACTTAATTGGATAAAGATTAATGCTGTATTACTTAAACTCGCTTCGTAAATAAGCCATTATTTCTCGTAAAGAAAGAAATAACAAAATGATTTTGTGGGTTATCCCTAAGAGATAGACATATACCATTTTAGGATTTTTTCGTAGATTTTTTTAGATGTACAATACTGTAGTAAATTTTTTTGATCTCTTTCGTAGGGTTCAGACAGGGTTTGCAATGCAAGCGTAAAAAAATGGGTTTATTTACAAATTTAAAGTGACATCATTTTAGAAACCTCTAAAATTATCAGTGTTGCTCTACTATATTATGCATGTATTATATATATAAACCTTCCTCTTGGATCATTCTATCTATTAAAGAAAACCGCATCAAAATCCGTTGCATAGTTTTAAAGATCTAAGCATTTATAGGGACAGACAGACAGTGAAAGTTACTTAGTTTTATACGAGTATACTATGTATTGATGTTACCGCGAGATGGGGGTCTTAATTTTTTTCGACGTTTTCAACAAATATCGTTATATTTTATCCAATATACTCAATTTTTTTTTCAAATTTTACACGAAAACCTTCCTCAAGAATCTGTCTATCTATTGGTAAAAACCGCATCAAAATCCGTGCAGTAGCTTTTGAGTTTATCGCGAACAATCGCTGTTGCCCGCGGCTTTGCTCGCGTGGATGTTGATTAAATAGTAAGTACGTATGAATAATATATTCATGTATTTAAACGTATTTATTTGTTTTTAATCAATAGCCCATTAAAAAGGTCTTTTAAACAAACTTTCGGCCCTTAAAAATGCTGATATAGGTATTCATTTATTTGTAATCAAAAGCCTGAAGACAAAGTTTCAGGCTATTAAATTAAAATATTACGGACTTCCACACTAACCTATAATCGAAATGTCAACCCCTATTTTACCCCTTAGGGGCGGAATATACAAAATCGCTTAAATACGTATCTACTCATTTTTAATCAGTAGTCTAGAGTAAAGTTTTATGTTTCTAACTTAAAAAAAATGACAGACTTCCATACAAACTTTCAACACCTATTTCACCCCCTCAGGTGTGGTGTCAGTGGAAATTCCAAAATTCCTTTCTTAGTGGATGTCTACTCAATAAAACGATCCTACTCACCAAATTTCATAGCCCTAACTATCATAGTTTCCGCTCGGCGATGGTGAATCAGTCGTCAGTCAGGACTTGTTATTTTATAAGTACTTATAGATGATCTGTAAATGAGTACATAGATTAAAATTATGCCATTAAATATTATTTGCTTCTTAATTATATTTTGTTTATGATGATACTCTACATGTCTTGGGTGAGTGTTTTATAATCAATATGTAAAAGGAATTCCATTGTATATGCCTTTATTGAAATATGAAAACTTAAACATAAGTCTTACGCTGACTGTATAAAAACGGTAAAAAAAACAGGTATTATTATCATTTCAAGGTTATCCAGTTAACCTTATCTATTAAGTAATCAATCATTCTTTAGAGATTAAAGTGTTACAAGAATTTTCTTTTTATACCGTACTGTTATCTAATTGATTTACTTGTTACTATAATATCGAGTTTGAACCGAGGAGAATTAATGTCCGAGTCAGTTAATAGTATGCATAAGGCTTTTATTTTGAGTCGGTTAATCGCTTATTCAAATTAAAGCCTGTAAAAAAATTATGTAATCACGCTCGGTTCTAATCTGTCAATGAATTGTCTGCTTCTTAACAAATATAATATATACCAGCTACCGCCCCGCAGTGTTACCCGCGGTTTACGAAATATACTAAAACGTGTATAAACAAATGTGTTTATATAAACTTTGAGTAAAATTGTATTTCTACAGACTTTAGGGGCAAAAAATATAAATATGAGCATCTGAAAGATCACAATTTACGTTAACTAATCTTATTCTTATCGAAGACTACGAACGGGAGAATGCGCTGAGCTGACTTATTTAATTGATTTTGTCTCGAGTTGTAGAGAGCCAGAATTTTTTTACTGAAGTACAAAAATATTTTCGAGACTTATTATTTTCTGCGTTAAACAAATATATTACTTGCTCGAAACACTTAACGTAGAGCTGGCCGTGGGAGAAGCAGGGGTACCCAGCTGGAAGCTGACTACTTTCAGAGTTTGCCCCTGACCTTTTCCTTATTGTAAGTGACAAAATTACCTTCAGAGGCAATTGTAAGCGTTTGAATTTGAATCGAAAGTTGTTAGATATCATGGGGAACCTCTGTTGTGGCCCCTACGGTGAGGATAGTGGTCTGCATGATGTACCGTGTTAGCTCTGTGACGAGTAACTTGGTGCCGTTATACAATCTGGACGCGTCCAGGTTACGCATCAGTATGACAGGCACACCAACTTCGAGCTCCAATTTGACCGATCGAGAGAATTTTAAAACTCTACGGGGTACTTAGAAGTGTCGTCAGTTGTAAGACGGTGTCTATAGAACATCCGGAACTTGCTTCAATATTTTTCCCGCCAACTTGTTTTTAGGCGCCATTGTAGCTTTTTCGCACAACTACTCCACGTTAGCCAAGTTTGTAAGTTCGGAAATACCTCATTAATTAGGCTATCTTCGGAACTTGCAACATTGCTAAATCGGCTATTAAAAGTTCTTTGGCCGTTAGCGTCCGTCGGCACGCGACCTTTACCGACCTCGTTGAGTGTTTGTGCGAAGATACCAGGCTCCTGATCATTGAAGAGCTGGACATATTGATCTTCAGCTGTAGCAGCTACTCAGTCTTACCAAACAATGGTAGACACGCGTTAATCTGCTTTGCCGGAAATCACCTGCAAACAAGACCACTACTAAACCCACCAACATTCAATTTTTCCGAATGTCTGCTAGCTACTATCCAATGCTTCAATAGCTCGCTTATAATAGCAATAGCCACCTCTACCAGTTCTTTCCATCTGTTCGCGAACGGATGTCGAGGACATGGCTCGAGGTAGATCACTGTGTCGCTCAATTTCTTACGGGCCACGGTAACTTTAAGAGCAAACTACACTCATTTAAATTAGTCGATTCACCATTGTGTCAATGCTCAACACCCGATACTAGCTGTGAACAGTCGGCTCATCATGTTCTCTGGGAGTGTAGTCTTTGGTACAATGAACGTAACACAATGCTAAATAGCTTACAAATGACATCTGGGGCGGTATACTATGGGGATCTTGTGTCAACTGCGGTGAATTTCCGTGCGTTTAGGCGATTCTGCCATACATACTATAGTAATCAAATATAGCTCACTTAGGACCCCTAATAGTTTATCCGTGGTGCTTCCCGGTTTAAAAAAAGGTGTCTGCCTATTTTGACTTCATTTTGTCTCCCGCTTTGCTAAGGAGGGAAGTGGACTTATCATATTTCCAACTCCTCCTGTTTTTCTTCTGATTAATTTCGTTGCGGGTTCCAAGACAGTTAATATTTTTTCCTGGGACTTCCCGAGTGTCATAACTCGGTGTGTTCGTGGGTCACTGCTGTTGATCCTGGTGTACAGGAGTTACAGCGGTGGGCGTGTGGGTGGGATTAGTCCCAAAAAAGCTCGCTTATATGTCATCGTGCATTCCTCCCGTACGATCAATTTGCACCTTTGCATTAGGGCCCCGCGACTACTGCTTTTGCTGATGTTGCAAGTGGACGTTTCTGCATTTGCAAGATCAGCGGGAGCTTGAACACTGAATGTGCGGTTCTGGCACCACTCAGGACGGTTGCGGCTATTCCGGAGGACGCACTAATCAGCAGCCCATTTCAGGCAATTTTGGTACATTACCTATGATATCTCCTCCTAATGGTCAAATTTTACTAATTTAAAGGATAAAATAATATTATCTGCATTAAATATTCTTTATGATGAAGTAATTCAATTTACTAAAATGTAGTGACATATTGTCAATAAGTCCACCTAAAATACCTTAGAATTTTTATTAATTTTCAAAACATGAAAGCAGTTTCTTTAGCTAAACCTTAATATTTTTGACATAGTGTTTGGCAATTTTTTTTTGTAGATATTGTAAAGTTCTTTAGAACATTATAATTATGGTTCTATCTATTAATCTTTCGCAGAGTTCTCCTCTAAACCTCCTTAATTTTGTTTTTTTTTTAAGTATTAAATTAATTTATATAAAAAGTAGTAAAATAGTAGGTGTTAATCCAGGGTGTCCGTTTTCGCGTGAAGAAGTAACAAATATACACACTTACAAACTTTTGCCTTTATAATATAAGTATGATTAACTGAATTTATTTATTTAAGCTTAATGCACATTTTGTACATAGGCGGACTTAATGCCATAGGGCATTCTCTGCCAGTCAACCTTTGGGTGATGTAAAATGTGATGCGGTAGGTGCAAAAATATAATTTAATCTAAATATAATGTGTTAAATCCGTGAATTACTGGTTTAAATGAAATGCAAATGGACTGTAACTTTGTTATAATATAATAAGATGTACAATGAGATTCTAATAGCGGCGGTGCGCGTGCGATGCTAGCGGAGTTCGGTAGCGTTGTCACGGGCCAGCTGACGGTTCGCGCCTCTCTCCGTGGCCCCCCCGCTGTCGCCTTGCTCCACCGGCGGCTCCCGAATGCAGCCGACAACAGACGAAGACGCCTATCGCTCACGAACATCCTCCCGGGCGTTGAAGCATTCAACTAAACAGGCAAAGGACAAACATTGTTGAAAGCTCTCAATAATAAGCCTTTCTTGGTGTTCAGTTGAACTACGCGAGAAGCTCCGTCGCTGCCAGGAAATATCTTGACAACCCGTCCCAACGGCCATACTAATGGTGGTTGTCCTCTTTCCCTTATTAGGACTAGTGTCCCCACGGCCAGTTGCCCTGAAGTCGATGTCCACTTGGTTTTCTGCTGAAGCAAAGACACATATTCAAGTTGGAAACGATTCCAAAAATGTTGCTTGATGTGCTCCAATTTCCGGAAGCGCTCCAGTCGCCCAATGTTGATGTCAGTTACCTGTGGATGTGGCACAGAAGTTAGTGATCGTCCAATCAGGAAGTGAGAAGGCGTTAGGGCACACAAATCTAAGGGATCAGAGGACAGAGGGGTCAGAGGACGAGAATTTAGGACTGCCTCTATTTGATTCATACAAGTGACCAGCTCCTCATATGTAAAGTGAGACAACTTTAAGAGCCTCTTTAAATGATGCTTAGTTGACCGGACGGCAGCTTCGGCAATGCCATTAAAATGCGGTGTGTTAGGTGGAATAAATTTGAAATCAATGCCGTGCTGAGCAACTTCAGAGTCCAAATTAGAGTCCCGCAAAAACTCATTCAATTCATTGCATGTACCAACAAAATTTGTACCGTTGTCGGACAGTATACTCTGGGGCCTGCCGCGCCGAGCAATGAAGCGATTTAATGCAGCCATGTACCCCTCCTTACTCAGGTCTGTAACGACCTCTATATGAACAGCCTTAACTGCCAAGCAAACAAAAATGCACAAATAAGATTTAATAAGTCTACATCCGCGGCCCTTACGATCGGCGATCAATACTGGCCCGGCATAGTCAACACTGCATCTCAAAAAGGGAAATTCTAACTGGGTCCTCGAGATAGGCAACTGGCCCATAATAGGTTGAACGATTTGACATTTATATTTGAAACATTTAATACATTTTTTTACTGTGATTTTAGAAAGATTCCTACCTCCGAGGGGCCAAAACATTTGACGTACGTTCGCTAATAACAGTTGGGGACCAGCATGGAATAAATCCCTATGATATTTTTGAAAAATTAGTTTTGTGATGTGATGTTTACTACAAAGTAAGATAGGGTGTTTGACATTATAGTCATAGGGAGAGTTATCTAGTCTGCCTCCCACTCTGACGAGACCATCCGCACCTATAAAGGGACTCAATGAAATAAGTCTGTTTTTTCTAGCCAATGGTTTTTTCAGTTGCAATGACGTAATTTCGGCTGGAAACATGTCACTTTGAGCCTGTTGTAATATGAAATTAAATGAATCATCGAGTTCCTGTGTCGTTAGATTTCCCATAGATTTATTTTTATTTTTTAAATTATAGATATATCTACGTACATATGCTACTACTCTATGTAAACGGTTGAAGTTAGAATATCTATGTAATAACGATTTTGTGAAATAATTAATGGAATTATTATCAACTGATTGATGCAGTGAAGTCAAATGAAAGTTCGCATCAAGAATATGAGATGATAAAATCTCTGGTAAATCTTGTTCCAATGCTTGACTAGGCATCTTTGGCCAGTGACTATCATCTTTTAACAAGAAACCAGGACCTGACCACCACAAAGAGCTACTATTGATATGGTCAGCCTTCAGCCCGCGAGAGACAAGATCAGCAGGATTATCCTTAGACGGTACATAGCTCCACGTGGACCCAGCAGTGCTTTCCTGTATTTCACTTACTCGGTTACGTACAAAGGGCTTTAACGTGTCGGGTGATGTCAATAACCAACTCAACACGATAGTAGAGTCACACCAGAATAGGCACTTAGAGACAGGCAAGGTAAGAGCACTCAGCACATCAGCACACAGTCTTGAGCCCAGTAACGCACCTGAGAGTTCAAGTTTAGGTATAGTGATTGGCTTAATTGGTGCCACGCGATTTTTAGAGACTAGTAATTGCACTCTGACTAAACCCTCTCTGTCGGTAGACCGCACGTATACACAAGCTCCGTAGGCTCTTTCAGATGCATCCGTAAATACATGAAGTTCATGATTAGTTGACTTGTCGCAATGAACCCAACGCGGTATATGTAGTGTATTCAAACATGGGAGAGTGTTTACAAAGGACATCCAGAGAGCCCTTATATCATCCCTGACTGGCTCATCCCAATCACACTTGACCTTCCATAACCGCTGCATTATTATCTTAGCTTCAACCACACAAGGACCAACGAGACCTAATGGATCGAATACCTGGCTAATCACCGACAAAATATGACGCTTAGTAATTTTTTTGTTGGTGTCAATATTAATTGAAAACGCTAAAGAATCCAACTCACAGAGCCAATGCAGACCCAATGTTTTTGAGGATACATTTCTGTTTTCCGATAAGTCTAAACTGTTTGAGCTATCTGTAGTACCAGCAATTTGAGAGAGAACTTCTCTGCTATTAGACTTCCATTTTCGAAGGTGAAAATTTGCCGAAGCCAAAATGGAGATGACTTCTCTGCCTGTTTCTACCACTCCTGAGATAGAATCACCCCCGCCCAGATAATCATCAACATAAAAATCGTGTTCTATTGCAAACTTTGTGGCAGCATTGGCTGTTTCACCCGCTAAACTGACCAAGCACTTCGTCGCCAGATAAGGAGCTGAAGCCATACCGTATGTGACCGTATTAAGACAGTATGTTCTAATGGGAAGCCCTGGATCCGACCGAAATACAATTTGTTGCAATCTACGCTGTCTCGGTGTTATAGACACGGCTCTATACATTCTCTCAATGTCCCCTGAAATGACATATTTGTGCTGCCGGAAACGCACCAGTAAGGAAAACAGATCATCCTGAACAGTGGGGCCAACCAATTGGATATCATTCAACGAGATCCCAGACGTACTGGCAACCGATGCATCGAAGACTGCTCTAAGTTTTGTGGTAGTGCTGGATTCCTTGATGACCCCATGATGCGGCAAAAAATACTCGACAAATTCACCCGAAAGAGGGTCGCCACAATTTTCAATCTCTGTCATGTGTCCCAAGCTCTCGTACTCCTGCATAAAAGATAGATACCTTTCTTTAAAGACAGGATCTCGCTGGAATCGACGTTCCAGTGATAAGAATCGACGTCTAGCCAGCGCATATGACTCACCCAATACGTTGGGATCGGCCTTTAAGGGCATGGTAACGACAAATCGACCGTTCTCGTCACGTTTGGTATGTAGTCGAAAACTCTCTTCACAAGCTCGTTCCTCGAGTGACATACAATATTTAGCAGACATAGAATCCAGTTCCCAGAACTTACTTATATTAGTATTTAGCTCCGTTAACGACAAATTGCAAGAATGCAATTGCGACTGAGAGGGCGAATGCAACGAACCCGGCACGGAACCCGAAACTAGCCACCCAAACCTTGTATCTCTTAACGTGGGTTTACCTCTCCCGAGATCAACAACTGAGGTGCCTAAAACCTCCCAGAAAATCTCAGCACCCACCAAAATGTCAATTGCCGACGGTACATAGAATTTAGGATCGGCTAGGTGTACATTCGAAGGTACAGGTATGTTTTGTCTATTAACAAAGGTAGATGGCAGTACTTTTGTAATAACAGGTAACACGAAACAGTTAACGTTTGTTTTATAATTACCTCGCCTTGAAATAATAGTAATATTGCAAAACTGTATGCTCGATGTGATCTGACCGTTTATGCCTGTAATTGTGGAGCTCGTACTTTGTCTAGGCAATCCTAGCTTATCACATAGCGACTGTGTAATAAAATTGGCTGTACTACCATTATCTAGCAGGATCCTGGCGTTCACCTGGCCTCCTCTGCCGTCCATCACCTTCACCAGCGCTGTGGACAGTAAAATACACGAAGAAGTAGCATTTTGTGTATCAAGATCACTGGATAAAACTATATTTGGGGTAGGTGGACAGTTGTTCGTGTTGACTTTTGAGACGTCAGTGTTTAATGCAACACTGCTTGGCATGGGGTCAACAAATTCAGTGGGTTTATCTACATGTAAGAGCGTATTATGATTACCTTTACAGTATTTACAACCCGACAATCTACAACGTTTTGCTGTATGACCAAAACGTAAGCAATTCAAACAGACTTTAAATTCTTTTGCCCTTGCACTGCGACTTTCTACTGGTAAACTACGAAACGTTTCACATGAATATAGCACATGATCCTGACCGCACACAGGACATGATCTCCGCTTATTTGAAGACCTTTCTTCAACAATAAAAACGTTAGGTTGGTTAACTAAGGTACAACTACTATTAATATTTTTATTTTCTAACGTTTCCAATAGATCAGCCTTTTCGCTCAGGAAGGAAACGAATTGCAACAAGGTTGTTCTATTGGTTGCATTGAAATTTTCTATTCTATTGCGGTGCTCTTCCCAACCTCTAATAGTGACAGAATCGAGCTTATTAGACATCATATAGATTACGAGTGTGTCCCAGTATTCTGTGGGCTCACCCAATGCCTTAAGCGCTCTAATATTTTTATTTATCAAATCTACAAAGCGACGCAAAGCACTGCTTGATTCCTTTGCTATACACAGAACATCAAACAATGCCTTGATGTGGTTATTCACTAAAAGCCGATTGTTGTTAAACCGATCACACAGTAAATTCCACGCTAATTCATAATGAGCAGCTTTAAAATCAATGTTTTTTATTACTTCTAAGGCATCACCTTCTAATGATGCACGAAGGTAGTGGAACTTACTAATGTCATCTATAGCACTACTGTTGTGGATTAACGACATAAACGTATCACGATACTCAAGCCAGTACTGATAGCCACCACAAAAACTAGGTAAGCTAATTTTAGGTAAGCGTATGAAATTAGTTGTGCATGATTGACCTGACCTGTGTTTGTTCGATGAGCCCGCTACAGACCCGTCATCACCAGCTCCGGCCAGCAGACGACGCGCTTGCGCTATCAATGCGTGATAACGTTCCTCAAACTTGGTGCGTTCCTCATACGCTTCGTCTGGCTCGTCGGAGTGCAACTCAATCTCAACCTGCAATTCGTCGAAAATATCGTATAACTTTTCAAATTTATTAAGTCGCCCTTGTAAATCTATCCGCTGCAATTCGGAGAGGGTGTCACAGCTAAGTAGTGTATTAATATGATTAGCAAAATTCGTAAGCTTGGCCTTCATTCCACTGCGCTTTTTAATGATTAACTCTAAATTAACCATTTTGCAAATAAATTATGAATGCAACAATTAAATAAAAGCTTATAAACTCCTAATAAGTAAAAATATGTATTATTGGAAAGTGAGTCAGCTGACCGTTATATAAATGTAACGTAAGTAGGTAGGTGCAAGCGGAGGCGCTGCGGCTGCGGCCGTTAATATATGTATAATTACTATAATCTAACGTTAAGCGGCGGCGTAAACAAGCAAGCGCACAATATAAGCAACGCACAAAGAAATAAGTCTTATAAAATGAGCTGGTAATTGTATGTTTCGAATAATGACGGTGAAGACAGAGAAAAGAATAATTTGAAAAATAATTTAAACTTAAAATAAATTTAAATTTAAACTGAAATGGCTGGCTAGGAAAATAAAAGGTAAAATATTGGAACGATACCACAACTATCCCTTCCACAGGTTACACGAAGCAGCGACTCGGTAATTATCTTGTTGAAGACAGCACAATACTTCGGAATACTCTTTAAATGTTAAAATTCCTCGAAGCGGTGACTCGGTGCTTGATGCTTGAAGGCACTGTGTCTTGAAGACTTCGAGTATGAAGATGACAACTTTTATAACGCCGATATGTCCGTTAGCTAGAAGACACGACCCACTTTAAATCTTCAACGGTTTTACTTTTGTTCTATTTTTTTTTTCTTTCTGCCGGTTGCCGACGTTCTTGATTTTCTCAACTCGCGGCGTTAAAGACGTTCGAAGGACCAATGTTAAATCCGTGAATTACTGGTTTAAATGAAATGCAAATGGACTGTAACTTTGTTATAATATAATAAGATGTACAATGAGATTCTAATAGCGGCGGTGCGCGTGCGATGCTAGCGGAGTTCGGTAGCGTTGTCACGGGCCAGCTGACGGTTCGCGCCTCTCTCCGTGGCCCCCCCGCTGTCGCCTTGCTCCACCGGCGGCTCCCGAATGCAGCCGACAACAGACGAAGACGCCTATCGCTCACGAACACGAATGTTTTTCTTCTGATTAATTTCGTTGCGGGTTCCAAGACAGTTAATATTTTTTCCTGGGACTTCCCGAGTGTCATAACTCGGTGTGTTCGTGGGTCACTGCTGTTGATCCTGGTGTACAGGAGTTACAGCGGTGGGCGTGTGGGTGGGATTAGTCCCAAAAAAGCTCGCTTATATGTCATCGTGCATTCCTCCCGTACGATCAATTTGCACCTTTGCATTAGGGCCCCGCGACTACTGCTTTTGCTGATGTTGCAAGTGGACGTTTCTGCATTTGCAAGATCAGCGGGAGCTTGAACACTGAATGTGCGGTTCTGGCACCACTCAGGACGGTTGCGGCTATTCCGGAGGACGCACTAATCAGCAGCCCATTTCAGGCAATTTTGGTACATTACCTATGATATCTCCTCCTAATGGTCAAATTTTACTAATTTAAAGGATAAAATAATATTATCTGCATTAAATATTCTTTATGATGAAGTAATTCAATTTACTAAAATGTAGTGACATATTGTCAATAAGTCCACCTAAAATACCTTAGAATTTTTATTAATTTTCAAAACATGAAAGCAGTTTCTTTAGCTAAACCTTAATATTTTTGACATAGTGTTTGGCAATTTTTTTTTGTAGATATTGTAAAGTTCTTTAGAACATTATAATTATGGTTCTATCTATTAATCTTTCGCAGAGTTCTCCTCTAAACCTCCTTAATTTTGTTTTTTTTTTAAGTATTAAATTAATTTATATAAAAAGTAGTAAAATAGTAGGTGTTAATCCAGGGTGTCCGTTTTCGCGTGAAGAAGTAACAAATATACACACTTACAAACTTTTGCCTTTATAATATAAGTATGATTAACTGAATTTATTTATTTAAGCTTAATGCACATTTTGTACATAGGCGGACTTAATGCCATAGGGCATTCTCTGCCAGTCAACCTTTGGGTGATGTAAAATGTGATGCGGTAGGTGCAAAAATATAATTTAATCTAAATATAATGAATACAAACATAGAACTCAGGTACATAAATAATACATACACAATACATAAACATACATATAAATGAATTTAGTATAAATATAATCTATAAGTACTGAGTCGGATACTATTGTTGAGACCCTTCTGCCAATTCACCCCGAAGTAGATCGCGTACTTTCGTTCTGAATTCATATTCATTATAGTTTGCACTAGTCCCCATAGTAGTTTCCCTGTGCATGTGTATTCCTCTAAAATATTTTTTAAATTCGTAATCTGTTGATACAGGTAGCCTACTTCGACGGTAAAGGCCGCGGTGTCATCGCTACTCGTCCGTTTGGTCGCGGCCAGTTCGTAGTTGAGTATTCAGGGGAATTAGTAGGAGTTCAAGAGGCACGCGAGCGAGAACACAAGTATGCACAAGACCCTGAAGCGGGCTGCTACATGTATTACTTTAGACACGGCGATCAACAGTATTGGTAAGACTTTTTATTTTTAATAATTCTTGCAAATGTTTTATTATCATTCCAACTTTGTTAAAATTAAAAAAAGTGATGTTGTGTTGTTGTTGTATGTAGTATGCGAGTAGCTTCCGTTAAGTTAGATAATTATAGTATAAGTATGTAATTTTGTTGAATTTTTTTAAAAGTATCAATTCTCATATCTCATACACGGCAGTCTGATCCCATAGTAGACAGAGCTTGTACGCTGTTAATAAACTTAGATATTGTTAAAGGTACACATTTATGCTCAGTGTATAAGTCAAAGTTAAAAAGATTTTATTCAACTAGGCACTTATGAATAGTCAATCGAGTGATTCTAGTCGCCAGTTCCAAGTGCAGCCTACCCTTCATGGAGAAAAATCTAGAAAGAAACTCCACTGAAGCTCCTTTAAAAAAACAAATAGCGTTTACAATTTTCTTACTCTTAACTATTCTCATAGTTATATAGTCATAGACTTGAATGAGAACGAAGTCGACCAAAGAAAACAAAACAAAAAGTTTGGAGTCATTGCTGCACCGCCATGAGCTAACCAGTCATGCACCGTTATTACTCAATACTGCAATTTTTTTTATATTTGTATAAAAAGTCCAAATAAATATAGAACAGGTTCAGCAAAATTTCTAATACGGCTTATTATTACAGTATCGACGCGACAGCAGAGTCAGGTCGACTAGGCCGGTTGGTGAACCACTCACGCAACGGCAACCTTCTGACAAAAGCAGTATGGGTGGACGGTCCTCGACTCGTGTTGTTGGCTGCTCACGATATCTCACCTGGTGAAGAACTTACGTATGACTATGGCGACCGTTCCAAGGAGTCGCTGCAGCATCATCCATGGCTTGCGCTCTGACCTGGGTAAGGCATTGTTTCTTAGGAAAATGACTGTAATAAGTTCAAATATCAATAGACCTTTTCATTCTCAATATTCAAGTTTCGAGACATAAAATTTTCTATGATTTTGACAATTCTCTTCTCTATTTGATATGGTATAAATTTGATTTAAGAAACAAGACGATAGGATAGGAATAGAATAGAAATATAGGAGCTGAATGTAATTCTAATCAATAATGTGACGTAAATGTGTAAATCAAGTAGATTTAATAAGTTCTTCTGCACATGAGTTCTAAACATGTTGAGTTCATATTTTAATTAGCTGTAATATAGTCGAATAAACACACTGTGACCCTTGAATTGCTGTTGCCCATGGGCGATGGTAACCACATATGATCCGTAGACTTGTTGGCCCCCTATTTTTGAAAATTTACGTCGGTGATAGAACTCTTATAAACAAAATAAAAAAATAATGTGACTGCCTCGGTGGCGCAGTGGTAGCGTACGCGACTGCTGTTCTTGAGGTCCCGGGTTCGATTCCTGGGTCGAACCAAATGTTTGTATGATCTGCAAATATTTGTTTCGGAGTTTGGGTGTTTTCTATGTATAATATGTATGTATTTACAAAAAAAAAGTATATAAGTATTTATATCAGTTGTCTAGTACCCATAATACAAGCTCTGCTTAGTTTGGGACTAGATGGCGTTGTGTGTTAGATGTCTAAAATATAAAAAAATATATATATAAAAACTGTCTTACAGCCTCAGATCAAATAAAAAAAGGTAGATAATGCACCGCCTTATTCTTGTTGAAGCAAAAAAAAGTAGTTTAGTTCCAAGTAAACATACATACTTTCCGTCAATTTTGTACAAGTATCGACGACTTTTACGACACGAACGTTCGAAGAACAAGGCCGTGCGTTATCTACCTTTTTATTTGATCTGAGCTTACAGCTAAAATTGAACTTAAAAATTTGTTCCAGGTATGGTCTCCAGAAATCTCATTGGACTACTAAGAATTATTTATTAATTTAGTCTTAGTTATGAAGTTTGTTTGTTATAAAGTTTTTTGTGTTTGAGAAAGGACATTTATATGTAAGTAGTGAGACAAGTGGCCTAACATTCTGGACAGGCAACTGAGGTTGGTTAGGTCATGATTTTAACTGCCTTAGGCCCATTGCGGTACGTGAGATGAAGTATATGAAAATAAAGTGATTTTGTCTTTATGGTTTTTACCTAAGATAAAAATGTGTATAGTGCACTAAATGTGACAGCACTAGAGCAAAAAAAAATTAAGTCCCGGATATAACAAAGACAAAGTGTTTGTATAAATAAGATATTTTGTCATTATTGAATGCGCTCGCGCATTAAAAGGAAAGGAGAGTCGGCGAAAAGACTAATTCAGTAACAATTTAAATTCAATCTAAAGTTTTTCAGAATACAACTGTAATTGATGCAACGTCGCTCGCCGTCGTTTGATTTCGTTGCATCAATTAAAGTTGCATTCTGAAGAACTTTAGGTTGAATCGGTTCGGTCGCCCATCGGCAGTGACCCTTAGTCTTTTTAAAATGACACACACAATATGTGATTAATGTACCTCGACTTTTCGAACATGTTGGTTAAGTTATTTTTCAAAAATTTACTAATGTCAAGTTCGATTTAATTAGACTTGCATACGTAATTACAGATTAATAGTATGAGAGCTGGTACCATTTTTGGGTAGGTATTTGAGGCAAGCTGAAAACTTGTCTTGTTGGGGTATAATAGGAGAGGTCTGTGACAAGTTTGCAGCTTGCCTCAAATACCTACCCAAAAATTGATACCAGCTCTCGGACTAATTTTCTGTCATCTGCTATATTCTTAAAATAATCCCAAGGCTTTGCCTCTGCTTGTTTTTTTTCTTGCATCCCTAGTTTAATAGTTTCCTTCTCAAAAGATTTTATTCTGCACAATCATATCAACCAAAATGAAGGTAATATATAAAAATGAAAAACGTTGCGTGACACATTACTAGGTGACGTAATGACATGAGAATTGTGGTCAAAAGTATAGGGTTGAACCCCCTTGTGTTAAGGACAACCCACTTCTATCTTAGACTATTAACTCAAGTGGGTATAGAATATCTACGATGAATGGTGTCAAAAGGAGCTTCTGCATGTAGCGAGACCAAATCATTACGTTGTTACGTAATATTTGGTCTAAAATATCTCCGGGCAGTAGATCGAATAGGTAGACTAAATATTTGAAGATAAACACATAGATTTGACTGTGAATGTTTTGAAAACAAATAGATGTCTGTTGGTGATGTCCCAAATTGTGTAATTTAACAGGTTGTAATGATCTTTATTTTATATATGAATATTGTGATAACATTGCGAGACGTATTTCAAATTTATTTTTAATGTAGCGAAATAATCTCAATTCAGGCAAATATTTCACCTTGCTAACTATATTAAGACATGTATAAGATTAGTTAGGATTTTAGGTGAATTTCTCAGTTTTGTTTGCCTACTTCAATGTTTTAACTTATTTTCAGTCTGCATTGAAGCTGATTAAATAGTTTTGAAAAGTTATGAATTAATGTACTGTAAGTAGCATAATATTTGTTGTGAAACTTTTTGGTTACATTAGGTACTTTATACTTAATATCTTAGCCGTATCTTACAGTCCAATAATTTGAGAAATCTTCTGGTTAATTTTAAAAGATAATTCATGACAAGTACAGTCAAGGGCCATTAATGCAGTCCCATCGTAATACCATATATCGCCATAAAAACCAGATTTATAACGTGTGAGCATTCGACACGTTGGTAGCGGAGTGGGCGATTGCCGCGCTTCGATTCCTGGGTCAGAGCAAATATTTGTTTATTCCATCAGTCAATCTTGTTTTCAGAGTACAGCTCTGCTTAGTTTGAAATGAGGTGGTGTTGTTGTGTCAAATACTCTAAAATATTATATTATTATAATATACTGGCTGACGCACGCAACCTCGTTTGCGCTTTTTATTGCCAGTAGCGTGAAAATTTCCCCCGTTTTTTAAACATTCTTCATTGTTGCTCCGCTCCTATTAGTAGTAGCGTGACGATATATACCCTATAGCCTTCCTCGAGAAATGGACTATCCAACACCGAAAGAATTTTTCAAATCGGACCAGCGGTTCCTGAGATTAGCGTGTTTAAACAAACAAACAAACTCTTCAGCTTTATATATTAGTACAGATTGAAACACACACAAAAGATAGGGCCAGGGCTGACATGCAAATATAAACATTTCGGTTGCACTGCATTTATGATCGTTGGCTGTACGTTATTATTATAATTGAATTTAGCCAATCGCCTTTGTTTTTCAGTTTTTATGTCCCTCAAATACAATCAAGCATTGTAATAATTTCAATGAGTGTTTTGAATATCATTGACAGAGATTAGCGACAAGTTCGATCTAACGTCATAGTTGAAAGAGTCTGGAAAAAATAAAGAGGGAGCGAAAAAAATTTTTTCTTACATTTATGTAGCGTTTAACTCTATTTATCGCCTCTTTTCCCAAAATCGGAACAAAAAAAAAAGTTATAAGAAGAAACATCTGATATTATTGTAATGTTGAAAAGCTAAGCTATTCTAAACACAATACGAAAGCCAAATTTGGCCGACTACTATATAAATAAGTAGTGTGAAGGCGCTTTTCTGTATCAACATCTAATATATTCTATTTAAATATGTTGTTGGTTTCTCAATATTAGGAATCGACAAGTATCTGTTAAATATTAGAAATATATATTAGATATAATTTCTAAGGTACAAATATGACCAAAACTTGACGAAGGTTGCACAGTTAGCGTAATAAGATTCGCGCCACAAGTTATACTAACCCGGTCACGACAAAAACTCGAATAGTTTTTATACTTGTATTAACTTTATTTTAATGTTATTATTAGGTGTCTCGCTTCAGAAATGTGCGAGGTTATTAGAGTTGCTCATCCTTTTATGTAATGATATACATTTTATCATTCGAATCCTAAATTTTTCCAAAGCCCAAATATATTTGATTTATTTAAGATTCCTTCATTTAAGTTTTAATATATATTATTTGAAATCAATCGTGCCGTATTCATTCATCTATCTATTTTACAATCGCCCACCGAAGTGTCATAATTTAGACTTATCCATCCCCCCCCCCCACATACATACAGAACACTATCATAGCGATAATGAATTAATATTAGACACACATGTTTTACTATGTGACTAAAAGGAACACTTCAGTGCATACATAGAGAACAATTATCGTATAATATTAGATATTTGGCAAAACTAAATCGATTTCAACAACTAAAGAACAAAAGTTAGAAATTAACTTTTTTGAAATCTAATTAAATAAATTAGGTACACTGTGTCTTGACAAGAATGAAATGAAAAATGAGTAGAATACGCTACGCTTTACATAGGGCTCTCAGAACTTGGAAGCCTGAAATATTATGCTAAGTATAATAAACTTGATGGGTTATACTAGTTCAAGCGAATCACTAGTAGACAAATTTAACGATTTGAGCACTAAGGATGAACTTTATGTAGTTTCATATTATAGAGTCATGTAGCCGTGTCCACTTGCGAGACTCGTGTTAGTAAGTATAAAGCGTATGTGTGATAGAGACTTTCCTCGATAGATAATAAATACGAGAGAGCGCTAAAATATTGTTGCTCTCAAAGTATAGAGAAGACGGCGTAACTCGCCGCACTCAGGTGACCGAGTTGTATTGCCTCGGATTTACATCGAGGACCATTTTTGATACGTCGAAGAAAAGGATTTTTTTAATACTAAGATTTAAATTTTTATATGTATCTTAGTATAAATTAACTTAAGTTTACAACTGATGGGACAGCAGTGGTCATCAAGAGAGTAATAATTAAATTACTGTTAATGTAGTTAGCGGCTAGCCAGTCTTTCAACTTAAGTTTGTGCTAATTTAATTGTATTGATGTTCTTTATTTACTACTGCTGTCAAAATCGAGATGTAGTAATTCATATTAGTGACTGGCGAACCAAATAAGAGTAATTTTATTATACCAATCGTGCACTTCATTCTTCCTATTTAATATTAATGCAGCTGGATCTCGGAATTAACGAAACACGTCTAACTTTTCACCCTCAATTTATGTTTAAAACGGATGCCAAATTATTGTATATAAATTATATTTATCATGTCTCCACATTCATAGGGCTCCCACACATAACTGCGATGCGGCGTGAAGTTCTTGCGGTACATTTGCGCGAGCTCGCAGATATTTGCGATGTGTTGCGAATTCGCAGTTATGTGTAGGAGTCCACAGATCCAGCGGTATTAGTTCACTGTTATACTAGTATTGCTTTTTGTGTAGTTCCTACTCCTTTAACTTTTAATGAACTAATTATGCGTGGACTTCTATTATTACTTACACCTACAATGCTATTACAAAGGCTTATATTTTATTACTTAATCTATTAGTAATAGTCTAAATGTGAAATTTTTTGACACATACTGGTGTTATTTTTTTTACAAGTAGTAGATTAATTTGTTTGTTAGATTAATATATTTGTATTTGAAAGCATTTTGTTAATATATGATTTGCATCTTAGTAATAAAACTACAGATTTTAAAACGATCAATGTAAAATTCGTGAAATTGATATTGAACACATTTGAACTTAATGTTTAATATAATCTGTCGACTGAATTGGATACTGCGCAATTTTATATGATATTATTTTATTAAATTCTTTTTGTACGTGCTGAATTGATTCTAAACTTGTAGTTCCATTGAAGCTGCTAATTATCGTATCAGAAATATATATTGTAAATCTAATGCCGTATGTATAGAGAATTAAGGGATGCACCGACATGTCTCTGCTATTTGGCAAGACTTTGTTTAGCGCATATATTGACGAATAACGTTTTCTAGATAGATAAGATATTATTTATAATGAAGTAAATAATATAAAACATTGAGGTTATTGTTAGACAGTTTTCTCCACTGCTTCTGTGACTGCTGAATATTTAGATGCATTATCTCAATCCTTGTTACTTTTGAGAATGTTCTATACACAGCGAGGTTCTAAGACAATCTCTAGTGCCTTTTATGTGAAGCACATTCTTACGAAGTAATTATTTATATAGCAGTTGTACAGTGGAACATCAATTTTAATTACATTGTAGTTCCTTCATATTGCACAATGAATATTATTATATAATACTTTATTATGCTTTATGATATAAATAATGGTTTTGAATAGAAAGAATATTATATTTTAGTAGCTAAACCAACATTACATTTCCAGAACCGAGATTTTTCTATATTTAAATATTTAATATTCCTTGTGAAATATGAAGCGAATGGAAAAGCTAACTATTGAAAATATAATTATTATAACAGTATTGTTAACGGCTATTGTCCTAAGTAGCGATGTTATGAGACTTAATAATTTATTTAAAAATACGGGCTGCTACACACTGTCCTATTAATAATAAATCAGTAGCAATTGAGAATTGGGTGAAATATAAAAAAATGAACTTTGACATAGTTTTTTATTACACGAGATACACTTCGCAATATAAATAACCCGTAGGTAAAATATCTTTTATACACATTATAAACTAAGCAGTGATGGTGGCGTTATGATGCACCTTGAGATAGTAGAGTTGTGCTCGAGACTCTAGTTCCTGCAAAGATTTCACCACTGGCGCCATCTGGCTCACGTGATCCTGTAAATGAAATAAGTTTGTTTAATTTTCCTTAAGAATCTCTGGAAAATCTGATGAAAATTATTTGCTAAGATGATGATGAGCAGTCTCCGAAAGTTGTGATTGATGTGTCATTCGATTCGGAATGGCATCTAGATGATTTAAAAAAAAAATGAAATTGCAAAAGTTATTATCAATTAACTAAAAACTCAAAAAGGGGTTTAGTTTGCTTTATATTCGGTTACCTGATATCCAGTCCCGGCTTGTTTCCTTTTCTGTCCGTATACGACTTTACCGTCGAACTCATTGGATGGCACCTTCATATCAGGTTCAATTTGTTGAATCGTAACGTTCAAGTGATCTTCTATATCGGCTAGGTACTGTAATAGTATGAAATATTTATGAGACAATATTAATGTGAACGGACCAGCGCACGTTGATTTCTCAAACAAAATTATTACATTGACTCTTAACTGCGATTTATATGATCATCAACAACCCCTAACGTCCCACTGCTGGGCTCGGGTCTCACCTAAGGAGAGGGTTAGGGACATCCGTCCCTACGCGCTGGCCAAGTGCGGGTTCGCAAAACTTTTATAAACAATACAGTCAATCTGAGGGCCGAATATGAGTTTATTTCACATCACCTCGATTGTCAGTGCCCGCGTTCAGCGTTGCGATTGATCTGTATTGAACTCTTAGGCGCTATAGTGCGACGCGGAACATCCGCGCGGACGGAAAACGCACTGAATAGCGCTTAAATCAAACGCAATGCCGTAAGCAGCGGCCGTCAAAATTGAGTTAGGAAATAAACTCGAACTAGACACTGATGACTAATTTTTTTAAGTTTCTTTGATTAACAACACAAATATGTAAAACATATTTTAGTTACCTGTTGTTCGTTGTACCACATGCAGCAACCTTTAGGTCTATCATCGATTAAGTTAGTGTTCCAGCAGTTTCGGCCACGAGACGCACACCACTCGCCGTGATACCAAACCTAGGAGCAAATAAGGTCAGAATATCCAGAACACTAAAGAATATTGTGTTTGAATATAGATGAATGAACAGCATCTACATCTTACAACTACATCTTAGATAGAGTAACTTACTTTTTCTGGCACCTTGGAGACCAGACTGATAGCAAGACCCATACGATCAGCTCGCCCGACGCGTCCAATGCGATGAACGTAGTTCGATTTCTCGTCTGGTAGAGTTATGTTAATCACTGATGGAAAAAGAATAAATTTTAGTTTTATATAGTGTGTTTTTAACAGAAAAGTTGATAAGAATGCATTCTTTTGGAAGTTACGACCAATATGTTTAACGGCAAACTTTTCTCACATTTTAATTCCGTAGATAGAATATAAATTAGTGGATCTTTACCGTTGAATTCAAATTCAAAATCATTTATTCAATTAAGACATTATGTGACATTTATGAACGTTATATTGAAGCTACAGTTAAAAATCATAGATCGACACAAACAGGCCACAACATGTGCTGTATTGTCAAAGTAAATTACGTGAAAACACCAAAATCTACTGCCTGCTTGTGTCGATCGATAACTTCCAGTTTCCAAAATGCTAAGAGCCTTATGAGAAGAATACTAGCAAAGAAACTCATGGCCACTCTTTTCAAAGTCAGATATTCAGGTACAATAGTGTTAGTATTACATGAAAGGTAAACAGTATGCAAGCTGTTGCTACCTGAATTTCATTTCATTAAAATGCTCCAAAATTTAACGTACAAACAAAAAAAAATATTGATTAAATATCCGCCACATTTGGATTTTGAACCTCAAAATTCAATAGCATGTTTGTGTTAAGGGTTAAATTTTGGCCAGAAAACTAGCCCCGAAGTTTGGGTTTTGAAGGAGTTGGTTTACATGAAGTCAGGCATTTTCTACAAATATCAGGCAAACTTGGAATATTGCTTACACACTCAAAAAAAGTTAAAAAGGACTTACTGAAAGGAAGTCCTGTGATATCAATTCCTCTAGCAGCTACGTCAGTACAGATCAGGTATTTGACCTGGCTCTGCTTGAACTTCTCCAGGTTACCTTTCCGTTCGGCGGGTTTACGATCACCGTGTAAACACACGCAGGTGAATTCATTGCCGTACGACTTTAGATAGCGCTCCAGATTGTCGCAATCTAGTTTTGTTCGGCAGAAAATTATAGCCCTGTAAGATAAAGTATATTTTTAAATATTTTTTTGGACCTCTAGTAAACAATGCCGTCTAGTCCCAAGCTAAGCAGAGCTTGTGTTATGGGTACTAGAACAACTGATACAAATACGTATACTTTTTTTAATACATACGCATTATATATAGAAAACACCCAAACTCCGAAACAAATATTTGCAGATCATACAAACATTTGGTCTGACCCGGGACTCGAACCCGAGACCTCAAGCACAACAGTCGCATACGCTACCACTGCCAGGCAGTCGTTTGCACCAAATGTATAGTTTATTTGCCATTAAACAGTTAACGTAAAACACTGACTGTTATGTGATGCAATAAAGAGCAAATTTAAGGGAAGTGTGATTTGGTTAATATTTTATATGGATAAAAATAAAATAAATAAATAAATATTTTCGGACGTCTAACACACAATGCCATCTAGTTCCAAACTAAGCAGAGCTTGTATTATGGGTACTAGACAACTGATATAAATACTTATATACTTTTTTTTTTGTAAATACATACATATTATACATAGAAAACACCCAAACTCCGAAACAAATATTTGCAGATCATACAAACATTTGATCCGACCCGGGAATCGAACCCAAGACCTCAAGAACAGCAGTCGCGTACGCTACCACTGCGCCACCGAGGCAGTCAAATACATGAAGAACTGGCAAACAGAAGACTTGTGATTAAAGTTAATTTAATTTGAGTTTATATAATTACATTCTATGTGGTCATATGTGTGTATGTTTACTCACCGATCCATTTTGTGTTCTCTAATAGCCCGAACGCAATATTCGCCCTTGAGGATCTTCACGGCCTCAGACAGAGTCTCAGGCGTAGTATTGGAGCTTCGGATATTATCATTTGAATGAACAGCGTCGGTCTGCACGTGCCTAGTAGCATTTTATGCATTTTCAATTATTTTAGGTAGTTTAACTTATGCTTATATTTGTTTCTAATCAAATTGTAACATACTTGCGCAGAGTCTCCCAAGAGCGGTCCTTTTGGGGATCAACATTGACTACGACATGATGAACCGTTTCCGGCACCGCATCCTCGCCTTTCAGATCCACCCAAGTCGGGAAATGCATCAGTTTCTCCTGTCACAAAATAAATACAATGGAATAAAATATGGTACAAATGGTGACACAAAAAATAACAAAATTTAATTAACACTAATCGCTATATAGGTTTTAAAAGGGTATTTTGCTGTATACGAGAAAGTCTAAAAATATATTATTGAGATACATAGGACAAAATCCAGTTGATTTTTTTTAGTTTTAGTTCATAAAATGATGAAATATCTTTTATAACCAATTTCAAAGTTATTGGAACGAGTTCCCTATCGCGCGTTGTGAAAGGGGGCTAGACGGAATAAATTCTCACGAAAAGTTGTAACGACACTTTTTGCTATAGTAAGCTATTGTAAGCCGTACGTCGTGGGCATGTTTCTCTCTCTGTCTCTTTCTCTCTCTTACAGAAAGCAAGCCAGATATTTTCATTTCTATTTCGCATTGAACAGTGTGGTGTCGCGACGATTATTATTGTTGAATTTAAACAGGTTTTTTGTACATAATAAATAATAAAAAATAATAACAATAATGAATCCTGACAGAGAACTACGTCCCATCCGGGTGTTTGAATTGACAACTCAAAAGTTTTTTTTTTAAATCTGGTCTATAACACCATGAAATAGTAGCCGCCATGTTATTACGTCACACTGCTTCGTAAGTACACTAAAGTGTCAACTGATCAACATAAGCTTTAGATTGTTTGTTAGAATTATATTCATGTCATCCACATCTTACAAAGCGAACTGACGTCATTACCACAGAGCAATATGGCGTCCACTGGGTCCAGCGTTTTTGACAACTGACGCGCGAAATTTTAAAATGTAACATTAAAATGCATTTTTAGGGCACTTATCGATTGAATAAAAATGTTATGTTTTTTCTGTGGTTTAATAGCACTCTTGAATCTAATTAAGACACTTTTCAAAAATGAGTGTAATACCCTATTGTAAAAATAATAAAAAACATTGAATAACTGGGTCAAGTAGATACATCATACATGAATTTTCTTACCGCCATCTTTTTAACTTCGAACGCATGTAGAGTGGCGGAACACACAACCATTTGTAATCGTCTGCCATCTGACGTGATCTTGGGTATCTGCCGGTGTAGGCGGTCAATGAGTTCTCCATAGCCGGCTTTGAGAAGACCATCAGCTTCGTCCAAGACGAAGAACCGACAGTGGGTAAGAGCTAGGTAACCTATGAACAACAACTCTTTATAAATATTTAGGAAAATATTTTGTAATTTTTGACAGTTAAAAGCTGTTGATCTCAGCAGAAAAAGAGAAGGAGATCTAATTTCACAAAGATATTCAACTAAATTAAATTTTTTGAACTCATTTTCGTTCTATGGCAGAAACATTTTATTGAGCATGCTGTATGCTTGCTCTATGTATCTTCGACTGCCTCGTTGGTCTAGCGGTTGGCGCGTGCGACTGCTGATCATGAGGTCTCGGGTTCGATTCCCGGGTCGAACCAAATGTCTGTATGATCTACAAATATTTGTTTCGGAGTTTGGGTGTTTTCTATGTATAATATGTATTTACAAAAAAAAAAGTATATATGTATTTATATCAGTTGTCTAGTACCCATAACACAAGCTCTGCTTAGCTTGGGACTAGATGGAGTTGTGTGTTAGATGTCCGAAATATTTATTTATTTATCTTCTAAACACCTAAACACACAATTTCACCCTTCTATGCAGAGTATTAAAATGAAGTAGACAAAAGACAATGTTATTACCTCCTTGTATAAGATCTTCAAGTCGCCCTGGTGTACCGACCACAATATCAATACCAGCATTGAGTTGATTGATTTGATCTTTAACATTAACACCACCGACCACTAGCAGCTCACGGATTCGGGGATTATCCAAATACTTCTTAAACTTAGTTATTTGATTGCAAGTCTGTTCTGCTAACTCTCTAGAAGGCTGAAATTTTCAGGTAATTTATTATTTTACATGATTTTTTTGCTTTTGCCAGCAACTTTGTCGGTTACTGTGGTGATATTTAAACTGATTTAACATTTTTGTTTGCCAACCATTTTGTTTATCAAGGAAATCAAACACTTAATGGTAAAAGAATTTAAGAAAATAAGAGAATACCGCATCCAAATCGGACTTCTGAGATGAGTGTGCATAAACACAGAGAAAAAATTCTAAAAACTTTTTGGTTTAAGTTTGTTACCTTAATAAAGGCCCCTTCATTAGTTTTTTTTCAATATCTTTAATGCATAGACATCAAACTTTTACAATTTATTATTTTTACAATATAGATATGGCATTGATGCATTTAGGATTCATGTTTTACCTCAATAATAATAGCTTGTGGTGCATTGCTGACAGGCTTCATATCTGTAGCCGCAGCACACGCCACTACATTTAGCTTCACACTGTCTTTGGGTGCTGCATATAGCGGTACATATTCACCTGATGGGGGGAACTGGAATTTTTAATTATATTAGTTTTTGATTATATTAGATGCACATAATTGTAGTTTGTTTTTACTTGATTTGGACATCACTTCTTAAAGAACTTTGGTAACATTTCCCTTAGTATACTGTTGTTGTTAAAATACTGCTCCAAGAAATTACATTTAGTTTTGGGACTAACCCCACCCACACGCCCACCACTGTAACTCCTGTATACCAGGATCAACAGCAGAGACCCACGAACACACTGAGTTATGACACTCGGGAAGTCCCAGGAAAAAAAATATTAACTGTCTTGGAACCCGCAACGAAATTAATCAGAAGAAAAACAGGAGGAGTTGGACACTTAGTTTGTAATATTAATTTAAAAAAAAACCTGATTGAGGGTCTCATCAGCTAAATGGACAATGAAGTGATCTAATAAGGGCTTAGGGTATCCCAGATGACTGTCAAAACCAACCTTAAATGGTGATTTCCCAAAGTTGAAGCTCATTTCAGCATTTTTGAGTACAACTGCAGGGAAGTAACAATCAGCTCGCCGAGGTTGTTCAAGTTTAAAAGCAACCCCCAGATCTTCACCATTTTTTGAAAATCTAATTTCACCATTGTTCAAATTCAAGAAACAACCTACAAATGACAATACACAATCATTATGCTTTTTTTAAATCTGTTAAAAGTAGAGTGAGTAAAGTTTTTATCATTATCTTTACTAATATTTTAAATGCAAAAGTAACTTTGTCAGTTGCGCTTTCACTCCAAATTACTGAACCAATTTAAATGAAATTTGGTACACAAATAGTTTAGAGTTTGAGAAAGGAGATAGGCTAGATAGGCTTTTTTTGACATTTAGATACTTTGATTCTTGAGGAAGAACACAGGCTACTATTTACCTGCGAGCGAAGCCGCTGGCAAAGGCTAGTATAATAATATAAATGTGAAAGTTTGTGAGGATGGATTCATGGAAGTTTTGTAACTCTTTTACACAAACATATAACTACTGAACAGAGTTATATGAAATTTTAAAGTAATATAGATTATACCTCAGAATAACACACAGATGTATTTGATTTTAAATAAGAATTATTGTTATTCTAATTGCAATCGAATAGGTTAACTACAACTTATTATGAAATAAGAAGAGATAGCTTTGCTTAGTATTAGTATTCTCAATGTTAGTCAGACAGATAACTTCAACAGTTAACAATATAATGCTGATTCTGTCAGTGATAAGACACCTGAAACACAGTATAAGTAAATTCAAAACAACTACATACCAATAACATCATTCATGCGATATGGACCACCATAATCTTCAAAGTTCTTAGCATTAGACTTCTTCCCTGTACCTCCATAGCCAAATCCCAACTTATCTGTACCAAGATCCAACCGGGCCTAAAAGGATATGAAATATACTTTATTATAATTTTAAGACCATTTACAGACAATGTAGCATAAAATTTACAGTTTACAGCTTGTTGCAACGTAGCAACCTAACTTATATATATTCATAAATTGATTGACTATAGCTACAAGAGATATATTATTATGTATCCTCCTTTATTAATCCCAAGATCATTTTGGGTAAGCCACAAGGGATAAACAAATGAATATTGTATATGTGTGTCATGTACATAACTGTTCCTATAAGAATTTAAATATTATTTTTTAACATTGTGCAATACTCATACAACTTCTTTTCAAAAGTCAATAAGTTATTGATGAAACTGATTTTATGATATTATTATTTATAGGATAAATGTACTTTATTATTGTACTTACAGCCTGAGTGGCCCATCCAACACGGCAAAGGCCTTCATCAGTAACAGTGGCCTCATAGTAGTATGCACCTTTTGAGTGAACACCTTTAGTAGCTCTGCACCCATGCCAGCCCTTTGGATCACGAGATTGACATCTGAGCCCATCAGGAGTGACGGCTAATGCGTCCGTCCGATCCAAAAACGACATAGTCCATTCTGTAGAAGTTGGTGTTACAATCCTACTTGTTTTTCCTTCCTGCATATCCTTTAATGTTTCCCATACAATCTGCAGAATAGGCAAACAGAAAGCACCGGTCTTTCCGCTACCAGTCTCGGCAGCCATTAGCACATCTCCTCCACCCAAAATTAGAGGAATAGCTTCAGCCTGAACATCTGTTGGTAATGTCCAATCCATTTCGTCGATAGCTTTGCCCAGTTCGGAGAGGACTCCGAACTCCTCAAAGGCAGTCATGGTGAAATATTTCTTTCTATTCACTGAGACTTAATTATTTTTAGTTTAGAGTGCTTTGTAAAAAATGAAGCCGGTATTGTAAATTTAGTTCGTGTTCGTGCTGGCTGACACAATTGTGACATAAATAAATTCCATTTTGACAAGGTATGGCAGTGCTGCCAAGCCTATACAAATAAATAAAATTGGAGTGTTTGTAATATTAAAATAACCGCTTTTCAATAAATGCATATGTATGTAAAATACACGATACATATAGCATTTTTTATAATTTTTGTCCGTCTGTCTATTTGTTCCAAGTAATCTCTGAAACGGCTGGACAGATTTCGACGGGACTTTCTCTGGCAGATAGCTGATAATCTAAGGAGTAACTTAGGCTACTTTTTTTAGACTAGCTTCGTCCCGCTCTACAACAATAACCACGGGGTTCAGCTAGTAATCAATAAAAAAAATGTTGTCCATATTTTGATGTGTGGCTACGAATAAATAATAAGTCTAATTATTTATTCGTAGGTGTGTGGGTTTCTTATTTCATAAAAAAATTATGTAACCCCCATAACTCAGCCGTTTGACATATAAGCCTACCAATCTCCAATATTTATTTAAATATTCTTTATAAGGGTAAAAGTGTTGCGTAGGGAAGGACTCGTCGTCGTTTTTAGCTTGACGTTCATCTGTGACAAATGTGGTGTGTCAGTTCTATGGTCAGTTCAGGTCAGTTCTGATTTGGTCCGGAGGTCGTAACACAGCAGTTCCCGGATCTCTCCCTCTCTCAGGCGCAGAGTTGGCACACCGTGTGGTTTTAGTCGGTTCGATTCCGACACACCGCCCCGCCGCCGCAAACCCCGGCGGGGTGACGGCCCGAGGGGGTTTCCACACGTTAAAAAAAAAAAAAAAAAAGAAAAAGGTCAGTTCTGATTTCTGTGTTCGTTTAGTGAGTGATTCTGTAAATGTGTATCTGTGACTTGACAGTTTATGACAGCGATAGAAACGTCAGAAACTTGCATCACAAATTACGAAAATGTTACTTTAGTAATATTCAAATTAATTTTCCTTAGTGATAGTTTCTAAGTATATATTATAGAAATATGGAATCAGAATTGCTGCGCAGTTCAGAATTAAAGCAGCCATCTAAATTGTCACCTGTAGGTAAAGTCTTAATATACACGACCGGTGGATTAGCAGTTGGAGTCAGTATTATTTGTATACCCTTTGTTTCTCCTGCTTTAAGAAAAGTTTGCTTGCCTTATGTTCCTGCCACAACGGAACAACTTGCTGGAGTTACCAGGGCATTATCTGGTCGAAGTGGCAGATTGTTAGATGTGGGTTCAGGTGATGGCAGAATTGTGTTCACTGCTACGAAACTAGGTTTTAAGGCAGATGGAGTAGAATTGAATCCTTGGTTAGTCTATTATTCTCGAATAGCTTCATTGCTGAATTCTGAATATCGAGGGGCTGCGTTCTATCGCCGCAATTTATGGACATTTGATATGAAACCATACAACAATGTAGTCATTTTTGGGGTCGAGCAGATGATGGCTGAATTTGAAAGGAAGTTAATACAAGAAATGAACAATGATAGTGTGGTAGTAGCTTGCAGGTTCCCTTTACCAAATATGATTCCTGTAGAGACTATAGGGAGTGGTATTGATACAGTGTGGAAATATGTTATCAAAAAATAACCAATAAAAATCAAAATAGCTTTATATTAAATAATAGTTTAAAAAATATACACTGTACAAGTCTATAGTTTTATTTTTAGAAGCGACCACTTCTTTTCCTGCCAGTGTACTTTGTGTCAGCCTTTGTTTCTTTGCCTTGCTTCCTGCGCCTTTCCTTTTTCTCCATGATCCAAGCTCTTGTATTTTTTACAGGTTTACCTCTTATATTTTTTGTTGCTTCCCTTTTAGCATATTTTATTTGAAGGTTATCACTTTCATCGGTCCCTATAAATCAGAATTTATATTAAATTAATTTAACTGATTAATTACCTACCTCTTTATTGAATTATATTTAAGAATAGTGAGTAGGTATTACCTAATGCCTGAGGTAATGGTGCAGATCCTCCAGTCATCAAAACTAAGAAGAACTTCTTAGCTTTTGCAGAGTTTGGATAGTCAATGACAACACCTCCATAGAAGCCGGCTTTCATTGCCTGTGATGTTAGAAGCTCCAATTGGCTTTCATTCTCAGGGTAGAATTGGAATACTGCTCTGGCTGATCTTGACTGTAATAACACAATTACATTAAAGTACATATACATACATAACAAAACAGTATTTATCTGGTATTCTTACAAGCAACTTACAGAGTAGGTAACATTTAAAGAAGAGAAACTACAATTATTTGTTTTCTTAAATGTATTAGAAGATACAAATATGAGAGTGTTTAGTTTCTTATAGTGTTATTTTGTGATATTTTGAAGTTAAAACTTCTTTAGCAGCATTGTGCACTTTTTTGGGATGGGTAAAAATGTTAAACTCTCATCAGAAACTCTCGTCAGGACATGTGACCTGATCGAATATAGGTAAGAAGGAGACATGGCGTAGGAGAGGAAGTAATATCCCTCTCTTTCTATCACGAAGCGAAAATGTATGCCTGCTCGTGCTGAATTGTTGAAATTTGGTTTAAGCGGCGTAGGGCGCTTGTGTGAATGTTCCCAAAATGAACCCAAAACTTCCTTGTATTATGGAGTCCTTAAATGGTGATGAATATCAAGAATATCAATAATTACTTACAAGTGATGCATATAATGTACTAAAGAATTGGTACAATCGTTTGACTGGCTTGTGGGATTTCTTGTCTGCATTAAACAGCCATTGCAAAGCAGATACAGATATAGCTCCGTCGAAACAACCAGCTCTGAAAGGTACTCCTTCGCCCATGTCTGACAGAACAACATCTCCTTCTGTTTCTCTTTCTCTTCCTACATCTGTAAAAGAAAAAACAAAATCAAAACAACAATTTACTACCAACTTTGAATTGGAAGACAAAGATCTAAAAGCCCCTGATAAGGTGGTCTGATGATCAGGTGCAGGTCATGGGAAGCAACTGAATGCAATACAGGACCAGTTGTTGTTGCGAGGGTTGGGGAGGCCTCTGTCCAGCAGTAGACATCATTCAGCTTAGATGATGACATTGATTTTGATGGAAATGCTTTTTTTTTTAATGTTACTATATTAATGACTAAGTGCAAGTTGATAGGATGAGGTTGAATAAGATTTAGATGGCATAAGTTTTTTATATGTGGCATTCATAGCTGGCTGCTTTATATAGACAAAAGTACATTAAAATGTATATAAGGAAATAATACCAAGCATAGCTGATGATATATCCATGCCAATCCACATGTGACCATATTCTTCAAGCACAGTCCCAGATAGCCCGGATCCACATCCAATGTCCAGAAGGAGGCATGGTGTATCTTCAGGTAATAACAGCAATTCCAGACATCTTTCTGTCATCTGTGATTGAATTTCCATAATACGGGAGCTGGACAGAAAGTACTTTAGCATAAAAATTTAACACGAAGCTAGTTTAAATAACAGAACATTAATTAGTACAGTAACACATACTTCTGAGTATATTTTCGGGCCTCATCGTCGTTATAGAACTGAAAACCAAGGGAAAATACAATATGTAATACAACATAATTTCGAAACTAAATATAGACTATAATAAGCGTTATCTTACAACTTCAGGGGGTGCCTGGTGTTCCGGTCTTTTAGACATGTTTGAGATTATAGTTTTTATTTTTTATCACAAAATGTAAACAATCAACATGAGACATAACCTGTAAATATCTCTGATTCTTTGATTGCTTGCTCTGGCTCTGAATGACATTGACAGATTCTTAGACTTGTTCTTAGAGCATATATATTTGGAGGAGCAGCTGAACGGGTGGAAAGTGTAATCGGAGTAGAAAGAGAGACTGAGTTTGGTTAGCGTCTGCGTCTGTCACGCAAGTTTCTGATTGGTTGGTGTATTTCACACCAAATCAGGCATGCCAATTGGTATGTGCGTCCACCAATCAGAAACTTGCTTGAGAGTTTAGAGAGACAGACGCTAACCAGCCCCTACTTGTATATGTGCTCTAACTATAAATGTTCTTCTTCCCCTTCTTTTGATGAAATGTGCAACCAGCCGGATCTCTTCTTCTTATTCTTCTTTGATGAAATGGCAACCAGCCCGATCTCTCGGATCAGCTATTTCTGCCAATGTCAAGTGTTTAGAGTCTTCAAGTTATAAGTCTTCAAGTCAATAAGTCTTCGTCGTGATGAAATTAATGATATAAAATATAAAAAATGTGGATGAGATGAAATGGGGACCGTCTTCCGAAAAAACAAAAAACGATCCAGCCGGATCTCTCGGATCAGCTATTTCTGCCAATGTCAAGTGTTAAAGTCTTCAAATCTTAAGTCTTTAAGTTTTCGTCATGATGAAATTAATGATAAAAAAGTATAAAAAAAGATGGATGGGATGAAATGGGGCCCCCATTTCATCCCATCCATCTTTTCTTCTTAAAAAACAAAAAACCATTTTCAAGTGTAAATGTTATCCTTTGGAATCCTGGCATTCTAACAATCGACGACTTCGACGAGAATGAAATGTCACAAACACACTGTCTCCTACCTCTATGGTCTGGCCTCTACTCTGTGCTCTGTACTCTGTACTATGACTATGAATAAGGAATACCTCTATGGGAAAAAAAGCGCGGGAAACTCAAAATAGGGCGGACGTACTTTTTTCTTTGGAAAATTTTATTTCATGTTTAACTTGTAAAAATTGATCATTTGAGTTGTGTAATATATATTTCATAGTAGTTAGTGTATATTTATTCTATTTGTGTATATGTTCCTGATTATATGGTAAGTTTTGTACATATTTCTATTGTGGTAGGTGTATGAACAAACCTCCCGATCTAACCTCGGGGGACTTAGACCAGGGTCTAAGTCCCCCTGTTGGATGTAATGTCACCATACATTCAAAAGAAGATGGTATGGAAACTGATGTTTCTTTGAGTAGTACGGGTAGTAATCGCAAAAGATCCAGATTTCTCAAAAGGTGCAGAAATTGCAACAAAAAGAGAAAAAGGAATTCTCATCCAAATGATACTTATAATGTATTAGATTGCCAGTGCGATCCTCAGGGTAATCGTGATAGTCGTGATAGATCACCGTTATCAGAGAACCCAGTGCTTCCAAAGGTGTCGCCAAACATTCTTCATACTAAACAGTTGACGGATCAGAAAGATAATCCGGCTTCTAGTCCACATAATACACAGGTAGGTCGTAAACATTATGTTTCTACAGACTTGTCCCCCTATGTTATTCATGTCCAAAGAGTTCAGACCTCTCCTGGTGATGGTTCCTTCCTTCACCCTATTACTTTCGGAAATTTTTTAATGAAAAGTAATTTTAAAAATATAGTTACAGGAAGTATTAAAAGAATAGGACGAAACAGACAAGTGAGAGTTGTCATGTGGACGAAAACTGTGCATTATGTGTAATGTGCAGTGGTTATCATTATGCTACAAACAAAAATTGTCCAGAATTTAATCGACAAAAGGAAATTAAACTCACCATGTCTCAGAGTAGTATTTCGTACATGGAGGCAATTAAACTCCATCCCCCAATATCAAAGTCATATGCTGATGTTACAGTAACAAACTATCATATGTCTGCTGGGAATAATAGCAACAAGTCGCCTCAAAATACTTCTTATAAAAAAACAGTGTTCAAAAAACCCCGTCCACCACCAATTTTACAAAAAGGTTATGACCAATTAACTCACAATACAATAGTAAAAGATTATGATATGCCTGTAACATCAGCAAATGGTTGTGCACTTAAAACTAAAGTGGATGTTGATAAAGAGGACAAAAAAATTATTGAAACTATTATTGCATTACTGAATACATTATTATCAAATAACCTTTTGAAACCGTCCAACGCTGCCATTATAACTGATATTATTTCTAATTTACTCCCTAATAATGGATCTAAAAATTCTACAGTGGAATTGTAGGAGTGTAACATCTAAAAAAAGTGATTTAATTCATATTATTAATAAATATAATTGTTCAATAATAGTACTATCTGAGACATGGTTGAAACCAGGTATTTTATTTGGAATTCCTGGCTTCACTTGTCTTAGAGAAGACAGAGTAGATGGTCGTGCAGGTGGAGTGGCCATTCTTGTAAAAAATACATCCTCATTTAAACAACTGGAATTACCTCAACATGACCTTAATAGTCTAAATATGATAGGAATAAAATTACAGAATGGAATATCTATTGTATCAGCATATATACCCCTTACAACATCAAACATTTTAAAGAATGACATTGATCCATTAATCAAATCTTTGTGTAGACCTTTCCTTTTGTTAGGTGATTTTAATTCTCATCATCAGGCCTGGGGTAGTGGTATAACTACCAGTACCGGTGAACAATTACTAGAAATTTTGGAAATAAACAACTTATGCTTATTAAATACTGGAGCACCAACCCGCCGCACAGGCCCTAATGAAAATGCCAGTGCTGTAGACCTGTCTATTACAACTCCTGGATTAGCATCATCAATTAATTGGTTTCCCCTTTCTTCATCTTATGGAAGTGATCATTTCCCTCTAATTATAAGTACTCCATTCAAAGTAGCTTCTAACCATAAACACAATTATCCCAAACTGGCTGGACTAAATTTAAAACTTTAGTCGATTCCAGAATATCAGGCCTACCAAATATTATACAATCTGGAGTTTCAAATTGTTCTGAAGCATTAGCTAAATGTCTACTTGAAGCTGCTGATGAAACCTTTCCGAGAAAGGGGAAATTTTCCAACAGTATCCCTTCCCCTCCTTGGTGGGACCGAGAATGTACTGAAGCAGTCAAAAAGCGTAAGGCGGCAGAAAAGCAGTACAATTCATGTATGTCATCTTATAACTATGAATCGCTTTGTAATATAGCTAAAAGCACAAGGAAGCTTTTGAAACAAAAAAAAAGAAACGGGTGGATGTCATTTTGTGCGTCTCTCTCTCCCAGTTCATGTCCATCTGAAGTATGGCGTAACATTAAAAGATTCAGATCAGCATTTAACTCTCTTACATACACTATCATTCCTCCTTCTATAACCGACACTTTCATGGATCAGCTAGCTCCACCGACAGTTTCAGAGTCAATTCATCCCCATATTCCTATCCCTCATTCAACGAATCTTTCTCTTGATTGCCCTTTCTCCCTTGCAGAACTAAAAGGTGTACTGAGTACTGTAAAGGACAGCTCTCCTGGTGAAGATGGATTGCCTTACTCATTTTTTGTAAATTTAAATGAAATAGCTCTTTCATATTATTTGGATTTAGTTAACAAAATCATTGATACGGGAGAGTTGCCCTTGTCGTGGAAGTCCCAAATTATAGTTCCTATTTTAAAACCGGGAAAACCCTCCTCAGACCCTTTATCATATCGTCCAATAGCACTGAGTTGTACTCTCGCTAAATTGGCCGAACACATGGTAAAGAACCGTTTAGAATGGTTTATTGAAAGTAATAATCTATTATCAAAAAGCCAGTTCGGATTCAGGAAAGGTAAAAGCGCAATAGACAGTATTGGTATTTTAATTTCGGATATAAGAGTAGCATTTTCTCGTAATGATTCTGTATTAGTAGCATTCTTAGATATTCATACTGCCTATGACAATGTTATTGTGTCCAGGCTTATACAAAAATTATCAGAGCTTAATGTACCAGTCACGCTCATAAAATTAATTTTTTACATGTTATCCGAAAGATATATACATTTAGAGCTCAACGATGGCACAAAAATTTCCAGGGTGGTCCGGAAGGGGCTTCCGCAAGGATCAGTCTTGAGCCCATTGCTATATAATATATACGTTTACGATTTAGAAAGCTCTTTATATAATGTTCAAATCCTACAATATGCTGATGATTTACTTATATACTCTGTTAACCGAAGTGTAGAGTCCGCTAACAGTACCGTAAATAACGCTTTAAAACTACTTAAAGTATGGCTTGAAAATAACGGATTGGAGTTATCAGTCGGTAAAAGTAGTGTAGTTCTGTTTACGAGAAATCGCATCTCACCACAAGTAAATGTTATTTATGACAATGTATCGATCCAAAATAATCTTCAGGCTAAATTTCTGGGCGTTGTATTAGACTCTAAACTCTCTGGCAAAGAGCATTGTGATTATATAGTACCGAAATGTGAGAAAATACTCAATATGATGAGATGTTTATCGGGGATTTGGTGAGGAGCGCACCCATCTGCACTTAAACTGGTGTATAATGCCCTGATTAGGAGTCTGCTTGACTATGGAACATTTTTGCTTGAGGGAGGGAATAAAACTGCCTTTAAAAAATTAGACTTAATTCAACACAAAGCGATGAGACTTATTCTCGGTGCAATGAAATCATCACCTATAAATGCAATGCAAGTCGAATGTGTAGAACCCCCTCTTAATTTTCGAAGACAATTTCTTAGCGATAAATTTTTGTTTAAAGCATATCAGTTTACTGATCACCCCATTTTTCCAAAACTTAAAACTCTCAATGATATTAATTCACATAACAACAGATGCAAACCCGCAACTTGTCTCGTCGTTAGCTACAGAAAACTTTTAGCCATCCAGGCTCCTATTTACCGCTCGCCAGTCTTACCTATATTCAATAACACCTATGAATCTCTGTGTACAAATCCTGATATTTGCTATAACGTTGATTTTGATCATAATGATGTCGAAATAAACACCACATTTAAACTTAATGTAGATGAAAATTGGAGAAATTTTAACTTCATTTTTACAGATGCTTCTAAATCATCTGATACTGAAAATGTAGGTGTTGGAGTTTTTCACGTCCAGTATAATATTGTACAAAAGATCAAATTGCCACCAGAAGCATCTGTGTTCACAGGGGAATGCTTTGGTATCTTTAAAGCCCTCGAGTATATAATTTTAATGAAACTTAAGAATACAGTCAAATTTACGGATTCTAAAAGCTCATTGGAAGCTATTCAAAAATTTCCATTTAAAATGAAACCGTTCTATCCAATAATTGGTAACATCAGGGCAAAATATCTGGTATGTAAATCTTTAGGTTATTCAGTAAATTTAGTTTGGATTCCAAGTCATCGTGGAATCAAAGGAAATGAAAAAGCCGACCAGTTAGCAAAAGATGCGGTGAAGTGTGGAGACATCTATCCTTATTTAAATTACTGCCATGATCTAACTTCACTCCCTAAGCTCTATTTATTACATTCCTGGAGAGCTTTGTTGGTTGAAACCTCTCAATGTAAAGATGTACAATATTTTAAACTACAACATAATATTCCCACTAAACCTTGGTTTACTAAAACTGATTATAACAAAAAATCTGTTAGCATTATTACACGTATGCGTCTTGGTCATGTGTGCACTCCTGCTCATTTGGCCAAATTGCATATTAAAGACAGCGACCTGTGTGAGTGTGGAGTGGAAGCCGGGGATCTTGACCACATTTTCTTTTCGTGTCATTTGAATGATCGTTCCTTTTTCCTGAATTCTCTTATAACACAAAAAGTTCCATTCCCTACCCGTATGACCTGCCTGTTATTAAATCCATCTTTATTTTATGATATAATATCTTCCTTTATTAATTTAAATAATATTAAAATTTAATCACATTGTCTATATATATATAATATAATATTAATCGGATTTAACTAAATATGAAAATATATTTTTTAATTACTTTCCCTTTTTAGTTAAGCAATCATAACTCATTAGATCCTTTTCCAAATTTCGTGTCTATTCCTAACTTTCCTTAGTTCCTTGTTTCCCTACCTTTTAAACTTGACATTGGCAAAAAAGAAGAAAACTATATTGCCATAAAAAAAAAAAAAAAAAAAAATACCTCTATGGCTCTGTATCATTCTCTGTCAGAATGACATAAGCAAAATGCATTGATTGTTTTTGAAATCGCGGGAGAATTGTACTTACTACTATACGATCATTTTCGAATTAGATTATATTAATTAAATTTATATATAGAATGCCTAAAGCTTTAAGTTTAAAAAAGGTAATCTACCTTTTGTTATGGGTTAAAATTTGTTCATGTGTTATTATTTAGAGTTAGTGGTGCAAAATTAATACCAATGTTTTTTTTTTATTTAAGCCGCAACAGGCTGGACCTGCTAAGAATCAGAAGTCCATAACAGCATTCTTTAAAAATACAGGGGATGGTTCCAGCCAAAGCCTTGGTTCACCTGATAAAAATTTAAATAAACAGTTATGCACCGAAATAAACAAATCAAAAAGAAAAGCTTTATCACCTGTAAAGTGCCAAACGGGAAACTCGGACGCAATGAATGAAAAATACAAAGACACTTTAGTAAGTGGATCTCAAGGAAATCTTTCAAAGAAATACAAGACAGGAAAAACTATGAAAATCTTGTCACCTGTGAAAACAAAAGTCTCCAGTCCAACTAAAAAGTCTCCAAATAAAGAAAATTCTCTAAATGCGTGGCTCTCTCCAAAGAAACGGCTATTACCCGATTTAAATACACAGTATGGCTCACCTAAGAAACTACAACTAGTAAATAATTATGCTAAAGATGAAATGAGAGAATCACATGTCAAACAAATTTTAAGTGATCCCAAAAAAGATAACACAATTCTGAATAATGTAAATATTAATCATGAACTGAATATTTTTGAGAATGATCTTGAGTTAGATAATTATGATATAAAAACTACGCCTACAAAGTCTTCAAATAAGAAGAATGCTGTGAATAGTCCATCCAAAAAGAATAGAAAACCTATTCCAGGTAACTTCATTTTAAGTATCTGTGGCATAGCAGTAGTGGGTTCAATTCCTTCTCAGTGCAAATATTTATACCTTGACTAGACATGGGACTTCTTCTAAACATGGAGTTTTTGGCCTACTATAATATCCTAGGGAGATAGTTGCTATGGGGTTTGTATAATTTTGCCTTTTTGCAGTCAACAGCACTGCAAAAAGGCAAAATATATCCATATGTAGTTGACTCCAATCAAAAATCCATATTGATGATCTGTCACTGCATAGATAGCCCGTAATCTTTATTATAAATGTGAAAGTACCTCTGTCTGTCTGTCCTGCTTTCACGACCAAACTGTAGCACCGATTTCAATGAAATTTGGCATGGTGATACTTTGATTCTTGAGGAAGGACATAGGCTACTTTTTGTTGCGATAACTGATAAAAAAACGGGCGGAGCTTAGACCTAAAGCTAGTTAGGTATAAATTTAGAATATATTTATTTATTTCCATGTTCTACAACTAATAAAACCATCTATGCTTTTTACTTTTAAAAGTAATGTGTTATTCTTCTGCCAGATTCTATAATGAACACATTGTTATGATTTTCAGAATTCAAATGTTCTCCTATCAGCCAGTTGACAAACCTTAACAAAATACTTACATCGCCCTCTAAATCTGGTTCAACAGGGACAATACTGGATTGTAGTACCAAAGAAATAGATGAGTTCAATGATGAGTTTGATATTGATGATTTTGAAGAGGTAACCTGTGATATCTTTCACCTTACTTGTCATCATCATCAACAGCCTTTAACAGTCTACTGCTGGATATAGGCCTCTCCTGAGAAAGCAGGTTGTGGTCTAATAAACCACCCTGGACAGACGGGTTTATATAGTTTGTTTTAAGTTCAGAAAAGGTAGTAGACCCACACTGATTTCAGGATGAATGGGGGCCAGCTCAACCGAGACGATACCAATGCATTTGCATTGGTATCGTCCCGGTTCAGCTGATTGCAATTGCACAAGAAATCAATGTAAAATGACAGTGTCGTGTTTCGTTGGTAAGTGCGAGACCGGAGGTCCAAAAACTAGGCTGCCATGGTGTGGGTCACCATGCTTCATTGTTGCATAGTCTACATTCGCAATGAGTATGGTGACCACCATTCTTGAATTCTGCTTATGCTATCAGTAATTTTGGCAGGCCATACATAAAAAAAAAATTAAGAACTCTATTAAATACTATCGGGACACACAACAATTAGATCGGTAGACTCTCATATTAAGTAGTCTTCTCCATAAAAGGACATTTACCATCTATTTGACTGCCTCTGTGGTACAATGGTAGCATAAGCGACTGCCGTGCTTGAGGTCTCAGGTTCGATTCTCGAGTTGGATCAAATATTTGTGGGATCTACAAATATTTGTTTCTCTGTATAATATGTATTTACTAAACAAGTAAAATTTTAACTAAAATAAAACTGGTTTGACTCGATTTCTTTTGGATGTTATCATCAGATCTTAGTGTCCTTATCATGGTACCACCGTTGGGATATCTTCTTTCCATTAAAAAAAGAATCGTCAAAATCGGTTCATAAACGACGAATTTATCCGCGAGCACACATAATATATATATATATACGGTCGAATTGAGAAACCTCCTCCTTTTTTTGAAGTCGGTAAAAAAAAAAGGGTGATATGTATTTTATATCAGTTGTCTAGTGCCCATAACACAAGCTCTGACCGAAATATTAATTTATTTATTAAAATTTTCTGTATTAAATATCTCAACTATAATTATTCAACAATTCCTTTTTAGCAAGACACTAATGAAGACCTAGATTTAAGTAAAATGCAGCGGTGTGAAATACTCTCTGTTTTGAAAGAGAGCAGCACTTTAAAACTAAGACTGAAAAATGGTGACAAAAAGGCTACTTGTCTAGTTGAAGGTATATGGTAAGTTAAATATTTTTTTCATGCTATTTTTGTGTGAAAATCTTAATGCGGTTCTCAGAATGCATCTACTTACCAAGTTTTCATATTATAGTGCATATAGTTTCGGAAATAAGCGGCAGTGACATACAGACGGACAGACAGTCGGACATGACGAATCCATAAGGGTTCCGTATTTGCCATTTGGCTACGGAACTCTAAAAAAGGTAGGCAATATAAGGCAAGTGATATTCGATATTTATATATTTACTAGCTTTTGCCAGCTGCTCTGCTTTCATGTATGTTCGTTATTGCTTCTCCAAGGTTCTATCAGTCACCATACATCCAAATAACTGCAGCGGCACTGCATCTTACTTCGTTACTTCTTGACTTAAACGTAATTACGCCCTTTCCAATGATATCAAACATGGCATATTTATCACAAACTTATTTTTTAATACAGTATTTTATGTCGGCTAGAGGGCGCCACATTAGATCCAGTGACACCGAGTGACACGTAATATCTATACTAATATATAAAGCTGAAGAGTTTGTTTGTTTGTTTGTTTGAACACGCTAATCTCAGGAACCGCTGGTCCGATTTGAAAAATTCTTTCAGTGTTAGAAAGCCCATTTATCGAGGAAGTCCATAGGCTATATATCATCGCGCTAGGACTAATAGGAGCGGAGCACCAATAAAAAATGTTTAGAAAACGGGGGAAAATTATCACGCTACGGGCAATAGAAGACGCAAACGAGGTTGCGTGGGTCGGCTAGTAGCCTATAACCAGCCGACAATCAAGACGCTTCTAACGATACCTCATTTGTTCAGTTCTAATTAGTAGTTAAGGAGCTATGAAGGAACAGATGAACATACATACATACATAATTACATACATCCATACATACTTACATACATACATGTCAAATGCATAACCCTCCTTTGGCTTTGTCGTAGTCGGGTAAACAAAATAACTACAATCTCTCATTATAGAAATAATTCTTAACACCCAATGCCGTTTAGTAAACACTTGAACATCACAATCATAATCAATTATCCTTTGATTTCAGGTTGGACATACCGTTATTGCCAGGTGATATAATAAGCATCATAGCATCACGTAATACTACAGGCCAGTACTGTGTGAACAACAATTCAGGTCTGTTAGTGCTTAGGCCTGACCATTTGATGTCGAGCACCAGTGTTGTAGCTGGTGTGTTCTGTAAGCGAAAGGCGGTATTGCAGGAGCGCTGGCGTGGTATTGATTCCGCTAACATTGCGGTTTGTAATGTTTTTGAAATTTGTTTATTTAATTTTTGACGTGATACGACGACGACAACGAAAAAGTATGACTCATTGTCACGTTCCGCCTGTGCCGTGCGTGCAAGCGTTCAGCTTGCGCCGCATATGTTTTATCAATGTTTTTTTAATGTCGTCCGTAAACCGACTTTAACGACGTCCAATATTTTTATTTTTTTATCGATTTTTGCAATTTACATTAATCCTTATTTACTAACTTGTTTGTGACTGACCGAGTAGTTTCAAAGTCCACATAGGACAAATAATTGTCACTGCATTTGGGTATAATTTATCTATAATGCGTTTCTTTATATATATTATACTATTTATATGTAGTGTTTGTTTGGTTTTAATTAAATAATCGAATTCCATAAAAAAAAAAACACCATCCCTTTAATTTTTATTTATTTATGTAAAGTGACCATAGAAAACTGTATAAAAACACTTGCAGATGACAACAGGTATTTTAATACACGAACTGGTACAGACGGCTCTCACTCAAAATATTACATCCATAGATCAATTAAAAGTCGTGACAGATAACATTATAAAAGAGTCCGTAGAGAGATTGTATGATGCTGGCGTTACAGAAGATGAAACTAGGACCAGCATACAGAATTATCTACCACCATTAGCTGATTTTATGAACACATATGTAGCTGCAAAGCCTCCTACAGTTACGGTAAGACTCCAAAATAGTCTTTTACCTTCTGCCCACTATGTTTATATAAAGCTTTTTTTTATATTATCTATCTTATAGACATCCAGAAATACATGGTTTAATTTAAATATAGGAAAATATTCTATTAAATTTGACTTGACTTGTTTTCACGACAGAGATACTATTCTAATTATTTGTTGGAATATTTGTTTCATAAAGATGTTTTATTTTTTCAATTAAAAAGTTACAAAATGTCTAGAAATATTTTCTCTATGATGAAATGATTTTTCAGCATATGCAAAAGGATAAAAACAACTGGCAAGGACATATAGACAAAGTTCTAGATATTGAAGAGAATCTTTGTTGTCCAAAACTGGGATTAAAAGGAAAAATTGATGCCACCTTACAAGTGACTATACACGAAAGAAAAGGTATGTAGGTTTTATTGAAGTAAAACTTCTTAACGCACGCTTGACTTGGGGAGTAAGCTGGTGAATGCGTGACGAGAGCGTTACAAAAAGTGTGATCGGCGAGGCGAACGGAAGTTGAGAGGGAGATATAAGTTAGTGAAGATAGTAACAGAGAGAGTTACGTTTCGTACATGACTGTAGGGGCAAAAGAGAAGTGCAAGCACACATTTTCTTTCTCTCTTTCTCTCAAAGAAGTTTTACTGTAGTAGTGTGGTCTAAAGCACACTTTATAATTATGAAATATTTTTAGTAGGTATAACATTTTTTTTTATGTCTCGCAGAATAAGTTAAACATACAGATTTTTAGGAATTCTCCGTGTTTTAATCCGCGTGTCATTTTGATAAGCATCCAGATGTAACTGTTGTTGGCCTTATTATTAAGATTAACCCTACGAAGACTAAAGTCTCGAAATTATCTTTCAAACCGAGACCTCTTAATGATATACTAGCCCCGCGCCTCACGATGATCCACCTGTCCTGGGCCTCAAAATGGCTGAGACTGTAACGGAATTTGATAAGTAAAATTTTAACAAAAATAAAACCGACTCAAGGTTTGACTCGATTTCTCTTGGATGCCATTATCAGATTTTAGTGTCCTTATCATGATACCACCGTTGGGATATCTCCTTTCCATTAAAAAAAGAATCATCAAAATGGGTTCATAAACGACGAAGGTATCCGGGAAGAAACATAAAAAAAAAATCGGTCTAATTGAGAAACCTCCTCCTTTTTTTGAAGTCGGTTAAAAATATAAAAACAGTACATGAAATTGATAATATCAGACAATTCAAACTGTACTTTATGATTTTCCATTCAATGATTTAGTCGAAATACCCTATTGTTGTAGGTCGTCAGCGCGCAGTCGTACCGATGGAGCTGAAAAGTGGCAAAGCATCGATGTCTGCGGAACACCGCGGCCAACTAGTGCTGTATGGTATGATGCTGAACCTGCAGAATGGTGAGGACCCTACACAAGCGGCGCAGAGAGGTCTACTGTTGTATTTAAAGTAAGATTATTTTTCTCAAGATAGCCTACTCGAAAATCTCGAAAGTCTTACAACGATTAGAAATTATATTCAATCTGCTGTACAGATTTTCTCAAATTACTCTCCTTCTCAGAAAGAAGAATATAATAATTTGGAGAATAATAATTATTCTTCTTTTGCAAAAGAAGAAATTGCTTCAGTTATTATTTTAGTGAATTTTGCAATAAATCGGACCTGCTGAGTCAACGTAAATGTATTTGTTAATTATTACTATTACAGGCCTGTATGTCAGTTAGCACAGTAAGACTTTTTTTACGTCACGTTGGCGTGAATTTTACGCTCGGCGTTGGTGTATTTTTTACGCCCGTGTGAACGCAACGCGTTTAATCACCAGTGCTGCCAACTAAGTGGATTTTCCACTAAAACTGGTGAATCGATTATATATTTCTTCGATTTAGGAGAGCGAAAAAGTGTTAGCATTAGACTACTATAAAATCATATCAGACTTATGAGATAGCGATATTGCATACTATTTGCGATATTACATAAATCTAGGGACATTTAGCGAATTTTCATCAGTTATATATCGTCATAACTGGGGGACTTTTTTAGATTATCTAGAGACTTTTCATTTTGTAGAACGGCAACACTGCGTTCAGCGCTCAAAATAAAGCAGTGCGCGATTAAAATACGCCGCTTTAAAATAACGCTTTCGTGTGAACAGCTACTTGGAAATACGTATGTTCTATTTGAGCGTTAACAAGTACAATTTTAACAAAAATAAAACCGACTTCAAGGTTCGACGCGATTTCTCTTGAATGCCATCATCAGATATTAATGTCCTTATCACGGTACCACCGTTAGGACATCTCCTTTCCATTAAAAAAAGAATCATCAAAATCTGTTCATAAATGACGAAGTTGTTCGCGAACACACATACAAATAAGTCGAACCTTGTCGAAGTCAAGACTCAAGTCGAATTGAGAAACCTCTCTTTTTTAAAGTCGGTTAAAAATGCGTGATAAAAAGAAGTAAAATATTCAGAAATGCTTATTGTGATGTTATAAAAATATAGGTTAATGCTATACACACAGTATAAACATACTACCCGAGTGATGCCGGGTTTACATAAAAAAATAAAAGTAATATAGGGTCGATTTAAGAAACCTCCTCCTTTTTTTGAAGTCGGTTAAAAATACAAAACAAAATACAAAAATACACACACGTGGCACGTTACACTTATCACACTTATTGAAGTAGGCAGGCATCTGTGAAAACTTATTGCAATGTTTATATTCGTAGAGATCGTGTAGAATTACGCGAAGTGAGTTGCGGCTATCCAGAGCGGCGCGATCTAATAATGTTACGAAATCAACTTGTGCAGTATCTTTCCGCCTCACCTCAAGATATCGATCCAGGTATGTCTTTCCATTCACGTACGGAACAAAAACTTTTAGGCACTCACTCACAGCTCAGTTGCACTCGGTGATTAGAAACAATCGCCTAGGGTAAGCAGCGACGTCTCGGTTAGTACCTGGATGGGAGACCGTTGGTGGAACTACACCATGAGCTTTTCCGTGATTATCGTAAGATAGCAGTCGTGAAGCTTAGTTAGAGATGGCATGATAACGTAGCCGCAACGTTGTCGTGCCAGTCCCCAACCCGCACTCGGCCAGCGCGGGAATGTAAGGCCTTTAACCTCTCCTGAGAGCAGACCCGAGCCCAGCAGACATTATGTTTTTTTTTATTATGATTTCGGACATCTAACAAACAAAGCCATCTAGTCCCAAGCTAAATAGATCTTGTGTTATGGGTACTAGACAACTGATATATATATACATACATATTATACATAGAAAACACCCAAACTCCGAAACAAATATTTGCAGATGATACAAACATTTGGTGCGACCCGGGAATCGAACCCGAGACCTCAAGCATGGCAGTCGCATACGCTACCACTGCAACGAGGCAGTCAAATGTAGATGGGTTGTTGATGATGATGATAGAACAAAAACACTAAAATAATATTTCTCTAAAACCAAAGAAATGGAAGTTACCTACACTATACTTATTACCCACAAAATAGGGTAAATCACACATAAGTCAAATAAGTTACGTTTTATCATCTGTCAAAAGAATAACTTTGTATGAAAAATGTACTAAATACAAACTTTTGATGTTTATTTGAATAAATTTTGTAATTAAAATGAAGAACATTATATTTTCCGATATGTTTTGTAATATTGGTTTTAATGAAGGAGACATCGGTATTTATTTACGATACAGTCATCTTCCCTATTACGCCCTTTAAAAGAGGTGTCCTCTTCCTAAAATCATGATGTAATGTGATTTGTTTTTAGAACAACTGACGGATATTGAAGATGCCGCAATAATCCTACAGCAGAAGCTGCCAGAGCCAGTCGACCATCACAGCGCCTGTTCTAAGTGCCCTTACCTCACTCTCTGTTCTTTACATTTATGGTAAGTAAAAACTACTAAAAAATACTTCTTTGAGTACAAGAGAGAAAGAAAATGTGTGCTCGCACTTCTCTCTGTTGCCCCTACAGTCATATACGAAACGTAACTCTCTCTTTTTCTACATTCACTAACTTATATCTCTCTCTCTCAACTTCCGTTCGCCATTCCCGATCACAGTTTTCGTAACGCTCTCGTCACACATTCACCAGTTATACTTCTAAAACAATTTTACACATTGCTGGTGGACCAGTAGGCATTCTATACAATTTCTATATAATAATTCCTAGGGATTCAAATTCAAAATTATTCATTCAAGATACAAGTGATATTTATGAACGTTAAATTAAAGCTACAGTTAAAATCACAGATCGACACGAACAGACGCCACAGCTGGAACTGTATTGTCAAGGTAAATTAGGTGAAAACACCAAAATTTACTGCCTGCTTGTGTCGATCCATAACTTCCAGTTTCCAAAATGCGTAGAGCCTTACGAGAAGAATACCGGCAAAAGAAACTCAAGGCCACTCTTTTTAAAAGTCTCATTGCATATAATACCTATGTAAAGTTTGTAATAGGCAATAATATTTGTAGTATTTCTCGTATTTTTCGACGCCCTAGATATTGCTAATGAAAAGAATTAGTTTGTGTATCAAAGTAACTTCGTATGTTGAGAATTTCACTTGAAGTGGAAAGTCATAAACAGACAAGAAAGCATAGCTAAGGCAACAACGAACAAAATTGAATTTAGTGTTCTAAAAATTGCATACATTGTCTATGTATTGTTTAGATTATCTGAATTATACAGATTGCTGGTAACGTATATATACATATATATATTTATTTAATACATGTAGATGATTTGTTATAGGCACACGGATGGGCCAAGCGTGTCTGAATCTCACCCTCTATCACAACTACGCACGGAAGCACTCGGTCATTTATCACAAGAACATATTAAATACTTTTTACACTGGATCGCCTTAATTAAGATGGAGGAAAAATGTCAAATGACGTCATCGCCCCTACATTCTTTGTGGACTGATAGCGTAGAAAAGAGGTAAAGTGTGTTTTTGTATAGAAAATTTTCACGTTATTAATTTGACAAAACAAATGATCGTGTTGATTGCACAATTATTTGTCCTGTGTCAAAATCGAATCCACGACCTCAGGCTTAGCAGTGAGGGTCACTAACCAAGACTAACAGACAAATTATCTATATAATGAAGGTAATATGTTTATGGATTACTTCCTATTTAATTATTTGTTTGTATTTATGTCAATTTAAATCTAATTTCTTCGAACACCAAAGCTACCCATGAATTTGTTTTGCTACATTCTATTTGTCTATCCAAAGGTTGCCTGTAAGAAATTGCTTTTTAGCGATAAGGCCGCCATTTGTTCATGGTTGTAAAATTAATATACTCCTAAATGTAAACTGTTTAATTGATGTACAATAAAGTTTATTCTATTCTATTCTAATAATTAAATGTATTTTAAATTATTATCATGCATTTCAGAGAAAAACGTGGTACATGCGCGGCGAAATTAAAATTGAAGGCAGTCCAGGCATCAGGAGATAGATTCCTTCATAATTTCCAGCGAGATGATACGGACTATGGTAAAATTAAAGCTTAATTCGTAACCAATAGTTTCTATTTAATAAAAAAAAACTACATTTACTTACATTTTCCTATATGACTTTACAAACATACATGAAACAGACAATAAGAAGGGCTAGACTCAGAACATCAGTTTATGAAGCACACAAAATGTTATTCCATGTGGGATTTGAACACACAACACTTGGCGCAGTAGAATACGGCGTCTTGATCGCTTAAACCACTGTGCAAACCGTGCAGTCGTACATTTGCGAACAAGATTGCATTCCTAAACAGCGCTAAAACACATTTAACATCATAAGTATATATGTAAAAGAATTGATGTTCGTTAGTCTCACTAGAACTCGGGAATTACTAAATCGGTTTGTCTGATTTATTTTTAATATTCGTAGGAGAATAGGGGGAATGCTTGAACGGTACTAAAAAGTAATACATAATTAAAAAAAACCCAACTACGACAAAAAACGACGCTAAAAAAGTATGAAACAAGTTTCAAAAGCCGTAGTCACGCGTTGTTAAAGTGATATGGACTATGGTACATTAATACGTTTTAAAAGCCGTAGTCCATGTAGTGTAATGTACCATAGTCCATTACACTTTAACAACGCGTGACTACGGCTTTTGAAACTTGTTTCATACTTTTTTAGCGTCGTTTTTTGTCGTAGTTGGGTTTTAGTTTTAACTTTTTTTTATTTAAAATGTTTTGGTGCCTCTATAATACTAATTTCTTTGCAAAGTATATTGTAAATAGAGACTAATATCACAATTATCGAATAAATACGGACAAAGTCACGAGAAAATGCTAATAATATTTATATTTTGGAAATGTACAAGTAACGCCTTTTCGTATGATACCAAACACGGCATATTTCTCTCATATTAATTTTTTAATACACTACTTTACGTCGGCTAGAGGGCGCCACATTAGATTTAGTGATACGACATATAGCCTATTATCAGCGGGCAATCAAGACGCTTCTAACGATACCTCATTTGTCTTATTCTGACTAGTATTTTTATAAATAAGGATGGAACAACCAGGCATACCATAGAAATACCAAACTTATCGAATAAATACGGACAAAGTCACGAGCAAATGCTAATAATATATATATTTTTGAAAAGTACAAGTAACGCCCTTTCCAATGATACCAAACACGACATATTTATCTCAAATTTATTTTTTAATACAGTACTTTATGTCGGCTAGAGGGCGCCACATTAGATTCAATGACACGTCATATAGCCTATAACCAGAAGACGACCATGACGCTTCCAACGACACCTCATTTGTCCAGTTCTAATGAGTAGTTATGGAGCTAACAGGGAACAAATGAACATACATACATACATACATAGCCTGTCAAAATCATAACCCTCCTTTGGCTTTGCCGTAGTCGGGTAATAACATTCAATTAATAGCTTTCTTAAAGAAATAACTTTATCCTGTCTTAAATCTTTTAAAATGTGTAAATCTGATTCTGTTGGGGAAACGTTCTCATCTTATACTGTGAGTCATACTTATGACTAAGGGTCAATTCATACTAGCGTAGAGTCGAAGCGTCAAATTCTTCACGCAAAACGCTTTGTAGCCCGACAGAGATCAGTTTCCGATGCCAAGTGATGACGAGTTGATTCGCGTAGTAGGCACTTCAGCTTTAATTGTACTCCGACGTGCGAATCCACATTCGCCTTAAGAATGGTCCCTTAGGTGAATTTGCTATGTTAAGCTTCAGATTGACGCTTCGATGCGGTTGGACTCTACTTTAGTAGGAATTGACAGTTATACGTACCCTGTTCTTAAATCCCCAAAGTGCTACTTAAACATATTGAACAAATAATTTATCTTTATATTTTTCCATAAAGGCACTTCAGAAAAGACGACAAAGGGTCCACAAGAAGGCGAATTCTCAATAGTAAGCATTGAAAACAGGCCGTGGATTGCTGCAGGCGTCGTCATTGTTTCTAACTCTAAGGAGATACACATTATCGTTGAAAGGTATAACCTCTTAAATTGTATTGATTAGATATGCGTACTCGGCTTCTATTGTTAGTAGCGTGATGTTCTATTTCCTTTCTCGGTGAATAGGGTGTATAGTCCATTAGTTTAGATAGTGTCGGTTCAAACGCAGGCAATTGTGGTTATTATTATGAAATACAAAACTGACAAATTATACTTCGCTGAGGGTGTACGCCGTAGGCGGGCCCTTTGATTTCATGACGGCTTTTCTTTGACAAAAAGACACATGTGCGACGGCGGCGTGATTGAAGTGAACGTACCTAAGCGAATAGACTATACATTTAAACATTTTTTCAATTTGGTCGAGTAGTTCCTGAGATTATCGCATTCAGTCATACAAACAAGCAATTTTTTCTATACTTGCTTTATAATGTTAGTATAAATGTTTGTAAATAATTGATAGAGTAAAGGCTCTCAGAAATGCGGAGTATGTAAGAGAGATCCAGAGATCGAATCGTTTCGAAATAAAATTTACTCGTACATAGTACAGTTACTCTACAGTACATCTGCTTTTAAGACTTCGCGACTTTTGTTATATGTTCTTATCTATATTATTATTTATAAGTAGTAAAATAAAAAAAAAAAACAAAGTGTCTCTATGGTCACCTTGCTATTTTTTAAATATACTTATACTAGTGGTGGCCCGCGGCGCCGCCCGCTTGTATGTCGGTTATCGCGGCAAATAATAGCCTATGTGTTTTTCTGATGTATAAGCTACATTACTGTAAAGTTTCATTCAAATCCGTTCAGTAGTTTTTGCGCGAAAGAGTCCCCAACATCCATCCATCCATCTATACGTACAAACTTTCGCGTTTATAATATTAGTATAGATAATATTTGTTTTCAGAGATCTCAGTCGGCGCTTGGATAAAAATACAACTTATCATATAGATACATACGAGTCTTACGCAACGACTGTTCAAAACTTGACTAATGTAGGGGTTCTTATGGAGGATACTGAAAGAGCTGAGCGACTAAGAAAGTAAGTTTTCTTGAAAATGTTATCCCTACAAGCCAATGCCAATTTAAGGTATCACTACTACTCACTGGAACTGTAGTTCGAATTAAATGTAACAATTAAGATATAAATCTTGGTTGAAAAATATAACAATGCAAGTTGAAATGATGTAGTGGAGCCACGCCGATTTCAGCAGGACAAATAGCAGGAACGGGCTGGCTTAACCGGGCGGTACTATCCTCGTACAGAAGATCTACGTAAAATGACAGTGTTCGTGCTGTCATGTTTCGTTGATGAGTGCGAGACCGGAGGCCCAATGATGCGAAAGCATCACAAGGCCGCCATGGTGTGGGTCAACAATCTGCATTGTTGCATTGTCTGCATTCGCAATGAGTATGGTCACCAACACTCTTAGATTCTGCTTTTGCGTTCCACCAAGCGGAGTAGTCATTTTGGCAGGCCCATACATAAAAAAAAACAAAAATATGTTTTTGTAAGTGCTATAAAATCGGTTTTTATAATGAATGTGTATCATATTGTAGGGTTCGAACAATTTGAAAAACAAGCGACGGGTACAAGAGTATTTATTATACAATACGATAACTCACAATAGTCGTCTTTAATTATTACCGAGGTCGCTGGTTTAATCACTTATATCACACAGATATTTGTCAAACTGTAGCTCAAACTGAACTGTGGTTTCAAAGCGATGTAGATACTTAATATTAAAGGTGAGCGCGTTCATTGCCGTGAATCTTATAAAATAAGATGTTTAAAAAAATCTACTACCACACTCGTCTTATCAGATAATGTTGCCGTATATTACGAAATAAGTAATGAAAAAATTACTTTTACTGAAGAGAGCTTACCTGTTTAACATGGTTTTATTAGCTTCGTTTGTATGTATGTGGTGGAAATTTTGAACATGGTTTTGTTCTACTTCAAAACGCCGTTTTAACTCGTTTGGCATACTTATCAAGGACCGATGACAATTCAATATTTTAAACAGTTAGACCCGTTATCCTTAGGATAATCGAGATTAGCGATTTTTTATTTTCCTAAAACTGGCGCGCCAAGAAAAACTATGTATTATATATAATAAGAAAAATTATTTTTTTGATACATACTTTCTGTAAACTAAAAATAAACCTTGTCTTTTACAGGCTAATCATAGATAAGGAGAGTCCAGAGTTCAATAATAAGTTACCTCGTGAAGTTGGTCGGCTCGGCACCAAACTGATGCGTTCGCTCAACATTCAACAACAACGCGCTGTGCTTAAAGCGCTTGCCGCTAAGGACTACGCTTTACTACAGGGATTACCTGGCACTGGTAATCTACGTATATATATATAAATATAAATGAATCCCTATTTGCCTTGGTCACTACATCACGCGTGAACAGCTGAACCGATTTTGCTAATTCTTTTTTTGTTTGATAGCCCATTTAGCGAGGAAGGTTTTAGGCTATGTAACATCACTCTACGACCAATAGGAGCCGGGTATCGACCGAAAATGTTGGGAAAGTGGGAAAAAAATATTTCTTATGGAGAGACGCCAACGAAGTTGAGCGGGACAGCTAGTATATATCTATACTTATAATAAAGCTGTAGAGAGGTCAATTCTGTACATTGAATATATATTAAAAATTATTATTGGGGGATGAATGGTTATCGATACTGATGCCAAAAATGTAATCAGTAAGTTTTTTGTCTGTCTGTCTGTCTGTCTGTCTGTCTGTCTGTCTGTATGTGCACGCATGGATCAAAAACTACTGAAGGGATTTTAACCAAACTTGGTATGATTATAGTCCATACTCCTGGGCAGGTTATAGGCTATATAACATAACGCTAAGATGCATAGGAGCTGAGCAGTGACGATAAATTTGAAGCAAGTCGGATGAAAATTTTCGCTTTCGAGCTCTTATCCTCGCATACGTTGATCATACACCAAAAATATGTATTACAAAGATGATGGTCTTCAAAAGATCTACAAAAAAGTCCTCAATAGTATATTTCTATCTTTTATAAACTAGCCACAATAACGTGTTTAAGCGTTAGGCATTTCTTCAAGGTGTATTAAATACTTAAATGTATTGTATTTCACATGGATATATCCTTATCACTATACACTTTAATATATTTTTTAATAAAATATAGAATTATAAAATTATAATTAAAATCTCGCCGCACCAGTATAAGTACGACATTACGGTTGATTTTTCTTTAACACGCGAAACGGCCATCCGCTGGTTCACAAAAAGGCGGGAGCGCTCACGCCGCTCACGCGCGTCGCGCTGACTTCACTCGAATTGTCACTGTTAATGCGAACGAACGTGGTTCTTATTGACTGGGAATAAGCGCGTTTTAGATTTAAAAAATACATAAGACGTAGTTTTTAGATATCAGTTTAAAGTAGTTAGATAATAATATAATTAGTTTGTTTAGTGTTTTTGTTTGTTTCTCCTTCTTTCCTCTATATTTATAGTTGTAAAATTAATAAGTATAATTTGAAATAAGTAAATTTATGCAATGACAATTAATAAATCTCATCGTCAGACTTTCCGTGTTGCTGGAGTAGATCTTAGTCTCAGATGTTTTTCACAACAAAACAAAACAGCGCGGTTTAAGTTAATTTTATCAGTTTTCTCCAATTTTATATTAATTAAAATGTCGAATAAATGGTTTGTAGTGCCACAGTGAACAAATCTATACATCTATAGGTCCAAATAATCTATATACTTATAATAAAGCTGTAGAGAGGTCAATTCTGTACATTGAATATATATTAAAAATTATTATTGGGGGATGAATGGTTATCGATACTGATGCCAAAAATGTAATCAGTAAGTTTTTTGTCTGTCTGTCTGTCTGTATGTGCACGCATGGATCAAAAACTACTGAAGGGATTTTAACCAAACTTGGTATGATTATAGTCCATACTCCTGGGCAGGTTATAGGCTATATAACATAACGCTAAGATGCATAGGAGCTGAGCAGTGACGATAAATTTGAAGCAAGTCGGATGAAAATTTTCGCTTTCGAGCTCTTATCCTCGCATACGTTGATCATACACCAAAAATATGTATTACAAAGATGATGGTCTTCAAAAGATCTACAAAAAAGTCCTCAATAGTATATTTCTATCTATACTTATAAAATAGTAAGTCCTGACTGACTGACTGACTGACTGACTGACTGACTGACTGACTGACTGACTGACTGATTCATCATCGCCGAGCGTAAACTATGATAGTTAGGGCTATGAAATTTGGTGAGTAGGATCCTTTTATTGAGCAGACACGCACTAAGAAAGGAATTTTGGAATTTCTACCCCTAAGGGGGTGAAATAGGGGTTGAAAGTTTGTATGGAAGTCCGTCATTTTTTAAGTTAGAAACCTGAAACTTTACTTTTGGGCTGCTGATTAAAAATGAGTAAACACGTATTTCAGCGTTTTTGAATATTCAACCCCTAAGGGGTGAAATAGGGGTTGACATTTCGTACATAGGTTAGTCTGGAAGTCCGTCATTTTTGAAGTCTGAAAGATGAAACTTTATTTATGTGTTACTAATTTAAAAAGAGTAGAGACGTATTTGAGCGTTTCTGAATATTCTACCTCTAAGGGGTGAAATAGGGGTTGAAAGTTTGTATGGAAGTTCGGCATTTTTTAAGTAAGAAGCATGAAACTTTATTTTTGGGCTCCTGATTAAAAATGAATAGATACCTATTTAAGCGTTTATGAATATTCTACCCCTAAGGGGTGAAATAGGGGTTGACATTTCGCATATAGGTTAGTCTGGAAGTCTGTCATTTTTGAAGTTCGAAACATGAAACTTTGTGTTCGGGCTACTGACTAAAAATGAGTTAATACGTATTTAAACGTTTCTTTATATTCTACCCCTAAGGGGTGAAATAGAGGTTAAAAGTTTGTATGGAAGTTCGTCATTTTTTAAGTTAGAAACATGTTACTTTATTCATGTGCTAAGGACTAAAAATGAGTTAATACGTATTTAAGCGTTTCTTGGTATTCTACCCCTAAGGGGGTGAAATAGGGGTTGACATTTCGCATATAGGTTAGTCTGGAAGTCTGTCATTTTTGAAGTTCGAAACATGAAACTTTGTGTTCGGGCTACTGACTAAAAATGAGTTAATACGTATTTAAACGTTTCTTGGTATTCTACCCCTAAGGGGGTGAAATAGGGGTTGAAAGTTTGTATGGAAGTTCGTCATTTTTTAAGTTAGAAACATGTTACTTTATTCACGTGCTAGGGACTAAAAATGAGTTAAAACGTATTTAAGCGTTTCTTGGTATTCTACCCCTAAAGGGGTGAAATAGGGGTTGAAAGTTTGTTTGGAAGTCCGTTATTTAAATTAGTACCATGAAAATTTAATTTTGGGCTACTGATTAAAAGAAACTAGATATCTATTTAGCGTTTCTGCATATATTACCAATAAGAGGGTGAAATAGGGGATAATTTTTTTTATGAAAATCCGTCATATTTAACATAGAAACCTGAAACTTTACTTTTGGGTTGCTGATTGAAAATGAGTAAATACGTATTTCAGCGTGTCTGAATATTCTATCCCTAAGGGTTGAAATAGGGGTTGACATTTCGTGCATAGGTTAGTCTGGAATTCCGTCATTTTTGAAGTTTGAAACATAAAACTTTATTTATATGCTACTGATTAAAAAAGTGTAGAGACGTATTTAAGCGTTTTTGGTTATTCTACCCTTAAGGGGGTGTAATAGGGAATGAAAGTTTGTATGGAAGCTCATCATTTTTTAAGTTAGAAACATTAAACTATATTTTTGGGCTACTGATTAAAAATGAGTAGATACCTGTTAAAGGTTTCTGGATATTCTACCCCTAAGGGGAGAAATAGTCATTGGTATTTCATGTATTGGTTAGTTTCGAAATCCGTAATTTTTTTTAATTTAGCAGTCGTACAACTTTCGTTTTCATGTTTCTGATTACAAATAGATGAATACTTATATCAGTATTTATGCGAATTCTGCTCCTAAAGGGGTTGAAATATGGATCGAATGTTTGTATGAAAGTTCTTTTAAATGGGATAATGATCAAAAATAAATAAATAAATACGTTTAAAACATTAATAAATTACTGATACATTCTTTTACACAGTTTTAATTAAATGCATATGATCAACTTCCACGCGAGCAAAGCCGCGGGCAACAGCTAGTTATAAATAAATCGCCGACATGTATGTATGTATCCGCATAACTTCCGATCGGCTGCATCAAATTAAATAATTCCTTTTTTTATGTGTTCCTTATTGTTAGGACAAGGTTTGTGTACAAGAAAATTTAAAAGATAACGGGTAAGGTCTATTTTTTTAGTCCGCGACGGGAAGCTGAGACAGATATGTAAATATGGCGGTACGAAGTTCACCAGCTCAGCTAGTTTATCATATAAACAGTTTCTATCTATTTCCTTTGAGTACTGAATTCTCGCATACTAAATAAATTTAATTACGGGCCTCCTCCATTTTAAGGAGAGGTCTAAGTTCAACAATAGACTGTTAAAGGTTAATGATGATTATATTTGGTGAATATATTATTCATTTTAGGTAAAACACAAACGATCAGCGTGCTCATACAGATGCTGGTGAGTTTAAAACAGCGTGTCCTGGTCACTGCTCATACACATTCGGCCGTCGACACCGTACTAACTAGGTGAGCCTATGTATACACCTCCTATTTCAAACCTAACACTAAACAAAACAATATTTTAAACAAATATTTTTTATATGGGCCTGCCTAAATGATTCTTATTCTGCCTGATAGAAAGCATGAGCAAAATCCAAGAGTGATGGTCACCATACTCATTGTGAATGCAGACAATGCAGCATGGTGAACCACACCATTTAGATGCTTCTGCATCATTGGGCCTCCGGTCTTACACTCACCAACGAAACACGACAGCATTTTAGATTGATCTTGTGTGCGAAGGTCGAGCCGGCCCGTGGCTCTACTACCTAATACAGCTTGCGCCTAGCGTATACATGTTGAGTGAAACATATTTGAACTGTCACCTGCGGTATTCCCGGACCAATACGACCTTGAAACCTTCAAGAAAAGAGCGTACTCCTTCTTAAAAGGCCGGCAACACACTTGTGACGCTTCTGGTGTTGCGGGTGTCCATGGGCGGCGTTAATCGCTTACTATTAGGCGATGCGTCTGCTCGTTTGCCCTCTATTCAATAAAAAAACTGATATAATGGTCTTATTTTTTTTTCTCTGATTATATGAGACCTTAACAAAAGCACGTTCTTGCATGCCAGATTCTCAATTTTTATTTCTCAAGAAATATACGAGTATGATTATACACAAGTCCAACCACAAGGCAGACGAACGAGAAAGGTGGTGGGCAAGCAAACTGTCCCGAAAAAATAGACCGGCGGCTAGTAACGGTTCTGCTTGGTTACTGTCAAGACAGTATTGTTCTGTGCGTTTAAACAGTAGCAGTACTGTGCCGCCCACTGTTCTATCTCACTGTTCTGCCCCCGTGTGAAATATGCTTAACAGTTTTGTTCGAACACAGGATACCAGAGTCAGTGCGTGTGTTACGACTGGGCTCGTCGTCTCGCGTCGCTCCTGCCTTGAACAAACGGACCGAAGAAGCTTTCGCTGCCGGCTGCCGCACTCCTGAACAACTCGCGCAAATGTATGACTCTATGGTAGGTAACATTAGTATTACCTTATCATCATCAACATCGTTCACTGCTAAACAGCGACCTCTCCTTAGAAATGACGTTTTGACCCACTATATAACGCAGGCGTCTGGCCTAGTGTTGCGTGCTTGGACGGTCCAAGTTAATTTGATGTTATTGCTGCCGACTTATTCATTTTCTTTGTTTTTTTTCTAATAGAGCTTGTATTAGAACTGTCCAATGTCATAATCAATCATGTAAATTATATTCTAAATTTTTAACTTGTATCTGCGATAACATTTTTTGTAGTCATCACTCGGTCATAAGTAGTGGACCTTGAATTATTTCATATTAAGAAAAGGACAATAATTCAACAGTTCTCAGCTTCCGATAAAACAAGCAAGTAACAATCTATTTTATTTTTGGTACAGTTACCAAAATGAGACGACTAAACACAAGCAAAAAGTTTCAAAATTGAAACTTTCGACATAACCAAATCTTTAGCACTCTCTCATGTCCTACTTAAATTTTCTATTGTACTACTTATATTTTTAGATATGTATGCCCTGATTATTTACTGCTAAATTATATTATAATTTTAACAGGAAGTCGTCGGAGTAACATGCTTAGGAGCAACTCACGCCATGCTCGCTAGAACTACATTCGATATCTGTATAGTTGATGAAGCAACTCAGGTACGATAATTTTCGATTGAACTCCTTTATCCCCACTAGGTTCACAGAGGGCCTAGTGTGAGTTTATTTCAAATCAACTCACTCTCGATGGCGAACGCGAAGTTGCGATTGGAGATTTCAGGGCGGGCCAATCGCCACGCCGAACGCAGACTCCGTGATGATCAAGTTGATGTGAACTAAACTCATAATAGGTCCTCATATGGCAGATAATTTCAAGGACTGGACTCCATTATCTTGCAGGTAATCGGACTCCATTACCTTGTAAATATTTAAAAAAAACTGTCTGAATAAATTGTTTAAATTTGATTATCGTGATATCTTATGAAATATCCGATGTTGGGCGTTATAATTTATAGACGCTATCGATTTCGTTGGTTGTGTTCCAGGTTTTACAGAGTACAGTTCTTCGCCCATTATATGCCGCTAAAAGGTTCGTGTTAGTTGGAGACCCTGACCAACTACCGCCCGTTGTCAGAAGTCGAGCTGCCAGGTACTTACATCTTTTATTTATGTAATGACGAACTTACAACATAATTATAATATAGTTGCGTGTTGGGGTTCGATTAATTTGAGCAATAAACATTCTGACAAGTAAAAGAATCTTTATAAAGCACAGCCGAGATAACTAGGTTAATTTCTGATATAACTCAGATATTTGTCGCACTGTAGCTCAAACTGACCTGAACTGCGGCTCGCGAGATACGTTATTATATTACATGCCGTTATTACTAGTACGTTCGAGAAAGGTCTATGACTGGTTCGAAGAATGAGCTACCGATCGTGATCAAAATATTCGTATCGTAATATTCTTACACATTTCACACACGTTATGGTCCTAAACTAGACAGATGATGTACTATGGTAACCAGACTGCTGATAAATACACTTATATATGACTAAATATGTATATATTATATATAAAATAAACCCAAACAAAAAAAAATCGTGTCCATCACACCAAAGATTCGTCCTGGGTGGGAATCGAACACACCACCTCTGGCTTATATTATACCTTACACCTTGCAATTTCGACACAAAGTTAGTTACATTAGCTATTAAATAAATTAAAAAAACAAATAAAAAGCTAGTTTCAGTAAAATTAATAGCAAGTCTTCTTCAAAGGATACAATTTGATCTCTAAACAACGGTAAGTAAATACGAGTGTATGAAATATTAACTAAATGTTTAGTTCAGTTGATAAAATGCCCAAAAAGTTTTTATTAAAAGTAAACAAAACGGATCTACCATTTTTATCTGCTTGTAACAGAAACGTATTATATATTTATTCTATACATTTAATTATATTTTATAATGTAACATGCCCTATTATCTTAATGTGTTGACTAAGTAACCAATAATTTTGTTTACAACATACATGCTGCATACAGTGCTAAACCAATTGAGTAAGTGAGTATAGTAAGCAAAGTAGATACTTAATCGTTAGTTATATATAGTTCATAAGTTCTTAAGTTCAAGAGTTTTTAGTATACATATAAACGCAATAAACTCAGGTTAGCAACTTATTCTTATAAGGTTCATCTACTTATATTTAAAAATCTATTGTTGTTCATGTCTAGCTCTGTGGCCTTTTGGTCACACAGCTAGACATTTCACTGCTTTTATTTTGTTTGTTTTGTATATTGTTTGTTGTTATTTACTCTAAGTTAAATGTCTTATCTTTCTCTTTTACATGTATGTTATGTGTGACTAATAAATGTATTCTATTCTATTCTATTTGTCTCGCTAAAACTCGAGAACGGCTTTGCCGATTTAGCTGATTTTGGTTTTGTAATGTAACAAACATTTCAAAACCAAAATAGTAGTCCAAGGAAGGTTTAAACATATTTCACGTGTACAGCTAGTATGATATATAATTCAGATATCTTAGTAATTTATTGTAAATAAATATTTACAGGTATTAGTAAGAATAATAATGCTGTAATATATAATTCAGATATCTTAGTAATTTATTGTAAATAAATATTAACAGGTATTAGTAAGAAAAATAATGCTCCCTAAAATAATGTAATATGCGATTTTTCCAATCCAAATTTAATTATCTTTGCCAAGCCGGGGCGAGCGCTATTTTAGAGAACTATAAAACTCTTAATATAGAACTCTTTACGCTATAGCATGGTGCTATAGCAACAGGAATGTGCGCACGGGCAACTGTCACACACAGTTGCCTATGCGCACATTTCGGTTGACTTAATGTTATTTACTACATTTATTAATCTATACAAATAAATAAAATTGGAGTGTCTGTTTGTAATATTAAAATAACCGCTTTTTACTAAATGTATATGTATGTATACACGGTACATATACCAAAATTGTAGCTAAAAAAATTTTTGTCTGTCTGTCTGTCTGTCTGTCTGTCTGTTTGTTCCGGGTAATCTCTGGAACGGCTGGACGGATTTTGACGGGACTTTCACTGGAAGGTAGCTGATGATACAGGGAGTAACTTAGGCTACTTTTTTTAGACTAACTTTGTCTCGCGGCGTTACTCGCGGTAGAACAAAAACCGCGGGAAACACCGCGGGGTTCAGCTAGTGATTTAATATATTGCGAATGTGGTACAGCTATAGCCGCGATTTACAAATTATGACTTAGTATTTCAGCTGAAATACTAAGTCATAATTTGTTAACCGCGGCTACTTACAAGAGTGAAACGAAATGTTACTGAAATGTCACCCACACCATGCTACAGCGCAAAGAGTATAGCGATTACGGATTCGCACGGCAATCTTCTAAATTCTAAAATTTCCTATACTATAATAATGCATGCAAATAAGCATATTTTATACTTGTAAACCTTTCTCTTGGATCACTTTATCTGTTGCTGAAACTGGAATCAAATCCGTTGAGTAGTTAAAAGATGTAAGCGAACAGACAGTAGAAGCGACTCCATTTTATATAATGTAAACATGACAGATCAATAAACCGATTCGTTTAATTTCTTATTTTGTACCACTTGATTTAAAATTTAAAAGTTCTGTCTTAAGTTTTCTTCCTATTTCTAGGCGTCTAGGCATGGAAGAGAGTCTGTTCCACAGGCTGATGAGTGAAGAAGCCACATCAACACTACAATTACAGTACCGCATGAATCAAGCCATCGTGGACATAGCCAATCAAGTCGCGTATGATAACAAACTTAAATGCGCAAACCAGAACATCGCTCAAGCAAGACTCGACATTGATTTGCAGGTGAATTTTAATCTATAATTTAACGTTTATGCACTAACTAACTTTTGTCCACGATATACCTACATACACCGAAATTTACCGCGATATACTGAAATTTACCGCGATATACCGAAATTTGGTACATATATACCAAATTTCAATTAATTGGTACAGCGGTTTAGTCGTAAAAACGTAACGGACAGACAGAGTTACTTTTGATTTTATAAATAGTACTGGCATGGATAATTGATACTTTAACATTAATACGCGGTTATTTTTGGAGTATGGAAGGAAATATACCCCACATTTCACTTGATATTTTAACTTGAAAGAAGAATTAAATTATAATGCACGATTTGTTTTAGCGGTTTAAGTGGTCTCCTCGCTCTTTTCCACTCCGCTGAGTATTATGATTCCCATATGGGACAAATTGTGTGATATGTAAATTGTTGTTCTGAGTCTGGGTATTCTTTGTGTTCATTCCATGAACGTTTGTAAACTCCCCCGCGACACATTATATATTCCTAGTGCGACAGTTGTCTGTCTGTATCTAAATGATGTAATGAAATTAGTATGACTATTTGTATTTCAGAAAATATTAAATCTTCAATCGGACGCACCCTGGCTGGCTCAAGCTTGCAGTCCAGAATTGGAACACGCTGTATTATTTATCGATGTTGATACTTCTGAAGATGTTATCGATACTTCTAAAAACAAATATTCCTGTACCAACACTACTGAAGCTTGTATTGTATTAGCGCTAGTGAACGCTCTCAAACAGGTTAGTAATATTTACTTTATACTAGCTTATGCTCGCGGAACCGGAAAATGATCGATACATCGGACATACACGTTTGCGGGTATGTCCGATGTATCGATCATTTTCCAGTTAAAGAATAGCCTATGACAGTCATAAATAATGTGGTTTTCTATTGGTAAAATAATTTTCTAAATCGGTTTAGTAGATCCAGAGTTTATCTCCTAAATCCCCATAAACTATCAAACTTTACTTCTTTATAATTTTAAGTATAGATAACGAAGATAGTTTTAAATTAAAGTCGATAGATACATATATTATTTCACATCTCTGCTACTACTTTCTACTTGTTCTGATGTGTTGTCCGTCTGTTCCCTACACGGGACAACACTTGGTATTAAACAAATTATTCTGAGTCTTATTGCTTGTGTGGTAGTTGTATTTAAGAACAAAATAATTGTACCTAGAAACCATATATTGCAACCTCTTTCATAGATTTCCGTTTATCATCATGGAAAAATCTTAATCAACTCCTATGAAGTTCTGAAAAAATACATAACTTTGCACAACTATGTTTTTAAAACAGGGTACCGTAAAGCCGTCGGATATAGGCGTTATAGCTCCATATCGCGACCAAGTGTCACTACTGCGTCGATCGTTAACGAGTCACGGTGTAGAGGTCAGCACTGTCGACCAGTTCCAGGGTAGAGACAAGTCTGTCATCATATACTCGTGTACCAAACGTGCTGGAGGTCGTCCAGAAGTAGACAAAGTTAAGGTATGTACCTACTAATTGTCTGTTAAAATTAATTTTAAATTTACTGCAATAAAAACTTTTTTAACTGACTTCAAAAAAGGAGGAGGTTCTTAATTCGACTGTATTTTTTTATGTTTGTTACCTCAGAACTTTCGGCTGGGTGAACCGATTTTGATTCCTTTCTTTATTTGAAAGCTGTTTTTTTATGGAATAGCGGGCTTACGAGCAGATGTATCGCTTGATAGTAAGCGATTACCGCCGCCCATGAACACCCGCAATACCAGACGCGTCACAGGTGTGTCGCCGACCTTTTAAGGAGTACGCTCTTTTCTTGAAGGTTTGAAGGTCGTGTTAGTCCGGGAATACCGCAGGTGACAGTTCATTCCACAGTTTTGTTGTGCGAGGCAGAAAGTATCTTGAGAAGCGCACAGTTGTGGACTGCCAACCATCTAGATGATGGGGATGAAAGTTTAGGACGATGGCGGTAAGAGGCGGCAGGGATCAGTCCGAACAATTCCTCGGAGCACTTCCCATAGCCACATCTCTACGCAGCGTCAGAGAGTCTAGGCGAATTGAAAGTTCTTGGCAATCGACGATTCGAGTCGCTGGTCTGACGTACTACTGGTCACTAAGCAAATGGTGACCTTCTAGATACCGCGTGACAGTTGATAATGGACTCCATTATTTTCGAGATGAGGGAAGTTATGGTTATCGGCCTGTAGTTCGACCGATTAGAGCGATCGCCTTTTTAACTGCGGTACAACATCAGCAACAGAATCAGCAGCGGTGTTGTTGTGTGAAGCACAACTGCCTCCAAGGGTATGACGAAAAGAAGGACCGCATCCCATTCCAATCTGCTGTCTTGTAGTGCCACACACGACGGCCGCGTGCAACTCGCGATCGCGGCGAGCATGTGAGTGGCACTGTGCTCCGGACTCGAAAAATTTACTTGTTATAGTCCCCGGCACGTAACTTGGCAAGGATTTGGCATAGTGGGGGTAAGTTCGCGCATCGTACACTTAGTGACACAAAAAAGTTGCCCTCATTTAATTTTAATCATGTCTGTTTATAAGGAACAAACAGAATTCATGATATTTATTAGGTGTTAGAAATAAAATATATGAATTTAAAAGTATTCTTTTATTTCAAAATAAAGTGAAGTGGTCTCGTCACTATCAAATTGAAAGTACCACTTGAGCTGGTGGAAGGACGTGGACCTTCATAAAACAACAACAATAACAACAATTCGTAACAAAAATAAATAATAATAATAAATATTTCGGACATCTAACACACAAGGCCATCTAGTCCCAAAATAAGCAGAGCTTGTATTATGGTTACTAGACAACTGATTCAAATACATATATACTTTTTAAAATAAATTAAATAAAAAAAATTATAAATTATAAATTAAATTAATTAAAATAAATATATAACAATAACAAAAATTTAAAACAAACACGAAATTTAAAACAATAACAATAACTCGTAACCAAAACTTAACAAAAACAAACTTTCGTGCACGCAAGTGCATTCGGGGGCGAACGGGACGTAAACACAATGCGAGGGGCAAGGGTTTACGGATGCACCAATCGCGCGCTCGGTTCGGCGCTGCCTCACACCCCGCGCCCCGCGCGCGTACCAAAGGGACCTAAAATATGACTTCTGCGCATCTAACGACTCTTGCCAAGTTACGTGCCGGGGACAATACCTACCGAATTAGTATAGAATTAATTTAGAAAATTATAGTTTGGGCCTGTGAGTGACAAGGCATCTTCAGAATCTTTATTCGCCAATCCGACTGACGTATTCATCGCGGTCTTACTGACTGACTGACTATTATAGTTACATCACATCAGCAGCAGCCACCTTACTGGATATAGACTTGTCCCAGAAAGGAGGGTTAGACCTATTATACTTCACTGCCTAGATGGGTATATATATGGTAAAGCGTTTGATTCCAGCTTTCCCTCTCCTTCCTGTGATGTTGTGACGTGGAGTTTGCTTCCTAAGTCGGCTGTTATGATACCTAAGGGCTGAAAAGGGGTTGTGACACTCTGTATTCTTAATGTTTACGGACACCACACCATTATAAATAATAATTTTATTCACTTTTCAGGATGGGGAAGTTTTAAATGACCAACGTCGGCTAGCCGTGAGCGTTACTCGCGCTAAACACAAATTACTCGTCGTAGGTAATTCAATCGCTTTACAACGATACGCACCATTCCAACGAGTGTTAAAAACTTGTCATAAAATTGAACTAGATAAAAACGTTGTAAATAAAGTTCAAAATAAATATAAAACATATGTAAGTTAAGGTGACATGTAAGTCCACTATGGAGTTCTCATACCATGCATTAGCAAATACTTAGCCAATAGAACTTAATTAAATATTTATTAAAATAATATGTATTTCGAAATTATACTATCGTTGCATCGATAGTGTAATTAATAATTATATAGTATAAAACCTAGTTTATAAAATAATTACACTTTACTATACACACTTACATTATCGATGCAATGATAGCATAATGTAGATGTAACGATAGAAGAATGCAAAAGAAGAAACAAATCTAGAGTGTTCTGTAAAAGGCTTAGAGCATACATACATGGAGGCGGGGTTCAACGAGCGGAAAGCGTGATGATTGGACGCACATACCAATTGGCATGACTGATTGGTGGGAAATACACCAACCAATCAGAAGCTTGCGTGAGAGAGACAGACTAAACTCAGTCTCTCACTTTACTTCGATCACGCTTTCCGCTCGTTAAGCGTTCCCACCATATATGAGGTAAAGGGTGACTTTTGTATTCCCTGAAAGTAGATGTTTCAATTATTTTAGTTTTTCATGCAGCTAATATTTGCTTCAGAATGAACCGATAAACAGAGCCCTGTTTCTTGTAAAATAAATGTCAAATGAAGAACCGTGAAAAAAAAATAGTCAATCAGTTCTTTGCCTGACCTCTATGTACCATATTAATAATATAATTTATGAAACAGTGTATAATATGCCTAAATTATGTAACAAAATAATTCAAATTACATAATTTAATGTAGCAAATAACGTAACTCAATCTTATTGGATACTTTTATGCTTAAAAAATCATGGATTGTTTTCTAGATCTGATCTGCTTTAAGTGAAAAATAATGTTGTATTACACCTAAGAAATCACTTTTTTAAAGTACATAAATCTTAAATAACTGTTTTATTTTTATTTGTCCCTGCCTGTTCTTGATGATTTCATTGTAAATAATGTAATATAAATCATTTCATTAAATGATCTTTCATAGCAAGAATACTGAGTTATGCGTGACCTAGGTTCATCCTTCGAACGGAGGTTTTGGTCTACTATACCCCGCTGGCTAGATTAGGTGGGTATAGCGTTAGTTTAATTTTTTTTTTGCATTGATGTTGTCTTGCCTAGTTTGCTCTCTTGTTCGCCTCATCCAATGGGAGTGAGTAGGGGTGGTAACACTATGAATTCTCAATCTGGATCTGCATGTATTCTGTTTGTGTAATAACCTACACCTTCCTCTTTTTGACCCAACACAACGGTAAACTTTGGAGAATATGGTTTTACTCACCATGTTAATGTTGACAGCTTGATGCAGTCTTCGTTTGACGGAATACGATGTATTAAATGATCAAATGCAAGACTGTTAGTTTAAAACTGATTGTACTGGCAACCCTAGTTAACATTTCGCTGTCAAATTGAGTTTTAGCAGCTGTGTGTCATTCACTATGAATAAGGAATATTATTCTTACCTCTATGGTCATTCAGCAAGTTATTTGTCAATTTTGACGTATTTGATTATTTTAGTTTCTGATTATCTCTTACCAGTTTTAAACTTGTTGTTAAATTTAAAAATTTTGATATCCATACTTTATTGTGATGCAAGAAACAATTTTCATAGTTTGATTACTATAAAAATTGGATAAAGTTTAGGGAAAATAAATTAAATCAAGTTAGATAGAAATTGAAGGTAAGCAATCATTTTTATCATTTATTTGTACAAAGTAATGTGGTTTTGGTGAAATAGGTAAGTAAAGCGGGCATAATCAGATCCCAGGTAATGTTATTGACAGAAGACCACATAAAATAATCGCGGTATTTTTGTGCTATCGTTACAACTTTGGTGCCAAGTATGATTAGCTGACTTTTTGTTAAAATACCGGCAATTATTATTTTCCTTTATTATTTTAATTTTTCTTATGAAATAGGTAATTCAAAATGGTCAAAGCCGTAGCCGTAATAACCATAAGCGACACCTGCTTTAAAAACAACTCTAAAGATACATCTGGGCCAGCTCTAGCAGAATTTGCTAAAGAACTTTTCCCTAATGCTAATCTTCATACAATCATCATCCCCGATGAGAAAGAAATTATTGAAAGAGAGCTAAAGTACTTTTGTGAAAGCAATTTAGACTTAGTGTTAACAACAGGAGGTACTGGACTAACGCCTAGAGATGTTACCCCTGAAGCAACAAAGGCAGTTGTACATAAAGAAATACCAGGCATAATGACTGCTATCACTATAGCAAGTTTGAAAAAGACACCCATGGCTCAGCTGTCAAGAGCAGTAGCTGGTGTTAGGGATAAAACTTTAATAGTAAACTTTCCAGGTAGTAAAAAAGCAGTGATAGAATGTTTTGAGGTTGTAAAACCAATATTACCTCATGCAATTGCAATGATACATGATGAGAGAGAACAAGTGAGTTCTATTCATAAGTCCATGCAGTTTAAACATACTTGTGCGCACAGCAGTAATGTGGATGTTTCAAAAGTAGCACTAAGGCCTCGGGAATCACCATTCCCACTATTTGAAATGGCTGAAGCATGGAATATTGTAGATAATGCTATGTCAGGATGGAAAGAAAGAGTAGAGATTGTCACTATTGAAGAAGGTTTAGGCCGGGTTGTAGCTCAACAATTATGTGCAAAAGAACCAATGCCGCCATTCCCAGCATCAGTTAAAGATGGTAAGAATTTCTTAATGTTATGTATTTTCTAAGATTTCTTTACTTTTACACAGAACACTTCCTGTGGAAAGGTTTACAGAGATACATTTTACAGCCACAAAGTTGACCTACATTACAGCATTAATTCTTGACAAAAATAGGCATTCTTTGTGTCTGAACTATGTTCCCATAGGCTTGACAATAATAAGCATTTTGAATCACAACCAGTGAGGATATGAGTAATAATAAGCACTCTGAATTACAACCAGTGAGGATATGAGCCAAATGGATCTTTATTATTATTTTATAAAAATAATCCTCAGGCAGTCCTTACAATTGGTGTCACACAATCTATACACAAAATCTATACTAATCTATATATATAAAAGAAAGTCGTGTTAGTTACACTATTTATAACTCAAGAACGGCTGAACCGATTTGGCTGAAAATTGGTGGGGAGGTAGCTTAGAACCAGGAGACGGACAAAGGATACTTTCTACATAGTTTCTTTTTATTTGCACCGCGGGTAACACCGCGGGGCTCAACTAGTAATTATATAAAGCTGAAGAGTTTGTTTGTTTGAACACGCTAATCTCAGGAACCGCTGGTCCGATTTGAAAAATTCTTTCGGTGTTGGATAGTCCATTTATCGAGGAAGGCTATAGGGTATATATCATCACGCTACTACTAATAGAAGCGGAGCAACAATGAAGAATGTTTCAAAAACGGGGGAAATTTTCACGCTACGGGCAATATAAGGCGCAAACGAGGTTGCGTGGGTCAGCTAGTAATTTATAAAAGTAAAGAAATTTTAATAAAAGAAACCATGTAGTATAGTATGTTTGAGAAATTACTTAAATTTTTAAAGAGTTAGACTTTTTTTAATAGTACCGATTTTAACATGCGATCTTTTTTAATTTGTTAAGAACTCAGACTCGGAACATTCTTGGGATACTTTTTTTTGATTTGCTTTCCCCGCGCCATTTTCTTTTCACGTCATTTAGTCATTTCCTTGCTAATGTGGAATGAAAAGTTACGTGTTGCACTCGAGTGCAAAGATTTTTCACCTTGTGCTCTTTTGATTCCCTCGCTGACGCTCAGGATTCTAAGTTTTAAATCACTCGCTGCGCTCGTGATTCAATATTAGAATCCTTCGCTTGCTCGGTTATCAAAATTGAGCACGCGGTTAAAAAGCGACTGTGCACTCTTGTATAATAACAAATAACTATTTCTGATTTGTAGAATCAAAAAACGGGTTTACGTAAATATCCCAGCGTCTTCCGTAGGTACCATAGCAACAAAGCCCTTAGCTGTGTTATTGTGACTAAAATCAGTGTCCAACACTAACCCTAAACGTAAAGTAAATTTGATCCATTTGTTAGTTTAAGTAATTAAATTGATTTTTAAGTGACTGTTTCTGAAAACACCCTACGTGATCGCAACTTTCCCTTGATTAGGTACTTCAAATCAATGTTATTTATTATCGTAGGAGTACCGGTAGTAAAGCGGAAAATAGTAACATTTTCCTATTCAAGTGAATAGCCTTGAGTGCTTGTAATTGCCCTGTACAGAGGCTTATGACGTAACTAGGTAATTGTCGACAAATCATGCTACAGGATGGTTACTGGCTACACGAGCTAAAATTAAAAATAAACGAACCTCCTACGCAAGCACTTAATCAAGTTATCATACCCCAAAAATGACTTACAACCTTTTGGAAAAGAGCTGATACTCTTACACTGCTGAACCGATATTAATCAAACATAGCTAAGAAGCACCGTTAGGAAACTGGCTTGCAAATGAAAAAAAATGGCATCGAAATCGGTATATCCGTTTGAGACACACACACAGACAGACAGACATCGACGTCAAACTTATAGCACCCCTCTTTTTGCGTCGGGGGTTAAAAACTCATAATGTCGTTATAAGGTGTTTAAATTTTGAAAATTTAAATCAAACATGACAATGACATGCAAAATATATCATATATGTAATCATTTTAAACGATCTCATTCCATTTAAACAGGTGTCTCATAACTAGGCACAATGAAAATGTAAGTTGTAGGCATGACATGCAAATTTATATGTATTACGTATAGCATTTATTAAGCTGCAAGGTTTTTCTGGGACTATTTGAGATTGCTGTTGTTACTTTGGGAAAATGGCTCGGAGGAACTGAAAAAGTTCTTTAGCAGCAGATTAAACAATAGCCGATTTGTTAAAGAATATCTTTCATTATCATCATCTCATCCGAAAGACGTCCAGTGCAGGACATAGGTAGGCCTCCCCCAAGACTATATCTTTAGGTAAAGGAAATTATATATGCTCTCATAAAACAAAAATATTCTTTTGATCGCGGTGTTTATATTACTAAACGACCAATACAAAATAACTTATAACTGTCGGAAAAAAATTGGATGTATCAAAATGCAGTCTTGATAGATTCTATGCGACTATTCATTATACCAAGTAACAAGGTTTACAATTTAGTTTTTGATCGGCATAAATTTGATCAAATTGTCATGCGGTTATTTTTCTTCACACTAAATTTATTTCATCAGGTTACGCGTGCCTGAGTATCGACGGTGTAGGCGTTCGAAAAGTGCGTACGGCGGTGACGGCCGGTGATGCACCGACTGCGCCTCTATCTTCAGGTGAATGTGCTCGAATCAATACTGGAGCTGCACTACCCGCTGGGGCTGACTGTGTTGTACAGGTATGATTTTACAATTTCTAGTACCATATCCTACTAATATTATAAATGCGAAAGTTTGTAAGGATGGATGGATGTTTGGATGTTTGTTACTCTTTCACGCAAAAACTACTGAACGGATTTGGATGAAACTTTACAGTAATATAGCTTATACATCAGAATAACATATAGGCTACTATTTGCCGCACATATACGCGGGCGGAGCCGCGGGCAACAACTAGTGTAGAATATGTAGTAAAACAAAAAGTTTAGGCCCAATAAACTTTCTTTTGTGAACCTTGCGACCTACCGGAGGTAAATTACAGTAAATCCCAAAAAAACATTTTAGTCTGTCATGTCTGACTGTAGGAGAAACCAGATGTTTAACTAATTTACCGTGGCGGTACACTGTTAAGTACGGTGAATTGTTACTAGGCTGCAGATGTAACTTATAAACGAAACCCTGAATACCTTGACGGAACTGTTAATAACCCTACTTGTACCTGTAAATGTGACTATTAACGAGTACGTTCTACTCGTAATGACATACGGAGTCCAAATCTGGAGATTCACCATTGAACTGGATGATGGAGCGTACGATGCATGATGTTTCTCTGTTCGATAAAATTCGTAACGAAGTTGTTCGACAAAGAACTTCAATTACCGACATCGCACAATGGTCGCTTAATCCAAAATGTACTAGATGGGAGAATGCGATTTGGCAAACGTAGTGTAAGCCGCCCTGCGCCTGCGGCTCGATGGACCTACGATTTGAAGAGAGTGTAGAGAGGCAGCGGATAGATGCGGACTGCTCAAGACAGGTATAGCTGGCGCTCCTTTGCGGAGACCTTCGTTCAGGAGAGGCCGGCGATAGCTTGATTTATCCACTTGGAATATTTATGTAACTTTGCCTCACTTATTTACCCTAGGAGCCTGATCATTGATATTTATTATGTTTACAAAAAAACCTGTAACCATATTCACCTTATTATTAATTCCTCCGACATGACGTAATAGACCAAATAGTTTTTAGGTAGAATGCACTCTTCAGTTTTTATTATAGTGTCGTAAAACTTTTTATAGATATTGGAAGCATATCTCTTTACATTGTTTCTTCATTACAAGGTTTATTAGTTACACAACTCGTTGGCGATGTTACATCATACAATACTCAATACATACAACAGTGATACATTGATAACTAACAAAAATATTGATGTAGGTAATGTTATATTGATGATGACGCGATGATGGGATAAAGCCACATATCACATGCGGCTTTATCCATATCAACAGTATTTTTAACTGATCTAATCAAAGCAAGTTCCAAACATTGATTTGAGATAATGTAATAATAATAATGATATATATTTTTATTGTACACCAGATAACTAAAAAAAATCACTTAATGCTAGGTCAGTATAAGGGTGATTTTCAAAATTTCTGTACATTTTGTTGTGTGAAAACGTCTAATGTAAGTTTGTCCAGAAAAATGCATTGAAGTTGTTCGACTTTATCAAATTAGTTTCATTATTGTTTCTTCAGATAGGTTTCAACATTTCAGATCTTATTCATACTGTAATTAAAAGAAATAAAAATGTTTTCTTTCAGAGTCTCATAATATTTTCATATAACAACCTCATGTCTCTAAGCACAAGCGCGTAACAAAAATAATCATAAAGAAGAACTTACTTACATATTTAGATGTTCTGGTTATATAATATCTTCATGACTCTAATTATAATGTAAATAATATAAAATTAAAATAAATAACCTAATGAATAATAATAATAACATTGTTTTAACACATGTCTTTCATTTGGTTCATTTTTGTTATTCATTATTGTAACACCAATATTCGTTGATTTTGGGGTCTCTAGCTGGCAACATTCTCTATTTAAAACCGTCCAATCAGATGACAACAGAACGTCTGTCCGCCATTTTGACAGCGAGTGCCTCCAACAAGAAAAGTGTGTTTGTGTCTGTGCAGTGTTTTTTCAACACAAAATTTTTCATTTTGTTTGTTCAGCTATAAAAGTAACGGTAAGTCTATCTCTTATTATTTTAACGTAAATTTAAAGAATTATTTTGACCTACTGCTACAAAAAAGCCAGATAAATCCAACAAGATTATTTCTAACCTGCAAATGTTTGAAGTTGTAATTCAACTCATGGTTGATTTCATTTATCTAACGATTTGTTACGTTTTTTTGTTGCGTGACAAAAATGATGTAACAAAAATGAAGTAAAGTCGATTTCATACAGAATTATTATGTTTATATACTTACTTTGAGGGATGATGTTTCGTATTAATAATTTTATAGTTTATTTTTTTATATTTCAAAAATAAAATAAGTAGGTAGGTATTTAAATATTTAAAATGAAAAAAATAATTACCCACCAGATAAGCAATAAGTAGGTACAATATAAAAAATCAACCTGCAAGATGTAAAAATTCAATTATAGAAACTTAATATGGTAAAAAATGGTATATATAAATGTATGAAATATAAAAAGAGATACTGTTAATTTCATTGGTGGTTAAGGTATAAAAGACAGAATAAAAGTATTGACCCGATTGACCCAAACTGAGTGTGGGTAATATTTTTCACACGTGTACAGTATTTATGCGTTTCATTGTGACCTCCTGTAGTTTGTGAATGGCTTGGCCGATTTTGACGTGTGCTATTAGATTTATATTCTTTCCCGGGACGTCATAGATTATGTCATGTCAGCCAAAAAACAATATGGCGGACATAAACTGTCGAAATAATAGGCCGTTCGTTATGACGTCTTCCATCGTAAAAGGCTTGTCCGATTTTGAAGTACGAAGTGTCAATAGATTCGAATTCTTTCCCAAAGTATTATAAAATAGATAATTGGGAGACCAAAAAAAAAGTTAATGTATAAAGCAAAAAACCAGACTATTCAAGAGACTATTCAAGAACTAAAAAGATGTAAATAAACTGACACAGTATAAGTAATTGGTTGTCGGGGACTATCTACACGGACTAATAATATGCATAATTTTTTTTTTCTTGTTTACAGTCAGTCGGGTTTTTTGGTTTTATAAATTAACTTTTTATTAAAATAGTCAATTAATACTGAATATGGAATAAGTCTTTAAGTAGCGAAAAGATAAAATAAATATAGATAGTTAATTTTATCATAAATATGAATATTTAATTAATGTGACCATGTATTATTTTATACAGGAATGCCGATGACTCCCGCTGAAAGACAACGTAAGTACAGAGAAAGACTTAAGTTAAACAATCCTGAAAAATATAATGAAATAAACCGGAAAAACTTGGAAAGGATCAAAAGTAAATATGTCAAAGTTTCCAAACTAACTGAAAGTCAAAAAGCTTTAAGAAGAAGGAATTGGAGAAGACTGAAGAAAAATCAGAAACAAAAATGTCAAGAAATAAATAAAGATGAAAAGCAAAAAAAATCTCGGAAGTTATATTTTAGAAATTATTATAATTTAAAGAAGAAAGTAAAAAAGCAGGCCAAAAAAATAGAAAAACAAAGAAAAGAAATAGCAGCTCTCAAAAAGAAAGTATACAGACAAAAAAATATTTTACAATGTCAAAAATTTGTCGATGCAGAACTTGACGACGAAAAAAATCCTGAACCTATTTCAACACCTGAATCAAAAGTAAACTCAATTATGCAAGAATTGAGTATTGAGAAAGAAAAAGATAGAGATAAAGTAAAGACAGTTATTTTAGAAAACATAGTCTTGAATGAAGCTTTAGCAAAACAATATAAAGCTGCTAAAAGTAATAAGGAAAGAAACATTTAAAAAAATATTTTTAACACAGATATTGCCTTAAAATATAAATTACGCACACGATTAGGATATTGCATTGGCTTAAAAGGAAGAATCCGTTTTACAAAAAAAACGCAAATCAGCAAGCGCAGTATATTGGCCAAGAAAATTCGTCACTTTTATTTCCAAGACGATGTAAGTCGCTCTTCTGCGGGGAAAAAAGAAACAAAGACGCAAAAAAAAGTAAACATGCAGAAGCGTTATCTTCTTGACACTTTAATTAATTTACACAAAAAATTCAGGCAAGATACGGGGATCCAAATATCTTACGTCACATTTGTCAGACACAAACCATTCCATATTGTCAGCCCACTCCTTAAAGACCGAGATACTTGTGTTTGCAAAATTCATGCCAATATTGAATTCAAATTTATTGCATTGAAAAAAAAAAAAATATTGACATCGTTTCATGAATTAAGTGACCTTGTAGAAGCTATCGTATGTGATAAAAGATCAAAGGAGTGCATGTATTCTGAATGTGACGTGTGCAATAAAATATCTTTGCCTTATGACAAATTAAAGAAAGATGAAAATATTTCGTGGTTAGAGTGGTCATTCAAAAAAATCGAATATGAAAAAGGTAACGTAACTAGGAAGTCAAAACGAGTTGTGACAGAAACAAAATCGGATAAGTTTGAAAACTTTGTACGTCTGTTCGAAGCAAAATTAAAAATATACTTAGTCCATGTTTTCAATATTGCCCACCAATATAAAACCTACAGAAATCTAAAAAACCAGCTTGAAGATAACGAAGTAGTTCTTCATTGTGATTTCTCGGAGAATTACACATCTAAACTCCATGAAGAAATTCAAGCCGTTCACTTTGGCGCTTCCCAGTACCAAATCACCCTACACACTAGCGTTGATTACAGAGTTAGTCCCATAATAAATGTCTGTTTTTAGGGTTCCGTACCTCAAAAGATAGAAAAAGGAACCCTTATAAGATAACTCTCTTGTCCGTCTATCACCACCGATTTTCTTAGGAATGGGTGGACCTAGCAAGTTGAAATTTATACCAGATTCAGAGATCGGAAGTACCCTATAGGTTTTGGGTCGAAAACCTATAGGGTAGTTGCCGTTGATCTAGAATAACGAAATTAGACAAAAAGCAAGGTTTTAACTACACAAATAAATGAAAAATTCAAAAAATAAATAAATAGATTAAACGGTGTCCACCTAGTACATAGTTGACGCCAATTTAGATAGTCTTCTGAGTTGTATGGGCGCTCATTCAATTTAGAGGACTAGCTTAATTAGCACCAACTTCAAATAAGGCAAATAAATAAAACTGTCCTATTGTGTGAAAGAAAATATTTATTGCCATTTTATTATGGCGGTATAATGGGTAGATACGGAACCCTCGGCGCACGAGTTCGACTCGCACTGGACCAGTTTTCTCATATTCATGAGTAAATACGGTGTTCTGTAAAAGTTTGTTCAGATATTTTATGTACATCATAAATAATTACACGAATGATTTTTAAAATTAAAATTTCTTAAATAATTAACATACTACATAAGTCGACACTAAGAAACCATAATTATATGAGAAGTAAAAGAATATAAAATTTACAATTTTGTTATGTTTAAAACTTTTTTATAAGCCACTGTTGATTATTCTCCATACTTAACGAGTAGCGTATGTGATAAATATAATTAAACTGTTTTTTTAATAAGTTTACAAATTCTATTTTAAAGTTTTTTTATTTGTTTTTTTATTATCAGCCTTTTCAAAATTTTGAGACCGACTATAATTCAAGAGACTGATTAGATTTTAATAAATGATTAAAACGCTATTGTATTATTTTTATCTTCTGTGAATGAGCCCTAATATTTCCTTTTTGTAATTTTTTGTGACAGTGTTCATTTTTGTCACGGTATTCATTTATGTTTCATTTTTGTAACTGTACAAAAATTTTGAAAATCACCCATAATTAGTCTAGTCAACAAGTGCTCTTTTGCTCAACTTTTTTTACCAGTCTCCGAAAATTATGATTGAGGTGTCATTAGATTCGGACTGGCATCTATATGATTTTTGGAAAAAAAATAAGTTGCGCTTGCAAAAATTGCAAAAGTTATTAACAATTAACTAAAAACAAAAATATATTTAAACAATAATATAAAAAAAACTAATTCTATGTTTAATAACGCTTTATCATTTTTCACCTTAGTAAATTGCTTATAACAAAACGAAAATTAACAATTTATTATTTTTTCCAACGGGAATCCATTCTAGACCTTTGAAAAATAGCTCCACGAAAGAAAAAAATTCTCAGATTAATAGTTTAACAATTATTATTCACTTGGAATGTCAATGTTCGTGCTACAACAAATCGTTAATTAATTAATGGTTAACTTATCGAAAATTCGCGATAAATTTTTTGGCACCACGAATTATTGTTCATTGATCTATCAGACAACTGAATTATTAAATTTTTTATTTTCATATTTAATAAGTTTAAATAATATTTATTCATTGAAGGTACGAAGGAGGCGTGGCTTTCGCAAGCCGTATACGTTTTCGGGCGTATTTTTAACCCTCTGGTTATATTATAAATATTGGTCCTACAATTCCGGGAGTCACAAATTGTTAAGAAATTTCCTCCTCTTCTTGAATCTTTTATCAAATTTGACAAATCTTAATAAGTTCTTGAGAAATTTTCAAAAAACCAAACCCCTTTTTGTGTTTTTAAAGCATTTCTGTTAAGTCAATTCATTTTTTCTTCAAAAATCATCTACGTGCCATTCCGAATCGAATGACATCTCAAACATAATTTTCGGAGACCACTGAAAAAAGTTAATCAAAAAAGCACTTGTTTACTATACTACATTGTCGGCCTTATCGCTCAAAGTGCAATCTCTTTTAAGTAACTGTGGGATGTAAATAAATACAGGATGCAAGGCGTAGTATATGGTGTATATGGTACCTAGTTTGGGAAATGAAAAAAAAAACAGCGTAAATATATATAAATAACGAATATTATAAAGAGTACTAGTGACAGTGTGAATGATAACGCATATACATATTTACACCTATAATAAATAAATAGATGTTATAACTACTGTCACCTAATTGACAATAGAGAGAAAAGAGATACTATAGTCTGTTTTTTTAACAAACGAGTAATGAGTATGTCTCTCGCACATTTCCAATATTGACAGAGAGAGATGGGTCTGGTTTATATAGTATATATATACAAGCAAAATTTCAGGATTCTAGGTTCAGCTGTTTGGGCTGCGTGTTGATTTCTGTGTGTGTCAGTCACCTTCCTCTTTTATATATATAGATAGATACCAAACTATAAATGTATTTACACAATAAACGTAAAAGTTTTAAAAACTATAATACGACAATTTAAAAACATATAAAGGGAATAATAAAGGCTAGGAAGATGATATACCTACTAGTTTTAGCCCGCGACTCCTCCCGGTGTATGTCTGTTATGAGGCAAAGAGTAGCCTATGTCCTTCTTTAAGAATCAAAGAATCTCTTTGCCAAATCTTTTTCGGTACAGCGGTTTAGCCGTAAAAGCGTCACAGACAGACAGTTATTTACGAATTAACAATATTAGTATGAACTGTACGTCCATTTGTTACCACGCTAGTTAATATATTTATTTTAAACACGTAAGTACACTTTAGAAAAGGGAAATCATAAGTCTTATTTCTTATTAGGTAGAAGATACAAAACTGGTATCAGCGTCAGAAGATGGTAAAACTGAGATAGAAGTTGAAATATTGAAAGCACCGGAGCCGCAGCAAGATGTAAGATGTGTCGGTTTCGATATCGCTATGGGGGCGGTTCTTGTGGATAAAGGTTAGCTGTTAAGGATTTTATGTTCCTAATAGATAATTAAATGACATTGTTTTTCACCTTTCTCAAAACTAATAGTAACTTCGTTCCTTAATGTTAATGGCTAATATTGTAGCAGGCCAGAAGTAAATATGTAATTAAAGTCACAAAATGATAAGATAAAAATAGGCAATATGCGCTATATGGCACAATGTGTGGTTTAAGTCGGTCCTGTCCGAAACACTTACCTGTGATGATGATGTGATAAGCTTTCCGCACGTTTAAAAATGATAGTTCTTTAGTTAGCTAACTTTTGTTATTAAAGCATCTTGTATCTAATTAGATTTTTCTTGTATTTTACAGGTTTTGTTTTAGATCCACCAAAAATAGCTTTATTAGCGGGTGCTGGTCACCAGAATGTGACTGTGAGGGTTCCTCCAAAGGTGGCGCTCTTGTCGACGGGGAACGAGCTGCAGGATCCCTCCGATGTGAAACTACAACCTTCGCATATAAGAGATTCCAACAGAACCATGCTCAGAGTTTTACTTAGGTAAGTTAGCTATATCCCGTAATCGTAATCTGCACTTAGACTTGACTGCACGTGTTTTAACCACGCCGCTTTCTACTACAACAAGTGTCGTAGGTTTAAATCCCACATCATACAACGCTGTGTGATCTGGGTGCTCTTTGTTGTGGGAGTTACCATTTCGCTAAATAATTTAATTATTCCTTGTCAGGGAACATGGCTATAATAGTATAGACTGTGGCATTGCTCGCGATTCGCCGACGGAACTAGTTGCTGCCATTTCCGCTGCGTTTAAAGTTGCAGATGTTCTTGTCTGTTCTGGAGGAGTGTCGATGGGTGAAAAAGACCTACTGAAGCCTGTTTTACAAAAGGTTAGACTTAAACTTCACTTTGTTATCTACTTTCATGGTTTCGACTAAATCTGATCACTTCGTTGAGCAGTATGTTTGCGTCATTAAGATCAGAAAAAATAAGGAATTAGTTTGATGTTTCTTAAGTAATTTATTTAACATAGCATTAATTTAAGAACAAGAGTTTTTAACAAAATATGGTTATTAAGAAGCAGCAGTGACCTTCTACTAATGTAAATGTTATGCTATAACTATTTAGCGACAAGTAGCTTATTAGCATTTTATCTTTGTTATTATTAATGTTATTCAAGAAATTACCACAGCATGTTTTTTTAAAGCTCCATTTCTTTACATATGTAGTTACAACGCTTATTACCTTTATTCATGAAATATGTACTAATGTTTCAATAATATTTGCAGGACTTCGGTGCAACTATACATTTTGGACGCGTGCAAATGAAGCCCGGCAAGCCAAGCACATTTGCGACATGCGAGTTTGAGGGCAAAACGAAATATATCTTTGCATTACCTGGTAAGCCAATACATTCACAATATTACGTGATACTTTTTATGGTGTCACCAATGGCCCAGTTGAAATTAACTAAGAAAGTTGACCAGCTACATATATCTCGGCAGCCCTTTTTAGTTTTGTGTAATGATGTTGAAATAAGTCCAAATTACTTATTTTATTGATTGCTCATATATACTGTATAATCCTATATACTAACTTGGATGTCCATCATTAACAATGACCTAAATAAAGCCCAAATCAATGTCTCGACGACCCAGAACTGTCTGGCGAAGAATGACGAGACTAAAATAGGATAAGGCTAGGCAACGAGAGACTCCTTTATACTCCTGGAGTTTTAAGTCGCGTAATTATTAAAAGCTATTTAAAATTACACATCTTAAATAGTCTAGTGGTCAAATTTTAACAGTACTTAAAGAAACCCAAATAATTGTGGTCAAATGGTAGGTTTGCAATGATATTCTAAAGTATATGTATATATATATAGTCCTTTCCCGTTAACAAAATGGTGAGCTATCGACAAGCCCCGACCCCAGATCAATAAGGTCCAAACGATAATTTCTTGAAATTGATTGGCCAGGGGTCGGGACTTGATTGATACGTCACTATTGTCGTAACACGAATGGACAATAGGTACTCTATGTTGGAATTACAAACAGGCAACCCAGTGTCAGCGTACGTATGCTCTCTTCTGTTCGTGATCCGCGCGCTCCGAGTGAGCTGCGGGCTGCCGGGCCCGTGGCCTTGTCTGCGGGTACGGCTGGCGCACGCGGTGAAGCTCGACGCTCGGCCAGAGTACGCGCGTGCCTCGCTTGACCTCTCGCCCGACGGGGACATGCCCACTGCCACTCTGCTAGGCAATCAGGTAATTATACTGCTTTTATTTTTAACAACACTTCATACTTTAATTTATAGAAATGAGATTGAATCCAATTATGTTACACTAGAGCTTGTCAGTAGCTATATCGTATATACCTATATAAAGTGTTCTCTGTTGCGAATCCAGTACGCTACTTTTTTAATGGTAGTGTAGAATTGAAATCGTAAATTCTATTAAAAGTTATGGTGCCAAACGGAACAAATAATTATGTGATGAATGCGGTCATTTATTCTTGGCCCTTTTTATTGGTTTGAGATCAGAGCTCCTATTTTTCTTAAATTTCTTTTGTCTATGTCTCTCTCTCTGTCCATCATGGTCGAGCCGGGCCTTGACAACGAACGCGCTCACCGTGATGATGGAATAGATATGATATAAAAACTTAATCTCGGGTAACCTTCTGGAATTATTTACGTAGTATTACAGTAGAGTTCCGCTTACAGTGCAGCAGCCGGCTTCTAAGCGCTTGTGGCGCTAGCGTGCTGCTGGAGCTGCCGCCCGCCAGCTCCTCGCCCCACACTCTGCCCGCGGGCTCCTTCGTCACAGCCCTCGTCACCGGCCGGCTGCACTAACTACCACTCTGCCATCTTATCACTCTACTGAGTACTTACTAGCCATGCAAAAAATTACAATCAACTGTCATAATTATTTTTTTTGTAGGTTTGGTTGCTATTTACTTACGCGTTGTTGCCAATAAGATGTTTTCAGACGATGCATAAAGAGCCCATTCAACAGTAAACCTAGTTTTATTTTATGTGTACTTAACTAAATAGCAATAAAAATACTACAGCCCTTAAATTATAACTCGATCTCTGTAACATATCACTAAGAACCGACGAAGTAAAGAAGCGATTGTATTGTGTATCACCTATATTTTTATTCTTTACGTGCCACATTTATTATATGATCGTGCAAATTCACATAATATCTAAAGTAATAATACTAGTGACAACTTGTATAGAGACTAAGCTTTATTTTAAAGATTAATTGTTCAACAAGCAAAATTAAACAACGCGTAGGTAAATAGCGACTTCAATTTCCATGCAAAAATTTTTTATTAATTACACTACCGAATATTTGTTAAAACCGAATAATAATCTGAAGGATCCTCATGAAGTACGGTCAAAATTCAGTTGCAATCAACACCGGAACTCAAAGATTTCATAAAAAGTATTTTAGTAGTAATGTAGAACAGCAGATTATTGATTAAATTTTCGGTCTCAGTACGATATAATCAGATCACATTCAACGTTAGATGGTTAATATGAGAATTGATTTTCTCCTTATCATATTCGTTCCGAGTTTCTGTAGTGGCCTTAAAGTCGATGTCCCTTTAGCCCTTATAAGTTTGAAGTGAAGAAAAACTCCCCTCATAAACACTATGCCTTTAAAAAGCCCGGCAGCAAAACTGGTGGGTAGTTGAGCCATCGACCGCAAACATACGAATGAGTAAGTGAAGGAGGAGTGTATAGGAGCCTTAAGATATGTCAAGTTATAAGTCAGATCCTAGATGTTGTTAGTGATGTATTTAGAATATAATAGAGTTTTTATATTGTTCTTTTTTAGTGTTTTATATAATAAGTAGGTTATTATTAAGATAATCTGATTGTTGAATCTAATATATGAATCTTTCAGTTAGAACATCGTTCACATATTTACAGATTTGTTTTGCATTGTTCAAAGGTTGTTGTTATTTTCAGTAAATTTATTACTTTTAATTTTGTATTTTATTTAACAATTTGAGACCAACATGTTAGCAGCCCCATTAATGCTTTTAATTCAGCATGGTATAATATACATCTTTATATTAATAAAAATACTGATATTGTAAAGAAGTAAAGGTTGTGAAGTTGTAGGGTTTAATCTATGGATCTAATGAACTGATTTTCAAAATTGTTTTACCAATAGAAAGCCTAATTATTTCCGAGTGTTTTATGTATTATACGAAATTCAAGCGGGCGGAGCCGCTGGCTAAAGCTAGTATATTATAAATGAATATCTACCCAGTGCGTCGACGTCATAGATATATGACAAGACGGCGGCAGACGAATGGTATTTAACGCATTAATATTATGCGGGTCTTTTTTTACCAATATTTGCCTACTGGCAGTAATAAAAAAAATCGGAAGTAATAAAACCATTTTAAATATATATACCTACAGAAACTTTTAACGCCTTTTAATTGTAACTGATTGGTATGAAATAAAACATAAAATATTTTTAAACAAACAGGACCAAATTAGTACTACAATGAAATATCACATTACAAACAATATTATTTTATTTAGTCCACAATGTATAACTACACACATCACATTCCACGAACTTACTTCATTCACACCACAGATCGCAAAATATTTACTCAAGTCTCGCTCCATTACTTTTATTGCACTTGAAATAAGAATAGGTACGAATATTGCGGGTATAAAGTCTTATGTTAACACACCTTAAGTCGCCGTCGTCACATATGTAAATGAAATAAATATGTTGCTGTGTAAATAATATGTAGTTTTAAAGAAAAAATATTTACTAAGATGAAATAATAAATAATTCACAATAGGTAGGAGCGAGATATTAATATAATACATTGCATTTATATTTCTATGTTAAAGTTGATGTTGAATGTAGATAGAAATATTTCATTGTAAAATGGGTCTGCCAACAAATCTTCTCAATGAAAGTTTGGAAAAGCAGATGGAAGTAGATTTGTGTGTTAAACTACACGTTGCACTTCGAAGAACCTCTTGAGATAGTAGACCTGTCCGAGTGTCATGACGAGAAGAACGGACGCCTCGAAGACAGACCACAGCACAACACGTGAGTTCGTGCTTTCGTTGATCGAGCGATGTATACGATCGCGGACCTGAAAAAGTTAATTTGCAGTTTTACATCTCATAAATAAATGATTTGTTTGATTCTTTTACATTTTTTTATAGTCAACTCCCGCATAGGAGTGAACATCCTGTGTTGCGGGAGACAATACAAACATAAATCAAGCAGAAACAATGAACACTCAACACTGAGAACACAGCGGGAGACAATACAAACATAAATGAAACACAAACAATGAACAGTCAAGACTGAGAACAATGATTTGTGGATCACACAAAATATTGTCCCACGTGGATTTGAACCCACAATTCTTGGTGCAGTAGAAGGTAGTGAGGTGACAACAGCAATATGAAAGTTATGATGTATAACCACATCCCAGATCCCTATTATTTCACGCGCAGAGTAGCACACTGTGTGTTTCTTTAACCCCCGACGCAAAAAGAAGTGTGTTATAAGTCGATGTATGTCTGTGTGAGGGTTTTGTATGTGTGTGTGTCTGTCTGTGGCAACGTAGCTCTCGAAACGGATGGACCGATTTCGATGCGGTTTTTTTTCATTTGAAAGCCAGTTTCCTTGCGGTGGTTCTTATAGTTTTTTTTAATGATGTAGGGCAAACGAGCAGACGTATCACCTGATGGTAAGTGATTACCATACCATACAGAGGCGTCACAAGTGCGTTACCGACCTTGGTTAGTTTGGTTAATATCAGTCCAGCAATGTAAATGTATTAGCTCTTTTCCAAAATCATGTAAGGCATTTTTGGCGTATGACTACTCGATTAAGTGCTTGCGTAGGGGGTTTTTAATTTTAGCTTGTAGTCTGTAAGATTTCGGCACACAGCCCCGACGCAAATCTAGGTGAATTGACGGCCCAAGGTGTAAAAAAGGTACCGACATTAAAGAAAAAACTTTCGACTTGTGTGTGTAATGTGTTTTTGTACCTGGATGTTACTTTTACAGTTAACATTTCAATTAATTGTTTACAAATTATATGAAATGTTCTAACATTCCAAGTCAACAGGTTTGTAAGAGGAAACAAGTAATTAACATAGCTTTTATAGAGAATAGCTAGATATCACACATACATACCCTCACATAGAAAAATTGGGGGTATAAATGAACTTGTAAGATTATCCACTATAGTATGTAAACACTAAATCTTGAAAGTTCAGATCACTTATAATTTTGATGAAATAAAAGATGATATTACACAGCGCCCCTAATTGTGTGCCTCGGTATAATACGACTAGCGCTGACTGTACTACTCTCAGCTAATTCAGCATTTCTTTGTCTTTAATAGGAACCAATTCGAGAGTGTGTAAGCAAAATTAGGTTGCATACCTATAACTGTTGGTTATTACTAGGAAGTCAGTTTTCAAGCCATAATTTCATGTTTGTTGAGTAAAATGAAAAAGTTTGGACCTATTAAGGAAGTAGTAATTATTGTAAATACATATTATTACTTCATTAGGCCCCATAATGTATAATTTGGCAATAAATTAAAAAAGGGAGAAAGAAAACTTTTGGATGGTCTTTTTTGGATGAATTTCCTCAAAACACTAATCAGGTGATAACTTAAACCTATCAAATAAAAATAAAAGATCTTGCTTATCAATGAAAGAATTGAATCAATGATATTAAGACTATCTACAGTTTTAACTAGAGATGGTTATTGAACACAGCTATTAGACAGTTTAGTAACAAAAGCAGGAAGGTAATAAAATACAAAAAAAAAAAGTACCTGCATATACTCTTGTTCATTCTTTACAGTCTTGAGTGTAGTGGCCAGCTCTTTGATCATATCCTCAAGTTTGTTGTGATTCACATCTTCGTCTTTATTATCCGTGTGGCTTTGGGGTGCTCCAATCTCCAGGTTGAACATTACCACCTATTGAATAATATTTATTAGTCCATACAACGCAGCCAAGCTAAGTTTGCAACTCACGTCGATTACATCACACTTACACCTAGGTATGGTATGCAAAAAAGGAGTTCCCTATTAAGATAAAAAAAAAAACAATAAAAAAATTAAACAAACATTTGTTACAAAATGTAAGCTAAGTAAATTTTCTGTAAAAACTGCATAAGGGTGATCATGTGAAGATGATCGGGTAAACAGGTGGACGCCGCATACCAGTGAGGTGCAAATTTAGCTTGGCTGCTTGCTGCTATAGTAAAAATTGATTAATTCTATGAATTCTAATACTTAGAGTACAGTAACTATAATATTCTAAGAAAAAACAGTCCGATCCTTATTTGAAAATTAGTAAATAAGTAATAGTAGTGATCTATGCCATCAGAGGCTCCTAAATTAGTAATAATATATGTAAATTTTGGGCATTTTTTTCATAAACCTTGATGTTACATTAACCTAAACATAATTTTTTCACTTTTGTTCTGCACTTAATATTTTTTAAAGCAAATTTTACCTACACCTTCTGTTTTATGATGACATTAAAAAATACTGTAATTCCAATGCAGTTACATTTATATGAACCAGTTTAGTTATCGGTTACTAGAACTACTCTAACTATATTCATTACTTATTGTAGCTTAAAAATTCTATTGATAATTTAACTTCATTTTATGTAAAAGTTATCTTAAGTTGCTTTACTCTTTAGTTAACTTGACTCTATGGCCTCCTACACACCATGCTGGGCTGAAATGTTCTAAATGAAATGGCTTAAATCCAACGGCTACGTCAGATACCTCTACTCAGAAAATTGGAAGCATTAAGGAGGAGGTAAGGTATTAGATAATAAGTGGGGTGACAATCTCCTTGCAACATTCAGCCTTATATTTAGCTCACCTTAGGTGTCATTGTGGACATTTTATTGCTGAAGCAGTAAGTATATTTGCCAGATGTGGGTGCAGAGAATGTGTACATTCCTGATGATTCTCTTTCTCCCTTATAGATAACAGCACCATCAGGGCCTGTGATTGTTACATCTATGTCTAGGAATCCACCTTCTGCTATTTCAAAAGTTAGACCTGGACAAAAACAAATTGTATAAAATAAAAATTGAACAGATAGACATTTCAGATATCAGATTCTGACAGAATTAGTATGTAATATTAATCTTGTTGATCCTATAAGAATTAATACAAGTTTATTTCAGGTATATATCACTGTCATACCTGCATTATTTATTTAGACACAATGTTATTCAGTTTTATAACTAACAGCTGTTGATACAACTATTTGTCCGTAATGTTCTTAAGAAGCTAATTTGTTGCCCAGGCAGTGTAATGTAAAATCTATTTATGTTTTTGTCACATTTTGATTAATATGAAATACAAATTTACCGGCAAATCTTACGATGCCATAAGCAAGAATAATAGAAAAAAAAAATTGAATAGACCATTAAAATAAGAAAATTTAAAATTGCTGGTAAAGGTATGTGAATAAGTACAGTACAGATTTAGTTTTCCGGTATATGTACTTACCCATTTTAGTATCTGATTCAACATTTTCGAAAAAGCACTCTTCGGCGTGTGCATCAACTGTAATAGTATAGCTATGCACAGTATTAAATAATGTATACACTAACATTAATACAATTGAAATAGATCTCCATGTGCTCTTCATTTTAATTAATTGATTATAATTCCTCTAAATTATGATTTTTTCTGTTATAAGGAGAACATAGGCTTGTTTTCCTTTCGCTCAAAGCCACGTAATTTGACAAATGACAACTCAGATACCGATGACGTACTGTTGACAGCAATAGTGATGAGTGTAGAATACTAAATAACCTATTGGTTCACGGCGAAAATCTACTAACAAAACGTACGTAACAAACGTAGCTACTGACGTGATTTTTACAAATTGAGCAAATTGAAATGGTAAAATTTTAAGGCATATTTTCATTCCCATATAATTTATCCAGCAACTTCTAGCCATCTTCAAAAGTTGCCTCTCCACCTGGCCTATGGGCATCCTACACGTAAAGATGTGTGCTGGATGCGGGAAGTCGAAAATGAATCAGAGTGGCATGCAATGCGAGACGCCTTTAGTATAATGTAATGGACTGCAAAAGGTTGATGATGATGATTAAATTTATTAATTTTAAAACATGCATCAATATGCAACACGTGCAGATATATCTTTCATCTGCCAGACATGTATTTTGATGACTGCGATGGACTGATGATGATGTTGACGTTAAATGAATTTAACTACATAAACCAAACTTATTGAGATCCAACCTAGTGGCATCTTTAATCACAGGGCTGACATAAAAGGTATCTTCCAGTTTTTTTAGTCTCAGTCACCACTTCACAAGACAATTTTCAGCATGATAACAATTAGTTTAGTTAATCTATACATCTTCACTGCCGATGATATTGTGCTATTCGCAAAAACGGCAGAGGACTTAAACATAATGTTAAACGAACTTGCATCGGAAAGTGAAAAAGTAGGACTAAAATTAAATCCAGAAAAAACAAAATTAATGACGAATGGACATAAAAGCTGCATAAATATAGGCGGATCACAAATTAGTTATGTTGAAGAATATATATATCTTGGACAGCTTGTATCACCTAAAGATAACACAAACAGGGAAATCGAAAGAAGGATAGCAAACGGTTGGAAGAGGTATTGGAGCCTAAGAGAAGTGATGAAAGATAAAAATTTACAAATCACTACTAAATAATTTAATGTCTGCATCTTACCAATTTTAACATATGGAAGCCAAACATGGCCCCTTACAAAAAACACATCGAACAAAATTACAATTTGTCAACGAGCAAGCATGCTAGGAGTAAAGAGGGGAGATATAATCAGGAATATCACCCTTAGGAAAAAAACCAAAATACAAGACGTAACCTTAAAAATAAAAAGGCTAAAATGGAAGTGGTCGGCCACATGATCAGAGGAAAGGATAAATGAAGCAAAATAGTTACACAATGGTATCCAAGGGAAGGTATAAGAAAAAGAGGTAGACAACAAAAAAGATGGGATGATGATATCAGGCAGGTTGCAGGTACAACATGGAGTAGAGTGGCCAGAGAGAGACGAGAATGGAAAAGGTTGGAGGAGGCCTTTGCCAACTGGCATACGGACTTAGAACACGTTAAGAAGCACCAAATACGAGCATAATGTAAACTATTTAATGATGTATTAGTACAGTAATCTATGAAGCATGTATGTTAAGTCCGATTAAAAGGCTTTATTATTATTATTATTCTCTTTATTACAATTATGTATACATACTTATTACATTTTTAAATATAAATATAAAAACAAATACATTTAAAAATATAAAAAATAGTAGACCACCGACTTCGGGTACAGGGACCAAGAAACCGGTGGTTAGGGTTCCAAAGAAAGGAACCTCCTCACTATACGTGCCGTGTCAAGGAGGACTGCCTTCTGCATCAGACCCTTGATCCAGCCTTCTCACTTCTAACGTGAGCCTCTTAAGGTGTTGGTCAAGGCTCTTGGCTATCAATCCGTGAGCAGAAACGACTATCGGAACAATGATCGCCGAATCCACATTTCACATATCGACAATCTCGTGAGATAAATCCAAATATTTTTTTATTTGTTTTTCTTTTTCGACTTTCACGAGATTCTCGTCATGAGGAATGGCGATATCGACAATCATTGCGCGGCGCTCCAATCGATCTATCACCACAATATCAGGCTTATTGGCAACAATAGTCCTGTCTGTGATAATAGATCGATCCCAATATAACGTAGCACGACCATTCTCGAGAACTATTATTATTATTATTCTCTTTATTTTATATACATAACATATTGATTACATTTTTAAATATACAAATAAAAAAAAAAATACATTAAAAAATATAAAATATATATAATATAAATATAAAATATATTATTATTATTATTATTATTATATACATCTTCACTATAGGATAATAGATAAAAATTGAAGTGTCTGTCTGTAAGTTTAAATTAACAGCTTTCCATTAAATGCAAATGAAAGTATATACGATACTAATATAAAAAAAAAACAGTTTTTACATTTTTTGTCTGTCTGTCTGGCTGTTTAATTGTTCCAGATAATCTCTGGAACGGCTGGACCGATTTTAATGGGACTTTCACAAGGAGGTAGCTGATGAAGTAATGATACAAGGAGTGACTTGGCTACTTTGCTTTTACTAGCTTCACCCCGTGGCGTTACCTGCGATTGATGTCATACCGCGGGTAACACCGCGGGGATCGGCTGGTTATGTCATAAAATAGATCAGTTGTGCCCGTTTCACAAAATGCTGGGTTATGCTATATACCAGACAGTAGTAGTACCACGCATCTGTTTCATTTAAAAAACAGTCAAATTACTTGACCAACCTTACCTTGAGCAAAATGGATAACATGTTTTATAATTTTATGGAGTTCCAAAGGTACCAGTGTGTATTTGTAGTTGTAGATTGAGATTGTCTGTTTGTGTTATAAAAAAAAACACGTAGTTCAAATAATCATTATTTATTCTTTACCGTTTTAACATAACATTGTAAACAACGTTACGACTTAAAAATGAATACAAAAATAGACTTAGGTAATTGCTATGATATTTATAAATAAACCTATTCTTGGACATAAACAAACTTTATTTTCAACCTGGTAGCTTAGGTACTTCATCTTAAGATTTTCCTTACACTTAATAATTCCCATACCTACTTAAAACTAGATCGTGTCAACCTTTTCGCTTGTTGGTAGGTATACTGGCCACTAATTTGTTTTCACTTACTGGCTCTTTGGTGCTAAAACGATATTAATAAATATAAAAAATAAATTAAAAATCGGCCCAGACGTTCTTGAGTAATAAATTCAAACATGTCTTTGTTTTATATATTAACATTATTTTTGAAATTATTTAATTACATTTTTCTTAAATGGAAGAATTAAAAAAAAATTTCAAATGTTTAATCGGAGTCAAATTGAGCTCCTCTTTGTTATGAAATAATACAATCTGAAAATATGTGTAGAGTCCATATAGTTCAATATGTAAATATTATGTCCTAAATATTGTTTGAAGTCCAATTCATTAAAAATAACGCCCACACCGTGTGGGAGAGCCACGCTTCGGCATGAATGGGCTGGCTCGACCGAAGTCTCACAGAACACCGGACGTGTGAAATAGCGCTTGCGCTGTGTCTCACCGAGTGAGTGAGGATACTGGAAGTCCATACCCATACCTTTCCCCATCCCCCTTCCCATTCCCCAAAGACCGGCAACGCTCTTGTGACGCCTCTTGTGCGGGTGTCCATAAGCGGCTGTAATCGCTCACCATCAGGTGATACGTCTGCTCGTTTGCCCCCTATGCCAAAAAATAAAAACCAATTACTATTTATGCCCATACATGAAGCCTTAAAATCAAAAGTCAAAACGTTATACCTACAAACGGAAATATTTGTTTTAAAACAAACATTACATCTAGCATCCTGCTATCCGTTTAGTGAACTCAGGAAAAAAAAAAAATTGATCAATTAATAAAAATTATGGATAGTTTGAATATTTAGGGCAATTTTGCTTGATTGTAGGTTCCTGTATTTGAACGGACTATGTCTAAGATAGTTACAGGTACAGGTAAGGTAAGTAATTGTAATTTGTAATCCACCGTTAACTTTGAAGCAAGGACTGCACTTGGGTGTCATATAAATATTTTAGTAGGTTTCGCATTTTAATTCTCGTACATTCAATTAATCGATATCAAGTTTTCTGAAGGCGCCTACAGTGCCATAGATATCGACATCATTGAGAGGAGTAGGTGCAATATTACAGGCCTCGTTTAGTACACGCAAATACGGACTAATCTCGTCAACACGGCGTCGCCATTTCTTTCCTAGTACGTCTATGGAGTCTTCTTCACCTCCCCATTCTCTTGGTAACACTCGAGCCGGAATGTGATCCTTCAACTCATCCAATTTTGGGTGTAGATAGTACTGCAAACAAAAATAAGATTGTGCATTAATTAGTTGACAAGTAAAGAGAACTATTTACAGTTCTTTTTATCAATTTAAATGAATCTGTCAAGCTATTCTACACCTTCGAACTGGTAAATCAAAGGGAAAGGAAGAGACAATAAAAAAATTACCCGTCTTCTGATTTTCTCGTTGACACAGTTACGTGTGAGAGCCAGAGTTGAGGCCAGGAACGGTGGAGAACCGACCACGTGGATCCTCTTTAATCTTTGAGGGTAGGCCGCTTGCGCTAGATGGATGGCTCGACGAATTGTGTTGACTGCTGCTGCCACGTGAGCAACAATAGAACCACGTACTTGAGACACCTATAGGAAAGATAAATACATAAACATAAATTAAGTTTTTTAAAAGCTTTCTCTACTCAGATCTCGAGCAAGTAGGTAAAAAGTACCTGCGATCTGAAAAGCGGGATGTATTTCTGCGCTATGTTCACCTATCTCATTGCAAAACGACAAGCTACACATTTAAAAAATCTTTTTTTTTTATCTTTGTGCAGCAATGCCGCATGGTGACACCATGGTGGGCTAGTGATGCTTCTGCATCATTGGGCATCCGGTCACGCACTCACCAACGAAACACGACAGCACAATCGCTGTCACTTTACGTTGATTTTCTGTGCGAGGGTAGTACCGCCCGTCGAGACGGCCCGTTTGTGCTGAAATCAGTGTGGCTCTACTAGCTTGATCTATGAATGATATGCACGTAATGGTGTTTGGCTTATAGAAACGATGTGATTACTAGGGACATAATCCAAATAATTATACTGAGGCGTCTACCAATATACTAAAAAATACTAACGTAACCTAAAAGCCAGATATAAGGCTGAGTAGCGTTACGAATTCATATCCATAGCGCCAACATTACGTTTGTAAGCCTTCCGCATTACAGAACTAAAAGCAAACTGCGTGTGCAATCGCTTAAACCCTTTCGCAGCTCAGAACTACTGGAGTCCTGAGAGTTCTCCCAGAGAACCAGTTGGAAGGGTTTCTTATGTATACTTAGTACCATAATAACTAACCTCATACACAAACACGTCTCCGGCTATGAGATGTTCATCGTGCATTCTGACGTCACTCAAAAGAAGTACGGCACGCGCTGTGTTGGCTATGTCAGTTGTCCCCTCCGGGTAATCTGCCTTTATCCTGAACATGGTCACTCGATAGCCTTCGTCTGTCAGCTTTGGGAGGACTATAATATCCCTGAATTAAAAAGTATAAGTAAACAGTCAATAAAAGTATGTAGGGTAGCCCTCTAAAATTCAATTTGTATCTCAGTTTTATAATTTTAACTAGCTTCCGCCCAAGGCTTCGCTCACATTTAATAAAAAATATCCTATGTTAATTCTAATACCTCCAAAAATATGTGTATAAAGTTTTATGATGATCGTTTCAGTAGTTTTTGCTTGATAGCGGAACAAATAAATTTACATTCACATTTATACTATTAGTATGATAGTATAATTTGAATCTGACTATCTGTACTATTTTAAAAATATGTTAGGTACGTACATGAATTTGCAGACGTCGCTAAGAGGTGATACATTGAGAGAGATATGCTCAAAAAGGTCTCGACAACGTGAACGGGCCAAACAATACGCTTCTAACTTAGTACGAGCCCGGTCCAAGTCCATGCGACAACCGCGAACGAAAAGCTCAAGTACTCGGAGACCTGGGAACAAAGAAAAAAGAATTTAGATTTCATAGTCGATGGTCATAGCGCGAAGTATTAACTTAATGGTAATAGTAAGTATTAATAAGTAGTACCTAAGTATAATAATAGTAGATATAATAATAATAATAGTAGTAAGAGTCGACTAAGGAAGCAAACTACGCAAGACAACATCAAAGAGAAGTGAATCTTGACATAAACCAAAATCCTCCTTTCTGAGAAGAGGCCTATGTCGAGCAGTATACTAGTAAACGTTGTTGGTGTTTGATGATGATGATGGTGGCATTTTTGCGTTATTATCAGTTATATTATTCATCACTCTCTGCAAAAGAGGTTGATCACGTCCGCTAATTAAAATGTCGCGATTAACAAATTAACAAAGCGATTCATACTATTTGTAATAAATTGCATGCTTTTAAATTCAATTACGTAAGACAAGCATTGCAATTGGTATTGTTACATTAGTGTTATTATTCATACAACAATAATCACTGATAGCAGAGGACATTCTGGACAACACATAGTCTTTGAAAGTTATATTAGTCTCTAGCCTCGCAAACTCTGGACTCAAATATTAGGTACTCTGCGGTCTCCAGTGGCATGTGATGATGAATGATGCCGGCGGCAAACCCGCCGCATCGGTCAGGTCGCCGACATGATGTGTAGGACAATAAGATGCCAAGGACAATCATAGGGAAATTAGGTATAGACAAGAATTGTCACATAGCAATTTATGAAGAGCCAGTTTATTTTACGCTTTTTAGTGTACGTAAGCAGGGAGTTTTTGACGGTTTGTTTATATTTTTTTAGTTTTAGCAAACAATCGTAGGTAAGTAGTAAGTTGAACTTTTTCATATAATTTCTGCTGATGCGAATAACTTTAGTTGTTTGAAGACGTTTTAAAACTGAGCATAGTCTCCAAAGTTATGTTGAGATGTAACATTTCTATTACCGAGAACATGGTCTACGGGGTAATGGGAATCGTGCCCAAGCTTAAATAACCAACCCGCGCGAAATAGAAGCAGGCGCGTTACTTAAAGCTAAATATATTAAGGGGTTAGACGTTAGTTATCATACCGCCTGCCTGTGTCAACAGCCTATCAGAAGGCTACAGGGATGTTAAACGGATAATACTACTACTGCTAATCTTAAGTTGGGTGATTATGATACGTCAAGTCCTAAGGGTCTGTTATGACTTTATATCACGTATAATCAATTTTCACGATGACTACCTTCGATTTTCGATCGACTCATACCGAAATCTTCACCTATCGCAACGCTAACCGCGCTTACCATGACAATTGAGTCAATGTGAAACAAACTCACACTAGACCCTCTCAACGTTTCACTAATCGCAACGTACAAATGCAGTAACCGATCTGACTGGAATAAATTCAGAAAAAACCCTCAGGGCCAGTGAGTGAGTGTGTCTTTCATTGCACCTTGAGAGACAGTTCTCTCCGATACATTTAGATACTTCGTAAGTTTGCGTGGAAGAGATTGCTTTGGGTAATAAGGCCGCCTTTTGTAATTATATGTAAATTTATCAATTTCTGTAGGTCACTCTCTTTTAAATCTGTAATACGGTTTTCGGAGTTTTCTATCTCTCTGTCTATAATTAAATGAACCTACTAAGACAAGCTAGTTGTATAGATATAGTGTAGATTCCTAATCCCATATCTGCTTTGCATGTCTTTTCTTTCGTACAGCTGATTAGCTGAGGATCGTAAAGTATCATTTATCTCCTAATTTTACCTCTCACCTAAACAACTTGGAAGAATACTATTAAATACCATATTTATATATATGGTATTTAAAGAATCACCTCTAACTCCAAATCGTTTTACTTTCTGTCATCAGCTCATGTGAATAAGTGAAAGAATACAAATTAAGGTCTATACGCACTGAGCCTTTATTATTGCCAAGATTAATTGGGGTCGGCTAACTAGTTCAATCGGTTTTGCCTGAATATCAGTTTTTCCACGGAGCGACTGGCATCTGACCTCCGCAACCCTGAGGGTGAACTGAACTAGTCGTCAGTATTGAAGTCGATTAACAAAGTACTATAATAATAATTATATGTATACGTTATATGTCCATTTGTAAAGGCCCCCGCGATACAGAATGTATATTCCTATATTCCTAATCTTAAATTAATAATTTGTTTGTGGTCGAAGTTCCTAACGCAGAAATTGTCTTTAAAAAAAAAGCAATACCAGATGCGTGCCTGTTATGACAACCACTATTGTTCAAATCTAAGGCCTCTTATTGTTTCGCACATGTTTGTGACCCGACGATCCGTTAGAAAAAAAACAGATTGTTGCATAAGATTCTCAAAGAACAATGATCGTTTCGTGCCCTTTTTATACCTACACTAGCAACCCGCCCCGACTGTACATGGATTCTTTACGGAAAATATAATACAGCCTATGTTACTCTGAGAAGTTGTGTTGCTTAATTTTTTCCGACGTCTACGACAAATATTGTTATATTATAGCCAATGTGCTCAAAAATGTAACTAATTATATACGAAAACCTTCCTCCAGAAGCACTATATCTATTGCCTCTATTGGTGAAAATCGCATAAAAATCGGTGCAGTAGCTTTTAAGTTTATCGCGAACAGACATACGCGGCGGAGGACTGTGTTTTACAATATGTAGTGATGCCTATTATTGCTTATACTCAATGAGTAGAAATGTGAGTCTTTCTCCTACTTATGTAAAGAAAGTAATCCCATTGACGTCTGTAGATCACTTTAGCATTTAAATAGATAAAAATAGATATATTGAAAGTAAAAGTAGGTAAGAGGGGCAAACAATGCCAGGACTGGTATATTGCATATTCGAATGGATTATGGAGTGGGAGTACCTAATAGTTCGGGTAGATCAGGTCCGTAAAGCTGTAATTCAAACTGGTTTTGGTTGGAAACTCCCTGCCCTGTAAACTTTTAACGAGCATAGAGTGAATGTCTTGTACATTTGTAGAAATAAACATATATGATATACTAGTTGTTGCCCGCGGCTCCGCCCGCGTCTATGTCGGTTATCGCGGCAAATAGTAGCCTATGGGTTATTCTGATGTATAAGCTATATTACTGTAAAGTTTCATCCAAATCCGTTCAGTAGTTTTTGCGTGAAAGAGTAACGAACATCCATCCAAACATCCATCCATCCTTACAAACTTTCGCATTTATAATATTAGTAGGATGTATATACAATAAATAAAAACTACACCTACAAATATTGCTTGCCATTATACATTACTTAAAACAATAGTAGAGCCATGCTGATTTTAACACGAACGGGCCTGCTCTACCGGGACGGTACTAGCCTCTTACAGAAGATCAGCCTAAAATCAGCATTCGTGCTGTCTTGATTCGTTGGTGTGTTTGAGACCGGAGGCCTAATGATGCAGAAGCGTCTCATAGTGGGGGTCGCAATGGGGCGTTGTTGCATTGTCTGAATTCACAATGAGGATGGTGATCACTACTATTATTCTGCGCATGCTTTCTATCAGGCAGAATAGAGTCATTCTGGCAGGCTGATAAATAAAAAAAAACAACATCAATACAATTATCTGTTTATAGATATATATGTTTATGAAACATTAAAAAAAAAATTGTCCGACAGTCTACGACATTCTTTATGCGTCATCGACCTTTATATTTCCATCTGATACTTATAAATAATTACTCATTAAGGAAACTTACCACAGAAAAAATGAGTTTTTCCGTTACATCAGCGTAAACTACCATGGTTCTCAAGGCAAAGTTTAGTACAAAACCCTTTGTTCGGTTGATGATTAAACAACTTGTAATTTTCCTCAAATCTAGAGGTTGTTTTGCTATCGCTACAACTGTATTGTTAAATGTTTACCGGTTTAACCGGATAATTTATAGTTCTTCTAGAAAATAAGGACATGCATTGAAAAAAAAACCGGTCACTTTACTGCTATTAAGTTATATTAGGAAAACTACGGCGGCTTTATAATTGCTGTCTTTAAATAAATTAAATTAAAAAGCTTTTTAAAAACAAGCTTCTTTACAGAGTTCCTATGGCCACCTTCCAGCTCCAGCATCAGATCAGTTCCATGTCATTATAATATTGTATTGCCACGCTGTATGCATATGCTTGCAAAATTTCAGCAAAATCGTTTGAAGAAATCTGCTTCAAAACTGAGTTGCAAGATTCCACCTAAACATACAAAAAAACTTGTGGAAAAAAGATTATAATAACGTATTATAATAACGGAGTTATTTGTGTGTTTTCTAAAAATAAACCTACAGTTATAATTAAACGCATCAAGGCTAAAATTTTTTTTAAATATATTTAAATACGCAATTTAGTAATAAACGTAGGTCAAAGTGAAATCTATTGCAGAAATGAATGAATACCTTATCAAAACAGATGATTTTTCCGGAAATTTATTTTGTAAATATAATAAGTTAATTTCATCACATCAGTCCGTTGCAGTCCACTGCAGGAAATAGGCCTCTCCCAAGGATCGTTTAACCTAATCTAGTCATTTATTAAAATTAATCCTTAGATTAATATTAACACAAAGATTTAGTTTACTTAGATAGCTAGTAAAAAAACCGGCCAAGTGCGAGTCTGACTCGCTCACCGAGGAGGAAACCTGTAAATATATAATATGATGGAACTAAAATTTAGACTTTTCGCAATCTTTCCTTTATTTATGTTATAAGACTTTCTAGATTCTCAGTTCACGAGAACTACCCTGTAGGTTTTGATCCCCTTGCGAGTGTCGAAAATTTGCAGCATAAACGGCTGTATCTTTTGATTACTTTTGCTTAGAAGTTTGACTTTGTTCACAGCTCCAAGGGACAGTAGACCTAAGTATTTGGTGTGAATTTCAGCATGATACGCGTTCCCGACAAAAGGATCTTGACAGACAGACGAACAACAAAGTGATCCTATAAGGAGTCCGTTTTTTCCTTTTGAGGTACGGAACCCTAAAAAGTATATCTGTTTCAAAATTATTAAGTATTTTACTGTTGAGCATAAGTTACGTCAAGTCTTCTCGTCGTTGATCCCACAGTGCCTAAAGACGTAATTTCCGTCTCATGACACGCGAAGCCGAAACTTGGACACAATGGACACTTATGGTACGGTTGGTCCACAAGCTCATCAGCAAGAACTAAATTTATCGAAGTAGCCCACCGTATTAGCAAACTGAAGTGGCAACGGGCTAATGGGCTGACCATATTAGCCGCAGAACTGACAACCTCTGGGGTAGAAGAGTTATGGAGTGGAAACCGCGTCTCGGCAAACGTAGTGTAGGATGGCCACAGGACAGGTGGAGTGACTATCATTATAGGTATTTCTAGTCTCAGAACTTTTGTACTTGCCGATAAAGTTACAGCTTAAGTTATAATCCCTACAGCTTTTCCATCTTTTTTGGTCCAATTAAGTTCTAAATCCTTTATCAAATTTATTTAGTCATTTCTCTTAGAAGCAAAATTGTTTTATAACATTATAGAATAATGCCATGAATTGTCATGGCAAATAAATACATTTAAGTGTAACACTCAAATTAGATAAGTGTCGGTGATAATGATTTCGCAATTACACTTTTTACTAAGTTGGTCAAGGAGCGCCTACCACTCACGTATTTTTGCGTAGAACGAGCCGTGCGTGCAGTCGCAATTATTATGCACCTGACGTTCATTTTCATTGAGTGAAGAAACGTTCTCATGAGGCACCCTATCCTGAGTAAATGTGTTCTGTGCACCCTATTGTCCAAAAACAATCGTACATGCAGGTAATAACTTTATAATGCGTTCCTTTTTAATCGAGTGTAGTTTGATTTATCGATTTATTTAATGTATCAATGTATCCGTAAGTAGGTATTGATACACAAATTGAATGACAATTTAATTTGGTGTACTTAGGTAAGTATATGGTTCTATTCAGATTGGTTTGCATGTAGGTAGGTACCTATAAGTTAAGTGATTTGTGATTGTGTAATATTTGTTGATGATGATGTTGTGGGACTATGAACTAGGTAATCAGTATTTAATTAAAGATTCATCTGAGATGACGATGATGATGCCGCTACCTTCGTTACACTCGCCAGAAGAGTATTCTATTCTGTACACCGTTTTCAAGATTCATCCATACCTATGTACAAATATTTCTTTTCTTTTCAATATGATACCCCACTCTAAGCTTTCAGATCCAAACTACACGGAACCTGTTCTGTAGGAACCAGACGTTAATGCAACATTACTTAATATTTACTTAAACGGCCACAGAACAAATTATTATCGTGCTGAGAATTTCTGGTGGGAAATCGAATACACGGCCTCTGGTTCAATAGTCAGGGTCGTTAACTACTATCAGACCCTAGAATATGAACGTAGGTTATCGTTAGAATTGTGAGGTTCTATATGTACCTATTGTTTACATTACATCGGCAGAAAACTGTAAGGCAGGGTGCCTTAGTTATATCAAAGTTGCATCACACGAAATGCTACTCATAGAATGTGTTTTTTAATTGCGGATATTTGTTTTAATCAAAATAAGAGGACTTTACATTTAATTTACTTCCGTTTGGAATAAAACCAAATTATTCTTCCATAGATGTTTACGTGTTACAAGTATTTATACCACGCATTTTAATAGCCGTTGTAAATATTACTTGCCTATTAACATTGACGTCAATGTTATTAAATACAAAGTATTTGTGTTGTCATTAATCTATCTATACATCTATACAAATCAATGAAATTGGAGTGTCTCTTTGTAATATTAAAATATCCGCTTTTTACTAAATGTATATTTGTGTATACACGGTACATATAACAAAATAACATTTTTTACAATTTTTGTCTGTCTGTCGTTCTGTCAGGTCTGTTTGTGCCGACTAATCTCTGGAACAGCTTTACCGATTTCGACGGGACTTTCATTGTCAGATAGCTGATGTAATAAGGAGTAACTTAGGCTATTTTTTTTAGAATAACTTCACCTCGCGGCTATTGTCGTACCTACCGCAGGTAACATTGCGGGGTTCAGCTAGTAATTAATACAATTTAAATGTCAGTTTGTAATTTCAAAATAACAGTTTTTCGTTAGGTAAATGCATATGAGAATACCTACAATACGGTACTAAAATCGTGTGGACGGTGTAATGACTGACGGTGTAACATTTTGCTGTATAGACCATTCGTTTAGATAGTGTCAGTGCCCCCGCACGAATGTATTAATTTACATAACGGCGTAAACTGACAAATTATACTTGCTTGTGAATGTACGCCGCAGGTGGGCCCTTTGATTTTGTGACGGAATGCCGCACGGGCAACGACGCGACGCCGCATTCAAGGTGATCGTATCAAAGCGAATGGACTATAAAGATACAACAATAACGGCGGAAAAGCCGCGGCCGGTGGTCAGCTAGCTATTTAATAAATACAATACATAACTGTCTGTGAATATTTTAATGCAGTTACTTCCTTGAGTTAGAACTGGCACTGTTCAAAGTGGCTTTTTACCCGACTAAGTCAAAAAAGGGGACAAATATGTTTTACATAATAACTATGTAAAAACTATAACCCGACAACGTTCACCTCATTTATTAAACTCGGTTCAATATATTACGGACTACGGTGAAACGTATTTAAGTAGTGTTAGACTGCCAAAACTATTACATTTCCTTTTGACGTTGCCGTTGACGGAGCACCAATGAAGAATGTTACAAAAACGGGGGAAAATGATAATTTTCGCCCGTAACGTGATAACGTTACGGGCAATAGGAGACGCAAACGAGGTTGCGTGGGTTGGCTAGTAGACAAATAAATAAAATTGGAGTGTATGTTTGTAATATTAAAATAACCGCTTTTTACTAAATGCATATGTATGTATACATGGTACATATACCAAAATAGCAGTTTAAAAATATTTTGTCTGTCTGTTTGTTCCGAGTAATCTTTGGAACGGCTGGACCGATTTTGACGGGACTTTCACTGGCAGGTAGCTGATGATCCAGGTAGTAACGTAGGCTACTTTTTTTAGACGTACTTTGTCCCGCAGCGTTACTCGCAAAATATAATAAGACGTAAAAAACATGAAACATAAAAACTTACATACGTATATTTACTTAGAGGGCAATAAATAATTATAACTTGGGAAAAAGTCATTTATTTTGTTTAATCGGAAATATTTCGACATAAATTAGACTTTCCAAAATCTAATTTCACAATATCCGTTGCCTGGAAGAGATCGCTGTGAGCGATAAGACCGACTATTGTAATACCAAATGTAGATATACATTTATGTCTGTACAAATTTCTATATTTTAGTGGTGTGCAATTAAGTTGTGTAAATAAAAATAAATAAATATTATTCTCTACATGATGTGTAAACGATTTTTTAAAATTGATTTTAACACTTTAGTTAGTTTGATAAATTGTACTAGGTCGTTGTTGTAGCATTAAAACAACAATAATCGCTTGTAACGCGGGGCGAAGCTAGTCTATACAAATAAATAAAATTGGAGTGTCTGTTTGAAATATTAAAATAACCGCTTTTTCCTAAATTCATATGTATGTATACTCGGTACATTTACCTAAAATGTAGTTAAAAAAAATTCTGTCTGTCTGTTTGTTCCGGGTAATCTCTGGAACGGCTGGACGGATTTTGACGGGACTTTTCTTAGCAGGTAGCTGATGATCCAGGGAGTAACTTAGGCTACTTTTTTTAGACTAACTTCGTCCCGCGGCGTAACTCGCGATTAAGCTGCTTTAAAATAAAAAATAGCCTTAGTTGCTTATAATATCATCAGCCATTTGCCAGTAAAAGTGCTGTCAAAATCGGTACAGCCATTGCAGAGAGAAAAACAAATAGACAGACGGACAAACAACAAATAATTAACACTATATTTTGAGTAAGTCCCGTATGTGCCATCACATGCTATCATTATTATGCATTTAAAGAGCTGTTCATTTGAAATTACAAACACACTTCTATTTTATTATTATGTGTGGGTTAGTATGTATTGATGTGTGTATATTTTGCACACACATTGAAGTGTTTGTAATAGTCAAATCTAGTTTAATTGATCATGTTTAGGACACAAACCCTGTAAGGCGAAACTTGTGGTTATTTTAGTCCATAATACTCGTATATAAACGAACAACTAGTTAAAGCACGCTTTGCGCTAGCACCGGTTTAATTTGTTATGGTGTGTAGTATTACTGGCAGTTGCATTGCAACATCTAAATAACTCCGTATGCAATTGGAGTAGGTTTGTCAATTCAGATTTATAAGATTCTGTCGAGATTTGTAACATGACGTGTACGTGTGCTTGTAATAAAATTTGTTAATGTGAGTCACAAGCAGTCAGTATCTTTTTGACTTTGAATGTTTAACAAGCAAGGTACACTAATCTGTACTAGACATACAGTACATAATATAAAGCTAAAGAGTTTGTTTCTTTAATTGAACGCGCTAATCTCAGGAAGTACCTACTCGTCAGATTTAAAAAAAATCTTTTAGTGTTCGATAGTCCAGTTATCAAGGAAATGACGCGGCAACTAAAGGAGCGGAGAATCAAAAGAAAATGTTTCAAAAACAGGGAAACCTTTTGAGCGTTTCCATTGCATGCGCTGCGTAAACGTTTTAAGTTTCACAAAAACAATGCATAAAAGAAATGTTTCCTCTTAAAGTTCTAAAAGAAAGTTGACGACAGCATTATTATGTCTACCTTTTAAGATTGACCCACTACAACCTACAACCGGGTTAGGTATTAGGTTGCGTGGGTCAGCTAGTGTAAGGGCGTCCACATAAAACTGCGAATTTGCAACGCATCGTAAATATCTGCGAGCTCGTAGGTCTCAGACACCAAATTTATTAATTTGTGTTGTTTAGAAGATGTATTATTATTTTATACATATGCAGTCTAAAGTTACCGGACTAGGTAACCATACGCTACGCATAATTTGGAAGATCTGAGATGTTATTTTATTTTGGTTCAAATACTGAAGAATATAAACAAAATATTCGTTAAACATTTATTACAGTATCTTATGGATACAAATAAATAAGAAAATAGTTAAGTCATCATCATCATCACTTATATTATGTGTATTTATTATTTTTATTCTATTTTTCATAATCCATTTCATAAAAAAATCTCATTAGGACATCTCTTTGTGGTCTAAAGTATGGTCACATGAACCAACGCTTTGCCGGACGAATTCGTAACGTAGCAATTCGCATCGCAAGTTCCTACGATGCGGCGCGTCGCGTCGTATCGCCTCGTAGTTATGTGTGGGAGCCCTTAGTTATAAAGTTATCTGTCAGATGGTTGCCTGCAAGAGCGCTTGCCCTAAAACGATAAGACCACCACTAGTACTTCCTTGGCTTTAAGTTAACCTTGTAATTAATCTGATGTACAATAAAGTGATTTATTATTTTTATTACTTGCACTGATGGATCCATCAACGCAAAGCCTAATCCGCGCTGGAGCGAGAAACTTGAAACTTTGGGAGATAGTGCTATTTACTTTGTAAGTATGAATTATAAAAAGTTTTTGAACGTCTCGCACGTACCTAAAGGGATGAACGTCATAGGAAATTATGTAATTTCATAGTTAAAACAGTTGTTGTGATTAGTGTAATTACACAAACGACGGATAAAGAAACAAACCTCTTTCGCCTTGTAATAAAAATAAATTATTAATTTAAGAGTCCGTTTAGGATTGTGTAAGAAACTTTCATCCCTTGATTTACCCTCTTAGGTAGAATTTCAATTATTTAATGTTCTGAAAGTTACTCTGGCCGCATCTTACTCTTTCTCGGCTAAACCGCTGCATTGATTTCAATGAAATTTGGTATATAAAAACTTTGACTTTTAGGAAGGACATAGGCTACTCATTACTGCGATAACCGGACAAGCGTGCGGGCGGAGTCACGGGGAAAAGCTAGTAAATATATAAACAGGTATGAGATTTAAAGATGTCTTACGTATGAATAAAGTAAATAACTCTAATTATTATGGTAAGTGTGAGTAATTGTTGTTTATTGTAATACCGTGGTATTAAATTATATACATGCATTTTATTTTATAGTTACATAGCTAAGTCGGCTGCATTAGCCCGGCTATTATTAGATTCTTACATAATGAATAAGTAGTGCTAGGTAAATATTATTATAATTAATGATAATTTCTATCATTTATAACTGTTGTGTTTATCTTCCTTGTTGTAAATGTTGTACAGTAATAAGGTGGTGAACGAGGAAAAAGGTTTTGATCTTTGAATCTTTGAAGAGGTTATTTCTTAGATTTAAGTAATAGGTATGCAATAAGTGAAAGTACTTATTTTTTCAAACTTTTTTATTTCTGTTATTCGAAGTAATCACCCATGCAATCGACGCATCTTTGCCAACGCATTGGCAGTTTATTGATGCCCTTCTTGTAAAAATCAGCAGGACGGGAGGCAACAAACTCTTCAAAGGCATTTTGTACTGCCTCTCGGGAATTGAATTGTTTTACCTACTAAAAAGTTGTCTAAATTTTGGAAAAAGTAATAGTCGGTAGGTGCAAGGTCTGGTGAGTATGGCGTATGTACTTGCAACTTGGATATTGTCTGTTGCGCGGTATGGGGTCGCGCGCTGTCGCTTGTGCGCTGCAAGAGCTGGGGTTGGAAGCTCTCCCTCATCCGCCATACTCACAAGACCTTGCACCTACCGACTATTACTTTTCCAAAATTTAGACAACTTTTTAGTGGGTAAAAAATTCAATTCCCGAGAGCAGTACAAAATACCTTTGAAGAGTTTGTTGCCTCCCGTCCAGCTGATTTTTACAAGAAGGGCATCAATAAACTACCAATGCGTTGGCAAAGATGCGTCGATTGCATGGGTGATTACTTCGAATAACAGAAATAAAAAAGTTTGAAAAAATAAGTACTTTCACTTATTGCATACAAAACGGCAATTTCATAGGTAAAGACCTATTATTTAGTTTATGTAAATTGTTTTCAAACAACACTATCTCTGTAGGAGCAGAACGCTTTAAAAGGAATGCTTATCATTCTTTTTACATACTAAAAAAATATAGCTTTCTGTTTTTTTTAGGTTTTTTTTATTTATGAAGTTAGGTATTTTAATGAATACACTTTGGAAGCGGGAAGCAAATTCACAATTTAAGAGAATTGGTTGCGTCAGCCCAAAGTCGATCAGAGTGGCGTACTATGGGAGAGACTTATCTATCCAGTCCATCAGTGGACTGCGATTAGTTGGTGAAGATAAAGCTAATTCGAAAAGGGGATACCAAGAATACCAACAGAATAGTGTAGAACCGAATTGGTGTTGTCGTCATACACTTAGTAATCGTTTTATTTGAACAGAAAATAAAGTTTGCGTAGTTTGTTAACCGTCTGTCATATCTTTAAAAGGAAACGTTTGAAAATTAACGATACGCTGTTATGTTCTAACTTTACACATTATTTCCATTTATACTGTTAGATACAAATAAAAAGAGGAATATCCCATTGTTTTTTTTATATAATCAGATAGATCTTGCTGTGTGATCTTTAAAAACATTAGGATCGTAAAAACTTAAGATTTTTCAGTTATTGAATAATGGATTAATACAATCCTGTCATCATCATCAACTCTTTAATAGTCCACTGCTGAACAAAGACCTGTCCTTAGAAAGGAGTGCCCAACTTTGTACTTTATTGTTTTTTTTTTTACATTCTAAAACCACAGACAACTAGGCTAGAAAATAATTATGTTTATTTATTCTTTAGTTTTTATTATGCACTACAAGAAAGGTATTCAAGGGCAATTGATTTTCCTCTTTACCTACGTATTTTTGTAATAATTTACAGTTCTTTGAAAAACTTGGTGAGAAAGCTGATATTTTTCACTTTTAAAAAATTAGGAGCTTAATAGTTGTTTTTCGTTAAATTTTACATACTTAAGTTCTCAGGTTGTGGCAGGTACGGTGAAGCTGCCAACATGCTGCGCAGGTCCCGCACACCTCGTTCTATGTCTCCTGGAGATTCCCCTAATTCTTGTTTAATTATCTCTGTTTGTTTGAGGGAAGGTCCTTGGAGAAACGCCATTGCACTTCACTACACACGAACAGTTACTCGAACACTATTTACTCAGTTCTGTTCTAATTCCACTCGACAAGATTGCGCATTCAGCCGCACTCTGCGAGTAGGAGCAAAACTGTGACCGCATAGCGTTTGCAACCTCTTATAAAACGCAATGATTGGCGCCGTAAGGACCTCCTATTGTCCTCACACAAGACGACGCTAGTACAGCGTCATAGGAGAAAGTAATACAATGAATCTTGTCACACTCACTGATTAATAATTTTAGAAAAACAAATAAAATATTTTAGAATTACATTTTATATAACTTACTTAATTCTTATGCAACTGCAAGTGCATGAAGAAAGTATAACAAACTAAATTGCACGAACAATTTTAATCGTAAGCTAAAGGAATGTGTGTATCGCGCGTGATATTTTTAAGAATTTCAGTAAAGTAATTGTCAATAATCGCACATTTAATGTCAAGGTCACAGAATGTGCAGCCGCTGCAAGCGATTGTTCTTTGCAAGAATTCACAAAAGTTACACGTATTAGGACGATTCGGACGTAAACTAATATTTGCATAACAAAGAAAATATAGGCATTTATTATTAATATATTTATTTACATCTTCTAAAAATATTATTATTACTACACTTTTCTTTTCATTACAAAGTAATTGATGATTAACTTTCTTAATTCGATGCAGAATAAAGCAGGTAGGTAATAGGTTATAAACGCAATTGATTTCAGCACGAACGGGGCGGCTCGACCGGGCCGGTACTATCCTCGGATAGAAGATCAACGTAAGTTGACAGCGTTCGTGCTGTCATGTTTCGTTGGTGAGTGCGAGACCGGAGGCCCAATGATGCAGAAGCATCACTAGGCCGCCATAGTGTGGGCCACCATGCTGCATTGTTGCATTGTCTGCATTCGCAATGAGTGTGGTAACCACTCTTGTTTTTCTTTATGTGCAAGGCGAGGAAACGAGCAGACGTATAGCCTGATGGTAAGTGATTACGGCTGTAATCACTTACAACACCAGAGGCGTCACGAGTACATTGCCGGCCTTTGGGGGATGGGGTTGGGATAGTATGGGTTAGGGCCGGGGTTCCCAAAGTGTGCGCCGCGGCGCCCTGGGGCGCCGCAGGATGTAGCGAGGTGCGCCGCGAGATAGGTTCTTAAGGCCTTGTCCTACGTAGACGTTTCAACGCGAAGCGAATTAAAATTTGTAATGCGATCCGACGCGGTGATTTTTAGTATAATAAGAATGTACTCTGAGGCGGTTACACGCGAATCCAAAGCGATACGATGCGACGCAGCGGCAAAGTTAACTTCAAAAGCTTCAAAATTTTCATTTCCTTTGCAACGTCATATTTGTGTGAAGCTGGATTTTCAGCAGTAGCCGTAATCAAGAACAAATATTGCTCAAGAATTAAGGTGGGACAAGAAACGAGAGTGGCAGTCTCAAACCTTATCAGATGCTTCGCAAAACTGTGCGCAGAATACCAGGCTCACCCATCACATTGATTTGTCACTATTATTAAGAAATTATTGTTTTTTATTTTTGTGTTTCTTAAGTTTCTTTCGTAGATATTTTGTTGCAATTCAGATTTTTATAAATACGAGTATAATAAATAAATAAGTTTTTTACCTCGGATGTTTCAATTTTTGTGTTTTTCAACCAATAATAACTACTATTGTAATACCTATTTCTTTTGATTCTATCTGTGTCTAATGGCAAGTTATGGAGGAGGGGGGGGGGGGGGGGGTGCGCCGTGACAATATAGTAATTTGAAAAGTGCGCCGTAGGCTGAATAAGATTGGGAACCCCTGGGTTAGGGTATGGGGCTCCGGTATCCTCACTCACTCGGTGAAACATAGCGCAAGCGGTATTTCACACCGGTTTTCTGTAAGGCCGTGGTATCAGTCCGGCCGAACCGGTCCATTCATGCCGAAGCGTGGCTCTCCCACTGTAGATCTTGGATTCTGCTTATGCTTTCCGTCAGGCAGAGTAGAGTCATTTTGGCAGGCCCATACATAAAATAAAAAAATCCCATAACTATTTTATTTATAAGAATTAGAAATAAAACATAGTAGAAATTTATTTATAGTAAAACATTAAAGTCCTTCAGTAATAAATATGTTACATACATCTGTTGAGTCTTTCTTTTTCAAAACTAAAATCTAAATTTCTAAAGGATGATATTGAAGACAGTTTAATTTTCTTTTTCATCTCAAAAGAAGTTATATAAAAAATATCTGAACAAACAGCTTGACACATGTATCAGCATGTTTAGTAATCATGTTCTTCTGATAAATACACATACACGGTGAATAATGAATTTCATGTCTATAACTTGATACATTGCACCGATTTGTAGGTACTTACTTATTCATATAGCCTTTGTTGTATGACGTAGAGAACTAATCCTATGCTATTCTACTTCCTACTAGTCTATTATTTATAATTCTCGTGTCACGTTGTTGTTTACGATGAACTCGGAAACTATCTTACCGGTTTTCACGTTTTTTTTAATGTTTGTTTTTCTGTTGTGATGAGCCTAGTTAACTTAAGGCGTCGCAGACCAATAGGAGCCGAGCATGTTTGAAAGTGACGAAATTGCGTGGGTCAGATACGAGTATTATAAATGTGAAAATTTGTGGTTTGTAAGGTGAACGACATACCTTTGAAATTTTGTAAGTTGAAGTGGCAATGGGCTGGTCATAGACTATTTTTTCCGCAATATCCGACGTAGGTACGCGGACGTAGACGCATGCAAAAGCGTATATGTATTTACATAAATTTTTATCAATGCTTTTTACGATGACTTGCTTCGAACAACCGGTGCAATGTAAATGGAAAGATTAACGTATTTATCATGGCTAGTTAAATAAAACTGCATTTGAGCGACCACTCGATCAAGTGTTCATTGCTCATCAAGTTGAACTCTAATGTTTAAGAACAAGGACCGAAAACGCATATAGAAATGCGTAAAACATTTTCATTACGTTTTCATCTTCATAAATCAGCAAAATTATGGCTTAGTGGTAGCCGTAGTTACGAGTGATGTAGTTGATGATGATGATGATGATGACCACCATTACGCACTCTGGCAATTAAGAAAACTACATATTACTCTTGTTCACTTTACTGCCTTGTTGGTCTAGCGGTTAGATCGGCGACTGCCATCTCGGGTTCGATTCCTGATTCGGGGTAAGTATTAGAGTTGTTAAGTTTTTCTTACAAGACATTCTTAACTGTTTTGTTGAAATGGAGACGTAAGTTTAAAAACTTGTTATCACTAGGTACATAGTATGAAACACAGTCGCTTCCGCTGTCTGTCTGTCCCTATAAATGCATAGATCTTTAAAACTACGCAACGGATTTTGATGCAGTTTTCTTCAATAGGTAGAGTGCTTCAAGAGGAAGATTTAAATGTATACATACATATTATAGTAGAGAAACACTGATAATTTTAGATACACACAGTATATGAAATCCACACGCGCGAATCCGGGCGGGTCGCTAGTTATGTAATATTGTCAAAAAAAACGCAAAGTATAAATATAATTTGCATAATAAAAATAAAAATTTGCATATTAAATATTTTGCCTGAAAATATTTAATATGCAAAAATAAAGATGTCTATGTAGTCCATCTAATCGAAGAGGTACCATGACACTTCTGACTGAAGATAAAACGCACATTACAAAAGAAAGCTTTCTTTTGTAATCTATTGTATCAAAGACATCGATCGCTAAAGTATCCGATGTTCGAAAACATTTTCTTAAATGAATATACAAATCGATTTCAGTTTTATAGATTTGCTAGATATGTAGAACGTACAAGACAAATAAAGATTTTTGAACATCGAAACTCACAACGCCATCTAGTACCAAACTAAGCAGAGCTTATATATGGAAAAATTATCTCTATGTGCCTGTTTTTTAAAGAGATAATTTTACACTGTCGCGTAATGCAGCACAGCTTCTTGTTCCAGAATTATGTAAAAAATTATTTCATGAAAGACAAGAACATAGTTTGCTACAAGAACAAAGCTACTGCAGAAGCATGTTTTATAAAAAAAAATGTCCTAACCTCGTACTCTCACAATTTAATTGGCGATACCAAACAAAGATTCTAACTAGCGCCCCAAGTGTCAAAATTGTGAAGCTGTCCAAGACGCTTAGACAAAGAACTGTTAATGTAATTAATGTATTAATTCATTAAATATATATAATGTGGTTTCTTGCTATACGATTGAAGTGATAAAGACAAATAGAGCGGCCTACTTCTCGAGCCATTGATTTTATTATTAAACTAATGGTAATGGTACTTCTATAAATCACTGAATCTTTCAAGAATATTTGGGATGGGATATATTGTTGTTCTGAGTCTGAGAGTTATTTGTATCCGTTTCATGTATGTTTGTTCAGTCAGAATCAGGATGATGATGCATATTCCTAAGGCCGGAGTTGCATTTTAAAAAATAATTTCTAACTATATGGAAAATATTTTGAAGCTTCAAAATGATGAGGACAAACACTCTTTACTGGTGAAATCAACTTGCCCATTCTTAAATCAGTCTCTCATTTTTGTTGTGAAACATCTAGATAGGCGAGGGGTAAACCTGATTTTCAAATTTTATTTTATTTTTATATGTATTGTTAATTGTATTTTTATTTGTGTTTGAATTGTGTATTTAATAGAAATGAATATTAATGGGACTACCTCGTTGGTCTCGCGGCTAGCGTAAGCGACTACCGATCAAGAGGTCTCGGGTTCGATTCCCGGGTCGGACTGCTGATGGGTTTTTCTTACAAGAAATTCTTAACAGCAGTCCGGAATATGTAATATGGCGGTATTGCCCGCCTGTGCTTCGGAGGTAGGTAGGTCGTTAAGCCGTCGGTCCCGGTTGTCATTAACATCTAGGACAATCGTTATTGAGAAGTCAGTGCCCTCAAATATACTGACAACTACTTCAACCTTCGAATTCAATTCACCCTCAGGATTGCAGAGGCACGATGCCAGTCGCTCTGTGTAAAAACTGATATTCAGGTAAAACCGGTTTAACTAGTAGCCGACCCCAAATTTCGGGAATAATAAAGGCAAAAGGAAGAGAACATTAATCTAATAAACAGTCATTTTATTTTATACAAAACAATTTCGATGTTCCACATCTGCCAGGCGTTCCATGACTGCTCACATTATTTCCCTCATGGAGATCGTTTTTTGTTTTTTCGGAAGACGGTCCCCATTTCACCTCATCCACTTTTTTTTATCTATACAAATAAATAAAATTGGAGTGTCTGTTTGTAATATTAAAATAACAGCTTTTTAATCAATGCATATGTATGTATACACGATACATATACCAAAAATGTAGTTAAAAAATTTTTTGTCTGTCTGTCTGTCTGTCTGTCTGTCTGTCTGTCTGTCTGTCTGTCTGTCTGTCTGTCTGTTTGTTCCGGGTAATCTCTGGAACGGCTGGACGGATTTTGACGGGACTTTCACTAGCAGGTAGCTGATGATCCGGGGAGTAACTTAGGCTACTTTTTTTAGACTATCTTTGTCCCGCGGCGTTACTCGCGGCACAACAATAACCGCGGGGTTCAGCTAGTATTTTATATCATTAATTTCATCACGACGAAGACTAAATGACTTGAAGACTTATGATTTGAAGACTATAAACACTTGACATTGGCAGAAATAGCTGATCCGAGAGATCCGGCTGGTTGCCATTTCATCAAAGAAGAAGTATTTCCCTCATAATTTTGTCTTTGGAAATAAATGTACCTAGCTTATTCTTGCATCTCCGTAAGTACTACATTTAGGCACCCAACAATATTTCGTATTTCTGCTTTTGTTAGCAATAGGTTTCTGTATGATATCGTGATCTCTCTGATTATGTCTTATTACTGCTATTATATTCATTAACTTATAATTATCTTCTGATCAGAGAAACGACGAAAACCATGTGTCCCTGAATCCCGTGAGCGTACATGGCGTTACTATCGGGGTTGTGCAAGAATACATTTACCTTGGCCAAACTATCCAACTCGGCCGGCACCAACTTCGATGGGGAGGCTGATAAAAGAATTCGTCTGGGCTGGGTGGCGTACGGGAAGCTATGTCACATATTTGAGTTGCCAATACCATAATTTTATCTAACCACAGACCAAGGTTTTTAAGCACTGCGTCCTACCGCGAGACAGTGGACACTCACCATTGGACTGATCTACAAATTTTATGTGACTCAGCGTGCGATGAAGCGTGCGATGTTAGATATTGGGTCTTTCTCTGTCTGATCGAATTCGGAACGAGTACTACTTTCCAAGGTAGCAGAGCCACGCTGATTTCAGCACGAACGGGGCAACTCGACCGGTGTGGTACCACCCTCGCACAGAAGATGAACGTAAAACGACAGCGATCTTACTGTTGTGTTTCATTGCCTTCATTGGTGAGTGCGAGACCGGAAGCCCAATGATCCAGAAGCATCACTACTCACTAGGCCGCCATAGTGTGGGTCACCATGCTGCATTATTGCATTATCTGCATTCGCAATGAGTATGGTGACCAGCACTCTTGGATTCTACTTATTCTGTCCATTAGGCAGAGTAGAGTCATTCAAAATAAAAAAACGAGGTTATACGACAGAGAACTAGAGTTACCGATATCGCACGGAGAATTAGTACGCTGAATTGGAAATGGGTTGATCATGACCATGGCTAGACGTACCGATGATTGGTGGAGCCGAATGTTCTTGTGTGGAGTCCGCGATTAGGCAAACGTTGCGCAGGGCGCCCTGCGGTACAGTGGTTTGCCGATTAAAAGAAAGTGGTTGGCAGCGGATGGATGCGGACTGCCCAAGATCGAGATAGTTGGTGCTCCTTAGGAGAGACCTACGTGGTGGACGGCGATTGGTTGAAATGTAATATTATCCTCGATTATTATTAGCAAAGTGTCGTTCTTGTACAACTTCTCAATTTCGTCGCTTTAGAAAACTGTTAAAACCCAAACCTTTAAGGTTTTTTTCTTTATCATACTTCTATGAACGAATTTAACAAAATCATAAATAAATAATAGATTTGTGTTTAGAGGTGGATATTTTTGGATTTAGGTTTTTTTTCTAATTGCAACTCTATTTAGTTCTGTCAACGTGACGTCATAGTCATGAAGGTCGGCAAGTTCAATTTTCAAATAATAACGTTGCAAATACCGGGCTGAATGCCATACCGACATGTCCTTGCTTTACATATAAATAAACAAAGAAAATGAACTATTAATGCTTTCGGATTACTAAATGTGTTACTCTAATTGATAATGGAGCCATCAAAAGAAGCAATTGCTGTACGCATCACACGATTAAACCGGCAGATACTTGGGAAAGTAACAGGTGGTGCTACTAAGTTTAATAAAAAGACAATAGACCGCGAAGCTCTGCTAGATGCTCTAACAGTTCTTTACGATGAGTGTAATGATGATCCAGTCAAGCGAACGGATGATTTGGTCAAAGCCTTTGTGGACAAATGTAAGTAAATTATGCCCCACTCGTGTGTGTGCAGGTGGGAACGTATTCTAACTATGACATATTCTACTTATAAGAAGAAAATTTATATATTAGATGCATCTAGAGGTGGTAAAACTTGCCGCGCCTATCGTTATATTAAACTTATTAAAATATCGAAAACTATACTAAATTAAAAAAATATAAATAATAGCTGTAACAAGTTCCAAGGTACAGTGTAAACTGCTTATAGACATAGGCAAAGAAACGTTTAAGTTAACTATTTAATTAGATGATGAAGTTTTTAATATATTTTATTATTGAGTTATGCTATGCTTTAGTTTAGTGTCCAAAAATGTATGTGGTACAAGCCTAAGTCATTAAAGTTGTTGTGTTAAATGTTTCATAAAAAAAATTTGTTTGAAGCAAGTTAGCAAGTATAAGAGTAATACTAAAGAGATACAAAACAGTATTTACAAACAAATGTTCAGTAAACAAATATAACTGGTTACTTAATACTGAGATATTTATTTGAAAAAGAAAATATAAACACTGTAGATATTGGGACAGCAGAAAGCAGTTTATATCATAATAATGTCTTATATAGACTTATTGTAGCTCTGTGTTTAATAAAGTCCAATTTATTTTGTAGCCTTATGCATTTATACATATTCATCCCTTAATTTGTAGATTTTCACATTTACCATTACCATTTATTATTAACTGCCTACTTTCTTGAGTGGCGACATGTTCTTGAAAATGCAATGTTGGTAAGCCGCCTACAAGTTGGTCCATCAACATAGTGGTAGTTGAAGGAAGTTGTTGGACTGAGGCAGCACCGCCTGTCTTGAAAATCTTAAGGGGAGGCCTATGTCTAGCAATGGATGTCTGGGCCGAGATGAAGATGATAACTGAATTATTACTGCTATTATATTCATTAATTCTACATTCATGTTTAATATTACTTTTGCTTTAGTTTTTAACTTTAAATTTTAACTAGCAACCCGGTGTGGCTTCGCACCGAAGTTTTAGAAATTCTCCAATGTCCTCTACTATAACATGCATGTACACATATAAAAACATCCTTTTTCAATCACTCTGTCTATTCCGGAAAACTGTATTTAAGCCCGTTGAGTACCTGAAAAGATAAAGTTAATAGTTATAAGAGCAATAATATGATTGTTTTAAAGAACTCGTAACCAGCACTGAATCTTTATTTATTTATTTATTCAGGATAACAACAGTCTTTTACAAAGTCAGTTACTATATCTTGGGAATAATAAAGGCTAGGAAAAAGAAGAAGAGAAATTTAAAAGATTTAAACAAAGAGACAGCGGAAGCAACTTTATTTTTACTATGTAAAGATTTATATTTTTTTGAATTTCATTGATCAGAATATATTATTTTTCTATTGCTATTATTAGGTTACTTGTTATATTGAAGGTAGCACTGTTTTTTTGTTTTTCAATTACATTTGTAACTAGCTGAACCCCACAGTGCTACCCGCAATTATTGTCGTACCACAGCTGGTAACGCCGCGGGGCGAAGCTAGTCTAAAAAAGTAGTCTAAGTAACTCCTTATATCATCAGCTACCTATCAGTGAAAGTCCCGTCAAAATCGGTCTAGCAGTTCCAGACATTAAATGGAACAGACAGACAGACAGACAAATAAAATTAATTGTAAAATATGTTATTTTGTACCGCTTATACATACACATGCATCCAGTAAAAAGCAATTATTTTAATATTACAAACAGACACTCCAATTTACTTTATTTGTATTGATTATTTTTAATATTTAGTCCCCTTTCTTAGTATTGTATTCTAAAGAATTTTACAGAATATCCATAATCCATACTAATATTATAAATTCAAAAGTAACTCTCTGACTGTCTGTTACGCTTTTACGACTAAACTGTTGAACCAATTTGAATAAATTTCGGTATAGAGATAGATGCAGGCGAAGCCGCCGTTTAAAAGCTGTTATTTATATGTAGGTATTCAAAAAACAAATGTATTGATAAAAGAAATGAAATGATTAAAAAAATGGGTTCTACTACAAAAATAATATTAGATCTTAATACAAGGTATTTGTTTACACCAACACATCTTAACTCTCATTGTAATAATAATAACAAATAGATCATAAATAGATGCATCAATCATATTCTAGAGATGAGTCCTCATTGATCAATATGTAGTAAAACTCGTCAAAGTATTTACTTTGACGAGTATTGTATTTACAAATGCAGAACAGTGCACAGTGGTTTGTTTCTCTTCTAAATAATAAAAATATGTTAAACTATTCACCTCCAATATTAAAAGTTGAAGTTAGCATGCAAGGTAATAATTATATATGTTGCAGTTCTATCACCAATTATTATGTACTCTATATCAACGAATAATATATTTATGAATAAGTACGCCTAGCCGATTTCGACCACGGCGGCTCATCTCAATGGAGGACAACCAACTTCGTAAGAGATATTATAGTGCACAAGTGTGAGCGTAAATCCAGGTTCACTCTGTTCCCTCACTCTCATAAACAGATGGACGGCTATTCGACACGACCGAGGAAAGATCAGGCCCAGGACCCCGACTTCCAAACTTCGGGCTGATATTAAGAATTTGTGTAATCAAGAAAAATTACAATGTTTGGCCCGCCCTAGGAATTGAACTCGAGACCGAGAATGAGGCAGTCAGTAAATACTTAAACTTGTATCAGATGAAATATGTGGCTTACTTATATATTACAGATCGCAGCACATTGGCAGAGCTACGCAGGACTAGAGTATGCATTTCCGACTTCGATATGCTACAGACTATTGGCCGAGGACACTTTGGAGAAGTTCATGTAACTAACAGATTTTAATATGTATATTAATTTAAACCTAAAACCATTTAAAGTTCTCGAAAACAACTCTCAGATAGATTTAAAATAATATTCTATCTGCCAAACTTTGTCCTTTTTAACCGACCTCAAATACATATATACATATACATATATATATTTTATGTGTGTTCGCGGATAACTTCGTCGTTTATGAACCGATTTTGATGATTCTTTTTTTAATATAAAGGAGATGTTCCGACAGTGGTACCATGATAAGGACATTAACATCTGATCATGTCATCCAAGAGAAATCGAATCGAACCTTGAAGTCGGTTTTATTTTTGTTATTATTAAGATGTTTAATGTCTTTGGTGATGAGAGTCAAAAATTTCTGCAGGTACAATTCCCTTGTATGCCCTTGTCACCCTGTTTATTATTAGCAGATTATATGTTAAGGAAAGAACCAGACTGTATTTTATTAAATTAAAAAATGTACACTTCAAAGCACCAATGAGTGGGAAAACACAAATATCATTGTGCAAGAGGGCGCTAAATTTGTTTAAGTGAAACATTTTTTTCCGTTGATCTGCATTTCACTAATTTTGTTTAGTAGCTTCTTAAGTCGAACGTTGTGAAAGTCGCTCTTAATCTACTAATAATAGCCCAATGTACTAAATACAGATGGTGAGAGAAAAGCAAACAGGTGATGTATATGCACTGAAGACATTACGCAAAGAGCAGTCGCGCAAACGTGCGGCTGATGAAGAGCGCGATGTACTGGCAACTGCATCTGGACACTGGATACCTAAGCTGCAATATGCTTTCCAAGTTAGTTCAAAATTCATTACAAGTTCAATTGGAGTGGGTTTGAATCGATACCTTCATAATTTTTTTATTACTTTAAGAAGAAAAAAAAAATTAAAATAAGGACCATGATACTTTTCTGTAAAACCAGCATTTCTCTTACTTTTAGTATGTGAACCCTCACATAGAAATTTGGTTGTAAAGAATTTAATATTTTATTAACTACTAGCTCTTGCACGCGACTCCGCCCGCGTGTATTTCGGTTGTCGTGGTATAAAGAGAAGCCTATGTTCATCCTCAGTTATCAAAGTATCACCATGAAAATTTTATTGAAATCGGTACAGTGGCTTAGCTACTTTCATTTAGTATGGACGAAGCGAATCTCATAGCTACTACGTTATATCATATTATAAAAATAATTCTTTATTAGGACAGCAACAATCTATACTTAGTAATGGAGTTATGTTGCGGCGGTGACCTGTCGGGGTTGCTGGCTCGCCGCTCACACCCACTGCCGGAGCGGGAAGCGGCCTTCTATGTGGCGGAGGTTACTCATGCTCTTAAGGCCTTACACGGAATGGGTTATGTGCATAGAGATGTGAAACCAAGTAATATACTGCTTGACAGGTAAATATTATTTATAAAATTATCTTTAACAGTCTTTAATAGTCCAATGTTGGACATAGGCGCTTCTGTAGAGAAGAGACTTAGGCCTAACTTTAGTTCACTGGTTTAGTAGATAAGTTGGTGTAGGGTTTGTTTCAAATTTGCCTTCTCTCAATGATGTTGACCTGCGTAGTTTGCTTGCTTAATCGCCTCTTACTACACTCATTAAGTCAATAGGGGTGGTCACACTTAGTATTTTTAATCCATAAATAACATAAATATAAATACGAATAAATCGATGTTGTTTATTATACTGTATTCCATAGGGAAATAAGCAATTTAAAACTGAATTATGCTTTGAAAATATATAAATTAACAAAACAAATATATATATATATAAATATTTATTATGCATGTATTACATATATAAATCCTCTTGAATCACTCTATGTATTGCTGAAAACTGCTGCTAAATCCGTTGAATCGTTAAAAAGATCAAGGGAACAGACAACGGGATCGACGTTTATTTTATACTACACTAGCTGACCCACGAAACCTCGTTTGAGTCTTCTAATGCCCGCAGCGTAACAATTTTCCCGCGTTTTTGAAACATTCTTCATTGGTGATTTGCTCCTATTGGTCTTAGAGTGATGATATAAAGATATGATGATATATTCTGATATGATATATTTTGAGAAGTTAAATAATACTTATAATATTTTTAAATGTTATTTTGTAGTACATTATTATAATTGTTGCGACCGAAGATTGGGTCAGCCTGGTTGTCTTGTATTGCTTATCGCTCCTCGCTATTGTCATTCAACTGTAGTCATAAGTGACGTTACTTTGTTAACCTTTTTGGTTCTTAATCTGATAACATTAGGATTCTTTCTCCACTGCAACTGGCATATTACTGGTCAATATTTTATTTTTACTAAATACATCAACATTGTATTGAAACTGGTTTTTGCGGCTATCGAGCTATTTTACTTTCACAATATTTATAGTTTGCTGGTAAATTTAACTACCCTATATTTACGAAATCTTAATAGTTTATTATATGTTCCCTATAGTAATACTTTGCTGGTGATTGCAATTGATTTGAACATGCGGAATCTTAAAACTTTATTTTTCTTTTGTGATATTATTTTGATAGTAATTAGAGGTATCTTATACTTGCGGCATTTATATATTTTTACGGATGAATTATTGAGCGTACCTGAATGGGGATTCTTAAATCTAGATCTTTTAGTGCTTTACTTACCCATAGTTGATATAGATATCATAAGTAATGTTAGCACAAGCTAATATCTTTTACCAGAATGCTCGGGGTCTGCGTACCAAAACTAGCTTTTTTAAAAGAAACGTTATTCTAAATAACTTTGACATAATATCTATAACGGAGTCTTGGCTAATGGATGGTATTGCCGACCGTGAACTTTTTGACGACCGATATATTGTTTATCGACGTGATCGTGATTATATGAGTACATCACAGAAATATGGTGGGGGCGTCATCTTGGCTGTGAACCGTAGGTTTGCTACCGTTGAGCAGCCAACGTGGCGCTCGTCAGCTGAGGATATATGGGTCTCATTGACGCTGCGTTCTGCTAGTGGTATTGTGAAACTACACGTGTGTACTGTGTATTTATGTAACCAAAGTGGAGGTAACTCGATAAACACTCAGTTAGTGAACTTTTCTGATCAACTTGTTATTAATTTTCATTCCAACCCTAATGATATATTTCTGATACTCGGTGACTTTAACATGTCATCTATTAGCTGGCTACCAGAGGGTGGTGGTGTGATGGAGGCCACGGGTGTTTTTAACGTGAGCCAAACAAACTTCTTGGATGTACTATTGGAATTAAATCTTGATCAATATAATTATCTTAAAAATGTAAATGATAGGATCTTGGATCTTGTATTGTGTAATGTAAATGTAGTAGTGAAACACTGCGAGCACCCCCTTGTTTTAGAAGATGCACATCATAAATCGATCTGTATCCAATTAGAATTGCCAAACCACAGCTTACTTTCGCAAAATGAAAGAAAAATTTTTAATTATAAGGCTGGTGACTATAACCGAATAAACTCTGATCTTTCTCAAATTAATTGGAATGAAATTTTAACTAAGGGCCCTGTAGACGAAGTCACAAATGTCTTCTATAGATGCCTATGGAACCTACGAGATATGCACATACCTCAAAAATTGTTACTTAGTAGTAATTTTCCCGTGTGGTATAATTCGTCTCTTAAAAAAGTTTTAAAAGAAAAGTATAAATACTTCATTAAATACAAGAAATATAATAATCTAGACGACTACATTACCTATACGTTGCTTCGGAAACGTGCATCAAAGCTAGAAGATGAATGCTATCGGTCGTACCTAGCTCGAGTTGAGGATTCTATCATTGTTAACCCGCGTATGTTCTGGAGATATGTTAAATCACTTAATAAACCCTCACATGCGCTTCCATCTGTTATGAATCTGGACAGCGCTTATGCTGATACTGGGGAGGCTGTTTGTGATTTGTTTTCACAATATTTTCAATCAGCTTTCCTTGACGCTTCCGTGAGTGGAAGTGCATTAGAATCAGAAATTTCGGACTATCAACATCCTAACATTACTAATATTAGTAATATTCACATTACGCCCGACAAAATTGAACAACAATTACAATCCATTAATCTGAATAAGGGAGCTGGCCCTGATAGTATACCTCCGTTCTTCATCAAGCAATGTGCTCAAAGCCTTGTATTGCCTTTGTATATTATCTTTTCACGGTCCTTGAAAGAGGGTGTGGTGCCTGGAATTTGGAAGTCCGCCTTTATCACACCCGTTCATAAGAAAGGAGATAGGACGAATATAAAAAATTACAGACCAATTTCTAAACTCTGTATATTCGCTAAAATATTCGAGAGAATTGTGTACGATCAGGTCTATGCAGCATTGCAATCCTTTTTTATTCCTGAACAGCATGGATTTCTGAAGCGAAGATCGACTGTGTCTAATTTATTAGTGTTTAATGACTTTGCAACCACACATATGGAGTCTGGGGGACAAGTACATGCTGTGTTTACCGACTTTAGCAAGGCGTTCGATCGTATCGATCATTTACTGCTTTTGCAGAAGCTGAATAAGGCTGGGATCCACGGTAACCTATTCAGATGGTTTTCCTCATATATTTCGAATAGATCTCAGGCGGTCGCAATAAATGGCTTCACGTCTGCATGGATGCCGATTCCATCTGGTGTTCCTCAGGGTTCCTTGTTGGGGCCACTGCTCTTTATTATTTTTATTAATGACATTGGCTCATGCCTTAAGCACGCCAGTTTTCTTTCCTATGCAGACGATACGAAAATATTTATGGCTATCAAAAGCTACTTTGACTGTGAGCTACTGCAGAGTGACCTGAATAATTTCGAAAAATATTGCATAGATAATAAATTGGACCTAAATGTGTCGAAGTGTTTCGCAGTTAATTTTACCCGTAAAATAAACCCCTTTCAATTTAACTACACCATTGGTAATGCACCACTTGCTTATGTTGAGTCAGTAAAGGATTTAGGCGTTATACAGGATTCTAAACTAATATACGATAAACATATTGACTTTATCGTGAAAAAAGCCAATAAAACCTTAGGTTTTATTATTAGGTCAACTTCAGACTTTAAAAATATTAAACCCATTAAAGTGCTTTATTGTGCACTGGTGCGCAGTATCCTCGATTATGCGTCTGAAGTTCATAATCCGCATTATGGTGTCTATATTGACCGTATGGAGTCGGTTCAGAGGAAGTTTTTGAGATATTTGCAGTATAAATGTAAGTGTATTGACCATGGATATGAGACGAGATGTAAAAGGTATCACTTTATGCCTTTAACGAATAGGCGTTCCGTTTCTGACATTGTAGCTTTACTAAAAATTATTAACGGAGATATAGATTGCTCCATTCTTCTCGAGAAAATTAACATCAGAGTACCGCATAATTTACGTGTCAGACACAATCCACCCTTGGCAGTACCTCGAGCAAGTACCAACTACCGCAAAAATTCATTTATTATTCGAGCTAGTAAATCCGTAAATGACATGCATAAATTGAGCAGTGAGTTTGAGCTATTCAGATCCAAACCTTCATATGTGAAAGAATATATGCTACAACAATTTTTAAACCCAATCCTAGGAGCGTGACATTTTCTTTATCTAAGTTTTTCTTTTTTGTCTAATTAGTTGTTAACTTCTAGTGTTCCTATTAGGTTCTATTATTTTTATTTATTAAGTACCTTTTTCTTTTTTCTTTCTTTTTTATATTGTTTAACTATTTGTGACATTGTATTTGATGTTTTTAATCTATTTGCGAGTACCTGTAAATAGCTTTGTTGTTATATAACTACGTTTCTACCTTATAGTATTTATGCTGTTGGTATTCCGAACAAAATAAAATAAAATAAAATAAAATATAGCTTTCCTCGATAAATGTACTAACAAACACTGAAATATTTTTTCAAATCGGACCAGCGGTTCCTGAGATTAGCGCGTACAAACAAAGAAACAAACAAACTATTTAGCTTACAAAGCTGAAGAGTTTGTTTAGTATAGTTATGTAAATATTTATAAATGACAACTCCGCACTAGGGATAAATCTTGTGTCGCGGGGGACTTTACAAACATACATGAAACGGACACAAAGAACCCCCAGACTCGGAACAACAATTTGTGGAACACATGTGTTGTCCCATGTGGCATTTCAATCCACACACTTGGCAAAGCAGGTAGCGACCGCTAAAACCACTAGGAAATACGTGCAGTAAATATTGTTGTACTAGAAAATCAGAATATATTATTAAAAGTGTTATTGTGTTGTGGTTAGATGCGGGCACGTGAAGCTAGGCGACCTGGGGTCGAGCGTGCGCCTGTCGGAGGGCGGGGCGGCGGGCGCGGTCCCCGCCACGGCCGACTACATGGCGCCCGAGCTGCTGGCCGCCGCCGACTGCGCCACGCACACTGTCTGTGTCGCCTACTGCGCACGAGTCGTTACCACTGCCATTGTGGGTTGCAGTCACACGCACGCGCTTACGCACACACGTGGCGGATTATGCACTGTGTTATCTAGTTGAAAAACGCATTTACGGTTATCAGATATGATCATATAAATAGACGCTGGTTAGGGAGTCCGATGTTAAGCGATTCTTTTGAATACTGGGTGCCTCCTCTTCTCTCTCTCTTCCAAGTGTGAATTTGTAAGAGAAGATTTGCTAAAATCCATTGGCGCTGGTGGTCACTTACCATCAGGAGCCTGCTCTTTGCTCCCTATGTCACAAAAAAATTACACAGTTAATGGTCATAATTTTATTTACATGCTATATTATGAATATTATTGCGAGAAATATTTCTTTAAATGAAACATACATGGTCCATGGGCAGCGGTAATCCCTTACCATCAGGGGATATGTCTGCTTATTTGCCCCCTATACCATAAAAATAAAAATAACCAAAGAAGATTCACATGCATAATCTGCCATGGCTAGTAGTTTTTGAAGTAGAACAAAATGTGTAGAAATTAGTAACGTTTGAGTAAAGTTTTAGCATGATCTTTTAAGAATGGATTGGATATTAAAACTATTAACATAATTTAACCAATGAGGTACTTGTGTAGAGATTAACTATTTCTTTTGAATTTTTACAATAACAGTAATTACGGAACTAATACAATACATAATATATTAATTTTATAATGAAGCTTTAAGCCTTTTGCAATATATTCAACTTTGTGTAGTGGTATAGTTTATTACTATATATACCTAAATATAATTTTTAATACAATACTATAAATCTAATTATGAAAGTATTTTCTCTTTTTACGAGTTTTTAGTAGGTTTTGTGGTCAGAGAATTTAAAAAATTAATATTTTTTAACATGTCTTATTTTGTTGTGTACAGTCGTCGTGTGACTACTGGTCGCTGGGAGTGATCGCCTTCGAACTGGTGACGTTGAGACGACCGTTCTCTAGCGGAGATGAAGACTCTATACCAAAGATACTCAGTAATATACAGAGGTGAATGTGTTTTATATGTTACTAGTGATTGCCCTATAGTATCTCGGTTATCGCGGCAAATAGTAGCCTATGTGTTATTCTGATGTATAGGCTATATTACTGTAATGTTTTAACCGTTCAGTAGTTTTTGCGTGAAAGAGTAACAAACATCTATCCATCCATACTTACAAACTTTCGCGTTTATAATATTAGTAGGATATTGATATTGATTTAATGCTGACATATTAATTCTCAATAAATACTGTGTCTGAATCGAACGTAAGACCTACAACTTAGTAGTCAGGTTCATTAAATTACAGGCTCGGAAGATATTGAATAATAAAAAAAAAATATAGGCGAATTAGGAACCTCCTTATTTTTTGAAATCGATTAAAAATAAAACGAATGTAAAAAAATGTACTTATCGTAGAAATTCAGTCATTTTTTTTAAAATCAATTTGGCCTTAACTATATTTTGTGCTCTAAATTTGTAATACTCGCACCACACTAAGCCTGTTTATTAATGTTTGTTTGTATGTCATTGCTTAGGTACGAACGCGAATCCACTCCTGAGCTACCATGGGACGAGCCTCCAGCGGGTCCAACTCGTGAATGGCGCGCCTTAGTTGCTGGACTGCTGAGAGTGATCCCTTCGAGAAGATACTCCTACTTGGACACCCTACAACACGCCGCGCTAGCTCATCTCCCCACTCATAATATAAGGGATCAGGTACCTGCATATAATCGTATATAGCTTTACATAGTTGACTGCACGGTTATCAAGTAGTTTAAGTGGTCGCCACGTTACTTTCTACTGCGTCGAGTGTCGTGGGTTCAAATCCCACAAGGGACGACGTTTTATGTGATCCCCAAATAGTTGCTCTGGGTGTTCTTTGTGTTTGATTCATGTATATTTGTAAAGTCCTCCAAGCCATAGGACGTATATTCCTGATACGGGAGTTGTTTTTTTAAAGAAATTGTGTGTTTATCGATAAATAATTAGTTTCTTAAAAATGTCAGCGATAACCATACCATTGTTTGTTTACCAGGCGCCTCCGTGGGTGCCGTGTATCCGCGGCTCCGAGGACGCGTCGTTCTTCAACCCTCCCGCCCGCGGCCCCACCCCGCCCAGCGCTGCCCCCTTCCGCACCAGACCACCCTTCGCTGGACAACTACCCTTTGTTGGTGAGTTCATACTACCACTATGCATGTAAGAGTTCTATAAAAAGTATATTAAAAACAAATATGTTTATCTGTTTGTGAAATGAAATCAAAAACATGATTATAATATGTACTCCCATAGATTTGATTTATAAAATTAGGGTATCAGAGATAGTTTTAAGAGTCTGTCTGTTTATGAAGTACTGCGAGTCATAAAATACTAGTATTGTCGTGAACCCTTCCAGTTCGGCAGAATGCTTGTATTTAGAGTGCATGGCCGCCCTCCCGGTAAGTACTATTGTAAACCAATTTGTCGCAAATACAATGCCTTAACCTCTACACTGTCGCGATGTCGTCGTTTCGCTTTTTCCAACTATTATTATCAAAATCTTCAGTAGTAAAAGTAATTAATTAGGAACGATCTCTTCTATAAACTGTTTAAAAATAATTTTGTTCTCAGGTTACTCGTATGTTGCCTCTGACGAACTCGAGGACAGTAGCGGTGGTTTTAACGCTTCACACGACTGCACCGCCATTGATCTTGCCACGTTCAAGTGAGTGAAATTAACCATTCAATTTAAAGTTGTTTGTTAAATAAATAAATCAAATGTTAAAAGACTTAGGACGACGAATTTGTACATATTTATTCAGGCCTTATTTAAAATTTCTTTGTTCAGATTTTATTTACTCCCCTTCAAATTTAAATATTTATTTATGTGTGTCACATTCAAAACCTTTCAGCCACTTTGAAAAGTAATGATTGGAAACCAGTTTCCAAAACATAATTATTATTTGCCATTTTCATTATTAAAATTAAAGTTAATGTTAATACTATTTCTATATAGCGTCCAACTGTTAGTATGCACATTGAAAGTTTTAAAGTAATATGCCATCAACATGATAATCGCAATTTTCATTTAGTCAATATTTTCATTCATTTTAATCAAGGATGAAGGGATTTAGCTCAATCCAAAGTGTGACCATTAAATTGTGCGACACTCAATGCACTAATTGCTACTCAACAGTATGTGTGCAAATTGTCTATACTAAGTAAAAAAAGATTATTACAGAAAATAATTAACGTTTCGTCTCTTCTTTTGCCTTTACTTAACTAATGGATCATTTATTTATTTAAAAACTTAATGCACTAAACTTGTACATAAGAAGACTTAATGCCCAGGGCATTCTCTTCCAGTCAACTTTCGGGAGCTGTAAAAATCTTATAGAATTAGGGTCTGATCTAATAAGTTATTTTATTAATTTATCTTTATTGTATATACACAAAGTAAAATAGTACAAAAGATGAGTGAGAGAGTTTGTAAGTACAGATAACTATCAGCGGTGTCATCGCTCATGGCGAGTTCGTCCAGACAGCCATAACATAGACATTAGATATTTCAAAGTTATTCTTATTTTACAATCTAGATCAGCCGAAAAGCTAGCAGCAATGCGCAGTCGAGAGATTGCCGCACTACAAACTAAGTTAGCCGAGACAGAAGCGTTGGTGAGCACTAGTGTGGAGCGCACACGTCACGAGGCCGAGGCCGAGGCTGAGAGGGTGCGCGCGCGACTGCAGGCCGACATCACTGCACTTACTCTGCAAAACAAGTAACTAATTTTAATACTAAAGCTTTTTCACAAATTAGTCTATCTATAAGTAAAAACCGCGTAAAAATCCGTGCAGTAGCTTTTGAGTTAATCGTGAACAGACAGACAGACATACACGCGGCGGAGGACACTTTGTTTTATAATAAGTAGTAAGTATTACAACGAATATTAGATTATGTTCAGATGTTTCAGTAACAGCAGTCGTGAGTTTAGTTTGCGACGCAGCTGTATAGTAGGAATCACTTAAAAATTAGAAGTCTTTCACATTCTCCAAGATTGAATGACCTGTCCTGCATCGACTATTTTTAAGCATACTTACCTGGCGTAGGGGATACCGTGATCATAAAGGCGGTTCCTCCAGGGCGAGATCATTCCATTGCACTACGGTTTAGTTGACCTCTGCGATTGTCCCTAGTGTGGATAACTCGGATGCGTAATTTTTGTTAGTGGTGACTGCGTTCGCGCTGTCTCCCTTATTATTTTGTTGTATTATAAATAAATAATAAATAAATATTTCGGTCATCTAAACACACAACGCCATCTAGTCCCAAGATAAGCAGGGCTTGTGTTATGGGATACTAGACAACTGATACAAATATACTTTTTTTTTGTAAATACATACATATTATAGATAGAACACACCCAAACTCCGAAACAAATATTTGTAGACCATACAAACATTTTGGTCCGACCCGGGAATCGAACCCGAGACCTCATGATCGGCAGTCGCTCACGCCAACCGCGAGACCAACGAGGCAGTTAATAGGCACATAAGTATTGGTTAATATTTATGTGTTTAGTAGGTATATTAAAGAATAATAATTTCAAAACAAAAATGTGTGGGCTGGGTGTGTAGTATGGAGGTGTGCAGATGTAGTTTGAATTTATCAAGTTAATGATAGCATGCGAAGGTCACGACCGGTAACACACACTACAAAAGCTCGACACCCGATCATTTACGCACATTAAGCTGTCTCCCCCATTTCAATAATTGCTATGGTAAACACCTTATCTTAAAAACATTATTAATAAGGATGGTGGATGTGAATCTTTGAGTTGTCTACTCTCAGCAATCTAATTAATATCTATGGTACTTGAAATTCCAGACGTCTAGAGCGGCAAGTAGAAGTAGAGAAAGAAGAACGAATGGCTCTTCAGCGTACGAACCAAGAGCTAACAACAGGTATTGCCGAACGGAATAATGCCGAGGTCCGTAACGCTAAGGCTACTGCTGCCGCGCTACAAGCAGAGAGGGACACGTTGAGAGACGACTTGAGACGATTGCAAACTAAGTGTGATACATTGCAGACGGATTGTAGTAGAGCCTTGGCAGAAGCTGATTCGGCTAAGTCGCAACAGCAGCATTACAGAGTAAGTTGTAATTCATTTAAACATTCTACATTTTAGAATAAAACTCACTTGTACTTATTCCACTATTTTATTTTATTTTACATTTGACCGGCTTCAAAAAAATAAAATAAAATAGTGGAATAAGTACAAGTGAGTTTTATTCTACAATGTATTACAACAAGTTCCATCAAGTGCCGACAATCGAGAGTATAAATTGTACATTTTGTATTCTAGGTTTATTCGTTTCTTTTAAGTGGTTTGTCATGCTTCTTTAAATTAAAGATGGATTAGGTCTGTGTTCCTGACTTATATTGTCATAGAGGCAGAAAAAATTTTGATCTCCTAAAAAAATACATATATATTTTCCAAATTTTTCCCATGATTGTATTCTAATTTTATAGGTTTCTTCTTAATAGAACCTAATTTTAGTTAAGCTTTTTTATTCTTAATAACGGTAACCGCACAAAACGATGCAGTTCTCAGATAGATTTAGTTATTTGGCAAAGATTGTTACCCTGTTACACACACGCTATGGTGTTATACACACAGACAATAGTAATATTATTTGCAACTTATTATTATTGCGAGTTTGTGTGTAGTGATGATATCTATGACATATTATTACAATGGTCCTATTAATTCTTTTTATTTAGTTAATAGTTACCCTCTACCAAAAAAGACTGCATTTGCAAGTTACTAGAACTGAATTATTTATTTTAAAAGATGAAAAAATAGCTTTTTAAATATCGTTTTATTCCCTTTAATGAGTACTTTCAAATTGTCAATACAATTCACATGGCAGGACATAGTAGAGCACGTACAAGATTTACGTCACAGACGGCTGACGGAATTGAACGTGCGTCCCATCGTGAGTGAACTTGTACAAGTAGAACTAAGCTGTGTATAGTCCATTCGTTCAGTTAGTGTCGGTGCACCCGTACGCAATTGTAGTTATTGTTGTGAAATACGAGTATAATAATTCATACAACGGCGTAAACTGACAAATCATACTTGCTTGTGGGTGTACGACACAGGTGGGCCCTTTGATTTAATTGCGGCTTGTCGCACATGCGACGGTGGCTCTGTCAAGGTGACCGTATCTAAGCGAATGGACTACTTGTTAGTTTACCTGTAGACATAGTTAATGTTATAGAAACGTTTTTTTTTGTAGATGCTTATTGTAGGTAGTCAATGTAGTTTTAGAAAGTTATTTTGTTAAATCGATTAACATTTGTAAAAGAATAATCTTGGGTCGAGTTGGTTCATGTGTAAATTTACGGCAAGGCTGCAAGTTTAAAGTTGAAAATAACACAGAACCGTTGCTTAAAATTAAAAAACTTTTACGAATAACTCCATTATTGTAAAAATATTTTTATGTTTACCTAGATTATGATATTGTATGTAGTAATTAAATTAATTATTTGTCGATGATAGCGAAGAGGGCGATGGGAGACTGTAATATTTCCTTAAGACTAGTAATTTGTCAAAACTAGATTATAGCTAATATTACTAAGTAGAGGCTTTAGGCTATTATAAGGATTGATCCCATACCAAATCAAAATAGCTCTTTGGCATGTCCTAATTATAATTAATTATTAACCGACTTCAGAAAAGGAGGAGGTTCTCAATTCGACCGTATTTTGTCTTATGTTTCTTACCTGTTTGAACTCTCGACTTCGTTAAACCGATTTTGACGATTCTGTTTTTATTTGAAAGCTGGTGCCTCCCGTGTGAACCGTACTTTTGCAAGCACGACGCCTAGGGGTTTGTGTAGTCAGGGGATTAGTGTACCTGTATTTAAGGAAATAACACGACTAAACGTATCTACACGTTTTTACTATAATATCCGAATTTTACAATATAATAATACAGATAATTATAATTCACTGCTAGGAGATCTTGACTCCGCGACTCCTGCAGCAAATCTCTTCTTCTTCATTTCAAAATCCAGTTTTCGAATTATATAAATCAAATTTAAGAATAATTGCTTCAAACAGGAGATTTCATCTGCCAGTTGTATATTTTTAACATGAGGTTGTATGCCTCTTCACCATGAAGGTCTCGGTCCCATTTTAATTTGGTCCAGTTCTTGAACTCGTATTTTTTGTTAAAATTATTGTTTATTATTCAAGGATACAATAGCAAAAGAGCGTGCGATTCGTCGTCAAACACTAAGCGGCGGTGAAGCCGAGAGCCGGGAAGCTGCAGCCCGTATCGCTGCTGCTGAAGCCAACGTCTCAAAGGAACTACGGGCGAGACAGCTGGCCGAGAAGAAGCTAGCCAAGTTAGAGGAAGAGAATAGGGTGGTGACTGATGAAATGGAAGATGTTAAGAGACAATTGGCGTCGACACTGGTAATATTTTTTTCTTATAAGACTTCTCCCCCCTTATTAGGACTCAGACTCAGGACAACGATTTGTGGATCACACAAAGCGTTGTCCCATGTGGGATTTGAACTCACGACATTTGACGCAGTAGAAAACGGCGTGGCGACCGCTTAAACCACTACACCAACCATGCAGTCAAAAGTAACATTACATAGTACTCGTTGAAGGAAGAGTTGTGTCAGTGTTGAAATGAAATGCATTTGTCTCGTGTGAATAGAGAAGACAATAAAGTATTTATTTATAAATACTTTTATATTCTAGGAACTAGAATATAGGATTCGATTTTTGTAAGGTGTAGGTTTAGTATTTTATAAGAAAAATTAAATACCTGTCAATAACAATCATTGCACTACAGCACGAATGCGTACTTTTTTATAAAATTTACTGTACGATATGCTGTATAATATCAGTAAATAATTTTAAGTGACGTTTTAATATTTACACGTGTTTTGTGCAGGATAAATTGAACGAAAAGCAACGCATGGCTGTCACATCATCCGAACAACTGAAAGAGCTACAAGTGCAACTAGCCCAGGAGCGAGTCAGAGCTTCAACGTTACAGGCGCAAGTGCAGGTAATAGAAATATATAAAACTGGCTGTTACCCCCTGTTAGCTTGCGTCATTATTTCTTATTTACTACTTCTGACTTTACAAATCTCATACTTCCATGTTCATCCTTTAACTTAAAAGGATGCGGGATATCTTTTAAAAAATAAATCACAAAGCAGTCATGATAAGGAGATCTGAAAACTCAAAAAATGAACCTCTTTGCTCTTTAAATAAAGTACGCGATAAAAATAAGTGAACAGTGAAGTGGTGACAATGACGCGAATTTCATTTTTTCACCCAATAGGTGCTCAACGCGCCCTAAGAAGTTTAAGAATATGTATGTTTCTGTAGGAACTGGAGCGTAATGTCGAAGAGTCGGTCCGTCGCGAAGCTGCGCTAGAAGAACAGTGCGCCCGCACCGAAGCACGCCTCAACGAACGGCTCGAGGCGGCTGAGCAGAGAGCCACAGCTGCACTGCACGAAGACGCCAGGCATAGAGAAAAAGTACGCCGAACTTTTTTTTTTATGACTGTTTAACGTTCTAAATTCCATAGCAATAATAATAATGATACTGGTTATGAAAATTTAGACAGGTAATGAAAACAATTAGACATGAAACTGAATCAAAAGTATTGTCTGCAACAGTATCCGACTATCAGAGACAACTAGTGTGTGTGAACCTACACTATTTAGAACTCTTGTAAAGTGATAAATTTGGACTTAAGAGTTTTTTCTTTTCTTTATTCGTATTAATGACCACTGTATTATTTTACAGGTGAACACCTTAGAACAATTAGTTCGTCAACTCGAACGCGAAGTAAGTGCGTTGGAGAAGCGTTCTTGTGTGACGTGCACGGCGAATGCTGCTCAACCAGAGAGTGAACAGGAGGTCCCGTTGAACTCATCTCATCATAGGACTATCAGCATCCCCACGAGTGCCAGAGACAACAGGAAAGATGCTCTCTCTGATACCGAGAGTGTTGGAGATATGAGTGCACAGCATGCGCATGCGCAACTCTCCTTGTTAAAGGAACAACTGGAAAGAGCGGAAGCTCAGTTGCAGGTAAGCTTCATACTTAATATACATCTATACTAACTCTGGAACGGCTAGACCGATTTCGACGGGACTATCACTCGCAGATAGCTGATATAAGGAGTAACTTAGGCTACTTTTTTAGCCTAGTTTTGGCTCGCGGCGTTACCTAACAACAAAACCTCGGCTTGGGGCTCAGGTAACACATATACATTGAAAGAAAAGTAATTATGGTTTTGCAAATGCTAATGAAACACGCAGAATATTATAATATGATTTGTTGTGTTCGTAATTATCAAGACTTGATTTAAAAGATGTTTTTATCGAACAGTCAAACATTTTGTTATATTTTTACACGATAAATATTTAGTTACATAAAATGAGGCAGAGCTGGAGAATTCATCCATCAGATGTTTTTTAAACAAATGTGTTTAAATTAATATAAGGATAAACATTGTGATACACACTTGACTAGTTCTATATCGTCAACAACGTAACAGCGACAACATAAAAATCTTATCTATTTTACGTAATTCTGTTATAGTAAAATTACAGTTTAAGCTGTAACTACACAAGAAAAGTCACTAACAATGATCACACTCTTTTACAAATTGCCACCAACGTATACTTGGTAACATATCCGTTGGACAGCCAACGAATGAACAGATAGTTCTTGGGTGCAAAGAGGATAGAAAATGACTTAGGAACAGATTACATTACATTATATTAGTACAATCTAACGACTGACACGATGAAGTCACTCTCGATACAGCTGAAGTGGACAGTGTGACATAGAAGTAACTACTTGGCTCTACCACCAAAGCCCAAGACCGTTATGACCATTAAGTAATAAAGAAAACGACAAGAAGGAAAAGGAAATTGTTCCTAACTGTTTTCTTAATTTGTTATTCATGTTACATATTACAGCCTATTTAAATTTTTCTCAGGCGCGAGCTGAAGAATTAGCAACTCTTCGTCAAGAGACCAGAGCAGCTAATTTAGCGAGATGGCGTAAGGTGAGGCATTTCATCACTTAACTTTGCTTCACCACAATTATTACTAAACAAGGTAGAAAAAGCTAGAAAATTGAAATCAATTTTAGCGGCAAAATAAGCCATGAAAGCGGAATAGACATAGTTACTTTAGAATCTATAATATTTCGATTCTATGCTGTGTAAAAATTAACTTTTTAAATGCTCTGAGATTTTAGGCAAGAAAGTTTAGAGAAATGGTCAATACAAACCAGAAAATAGTATAAGCTTTGAAATGAGTCTATCATAAAGTACATCATAATCTTTAAAAGTTTATTTTTATCATATAATTAATCATGAAAGTCCTTTATGTCCTTGTCTTTCTCAATGGCGTCTCCGATTTTATATCTCGAGAGTTCCGTGAACGTGCATAGGCTATGTAAAGCCATTTTAATAAATTTATGCTATCTATAGCGTGCACTGTGTTTACCTCAACAAAATTACGAAGACGAAAATTATTGATTTAATATTGGACAAAACCGTGTTGTTTTAAATTAATACATTTTTTTATTTTCTGCTATCTATACATCTAATGTATACTTGTTTACTTCCTCTATCGTAAAGGAACGGGAATATAACGAACTATCAGTGGAATCAAAATCGGCCGCTCGTGATCTTAAGCGCGCTGAGGAACGATTGACCACTGCCATCGAAGCCCGGAAGAATGCCGAGAAAAAAGCAAGCGAAGTACAATCAGAGCTAGCGGCTCTGAAACCCAAGCATGAACTATCTAGCCGGGAGACGGAGAAGCTAAAGGAACGGTTGGAAAAGCTTGAGAAAACAAATGAAGTTCTCCAAGTCGAAGTCGATAGGTGTGTATTTTATTTTTGTCAGAACACATTCTCCTAGCCTTTTTCCAACCCTAGTGATCGCCCTTGACTCTACCACAATACGGATGAACTTCGAACTTCGCTATTGGTTCCAACAACTCAATAAATGTAAAATCGAAGTTCCTGTAGACTGTTGTCGGGATTTTTAGAGGTAATAATAACTTACCATAACGATTGCTACTGAAGACGTACTGATGACAACTGGGACCGATTTATATGTCAATTTTGAAAGTAAAAGGTTTATAAAAGTCGTGTGGTATCGTGGGACACCAAAAAGGAACGAAGTTCCTTATTGCGTTCTTTATTAACAATCATTATAATTTAGTATTCAAATAAATAATAAACCGGAAGTCAATACCTTATATGGTCCGGAAAATAGCTGAAAAGCTCTCCCAACCATCCTAACATATTTTGTTTAATAAAACATAGTTGTTCGTTACTGTCAATAGATGACGCTGTAAAATGACGTCACTTTCTAAATAGCGGTGTTATGAGTCTCTGCTAGTGAATGACCTTCGCTGTTTCGCATAGTTTAGTTATCGCTTCTCGGCCTTTTGGCTAAGATCAAAGTGTAGTATCTGTTCTTTTCAGCTTAATATCTGAAAGTTCCCTCACTGAGGGACCAGTATATTAAACTGATTTTTGTAAACTGACGGGATGTTCGGGGCTCGCTCCACTCCCGTCACGGGTCGGCCCGGCATTGCAGTGCCGCCGGGAACGGCCCACATTATACACTAAAGTAATCCACTTCACAATACATCCACGTCAGAATCCAAGTTTAGAAACTAATGCAATTGTTTCATACTGGTACAGACTAAAAAAATGTTATTATATTTTTTTGTAAACATACTTATTTTACTGGGAAAACATCTAAACTCCGAAAAAACAAACATTTGCAGATTATACAAACATTTGATCCGACCCAGGATTCGAACCCGCGGGACCTCAAACAGCAATCGCCTACGCTACCATTGCGACACCGAGGCAGTTTAGGCAGTTATTTATTTTATTTTTAAACTAGATATTACCCGAATCTTCCTCAATAATGAAAGTATCTCCATGACAAATCTTTATATATATAATTCTTCTGTGAGTGTGTGTGTCATGAACTACTCTCAAACGACTGGACCGATTTTGATGAAATTTTTTGTGTGTGTTCAAGGGGATCTGGGAATGGTTTAGATTCACAATTTTGTCCGCTGGACAATGTTTTTTAATTAATTTTTAATTTATTAGTAGTTATGGCAAAACGACGTTTGCCGGGACAGCTAGTTTCATTTAAAACTGTGCACTGGTTTAACCGTGAAAGCGTAACAAACATACAAAAACACTAGAGTTACTTTCGAATTTATAATATCTGTATGATTGGACCACTTTTACCTACTGTTTTACTGCCCACGCGATCGAATTGATTACATACCTCTGCAGAACTACAAGACTCAAGCAATAAGTATATACTAACACATCGAAACTTTATTTGCAGTTTTAGAAATATTTCAAACTGATTTTATCAGCGTAAGATATTCTTGATAAGATATGCGTCTCATCTACGAGTATAGCTTAGGGAACGTTGTTAGATAAAAGAAATAACAAAGTGCACATGGTCACTACATGGCAGATGTCGTATAATATTAAAAGAAGGTAAAATAAATATGCAATAACACACATAAATACATATAAGAAACAATAATAATATACATTAAGTTTTGCATGCACATAATTAAATGCAACGCGTCTGAATTTTTATATCTATGTCTTCTATTTTAGAACACGAAGTTATTGACAAACTTAACCTTACATTACCACTTCGCCTTATTTAATGGTATTATTAGTATTTTGTCGTTATTGAAGAGTAATTTAATTTCAATTAATATCATTTCATAGTATTTATAAACAACAGTTATAATTAATTCGTAATGTGATGCAAAATGATCACATGTTTTTCTTTTGTAAAGGTCTCGAAACGATATCCGCAAATTAAAGAGCGAACTGCAGTATAGCGAGAAGCGTAGACTGCATGCCGAAGAACAGGAAGAGCTCTCGAGCCGGGAGCGAGCACAACTTAGAGACGAGCTGCAAGAAGTAAGGAGGCACAACAACGAGCTGGTACAGGTATGTACAGCATATACAGGTAAACTCACTGCGAAATGGTACTAGTTTTTGAAGTAAGTACCTGGATGACCTAGTTTTTTTTGGTAGCTAGATCTAAATTTATACTAAATTTTATGAAAATCGTTGGAGCCCTTTCCGAGATTCAGATATTATTTTATACATATTATATTATACTAGCCGACGCACGCAACTTCGTTTGCGTCTCCTATTGCCCGTGCATCTCCTATTGCCGTAATTTTCCTACGTTTTTGTAACATTCTTCATTGGTGCTCCTGTAAGTCTTAGCGTGATAATATATAGGCTATAGCCTATAGCCTTCCTCGATAAATGGGCTATCTAACACTGAAAGAATTTTTCAAATCGGACCAGTAGTTCCTGAGATTAGCGCGTTCAAACAAACAAACTCTTCAGCTTTATACGTTAAAACTTATTACAAGGTATTAACACTTATTAAAAGGTATTACATAACTTTGATTTGTCTGACGTTTCGACCAGGTTGCACTGGCTGTGGTCACAGGCTAACTCTAATAATTATTACCTATATCATGGAATGCGAAAGTTTAAAAGTTAGTATAGCAAGAAATACTTGTTTTAAGGTATTAGATAGGTAAAGTCTGCTTACAAGCGGTGTTAAATAAAAAATAGTGTTTAGAGACAGAGCTGCAATTCAATCGATATTATTTACCGATTCTACCACTACAGGGACATAAAGAGGCTCTTTATTAAATTATCTCTACGCCTATTTCAACAGATTGTACTTTAATAACTCGTTGTAGTCTAAAACCGGGACTGCCGTCCTGGACACGCATCCCCTTGGCTCTACAGTGTAAACGCCTCTATAAATTGTTATGCAAATCCCATCAATTTTAAGTTAATACTGTATAATTTTCAATAAGCTTTTGCATCATCAACATTTGATTTACATTACACCGGAACTATATTAGAATGTAACCTAATTCAAATGGAATTTGTTTTTTTTATAAACTGGCTATGAAATCTCAGTTATGTATGATAAAGGGTTTTGTTTATGTTTTGCAATCCAATTATCAAAACTAAAATGTTTGTGTTATGAGTATACGGACAAGACTATTGTGTAAACATTATTGTTCCGAATGTGGGTGAAGTACCGACTGGCATGTGAACAGATCATCCAGACTCATCTCGACACTGCTGGGCGTGTGACCACGATATCACGATTAAAAATCATTTCTAAAATAACCCTTTAATTTAAACACGTGTCGGATAAACAAATAAAATAACGCGATTCTAAATTCGACCTCTCGAAGATAATTTCAAAACTGTTTGAAAATTTTATATCAGTGATAAAATATAGTGAATAAACTCCCTAAAAGAAATAACATTTATTGTAATAGAGAATTTAAAAAGAAACCTCCATCCTTCATTTAACGGTTGGATTAAAAATTCACGAAATAAATATGGAAACGTTAACCCGTTATAAACGTAAATGTGTGGAGAAACCGCCGATCCGACCGAAGCCAGCTTATCTACGGAACTTGTTCGGGCCGGGAACATCCACCCGCCGCGTGAAGGAAGCGACGTGGGCGCGACGAGTGAGAGTCGCTCTGGCTACAGACGTCCTCTATGGTAGATGCAGGGCTGCTGATAATGCGATCACAGCGATAAATAAGCAGTTTCACACGGTATTATGAAGTTAACGTTTATTATCAAACGATATGGTCTAGGAATGTTCTTAAATATAAATTTATTAGGCACTACCAAAAGCTAAACGACTTACACTCGCGAGGATACACGGAGACGAAAGCCGTGGATCCTCCCGAGTGTAAGTCTATTATCGCGCTAAAAATATTCCGTTCTCCTTTTGGTCGTAGTCTGATGTTATATAGCTATAATGTATTTTTGAAAGTCTTTCAAAAATACGCTCTATTGCATTAAAATAAATTATTAAGTAGAACCGGTAGAGTCTAAAATTGTATGCAAGCAAATATCTTTAATACAATTTTTTTTTTTTCAATTTCATGGAATAACTACGTCATATATCTTGCTATATACTTCTGCTACTATTTATGGCTAATTATCTTTGCAGAACAACAAGGCTCTCCAGGAGGCTTGTGGCATGCTCGAAGAGCAGCTCACTGATCTAGAAAAGTTGGCTGATATTCACGAACTTAAAAATAAGGATCTCGAGGTAACATACAATTTAAAACATGTTCTTTTAACGTGCATTTTGTTAGGTAGGTACAGATGTTATGATGCGTGTTGTTCCAGGGTCAATTACAAACGGTTCGTGCGGAGCTGACGTCATGTCGCAGTCGGCTGAACGAAGCTGAACAGCAGGCTACCGAACGCGGGGCGGCCGCTAGCCGAGCTGCGGCGCAACACGACGAGGCGCGGGAACAAGCGCGACACGCTCACTGCGAACTGCAGTTGCTGAGGGTGAGCCTGGATTTTTATTTTCACCGCTGTTCAAATATGGAATATTTTAGAGCGAACCTTAGTTTATTTTTAATTAGCAACCCGCCCCGGCTTCGCACGGGTTTTTTACAGAAAATATAATATAGCTTTTCATTACCCGAGAATAAGTGTGGCCTAACAGACAGACGCGGCAGAGGACTTAATTTTATAGTATGTAGTGGTATATAAATATTTAGGTATATTTAGGTACTTGTTTAAAAAAAATCTGTTTATTAAAAATTAATTATTATTAAATTTCAAAATTATTATAAAATTATCTGAAATACATCCTAAGTCGCGTGGGAGTTTACAAACATATGTTTCATTGCATATGTATTGTAAACGAAATGGTCATAAACTTACGACTCAGAATAACAATTTGTAGATCACACATTTTGCCACTTGTAGGATTGAACCCACAAAACTACACAGGAGGATTCGACGCCATTAAAACAAAATATTACAAACCATCTCGGAAAATATAATTAATAATTATAATAGCTTTTCATTTTTATCACAAATTTTAATCAAATAAACATTGAAATATATTGTTTAATTGAGTACTGTAAAACATTGAAGTCACAAGTTAGTATTTAGTAAATTTTGATACAAAGTTTTGACAGATGATAAAAAGTAAGTAATTAGAGTGCGGTGTAATTGACCGGAGTATACTGTACTGTACAGGAGCGGCTGGAGGCGCGCGAGAGCCGCGTGGCGGAGCTGGAGGCGCGCGCGGCGGCGCTGGAGAGCGCGGCGGCGGGCAGCGAGGCGGCGCTGGCGAGCGCGGCGCGGCGCGTGCGCGACCTGCAGGAGGAGTGCGCCGCGCTGCGCACGCGCGCGCACCAGCACCACGCGCACGCGCTGCAGCTGCAGGCCAGCCTCGCCGACGCGCAGGTACCACGCCTTCGCCACGCACACTTCTGGACTTCCTTTATCATTTTTACTTTTATTTTTGTCATCTAACCTCAAACAGAGTCTGTACTTTAAATCCGGATTGACTGATAGAAACCGATAACTGGTAAACTTTTAAAATTTTCGTCGCCAACAAATAACTTTTGTTTCATATGGTTTGAATGCAACGATTGAACAGTTTTTACAGTATTTCAAGCTCTATAATGGAATTTGAGATACATTTTAAGACTCACAATGTCACTTCTATTATAATCTATACGAATAAATAAAATTGTAGTGTCTGTTTGTAATATTAAAATAAAAAAAGAAATCGCGGCGAACGTCGCCACTCGCCAGGCCAAAAATCAAGTTTACCTCTCGCATATAGATGTTTCACATCAAAACACAATTACGAAAGTCGGTCACAAAGAAATATACAAATGAAACCAGTAAGCGTATTTAAAAGGTGTGTAATAGTTAGCGTTATACTCAGGAGGAGCTGAGCGCGGCGCGCGAGGCGGCGGAGGCGGCGGCGTCGTGGTGGCGCACGCGCGAGACCAAGGCCGACGCCACGCTGCGCCAGCAGGCCAAGCTCATCGACTTCCTGCAGGTCACTCCACGCACACACTCTCGACTACTACTATTCGCTACTACTCAACTGTATTATGTATATTTTACAAAATAAAATTGAAACATACAAGAATAATTATGATATTAGAAAACGTATATGTGGTGGCGCAGTAGTAGCGTACGCGACTGCTGTTCTTGAGGTCTCGGGTTCGATTCCCGGGTCGGACCAAATGTTTGTATGATCTGCAAATATTTGTTTCGGAGTTTGGGTGTTTTCTATGTATAATATGTATGTATTTACAAAAAAAAAGTATATAAGTATTTATATCAGTTGTCTAGTACCCATAATACAAGCTCTGCTTAGTTTGGGACTAGATGACGTTGTGTGTTAAATGTCCGAAATATTTATTTATTTATTATTTATATAATCTACCTTATGTATTTTTAACCGACTTCAAAACAAAAGGAGGTTCTCAATTCGACTGCTTTTTTATGTTATGTTACCTCAAAACTTTCGACTTTGTGCACCGATTTTGATGATTCATTTCTTTATTTGAAAGCTGGTGCTTCCCGTTCCCGTGTGGTCCCATTTCAATCAAGTCCATGTCATGAAGTCGTTTTATTTTGTTAAAATTTTTCATAATTTATAGATTTTTTTTTTCAATTTTAATATTAAATGTAATTTATTAATCACACAGCTACAGCAACCAACCCACAAATAACTAAAACTAAAAAACAACTATGCGTAATGACTGCTGCTTATTGCAATTTAAATTACCAGTTCCAGTCTTACAATTATGCTAGGGATGAATATTAATCATTATATTTTCTTAAAGGCTAAAGTAGAAGAGTCAGGTCGCAAAAAGTGCTCTCTAAGCAATAAGTTGTTCGGAAGGTCCGGCCGGAGACCCGCCGCTTCACCACCGCTAAGAAGAGCTAACAGGTACATTACAATTATATTGTTATTGTTTGTTCATGTAATGGCAGATTAAGAATACGGTCTCGTCATCCCTATTCGTCGCTGTAGGTGTTGTAAGGGAGAAAACTACGCAAGCCAATAGCACTGCAAAAGAGAAGACAAACTTGAGACAAAACCTATTGGGAACGTGCACGACAGTAGCGCCATCTCGCAAACGCAACTTATGGGGCGTTAGTAAAATAGTGTATGACAAGTTCGTACGTATATGTTCATACATATGGAGAGATAAGTGCAAGCGCTGCGATCGTTTCCTATAGTGTATATCTATACAAATAAATAAAATTGGAGTGTCTGTTTGTAATATTAAATTAATCGCTTTTTACTAAATGCATATATATGTATACACAGTACATATACCAAAAATGTACTTTAAATTTTTTTTGTCTGTCTGTCTGTCTGTCTGTCTGTCGGTGTGTCTGTCTGTCTGTCTGTCTGTTTGTTCCGGGTAATCTCTGGAACGGCTGGACGGATTTTGACGGGACTTTCACTGGCAGGCAGCTGATGATCCAGGGAGTAACTTAGGCTACTTTGTTTAGACTAACTTTGTCCCGCGGCGTTACTCGCGGTACAACAATAACCGCGGGTAACATCGCGGGGTTCAGCTAGTATATTATATAGTGGGTGGCATAGTAGTCTTAAACTTCCTTTCTAAGAAACCTATGTCCAGGAGGACTGTTGATGTTGATTATAGACCTTGTAATGTGAATACAAATTTATTTCCAATAACACCTGTTTTGTTAAACAGAGAACTTCGGGAGGAAGTAGAGAGATTACGCGCGAAATTAGCAGCGTGTACTGGAGCTGGGGAGGAGTAAGTACCATTTATTTTTATTTTTTGTAGGCCTTAAGTTAATAAGTGTTAATAATTAATTCACGAATCTTAAATCGAGTTGTTTCAATTAACTATAAATAGGTATTACTTCAAATAATAACAGTTATTATTAATAAATATGTAATCAAAATTAGAGTTGAATTTAACGTAGGTAATATGTTTTATTGATTAGTAGAATTTTGTTTGAATCTTAATATGATACTAATATTATTTTCAAGTTAAATGTTGAAAAGTTCTTTCAATAACATAATCTTATAACTTTCTTCTAGTTATCCTCCAAGCACTCCAAGGCGGGAAAAGCAAAAACCAGTATTAAATGGGTAAAATAATATTTGAAATTTAATTTGTGTTTTATTTTACACGCTTTGCCGAACTATCGGTTATAACTAAATAACTAAATTATGATAAATAGATATTTTATGACCATAATCTTTGATAATTGGTTGCTTCTAGGCCTAAAAGAAGCATCGACGTGCCCGATTCATCGCAAGACAAAACGTTGCTCATTATCTGGTAAGTTCACATATCGATTTTAATAACAATTTACGTGATTAGTCTGAAAAGTATCCGATCTAACGATGATAGAAGACATTTTTTTCATTTTTTATATAGTCTAGTGGAATTCTACACACTTCTTGCAAACGCACGATGGAAATGCAACGATGCACAACAACATTCACTAGTTTTGACGTGATAACGTCTTATAAATCGGCAAACGCTGGTTGCACGCACAAAAAAGGATGACTTATTGTCACGTTTCGCTTGAGCCGAGTTTTCTTATGACGTTATTTACGTAAAATTATCGTCCGTAAACCGACTTTACAGACAATTAATTTTTTGTTAACGAGTGCTGCTATCTTCACGTTGAGTCGGAAGCTTTTCAGACCACGTAGTAATTACCTACAATACTGAAGGACTTATTCTAAGAAAATACTGCATAGATGGCATAGTGGTTAAAGCGGTCGACATTACTACTGTGTTGAGTTGTCTGGGTCAAAGGCCACATGGGACAACAGACACACAAATTGTTGTTCCGAATCTAGATGTCCCTTGTGTCCGTTTCATGTATGTTTGGAAAGTCCTAAGCGATACAGGATTTATTCCTAATGCGGGAGTTCTCTTTGAAAGCAAGAGAATACACGGAGATAATAAATATGGGTTGTTTGCAGGCCGGATGATAGTCGAGAGCGTATGCACGCCAAGTGCGTGAACGACGTGATGGTGTTGACGAGCGGTGACAGGGAGCTGAAGGCGCGTCTTCTCTCCGCTGACGTCAACAACTTGCCGCACAACGAAGCCAATAGGGCGTTCTCTGTAAGTATACTATTTATATGTATGGGAAATTTATGTTAGACATAGTCATAATAGAATTTTCGTAAGTAACTTACATTATTCATATTTAAAAGGGGGCTCCACTATGATGAATATCTATCTATATATATAAAAGAGGAAGTTGACTGACATACCAGAGATCAACGCACAGCCCAAACCGCTAAACGCAGAATCCTGAAATTTTGTACGTAATTTACTTTATATAACGTAAGAGAGCACTAAGAAAGGAATTTTGGAAATTCCACCCCTAAGGGGCTAAATCAGAGGATGAAAGTCTGCGTGAGCGAAGCCGCGTGCAAAAGCAAGTAACTTTTATGTTCGTTTTGGAAATGTACTATAAAGTTTGTAGTTTTTGGGGGAGATTATGTAACATTTTATCATTGTAAAGATGTAGTAATGTATGTTTTTGCTTAGTTTGAGATGAGACGGTTGTGTTTGTGTGTGGTATATTGGTATTATTGTTGTATAAAGTATATTTAAAGTTTAATAGTCCCCCTTGCAATGTAAGTTACAGCTGTGCTATTGATTCGATTTCATACACAATATGTGAGAAAATTAATTTTCTTCATATTATTTTTCTTTTATGTTTAAATTTCTTAATAGATATGTATGTATGTAAAATGTATAAATAAACACAGTGAAACTGTTTTTGCGTTATAAAGTATTTGCTTTATATATTACTAGCGACTCGGCTGGGCTTCGCATCGAAGTCATTGAAATTCTTGGATTTCCTCAACTATAATATGAATGTACATATAAATAAACACTTTCCTCTTGAATCACTTTATTTAATGTTGAAAACTCCATTGACGTCCGTTAAGTACTTTAAAAGATCTATGCGAACAGACAGCAGAAGCAACTTTATTTTATATCATGTAAAGAAGAAGAAAGATGTGCGTGACGTTTGTTTTGTTGTATGTCAGATTGCGCTGGAGAAGTGTGGCAAGGGAGATGAGGCGGTGGTGGTGTGCGGCAGCGTGTCGGAGCGCGCCACGTGGGTGGCGGCGCTGTGTGCCGCGCGCGTGTCGCCACGTGGCTACGCGCCCGCGCTCCTCGCCACGCAGCGCGCCGAGCCCGCGCTCGCGCTCTACGTCGCGCCCAACGCCGTCGCCATCGGTCAGTGACGCCTTTACTTTGCAAATGCTTTTTTGCTACGCTGAATAGCGTGGTCTTAAAATTAACATGGAATTTGTAAAGTTGTTGTCGTTCAATTGGAAGTGTTAATATAGATCATATAATTTTTTAAATCATTCACACGAAAAGTCAAACAGAATTTAGTCCAAACGTTTTAAGAGTTCGAAGTAGTGATGCGACTCGAATCTTTTAGTCGAGTGACTCGAGTGAAAAAAGAAACTGACCGTAAATTATATTTTTAACCACTCAAGTAGAGAATTAGATGTGTTACTTGAATGTAAACTATCCAAAAATTTTGGATACTGAAAATCCGTGTCTTGGTTGTCTGGAAGAGATCGCCATGAGCGATAAGACCGCCTATTGTAACATTTGCATATTTTGTAATTCATCCTTTGTTTTCTCTTTATAATTTTGTATGAATACAATAAAGATATAAATAAACATTACTGATATAAGTGAGGCCAAAAAATTCCAACTTCACTCAATCTAGTAAAAAACCACTCGAGTCACATCACTACTAAGTTGACTCGGTGCACCAAGTCGACTGCGTACAACGATGACGTGCGTGAGTATGAAAAAGAAATTGTTATCATTCGAGTACGAGTTCAACAAATTCATTCGAGTCACTCGACTAAAAGATTCGAGTCGCATCATTAGTTTGAAGGGGATGATCGATGAACGTGTCGTATGCAGGCGCTACGGACGGGCTGCACTCGTTGCGCGGCGCGGTGAGCATGGAGTGGCAGGGCGGTGGGGCGGGCGCGGCGGGCGGGTACAGCCCCGTGACGTGCGGCGCGCTGGCGGGCGGGCGCGCGCTGCTGGCGGCGGGCGGCGCGCTGGCGCACGCGGGGCTGCTGGCGCTGGGCTCGGCGCTGCGCCGCGCCGCCCAGCTGCGCCCCGCGCTGCCGCTGGCGCACGTGGCGCTGCCCGACGCCGCGCCGCCGCACCTCGTCAAGGTGAGGCACCGGGACCGGCTCCACGTTCCATCCACTCCACCGGACTGATACCATGATCTGTCCAGTGGAGCCCATGTAACCTCGCTTTCACTATTCCCTCGACTTTTTACTGTTCTATATCATGACAGTGGGAGAGCCACGCCTCGGCATGAATGGGCCGGCTCGACCGGAGTGATACCACGGCCTCACATAAAACCGGTGTGAAATAGCGCCTGCGCTGTGTTTCACCGAGTGAGTGAGGATACCGAAGGCCCATACCCTAACCCCTCCCGGCATCCCTTTCCCCATCCCCCGAAGGTCGGCAACGCACTTGTGACACCTCTGGTGTTGCGGGTGTCTATGGGCGGCGGTAATCACTCACCATCGGGTGCTACGTCTGCTCGTTTACCCTCCTATATCATAAAAAAAGAAAAAATATATCGTCGTCTTCATCGGCTTATCGCAGTCAATGGACTGTGATAGGTTAATGACGACGACGATCCAGTAATATCTGAACATTGTCCTCTCTATTTACACGCTATTTGCTTCGATCCTAAAAATATACAAATTGCTTTATTTATTTGCAAAGAAAATACTTTGGAAATTCTACGACATTCATAAAACTAAATTCAAGCAATTTAACATATTTTTAAACTTTAATAACTGAATTTAACCGTTTCAGCCATTAATGGGTGATACAGCCGATGAACCTTCCGTAGCGGTTGCCTGCGGCCGTCGGGTATTTTTGCTGCGATACGACGCCGCCACCTCAGAGTTTAAGATTTCGCGATCACTCACAGTAGATCGTCCGCCTAGCTCTCTACTTCTCACTAATAAATATTTATTTATAGCTGGTGAAAAACCATTAAAAGTGAGTCTCCCGTCAGGTGCCTTAGAAACGTTTGGCATGGACGAACCAACCGTGGCCGCAGCCGCTAAGAAACATTCTCCGCCAAAAGCGTTTTTGCTCATCCAAGCAAACCCTATAGAAATACTACTGTGTTACGCAGAATGTGGAGTTTTTATCGACGAAAACGGAAAACGTACTCGTAACGAAGACCCCAAATGGAGTACCGCCGTGTACAGCTGGGAATTTGTCAAACCGTTTTTATATGTCATAGGGGATGACAAAGTGACAATAGTTTACTTGAACGAGGACGCGTATAGAGCTCCGCCTTGCACTTGTGACGCAACTTCTCTCGCATCTTCGAATTCAGATTGTTATCTACCTGAAATATTCACTCTAAAAATTAAAGATCCAATGCTACTTGGTGCTGCACCGAACGGCATCATAATACGTTCTAAAAGTGACGACGGGTACAACGTCTCAATAGTAGATGGCATGGCGGCGTTTAGAAGCATCGGGGCATCCGTTGAATCTCTTGCCACAATATCAGACACGAAAGGGTCTTCGACTGACCTGGCCCAGTCTTTGAATGATTTCTTAGGACCGGAAGATATATCACAAGAGAGCGTAGAAGCGACTACAGGTTTCCTTGCCGATATAAGAAAACGCGCTCGACAGCTCCGGAATAAGCAACGTAAGGAACCAACGCCAGACGACGTTATAAAAGAAATATTGACGACGGAGGTCGAGATGAAACGGACACCGAATGGTAGAAAATCTCCTGCTACCATATCTGAGTTCGATTCTGACTCTGAATCTGGAGAAAGTGAAGATAAAGACGATGTAAATCGCGCCGCAGACCTTTGTGCCGAAATGTTTACCAGACAGGTCCGCTTTCAGTGATACTATCATTGCCCATCAACTCGAGAGTAATGAGTCTGAGTGCGAAACTAGTTATATATAAGATCTTGTGTGATAAGGAGAACTTGTGAACTTTGCCATGTACCTGAATGAGTGTTCTTCATTAGGTGTGAGTCAACGTGTAAGTCTAACGTATATTAGAATTATTTTGTAATTGTAGGCAGTAACGAGTTTTATAGGTTTTAATATTTATACCAGGTTAGGATTTCACTATAACCTTAATAGCATGTAACATGACGTACTAAATGTATATGTCACCTTTATTTATTAACGAATTTAACTCAGTTTCTAAAGTTAATTCACGCATTAAACAAATAAAGGATTTAATATAATAATATTTTCTTAGGTCTTTTTAATTATAATGTCTTTCATAATAATTCCTACCGAATTGTCTACTTATTTTACTGTGATTTTATAAATGACTTAATTTCTGTTTAGATTAGTTTTAGCTCATAAGCGATTTTTGTTTACGTTCTTTAACATGGTTAAAATATATATTTTTTTAAAAACCTTATATTTTCAATTATTCCATTGAATGTCCTGTTATTTCCAATGGCTGTGGAGAGGTTATAGCAAAGTAGAACAGAATAAGAATTGGTTAAAGTTGCAACTTTGACCTAACCTACTATGACTTTTGTAATATTGTTCTTTACGTTGGTAATTGCAATAAGAGAAACACGTAAACGTTTAACAATAAGCATCGAACATGCTTTTCCTACAATGTGGTCCGACGACCTAGTGAAGGTCGCGAAGTGGTTGAATGCGGGCAGCGGAGGGCTGATTGTTGTGGAGAACTTTAAGAGAGGTCTGTGTCCAGCGGTGGACGTCTATTGGTTGAGATGATGATCACAGATCTTCGCTAGGTAGCCTAGTTGCTGAGGTATCAGCAGCGTTTGCATCTGCATCATTTCTTTAAACCTTGCTAGGAATAAGATTTATAACGAAATTATTATAGACTTATAGCAAAGGGTCATGATTTTCATACCGAGCTCCTTTTTTATAACATTGAATATTTTTTCATATTCTGGTTTTTAAAGAGAAAAAACACGTTAGCAGTAAAAGTTACAAGTAAGTAATAATCTATACTTATAAAATAGTAAGTCCTGACTGACTGACTGATTCATCATCGCCGAGCGTAAACTATGATAGTTAGGGCTATGAAATTTGGTGAGTAGGATCCTTTTATTGAGTAGACACGCACTAAGAAAGGAATTTTGGAATTTCTACCCCTAAGAGGGTGAAATAGGGGTTGAAAGTTTGTATGGAAGTCCGTCATTTTTTAAGTTAGAAACCTGAAACTTTACTTTTGGGCTGCTGATTAAAAATGAGTAAACACGTATTTCAGCGTTTTTGGATATTCAACCCCTAAGGGGTGAAATAGGGGTTGACATTTCGTACATAGGTTAGTCTGGAAGTCCGTCATTTTTGAAGTCTGAAAGATGAAACTTTATTTATGTGTTACTAATTTAAAAAGAGTAGAGACATATTTGAGCGTTTCTGAATATTCTACCCGTAAGGGGTGAAATAGGGGTTGAAAGTTTGTATGGAAGTTCGTCATTTTTTAAGTTAGAAACATGTAACTTTATTCATATGCTAAGGACTAAAAATGAGTTAATACGTATTTAAGCGTTTCTTGGTATTCTACCCCTAAGGGGATGAAATAGGGGTTGAAAGTTTGTATGGAAGTTCGGCATTTTTTAAGTAAGAAGCATGAAACTTTATTTTTGGGCTACTGATTAAAAATGAGTAGATACCTATTTAAGCGTTTAATATTCTGCCCCTAAGGGGTGAAATAGGGGTTGACATTTCGCATATAGGTTAGTCTGGAAGTCTGTCATTTTTGAAGTTCGAAACATGAAACTTTGTGTTCGGGCTACTGACTAAAAATGAGTTAATACGTATTTAAGCGTTTCTTGATATTCTACCCCTAAGGGGTGAAATAGGGGTTAAAAGTTTGTATGCAAGTTCGTCATTTTTTAAGTTAGAAACATGTTACTTTATTCATGTGCTAAGGACTAAAAATGAGTTAATACGTATTTAAGCATTTCTTGGTATTCTACCCCTAAGGGGGTGAAATAGGGGTTGAAAGTTTGTATGGAAGTTCGGCATTTTTTAAGTAAGAAGCATGAAACTTTATTTTTGGGCTACTGATTAAAAATGAGTAGATACCTATTTAAGCGTTTATGAATATTCTACCCCTAAGGGGTGAAATAGGGGTTGACATTTCGCATATAGGTTAGTCTGGAAGTGTCATTTTTAAAGTTCGAAACATGAAACTTTGTGTTCGGGCTACTGACTAAAAATGAGTTAATACGTATTTAAGCGTTTCTTGATATTCTACCCCTAAGGGGTGAAATAGGGGTTAAAAGTTTGTATGGAAGTTCGCCTTTTTTTAAGTTAGAAACATGTTACTTTATTCACGTGCTAGGGACTAAAAATGAGTTAATACGTATTTAAGCGTTTCTTGGTATTCTACCCCTAAGGGGATGAAATAGGGGTTGAAAGTTTGTATGGAAGTTCGGCATTTTTTAAGTAAGAAGCATGAAACTTTATTTTTGGGCTACTGATTAAAAATGAGTAGATACCTATTTAAGCGTTTAATATTCTGCCCCTAAGGGGTGAAATAGGGGTTGACATTTCGCATATAGGTTAGTCTGGAAGTCTGTCATTTTTGAAGTTTGAAACATAAAACTTTATTTATATGCTACTGATTAAAAAAGTGTAGAGACGTATTTAAGCGTTTTTGGTTATTCTACCCTTAAGGGGGTGTAATAGGGATTGAAAGTTTGTATGGAAGCTCATCATTTTTTAAGTTAGAAACATTAAACTATATTTTTGGGCTACTGATTAAAAATGAGTAGATACCTGTTAAAGGTTTCTGGATATTCTACCCCTAAGGGGAGAAATAGTCATTGGCATTTCATGTATTGGTTAGTTTGGAAATCCGTCATTTTTTTTAATTTAGCAGCCTAACAACTTTCGTTTTCATGTTTCTGATTACAAATAGATGAATACTTATATTAGTATTTATGCGAATTCTGCTCCTAAAGGGGTTGAAATATGGGTCGAATGTTTTTATGAAAGTTCTTTTAAATGGGATAGTGATTAAAAATAAATAAATAAATAAGTTTAAAACATGAATAAATTACTGATACATTCTTTTACACAGTTTTAATTAAATGCATATGATCAACTTCCACGCGAGCAAAGCCGCGGGCAACAGCTAGTACAATATATTCTCTTATGGAATGCGCTCCCAGTTGAACCCATCCTGGGTTCAACTGGGAGCGGAGTCAGTATTATAATAAGGTTAAAGCCCAAGTCAGATCTTTTTTCAAGAAACAGCTAACAGAAATATCATCATGAACTGGTCACGTGAAATATTATTGTCTTTATTTTTATTCTGTAAAAATTAAGACAATAATAATAGGTCTATACCTATGAAATTGCCGTTTTGTATGCAATAAGTGAAAGAACTTATTTTTTCAAACTTTTTTATTTCTGTTATTCGAGGTAATCAATCACTCATGCAATCGACGCATCTTTGCCAACGCATTGGCAGTTTAATGATACCCTTCTTGTAAAAATCTTATATTTCAGGCCAGAATGGCCGGAACAAACATACAGACTGACAAACATTGAAAAAACTTATGTATACAAATAAATAAAATTGGAGTGTTTGTTTGTAATATTAAAATAACAGACTTTTTTTAAAGGCATATGTATTATATTTTTTTAAATTTTGTCTGTCTGTTTGTTCGGGTAATCTCTGGAAGGCTGGACCGATTTAGACGGGACTTTTACTGGCAGGTAGCTGATCTTAGGGCACGACATTAAACGAGGGTAACACCGCGGGGTTCAGCTAGTTTGGTATATGTACCGTGTATGTGCATATGCATTAAGTAAAAAGCGGTTATTTTAAATTATTATTACAAACAGACACTTCAATTTTATTTATTTGTATTGATGTAAAGATTATTTGTATAGACAACTAGCTGAGTCCCGCGGTGTTACCCGCGGTTATTGTAGTATGGCGTGTAACGCCGCATGATGAAGCTACTCTAAAAAAGCCTAGGTTACTCCTTATATCATCAGCTACCTATCACTGAAAGTCCCGTCAAAATCGGTCCAGCCGTTCCAGAAATTGGCATATTTTGGTATATGTATCGTGTATACATATGCATTTAGGTAAAAAGCGGTTATTTTAATATTACAAACAGACACTCCATTTTATTTATTTGTGTAGATTTACTTATGCACCTGCATTGTCCCTTACTGAACCAACTCAAGGTTTTAATGCTAAATATGGCGTTATCTACCTGAATGGTAAATCCGAAATCCGCCTCTTGCAATTTTAATGCAGGAAGTATAAATAAATAATAATAAATAGTTTAAAAGTACATAGAACAAATGGTACATAAAAGTTGTAAAAGTTCCATATGGAACTAGCTCCAGTGAATTACGACGAAAAAACCCAAATATCAACTACCATCTTTAACAATACAGTGCGCAATAAAAAAGAGGTTGTTTTGATCTACTTTAGCACGCGAGTTACCTTGACTCCCGCTATAATATTGTCGGGATACGCGTGGAGAGTCCTTGGCTTTACGAGAAAAGAGGATGCTTCTAAACACATATTTACTAAAAATATGGTTTTTCCCTTTACGTAATAAGAAAACAGCTGCATTAGATATGAAATTTAAAAATTTATAAACATTTATTTGTTGTTAAAAAAATGAAATATGTGATCTTCAATGATATGATTCAGTTTATCGCTCACCATCAGAGAGCATTTCGTTCATTCTATTTTAATTAGGTAGATTAAAACATATCTTAAAATTGTTGGAATTTTTTATTTACAATTTTATTACATTTTATATAATATGAAGTGGAATTTAGAAAGTCGTCGCGAGCAGTAACACTACATGAATAATCAGTTTACAATAGCCGTCACAAGTACTACTCGCAATTTCTTACAAGATAGTGTCTTAATGCAAAACTAAGTCAATTAAAACCCCATATTATTTGGTTACGAATCCTCTTCGAAATTATTAACAAGATGATGTACTTAAAAAGTGTACTACACAAATCTGACGTAATAGCAGAGATCTTTTTACACAAATAATGTACAACACAAATAATTACACAGTTCGCTATTTGAGACATTCTATGCCTAATGAATCACATACATATTTAGACTCAGTCAAAATATCATAATATAGTACAAGAATCAGTTTGCCGTGTCTCATTAATAGTTACAGTTCACTGGGACTTACATTCAATATAATAAACAAACACATCCAGAGTCACACCAACACTCATATTTTACATAAAACTGACAAAAAATCGTTTCGACATGAGGCAGTATTTAACACTAAGAGATCCCCTACCACGTACAACTCATACGTTCGTTAATGCACAAGACTTGTGAGCGCAGTGCCACACATTACAACATACGAATATTACAGATTCATATAACTTTATTATTATGGAAGAACATATGAAACAAAACCCTGAATACATATTATTTTTATATATTACATTATCTGCAAAGTTATATTGCTACACGGAGAAGAAAGATTTAATTAACTTGACATTAATCACAACACTTATTTAAATTCCGATTGTTGCTTCGATCAATGCATCAACTTCAAAATAAATAATGATTTTATACTTCGCAATTACGATAATGAACTTCATTTTATATTGTGAAAAGAAACCGAATCATTAAAAACAAAATTTATACGTTGTTAATACGAACGAGCTATATATATATGTATATTACCTCGAAAGACTATATTATCTCTTGAAAAAAAACCGTGATATAAATTAATATAGTTATTGGACATATCAATGATTCGGATTCTTCTCTTATTACTGTACACATCAAGAGTTCATAAAACAGATAAATTACACCCGCATTTTCTTCTTCAGGTTTCGTACCAATTCTGAGTTATCAATGAAAAAACCTTTGGCTATTATTGAGCACATGCCTATTTAGTAGTAGCCCGTTCTTTAAATATGAACACACAATACTCTCTCAAAGCCATTTTTATGTACAATATATTTGAAATAATGAACTATTTTTTTACATGCGACTACATACCCTTCACATGTTTTCAAACGGTTTCACACATACACACAATGTAAAGTGCTTAGTTAAGGAAGCCGCGACATTGCGGAGCTCCACACAAACAAGGTATCTTCTCGTCTTCCAAGGGAAACTTGTAGTCGTATGTAATTTCTTCGTCAACGCCTATTGGTTGTTTGGAATATATCACAATCTTCTTTTGAGACTCGATGGTTATAATCTTCGCATAGCAATTTGGCTGTAAATAAGGTAATAATTCAATAATTTGATGTCGGATGATAACCAAAAATGTGTTCAACGAACGTAGTTATATCTCTCGATATTAGTTATGGTAATGTGGTTTTAGTTGCGTTATCAATAGGTAGAATTGAAGAACGCACTCTTGTTCGAGTGATGCCGTGACTGCCGTTTCAAAGGTAGTAAGTTTTTTTTAATTGTATGTAAAACGAGTTTTTTCCGATCTATGTTTCATACGTGTTCGTGATTTACTTGTTAAATAAAGAGCAGTAAGTACTGTAAGAAAAAACTTGCGCGCTCCTTTCTCAAAACCGCGTTTTCTGACTTACTGCCTTCTTGCTTATCACGGCAGTAGCAGTTTAAAAGTAGAACTCCACTTTTTTACACACCGTATTACCTTACTGATGTAACATAGTGCGTTCTAGTACAACTCTGAATCGCGACTAGTAAATACAAGATTAATAATATGTATACTCACATTACAACTGTGGTTGATGAACCTCGCCAGGTTCCCGCACTTAGTGGCGTCGATAATAGTATCGAGATCGATACGGAACAGGTACGAGCTGCCGATACCGGTGGCCTCGTAGTGCGCTTCTCTAACGTCCGCCACTATCGGACGGATCATTTGTCCTACATACTCTATTACCATCTCGTCCGCTGCTATTGGCTCCTGTAAACGTTATCATAACTATTGTAATAGCTTGTAGTTTGCGAAATAATAATGCGGTGGGAATATAATTTATACTAATTTATTGAGGACCAAAATGATATGTTTTTAATGAAGCGATGAAGCACATACGATCACCGTTATTGTTTAACGTGTACTGAATTAATTTATAAAAGTAGCAGAGTAAGGTAAAACGCTTACTCGGCAAGTGTACGGTTGCATCGTACAACTTTAGATTACATATTTATGTTACTTATTATACTCTTAATTATCAAAGGACGGAGCATTACATCATCAGCAAGTTCTTGTTCGGTATTTGTAGGTAGGTAGTCAACCACTCTACAAACATTTGATATCATTCAAATATTACCCAACACTTTATAAACTGTCTACCACAAAGTTGATTGGTAAGCCATTTTTAAGATAAATAAACTAAAACCTTCTTGCTAAGATGAGCTTTAGAAAGGAGGTTTTGATCTACATCACGCTAGCCAGACAAGTTTGGTAAAGAGTTTGTGTGAAAGTTTTACTCTCTTTGCAGTTATGTTGTTATGCGTAGTTTACTCCCTCAGACTCATATAGTTCAATTTCTCACTTTTTGTAGGTATGCATATTTTTGAATGTATGTATGCATATATTTACACTTGCTGACCCACGCAACGTCGTTTGCGCCTTATATTGCCCGTAGCGTGAAAATTTCCCCCGTTTTTGAAACATTCTTCATTGTTGCTCCGCTCCTATTAGTAGTAGCGTGATGATATATACCCTATAGCCTTCCTCGATAAATGGACTATCCAACACCGAAAGAATTTTTCAAATCGGACCAGCGGTTCCTGAGATTAGCGTGTTCAAACAAACAAACAAACTCTTCAGCTTTATATATTAGTATAGATGTATATTTGTATTTATTAGTATATGTCAATTAGATCTGTTTTTGCATTGTATTTGTTTATTATTAGGGGAGGCCCATGTCCAGCAGTAAATTGGTGAAGGCTGTTGATGATGTGATGTGTTTCTGTTTCTGGACAGCTATAAAATCGATGCGTCTATCTCAAACTCAAAGTTGGCGCGTACTGAATGCCCAGGGCATCAAGTCGGTCGATGAACATAAGTGCAACTTGTTATTTAAATCAAAAAATTACCTGTGCGAATAGACCCCAGTCGTGGATACCAGATTTGGCGAACTTGAGTTGTTTCTTCCTGAACTTCAACTGATTAAACTTCAATAAATCTGAATCCGTGTCAGTACCTGTTGATAAAAAAAATGTAGATGAGTCTCATCAAATATGTAATATTATTATGATGTGAAATAATCGTTTCCCACACGGCAGCCTGGGCAGTAGAACTAGGCAGTCTCTGTACTATAACCAGCCTTGATTTACTTATATATTGCTAAAAACATAAAGCATTATAAGACCGCCATAGTGTGGGTCACCATGCTGTATTGTCTGCATTTGCAATATGGTGTCTACCAGTCTTGGATTCTGCTTATGCTTTTCATCAGGCAGAGTAGACTCATTTTACCAGGGCAATACATAAAAAAAAATACACCCACACATAGAACAGACTGGCTTCTCACACTGTCCTCGATGGGAATCGAACCCACGACACTAACCACAAGACTAACAGGTCCGTCACACGTCAGAGTCGTAGAAAACGAAAGCTATTCGGTATTTACCAAAGGCGGTGAGCAATCTTCTCTGGTTGGAGCGAGCTTCCCTGGACAGCAGCTGCATCTTGGAGGCCTTCTTGTCGTCGGTGTGAGCGTGCAGGGCGGCGGCCGAGCTGCGGCCGTGGTGGTACTTGTACTTGGCCTTCAGCCGCGCGTCCATCTTGTAGTAGCCCTCCGTGCGGGCGGAGCCGCTCGAGTGGCCCTGCAGGATACACCACGTGTACAGATACTATCATACAACATTCTTTATTTGACAACATAAATTACATGTCATTTTCTTATTAGCATCGCACCACCATATTTGTTTGTAATTCTTTTGTTGCCTAATATAAAATATTTTTGTGATTGTAAATTGATTTCATTTTGAAAATACCTCACAGGTTTAGAATTACTTATTATAAAATTGAAAATGACTTTGTGAATAATCAAAGAAGTTCAAATCTAACTCTATGGCCATTGAACTACCATACTACAGTACGACAGTTGATAATTCGACGCTCGTAAGCAGTATAACGCAGTTGACAATCTATCGAAAACTTACAATCTCGCTAGGTAGATTATAATTTAAAGGTTTTTACGATCTTACGGTAACATATATACTACTAGCGATCTATCCCGGTTTCGCACGGATGCAATTGCCTCTTGCTCCGCCTGAGATATTTTAATGATATTCTGTGTAGAACAATTTTAGTCTACATTAAATGCAAAACATACCTAACGTATTTAATAGGATAAATTTTAATAGTACGTTGGTGAAAATTTTTTTTTTTAAATGTAGCCCAAAATTAGGTCATCAATAAGATACGTAAGACAACCTACTTATATAATCTGCACAAATAATTGTGTCGGTGTACAATGAACAGCAAATTTTAATAAAATGAATAAATATTTCGGACTTCTAACATACAACGCCATCTAGTCCCAAGCTAAGTAGAGCTTGTATTATGGATACTAAACAACTGATATAACCTTTTTTTGTAAATACATACATAATATACAGAACAAAACACCCAAACTCCTAAACAAATGTTTGAAGATCATACAAATCGGAATCGAACCCGTGACCTGAAGCACAGCAGTCGCATACGCTAGCAGTGCGCGACAGAGGCGGAGGGGGAGGCAATCACAGCAGATAGTGTACCTGCAGATCCTCATAGATGTTGTTGTGGCGCTTGGACTTCTTCTTGGGCGGGTCGTAGCAGAGGTCGGTGGGCGGGTGGTCGACCCAGTGCGTGTCGTTGAGCCAGTAGCCGTGCGCGTCCTCGGCCAGCAGCGCGTCGTAGGCGCGGCGCAGGTACTCCACGTCCTCGCGGTCGATGCCGCGCGTCAGGAACTCGTACATTATCTGCATCTCCGCCATTATGTCCCGCCCCAAGAACGTCACCTTCTCGTACGACGACTGCTTGTACTCAGACTCCACTGGTGAATATAATCTGAAAAAACAAAACACGTTCAAGAATAATGTTCAGGACTTAAGTTTCGATTAAAAATGTATGTTTTTGACGAATACTGGTGATATATATACATACATAATTTCTGGATTACAAATACATATATTCCTGGAGGTATTAGAAGTAACATAGGATACGTTTTATTAAATGCGTGCTAAGACGCAAGGGAAAGCTAGCCTTCAATATTTAGAATGTCATTTGACAGGATAAAACCCAGTGATATTTAGTTTAGAGAATTTTGGAACAATAAAATTAGCACCAATATTTATCAAATTACAAATTACTCACTTATTCTGTATCTCTGCGAGTTTCTTCGCTTCATGTTTCCTCTTGTACGGGCGCTTACTTTCCTTCTTGGTTGGAGGCTCCTCGACAGGTGACGCCACACTCTCTGGTTCTGCCATCCACGTGTAACCTTTATCATAGCATTATTCAATATGGAGATAAACAGTTATTATATACACAGATAGAATATATAGATAATGCTGAGCAAACTCCCCGGTCGTGTCGGATAGACAACCCATTGTGAGAGTCTACAAAGAGTGCACCTGTTTTACCGCACACACTTGTGCACTATAATATCTCTTGCATAGTTGGTTGGTCTGTGTTGAAACTGGTCGCACTGACTTCAAAAATCAATATATTTACTTGTTCTCTAAGATAATAGGACAAATAAAATATTTCACATTTGTATGTCTCAATAGAACAGCCGAATGGCTTACCGTGATCATGTTGTAGATGATTAGAGGGTCGCTTATCTTCTTCATGTGGTGGTGGTCGGCAGTAGGAGTGGTCAAGCGCGACCTGCGACGCTTGAGACGCCTGCGATGCTTGCGATTGTGGCGACGACGTTTCTGATAAAGCACTGCTTGCCTGTTATCAACAAATACTTACATATTTAGTTTTTATACTTTCGCTTATAAATACGGACAGCAGACTCCATAATTAAATCATTAACATACATAATAATAACAACTGGACACATCAAACACAGCAACAAGCTAGGCAGAGTTTATACTGTGGTAAGCAAACTGCTGATAAACACACTTTTACAGAGCAAATGATAATGCTCATCACATATTATTTGTCCAGACTAAAAATGGAATCCACGACTTCAGAGTTGTGAGAATAACTAACCACTAGACCAGACCAATATAGTTCAGTCAATTAATAAGAATATGAGATTCAGTCAGTAATAATAACGGAATTTAATGAAAACAACTTTACAAAAAGTAGCACACATTACCTCTTTAACTCCATTGACACTGACGGCGGTTTCAGTATTGCTATGATCATCACTAAACGATATGACTCGCTGTCGTTTATCAGCTTTCTCGGTACTGTTTCGTTTGCTCCGTAGTGACTCTTCATCACTGAGCTCGCCGTCGATCGACGCGTCCCGTTTACTTTTGTCAGACGATGCCGGATGCTTTTTGTAGTCTTCTTTTTTGTACGGACTGCTACGCAAATCTTCTGTTCGTGTTTCTCGCTCTCTGTCTTGTTTGCTAGGAAAGAGGAATAGATTAATTTTGTTATGCAAATTATAGTCTATTGAGAAATATAGTAATAATATATTTTGGACCTCTGACACAATGGTGTCTAGTCTTAAATGAAGCAGCGCTTTTACTATGGGTACTAGAAAACTGTTTTTTTGTAAATACCTACATATTATATAAATAGAAAACACTCAAACTCTGATGCAGTCAACAAAATGTTTGCATCATGCAGATGATGCAAACATTTTCTCCCACTCGGAAATCAAACCCGAGACCTCAAGCACAGAAGTGGCAAACGTTACATAACGCCTCCGAGGTGGTCAAATATATATGAATGAATTTTGGTAAGATCTCTATGGCTGAGACACTATCCTCAGTAAAATAAAAAAATAAAATAAATTTTATTCCATATTCAATGTACAAGATTTTTGGGTGTTTTTCTTAAGAGTAGACTTAACTTAATTTCTGAAGAACTTGTGCGATTAGAGCCAAGTTTTTATTATTTCTTACTTTTTCTACTATTTCTTACTATCAAATTACACTGCTTAAATTCATAATTAAGTAATTTCAACATTCAGTGATCAAAGAAGAAATATAAGAATAGGTACAGTTTATGTATACTATCAGGGAGAAGTCAAGCTTTTTATTACGACTATCGATGATATAAGTAAAAGAAAGACAATCAGACTTATGGTGGATAGACTTTTGTCTTGTGACGGCTTAATAAACGAGTTAAACTTTCTTATGATAAAATTTACCTTTCGTCTGGCGGTTTCTCTGGCGGGTGTGTATCCATTTCTTGCTTCCGTCTCTGTTCTTCCAAAAACTCTCTCTCTATCTGTTCCATGTACTCTGTGTTGCGTTTTCTTCGTTCCTGTAACATATTTGATATTATTCGTTAACTATCTTCTTCATCACTTCATAGTATAAAGTCGCTTCTGCTTTCAGTATGTCCCTATAAACGCTTAGATCTTTAAAATTACGCAAGGGATTTTGATGCGGTTTTCTTTACTAGATAGAGTGATTCAAGAGGAAGGCTTATATGTATAATACATGCATAATATAGTCGAGAAACACTGATAATTTTAGAGGTTTCTAATGTGATGTCGTAAATTAACTCATTTTTCGCGCTTACTTTGCAAACGCGGGCTGAAGCCTATGAGATAGATCAAAATAATGTACTACAGTGTTGTATACCTTAAAAAGGCTACAAAAAAGTCCGCGTCTATCAGCATTGCACCCGTGCGTTTAAGCCGGGGCGGGTCGCTAGCAACCATAATAGGGCGAATTGCTTTATTTTTATCTTGTGGCATCCGTGTGATCATCACCTCATTTGGGCTCACGCTGAATTAGTATATCCGAAACGAACCTACTAAAACCATACGGTTCCGTCATAGGTGAGTCTATTGCAAGAGACTCGTGAATACCCTAGGAACAGTTCTTAAGAATCTGGGTAGACTTTGTTCGAGTTTCGGGTCTACTTCTACTGAGGTAACGAGCACTAATTATAGCCCTCCCTCAGGCCAGCGCTCATGTAGGGCGGAGTTAATAGGGTAAGGTAGTTGGCACCTTGGTCAAGTTAGTGTTACTTTTATTCATCTGTCGAAACGATTACTGTGTATGAAAAATGTACTAAATACAAACTTATGACGTCACTGTTGTAGACTACTTAATTTGTAATCGAAATGAAAAGCTGTTAATAATTGTATTTTCCGAGATTTTTTTTAATGAAGGAGGCATGAGTCAGCTACCCTATTGTGGTATGGATATCGTGTTATAGCAAATTCGGAAGGATTCTAAATTATGTTGAACAATTTTTTTATATGTATTGAGGTACAGTCATACCTGGTACTCTCTCTCCTCTTCAGAATCCGAGTAGACTCTATCGAGTAGTAGGTCCCTCGTGTCCTCGGCGGGTAGTTTGTCGGTGGTCCTTGTTGGTTTGGCGTTGTTGGTGCGAGCTTCGGTCGATAGCGCTTCGTCTACGAGCTCGCCTTCATCGTTATCCCAAGGATCCATTTGAGGTATAGGGGTTTTTTCTGAAATTCGGTGTAGTCAGTTATGTAATACGAGTAATTAAAGTACTAAGTGGTGTAACTGAAAAAATAACAATTAATAGTATCGACAACACTAACAATCAACTCATACCCAGTGCAGTTATAACACGTTTATCACGAATGCGTTGCTAAGTTTACAAAAGTCTTTCCCCGACGTCATCTTCTTAGCCTTTATTATTCCCAAGATTTGGGGTCGGCTACTAGTTCAACCGGTTTTACCTGAATATCAGTTTTTACACGGAGCGACTGGCATCAGACCTCCGCAACCCTGAGGGTGAACTGAATTCGAAGATTGAACTAGTTGTCAGTATATTTGCGGGCACTGCCTTCCCAATAACGATTGCCAAAGATGTTCATGACAACCGAGACCGACGGCTTAACGTGCTCTCTGAGCCACGGGCGGGAAACACCGCCATCTTCCAAACTCCGGGCTGCTATTAAGAATTTCTTTAAGAAAAAACCCAACGGCAATCCGACCCGGGAATCGAACCGGAGAGCTCTTGATCGGCAGTCGCTTACGCTAACTACTAGACCAACAAGTCTTCCCGCGACCACGAGCGGTATTAACTTGTTCGAAAAGTCGAGACAATAGAAGGTAACGTAACCTTTTAAATATTTTTATCGTGAATAAGCCCCGCTATGTGAATATGTGAAAGTCGCGAAAGTCTAAAAACAATTAACAAAACTGAAAGATACCTCTTCTGCTTTGTTCCTCTTCACTATCCGACGTTGAGGAGTACACTTTCCTTAGCCTCTCTTTGTTTGATATCACCTTGAGCTGCAATTGAATTTTAAGATGTTATTTGTGCTAAATTTGTTACGTCACAGTCACATCGAATAATCAGAAGAATAATAATTTCCGTTATGTAAGATATAAGAATTTTAATTTATGTAGTCTATTTAATTTTCATATTTGCTTCTGCTTTTTTGTAACACTAATCTATATGTTCGACCGAGGAACGATTAATATATTCCGGTGAAATCGGAGTTTTTCATTTACATACGTACAATAATGTTACTTAAAAGCATGAATCATTTAAAAGACCTAAAGTAACGTATTATGTTATTACCTCCGCCTCGTCGAGATCGGAGTCGTCGTCGGTATCTGAATATATTCTAGGCGCCGGCCCTTTCCGTTCAGATTCAGATGACGATGACGATCGTGAAGATGAAGATGACGACGATCTGCAACAGATATTATTATATCAAACGACGGAATCACACAAATTACACTAATATCGAAGGAACTTTGACGTTCCTCAAAAGGAAGAAACACAGGGGTAAAGTTTTTCAAGTTTTTGCTGGGAATTGACCAAAAAGATTTTCACGATCTGACCTCTAATTCGTTGCGCGACCAATATTTTGTATTAAAATACATATGGTAGAACATAGAATTTCTTCTTTTTGAAGTCGGTTAAACAATAAGCATCGATCACTAATTTGTTGTAACAGATTAAAACAAAACTGTCAACTTTAATAATGCATTTTATATTTTACCTGGATGAACTACTAGATTGCCGCCTTCTACTTCTCGATAAGTAGGACCCTGTAGTTCTATTCCTTGGACTAGTGGGAACCTCCTTTTCTTCGTCAGAATTCTGTACCATTTCTTCTTGGTCACTCAGCCTCTTGCTTGAATCCTCGTCCATGAGAACCGGGGAAGGTATCTTCCGCTTACGTCGAAAGCTGGGCATCTTGGGTATTGCGGCTCGAAGCCCCAAGCCTATGCCTGAGCTGTATCCACCCAAATCTAACCCAATCTCTCGAGACTCCATTATTGTTTTTATTGAGTCGACAGCTTCTTCCTTCTTGTTGGAAATATCCTGCAAAAAATTAGGTATACAATCAAATATCTTGTCAATTTATTCTTGAAATTAGCACATATATAGACAGTCGTAAATAACATATAATGAATCAATCAGTAAAGTAGACTATGCCGGATATTCCAGCCTAAATTCTATCATCACCCAGTGATTCGATTTCCACATTTAGTCCATCGAAACGACCTCGTTACTTACTTACATTTTCCATCTCATGTTTTTAGAATATTTAAAACTTAAACGCTTAAAAACGTAGAAACTATGTCGGTCGGTTAAACAGTTTAGTATTACATAGTACTGTACCTGTAAAGGCTGACCAGGGTCTTCCTTTGGCTTCATTTGACGAGTTTTTCTGCTCTGCTCGTCCCACCACACCTCGAAGCTCTTGAATGCAGTACTTTCTATCATTTTCTTGTTGAAGTCTTTCTTTAGAATCTGCTTCAATTCAGCCGTTACCCGCTCTATGACGCTGTTTATGGTTGGGTAGTAAGGATTATCCAGCTCCTGTTGAACATTGTGAAATTGGACACGTAAGACTATGAACTATTACACATATGGATTACACATATTGCTATTTAGGTCAAAACTAAGCACATGGTGATTAACTTCAGAACATTTAAAACATTATCTGTCTCATTATGTTCCAATATTATTAAACTGTTTGAATTATTGTGGTCTGTCTGTCTGTTTGTTCTGATAATACTAATATCTGAAACGGCTTGGCTGACTTTGATTTTCACTGGCACAAAAAAATAGGATTAAGCGAAAACGAAATTTAAATCTAAGAAATAATGAACTATATCCGATTCAAATAATTTATGGAGTGTTTTAACCGGATGAGCAAGATCTTGTGCAGATAGTGTAGGGTGTGCCACATGGGCACAGCCAGGGGAACCAGCCGCGGCACTTTTAATCGGAACTGCGTTGTGCTTTTTTATGTATTGGGCTTGTCTAAGTGACTCTATTCTGTCTAATGGAAAGTTAAGCAGAATCTACAAATGGTGGTCACCATACTCATTGCAAATGCAGCATGGTAACCCTCAACGTGGGAGAGCCACGCTTCGGAATAAATGGGCTGGCTCGACCGGTGTGATACCACCGCCTCACAGAAAACCGATCTGAAATAGCGCTTGCGCTGTGTTTCACCGAGTGAGTGAGGATACCGGAGGTTCAAACCCCAATACCTCCCCCATGACGTTATACTCGTTTGCTCCCTATGCCATAAAAAAAACCATGGCGGTCTAGTGATACTTCTGCATAAACCCTCGCACAGAAAATAAACGTAAAATGACAGCGATCATGCTGTCGTGTTTCGTTGGTGAGTGCGAGACCGGAGGCCCAATGATGCGAAAGCATCACTAGCCCGCCATGGTGTGGGTCACCATGCTGCATTGTTGCATTGTCTGCATTCGCAGTATGGTGACCATCACTCTTGGATTCTGCTTATGCTTTCCATCAGGCAGAGTAGAGTCATTATGGCAGGGTCAAATATATAAAAAAAAAAAAAAAAAAAAATTGGTTCTTCTCGCATTCACCAAGAAAATGAGAGCATGAATGAGTTACTCCGTGATCATGGCACTTGCAACAGCGCCGAAATATCGGATACTCACAAACAAAAAGGTACATGGTAGCAATCCCGCAGATTCCCATTTTAAAGCATGAATGCTGTAATTTTAGAGTTATCTTCTGAGCGAGAGTAGCTCCGCCTCGGTCGAGCCGGCCCGTTCGTGAAGTACTGATTGCACAGGGGCGCGGGGAGGTGAGGGTCGGTGAGGGTCGGTGAGGGTCGGTGAGGGTGAGGGGTGCGGTACGTACGTGCGGGGCGTGCGGCGGCACGGCGGGCGGGTAGTGGTGCAGCAGCGGCGGCCCGGCGAAGCCCCCGCTGTACGCCAGCGCCAGCTCCGCGCCTCCGTAGCCCGGCGGCGGGTACGCTGCACACCAACACACACACACACACATCAATATCTATCCGATACATCTAAACTACTCTAATATTTAACAATTAACGGAGATTGCGTAAAAACGTCCACAACCACAAATATACTCGAAACGCGTGTCATTCGAAGCGTCTATTAATATAGAAAAAAAAAACGCCTATACTATACTTGCGAATTATAAAAATCGTTTTTTTTTGCATGCAATAGTAACTCTTGTCTATTCTAGTCCTATATAGATATTCTAATAGTCCGGTAAACAATTACAGTCTTCGCTCTTACTTGTTTACCGGACTATTAGAATATCTTAGCAATTGACCTTAGATTTTTTTTAAAAGCCATGTTTCGACACTTATTAGTCGACACGACCTGAATGATATCACTGAATCGCATTAAACCAGTGTTTGGCAATTTTTTTCATTGTTTCTCACCGAATGAGAAAAGTTACCAGGAAACTTATTCGGAAGAAGGGGGCTCAAAGGATTGCAACGCGCTTATGACAAAAAAGAAAGGACACCAAATGTAAATACTCAAACTTACACTAAAAATAAAACTTTACAAGAATCCTGTCAATGAACGATTATCACATTCCCTTGCTATTAGGAGGATCTTCCGACCGATCAATGCTTAGCGAGTCGCGCCTTACGGTTAATAATGAGAAGTTATATAGGTATGTGTTAATCGGCGTGAGAATTTCTCTATCGCGATACAGGATTAGAAGTTATTAAGGAGTTCAAAAAGTCTTCGATAGATGGCGCTGTAAAACATTTCTGCGGCGCTGTAGATAACTTAATAAAAAACAAAAATCAAGTGTTAGTGTAGTTACCGGTGTGAGGCCACATCGGTTGGTGATAGTAGTGTGCAGGGGGAGCCGTGGTGGCGGGAGGGTACGTCGGGTAGAACGCTTCTGCTGGCACCTGCTCCTCGATCTTGGCTTCCGTCGACGACAATGATGACAAGGACATCTGAAAACAATTTTAGGAATTTTTAGTGTCTAATTGCATGGATAAAAGAGATTCTGTATCAGTCATTATGACCTGATGTTATTTTGAAGAGATGATTCCTACATAAAAAAATTATGTTGGAGGGCGATTTTACAACATTGCAATATTTGGATAAATAATGCCCAAAACATGAAACCATCCAGCTCTATAACTGTACATTGAGCTGGAGTGATGCTTGTAAGTATGTAAATTTATAGATTTAATAAGGTATACTATTACTATTAGACAGGATGTTTAGAAATATTAAAATTTGGAAAACTCCAGTTTTTGACAGAAATCATTTACATCAGTGACTAGCCGACCCACGCAACCTCGTTTGCGTCTCCTATTGCCCGTAGCGTGATAATTTTCCCCCGTTTTTGTAACATTCTTCATTGTTGCTCCGCTCCTGTAGGTCTTAGCGTGATGATATAGATGATATATAGCCTTTCTCGATGAATGGGCTATCTAACACTGAAAGAATTTTTCAAATCGGACCAGCGGTTCCTGAGATTTGTGTGTTCAAACAAACAAACAAACTATTCAGCTTCATACATTAGATAGATATACGAGTAATATCACATATCGAATGCGTGTCTGATTTTATCTAACAGCCAAACAGCTAGAGATGTTCTTAGTCCACTTCTAATGCCGACATGGACTTCTCAAAGAGAGAGAAGAAGAATCAAATAGGAGTAAGTATTTTAATGCATTATAACTTTTCCTGGTTACAAACCTGGTCGTCATTCAAGTTGTCTTGTTCACGGTCTGGTTGCGCAGGGGACCTCCTAGGTTCCTCACCGGTCAACAACTCGTCTTCTGAAGATGATATGTCCGAACCGATTTTGTCAATAAGAGGAATCTTCTTGCGTTCGTCATCTTTCTTTTTCTGAAAGTTTAAATGGAGAATAAATTGTGTATCTAATCTTCTTATTAAACCTCTAAGTCAATTTAAATGTTTCGTATGCAATGTTGTACAGTGTGTCGTATAAGTAGCTATTTAACACTTTAAATGTTATAAAATAAAGTTTTAAGCCAAAACTCTTTGGTTGTGCACTACTTTTATCAGCGTAGTGCATGCATAAAGTATTATGTGTTATAAAATCTAGAAGAATCAGTAAAGAATCATTAAATATATTAGATTTTTAAAAAAACTAAAAGTTACTTATAAATTATATCCAAATAAAATGTTTGTACGCTACTACTGCTGACAAGTTAATGCAACTTAAGAAATATTCTTGTATATAATAACATTAATGTTTCGATATTAATAAACACTAATACAATTAATAAGTCACATATGAATTCAACATTTAACAACATAATATGGTGTACAGTTGAACATTGAATATATGTGGTAATAAAAGGTGAGAAAACACACAGTTGCGTTTAAAATCAATTTTATGGGCACACGCAAAACAAAATATATTGCAAAGCCTTGCATATTTTAAATTAGTACAAAATTTTCATGTAAATTAAAAGTAAGGATATTTCACTCTAATAAATTATTAAGTTATGTTTTTAACCTCTTATCACACTCACTGGGTAATACAGTCAATGATAGTTCTAATTGGTAATTAGATCTATTTCGTCATTAATAAAAAAATGCGTCTACATTTAATATAGCGGTTATTCGTTTGTGATTGATTGTTCAATTATTGCTTATTTGTTGTATATGTCCTAAGATCATAGATATATCTGGTATTTGCGACAGCTACTATTTTGCAATTCGGAACTGCATATTTGCCTAACTATAGTTATTTTGTCATAAAGGATACATAAAAATGTTGATTTATAAATTACATACATAAAGTCACAATACACACAGCATTTAAAAAAACAAAATAGGAGGTAAAAATGAAAACGAGCAGGATTCAATGTAAAATGTGAGTGTTGAAGTTAGCTACAAATAGACCGAGTTCATATAATAGATCGAGTGTTAGGCTCACCCTATCAACGGTAATCTTGAGACATTCGACGTAGATCTCTCTCGACAAGAACGGTGAAGGCGTAGTCGACAATGGATCGGGATCCACGTCTCCATTTTCATTGCCTATTGATATTATGCTCTCTCTGTCTTCACTGATGCCTGAACCTAATGACAAAAAAGTTACATCAACAATTTGGAAAAATAAAAATTAAATTGTCTATGCACTACTAAAAATCTAAAGCCAGTATGCCGGTAGCTTCCAATTTATAGGCTTTTTTTAAACGAACTATTTCTGCTCTAGATGCTGTTATGATTTTGACTGAACTATAACACAAGAAGTCCATTTGAACTGCTAACAGCTATCACATATTCTTAAGTTATCGCTGTAGCATTTTTTTCTATTACTGTATAAATGTAATAGAAAAAGCATGGTAAAAAAAAAATACAGTTATAAAGACTGCCGATAGAAGTGAAAACGTAACTTAAAAGTTATTTGTAAAATTTATGAGTAAAATTAGAAATTTCTTAATTTTAAATTAAAATAATCAACATCAAACATTAGCATGTCGGTGACGCGAACCCATAACATTTTCCCCTACTAAAAAGCGCTCAACGCGTCTAAAGAAGTTTTCACTTCAAAAAAGGGTATTTCGTAATCATGTACTTAGAGTTAAGGAAACAGCACCTGAAGGTTAGGTACCTTCGTCATCGGAGGGCGGCTGCGGCGCGTCTAGGTCGGGAATGTTGGAGGGCAGGCGCTCGTCGTCCTCTTCTTCAGACGAGATACCGAGCGACAGGAACGGAGGCGCCAGACCACCGCCAGTGCTCGCACCTTTTAACAACATCGCTATTCTGTCGAAGGAATACAATTATGAAATTATGTACTGTATTATTATATTTACAACTAAAAGTAATATTTGTGTGACTACCATTAAACCATTAAGTTAAGTTATTAAGTTTACCATTTAACCAGTAAACCTGAAGACTGACGATAGTGTTAACGACATCTTTGGTGATGGTACAAAAAACTCCATCACTTTTTATGAAGTTATATTACTATTAACGCTCTATAAACTGCCTCGTTGGTCTAGTGATTAGCGTAAGCGACTGCTGATCAAGAGGTCTCGGGTTCAATTCCCGGTTCGGACTACTGTTGGGTTTTTCTTAAAAGAAATTCTTAATAGCAGCCCCGAGAGCACGTTAAGCCGTCGGTCCCGGTTGTCATGAACATCTTTAGCAATCGTAATTGAGAAGTCAGTGCCCTTAAATATACTGACAATTAGTTCAACTTTCGAATTCAGTTCACCTCAGGGTTGCAGAGGTCCGATGCCAGTCGCTCCGTGTAAAAACTGATGTTCAGGTAAAACCGGTTGAACTAGTAGCCGACCCCAAATCTTGGGAATAATAATTGCTAGGAAGCAGATGATTAACGCTATATAAAACAAGCACAGCTTAATGAAACGATAAAAAATACAGTAACAAAAATAGAGTATACTACCATCACTGGTCGACCTTTCCGACTTCGAGTGGACTCACTTGTGCCGAAGCATGGCCTACTCACAGTTAAAACTAATAAACATAGAGCCTTCTGTGACTTTATTTGACATCATCTCGGTTGTCGAGACAACCACGTTCTACGTTGTGATTAGCGTAGAGTTCAATGCGGGTCAGTTGCACTATAATAAATTAGACTAAAATAACGCTAGGCTCTCGGATATATTTAATCTTGAATGTATATGTTCCACAAAAGTGAAGGTTAATGGTACCTGGTATCTAAGTCAACATTCTTAGGTTCTTCAGCTGGCGGCGGCGGCTTTGGTTCAGGTTCTTTACTTTCTATTGTTTCTTCTGGTGGATGGGGTTCCACTACCTCCGCAACTTTATTTTCAACTGACACTTCCTGGTGATAAAAACAACATAATTATAAATATAGTAATAATAGTAGTATAAATAAAGTAGAGTATAAATTCTACTGTTTTAACATGCATAGCATGCTATCCAAATATAAAACTACGCGATTTTTATTAGCTTGTAACACAATTATAAAATAGTTTCAAAAAAATCCAAAACCAAACGAAACTACGAAAAATTACCTTCATTGAAATGTATTTCCCTGTATTAATTTAGTACCTACTTTTGGTTTCTCATTGGTAAACAATTTAATGAAAAGAGAAGAAATTTATCTTCTATCTATACATAGTATAATATAAAATAAAGTCGCTTCTGCTGTCTGTTTCTTCTTAAAACAAAGTTGTGTGTGTACAAAAAGTATATATTTGTTAGGATACAGAACTTGAATTTGGTGGATTAATGCTCATGCATCTATACACGTAAATCTTTTATCACATCATTGCACAAAAAGACACAACGATGCCATGTTGTGTTTTTTAAGCGAATTATTACTTAACCTCTCTGTCGTTTATTTTAAAGGCACAAATAAACAAGTAGATATACTAAATAGGTAAACAGTCACAGGAAAAGCAAATCGACAGAAAATTTTCATATTAGTATGTGTTAAGATATAAGTGAAAATTTATGTTACTTATACATGCAAACAAAAAAAAACCTCGCTACTATAAAAATCACACCAACATGCATTGCAGAATAAAAATAGTAATAGATTGTGCACTGACTGTTATTTGAACATTTATATAAGAAAATGAACTATTCTTTTCTAAGGCTTATTATTATTTTCAAGAGACAACTCCTGATTTAGGAATATACATCCTGTGTAGCGGAAGACTTTGCAAACATACATATTACTTTTTATGGGCTCAGAACTTCCGTTTAGCATTTAATAGTTCTTACATCAATAGACTTGAATAGTCCATTGCTGTATATAACATTATCCTCCTTGCTATACAGTGACCTATGTTTAACAGTGGATTGTTAAAGGCTGTTGGTGATGCTGGACATATTTGACTACACGGTTGGCCCAGTGGTTTAAACGGTCGCCACGCCGCTTCCTACTGGGCCAAGTGTCGTGGGTTCAAATCCCACACGGGACAACACTTTTTGATCCACAAATTTTTCTCCTGAATCTGGATGTTCTTTCTGTCCGGTATATGTATTACAAATAATTAAAAATTGCCTAATTAAATGCTAAATGGAAGTTCTGAGCCCATAAAAAGTTTAGGTATCTTTTGATTTATACGTTAATTGTGATGATCTCTGGTAAACCCAGCCACAAGTAATTAAATTGTTTATATACGGTTAAGTTTACTGTAAACGGATAAATGAAAGCTTTGTGACAAGTATTGACATATTTTTTTAAGTTAGGGTCAGCGCTGACGGACGGAGTGGCGGCAAAGAGAGAACAATTTAAATTCAACCTTCAGTTTTACAGAATACAACAATTTGATGCAACGAAATAAAATGACGGCGAACAAATATAGGTGTATTCTAAAGAAATTTAAGTTTTAATATCGGCGTCAGCTGACCCCTATTGTGCTTTATCTATACAAATAAATAAAATTGGAGTGTCTGTTTGTAATATTAAAATAACAGCTTTTTAATCAATGCATGTGTATGTATACACGATACATGTACCAAAATAACATTTTTAACAATTTTTGTCTGTCTGTCTGTCTGTCGGTCTGTCTGTCTGTCTGTCTGTCTGTCTGTTTGTTCCGGGTAATCTCTGGAACGGCTGGACGGATTTTGACGGGACTTTCACTGGCAGGTAGCTGATGATCCGGGGAGTAACTTAGGCTACTTTTTTTTAACTAACTTTGTCCCGCGGCGTTACTCGCGGTACAACAATGACCGCGGGTAACACCGCGGGGTTCAGCTAGTATACTATATATTGACAAAAAAGAGTGCACCTATGTGTATAATTTGTCTACACATTCAACTATATAATTAAATTAACCACATCCATGTACAAACATACAATGCTTCTAAGAAACTGCATCAGCATTACTTTGTAAATTATTTAAAATATCTACTATAATGCCCACTCTTATAATCTGACATCTACAACCAACGTTTCGTTATGTCAACACGTATAACGATTTATTGTATATGTTACCAGCCAACTCTCAACCAACAACTTATTAGGAAAATAAGAACAGGCACGACCTTCCGAAGTCAAGTCTAATATGGTTAAAAAAGGGATATACTATTTCTATCTAGTTAATCACCCAAAAAAGTTATCTATATGATATGAGGATATGAAAAAACACACTTCTAAACGAAGACTTAAGTAAATTGCATTTCTATCAGATTTTCAGTTTTGTTTTTAAAAGACTTTAAAATTTCACATGGGCAAAGACATACCTTGTAATTTATTTCGAACTTTTTGTTAGCTTTGCATTTGATTTGTCTTTTTTGCATTCAATTAATGAACTAAACTGTAACTCGTAACTCTCGAATAAACTAATACTCTTTTGAAGGGGGATTGGGAACACCTCTATTTCCAATAATGAGTTATTTCTAATTACACAATACCATACCTTATGTAATAATAAGATAGTGAGCAAATTGCTCTATCTAACACGTTTAAACGATCAATTCTTGTAGCTCCAAAGGTTTCGGGGGCGATAAAGCGATCTAGCTAGTATTCATCTTTAGTTTTTTTTTTTTATAAAATCCCGAGCCAAGCTAGCAGCAATTCTATATTAGTTTGGCTGGTAACATATACACTACACATGTCAAACAACAGCAAAGGCATTGTACATGACGGTAGTAGTCGAACCTTCTCCTTAACCCTCTTGTCCTTGTGTTCCGGCGAGTGATGTTCCTTGTGCCTGGGGGTGGCCGGTGGCGCCCAAGACGGCGTCGCGGCCGAACGACGCTCCAGCTTTACATTAGTTATCATATGTCTTATTTCCAAAATATATATAAAACAATCGCCAAATAAATACAATTTTGAACTAAAGTGTGTTATTTACTTAGTTAATGTACTTAGACTTTATCATATATTCAAAAGTTGTTTAAAAAACTGGTTGCGTAATTGAGTACCAAAATTGACATAATTTAATACGGCCTTCGGTTAAAAAAATACAATTATAATTAAAACCTGTACTGAAGAAGTTTGAATGCTTGCTTTACAAAAGTTTGTTTATGAAAAAAGTGTTAGCACCATAGATATACCAACAAGAATGGAAGTCTAATACAAGATGATGAGAGTTTCAACGCAAATGGTATTTTTACAATGTAATGTAATTATAGAAAAGCAGTATAAAATGACAAAAATTAAAGTGATTAAGAGAAAAACCATTATTTAAAAGCTTCGAGCTGTTAGTATTAAAATATTCACACTGTTATTGATAAGAGACAATGTGATCCGGGGTCATAAACCTGGACAAGTTTAACAAAACACAAGTACTGCATTTTAAACTATAGTATACCTTGTTAATTTGTCTATAGTTCATTAAAGAATATAAGTATTAATTACTATAGCAACTGTGATCAATATTATGGTAAAATTACCTCTATATATTGAAATCTATCCAATTTCAAGTTACTAAGAATTATTATGAATTTAAGAATAAAATATTAGGGCTAGAATGTTATGACATTAATTTTGGTATTATTACCAGAAAAATCCTACAAGGAAAAATAAAATTTGGGTCACCAAAGGGCCCAGTGTGAGTTTATTTCACATCAACCGTTTCGTGACTGCATTCGGTGCAGCGATTGGTTTACACTGAAATCTTCACCAATCGTTACGCCAAACACGCGAAGGTCAAGAGTGAGTCGAAGTAAAATAAGCTCACACTAGGGGCCTCGGAACTCTTGCCGGAACCCTTTGTCAAATATTATACTAGTTATTATTCGGCATGATTTGATTATTTTGTGTAGTTTATAAATACGGTGCTCCACTTACATGTGAGTGATGATGTGTCGAGTGATGCGGATGTCGCCAGTCACCCCACCACATACCACTGCCGCTTGCGCTCGAACTAGCGCCCGCACTGTAGTTGTAACTGTAACTGCAACAGAATAGAGGGACGATGTTACACTGACGTTTTATTATGTATATTCACATATCATATATGTATTTGTAAAGTAAAAAAAAATCCCAAAGAAACTTTTTTTTTTATAAATGTTATTATTAGTTTCTGAATAATTAAAAGTAGTGAAGATGATAAAGTGTAAATCAATTAAACCTTAATTTAGCATAATATGACATAATTAACGCTAGTTAGGATTTTTATCCATGAAACATTTTTTTGGTCAACTGAAATTCAGGTAAAACCGGTTGAACTAGTAGCCGACCCCAAATCTTGGGAATAATAAAGACTAGGAAGATGATGACGATGAAACTTTGTTTTGGTAAACTAAAACCTACTAAAATCAAATGATTCTGTATTTATAATTACATATATGAAACCTTTACAAAGTATAAAATGAAGTCGCTTCCCATTCCTGTACGCTTAGACCTTCCAAACTGGGCAACAGATTTTAAATCAGTTTTCAGCAATAGAAAGAATGATTCAAGGGAAAGGTTTAAATATCTATATTATAGTACAGAATAGTAGAAAGTCGTTGTGACAAATTACACCCATGCGAAGCCCAGGCGGATCGCTGTTAAGTTTAAACAATAAAAAAAATTAACAAAAAAAACGACTTTCTAATAAAGGCAGGGCAGCGCCAGCTTTCAAATGAAAAGAATCATCAAAATCGGTTCATCTAGTCGAAAGTTCTGAGGTAACAAACATAAAAAATAACAATCGTATTGAGAACCTCCTTCTTTTTTGAAGTCGGTTGAAAATAGGTCAAGTGCGAGTCGGACAAGCGCACGATGGGTTCGTAACTTACTTTTGCTGATAATAAGCGTCGTAGGGCATAGCTGCGGGAGGCGCGTGCGGTGCGTGGGGCGTGTGCGGCGTGTGCGGGGCGTGCGTGGCCAGCGGCGTGTGGGGCGGCTGCGGCTGCGCCTGCGCGTGCGGCTGCGCATGCGGCGTGTACGCCACCTCCGGATGGTGCGACGTGGCGAAGCTGCTCTCGCTAGCTTCCGAAGTTGTCCGGGAATAGCGATCGCGATGCCTATTCAGAGTAAATCAAAACATTATTATTTGATATTAATATTTCCGCTTCATAATTTTCATCCCATGGGTGTCTAAACGAAACTACCGTATTTATGTCATAATAATATTTCCGCTTCATAATTTTCATCCCATGGGTGTCTAACGTAACATAAGGAAAACAAGATCCCTATACCAATCCATCTAGTCAGGCCATTAGTTATGTACCAGCATATATTTATATGATGGTACATGACCAAAAATCCGGCCAGAATATTGCTAAATTATAATGGTTTTAAAAGAACTATTGACACAAACTATAATATTTGGTAGATATGTGTCATAATTAGAGATGCGCCGAATAGTCGTTTCACCGAATAACCGAATACCGAATAGTATTCGGTTTAACCTTTACCGAACCGGATATTCGGCCGAATTATTCGGTTAACCATATCATTGTTTTGCCGCGTAAACAGGTTTTAACATGTAAGCTACGTGTCGCAGCTGGCTAGATGACGAGCGAGCCGTACCTCATCGTCCGCCAAATTGGGAATTTTTGACGAAATGGGAGATGATACAAAAGTTAAGTGCACTTTGTGCAGTTGGGTTATTTCTCGCGGGAACAGAGCGCAGTGCTTCGAAGCACAGTGGTGGTCTGACCAATCATTTGAGGCTAAAGCATAAAGAACAACTGCCAGAAAACACCTCTACTTCTGTAAGTGCTTCTTAATATAGCTCAGACACGTTGCCTGCAACTTCGAGTATAAGATCCAATATAGACTGGTCCATTCAAAAGGTACACAACAAATTCTAGAAACTTATATTACCAATTGGAACATAACAAAGCCTCAAACAATGGAAATTCATACAGCCATCGCTGGAATGATCGCAACTGACACGTAGCCTATTTAATACTCCAAAACGAAGGCTTTAATAGATTATTGCATTCATTGAAGCCTAAATCTAAGTGCTGATTATGACAATTTATGAGAGTAAAAAATTGAGAGCCATGTTTATAAGTTGTTTTCGAGAGTGGCCACGAATCGTCTCGCACGCAGGTTTGATGACTTCAAGCCTCCTGGAGGCCGACGTTCAGCAGTGGACTTCTTATGGCTGATATACTGATGATGATGTAAAAAATTATCAATGACGAAATCTCAAAAGTCACGGCTGGATTACATCTGATGTGTGGACTTCACTGTATACTGGTTTAGTGAGGACAGAGTTCTACAAATAAAACATTTTACTGCGTCTCACTCAGGTGATTACATACATAGCGCAAACGCTATTTCACACCGGTTTTCAGTCAGGCCGTGGTATATAGCCGGCCTATTCTTCCATTCAATAAATGTTGATTTTGAGTTTTATTTTATTTTATTAGAGAGAGATTTTGCTTTATTTTATTGGCATTGTACAACACATTCTTCATAGAATTTCTTTGACTTATAATCTAACATAAGTCTTACATAAGACGTTTTGTCTTTCATTTCTATGCGGTGTCTTGTAGCCAAGGAAATAGAAATACCTTCTCGAACCGAATATATTCGGCACTCAAACCGAATAATTCGGCCGAATACAAATAGGTAAAAAGACGCCGAATACGCCGAATACCGAATACCAAACGAATATTCGGCGCATCTCTAGTCATAATCCACTCACACAACACGGGCGTAACAGTATAAGGCATCAATTTATGGCCAGTCTACTCATAACATGCTAAAAAACACTAGCAGCTCTTTAAACACTCAATTTTACTAGAAAAGGTATTTATTTTATTATGTAAAAAATATACATACTTCCTTCGACATTTCCTCCTGCATCGTTTGCTTGTAAAAATTCAAATGACATTCAAATTACTCATAAATAAAATAACAGGGAATAAGCATTTAATTGCATTAGGTTAAATAAAATATCAAAAACAGGTTAGTTATACTTAAAATGTTTGTAGGCATAGACAATACTAAATATTTCTTTCTCCCCTCAAACAAAATCAAGTACCACTAGGCTATCGGATAGGGAACAATACTACACTTTTATCTGATTTCCTACAAATTCTGTTTTTGTTGTAAACACACAAAGTACAACTATATATATATATACCTTTCTCTGTCTCCTCTATCACGATCTCTATCCCTATCTTTGTCCCTTTCTCTTTCACTCCTGTGTCGGTGCCGGTGACGGTACTCTCGCTCGTCGTCTGACCACCTAGCGTTGCTGTCAGTTTGATCCACGACGTCCTTGTAGCGTGAATACGGTTCCTGTAAAAGGGTTTAAACTGCTGTAAGTTTCCAATAATTATTTCTGAAAACAATACATTGCAATTCGATTTGTCTTGCGGTTTTAGAGCCATAGATTTACGTGCAATCAATGCATTAAGAACAATTTTATGAATTGTTTTTATTATTAAAGATATATGGTTTTTGAGATTGAATTTATAATGCCTTAGTGATGGAAATTTATGCTCGGTAACAGGACAGAAGTTGTTGCATCATTTAAGGGATTGCAACATAACAAGAAAGTCCCAGAGAAAAGACACACAAACTATTTCTAATGTTAATTTGAGAGCTTAACATATAATTTGTTAAAGAGTTTGATTGATGTTTAAAAACATGTGTCCATATTGAGCTGCATGCATGGTTGAAATGATGAAAAATATTGAAATTAGATATTACAATAGGTTATATATGCATGACAAGAAAATTCTTAACGAAGAATTAATTTTTAATAGGATATTTAATAAGAATATTGGAAAGGCAATAAAATTTATAAAAGGATTATAAAATTGTAGTTTAAAAATCCATGAATATTTTTATCCGACTAGGGTGAAGTCAGAAAGAAGGGTAATGTTTTTGGCAGTCTATGTATGTTTGTATGTTCCACTGTAGCGTCTGAAACACTGAAAGGACTTTATTTATTCATTTATACGATCTTTATTGTATACATACAAAATTATAAAGAGAAAACAAAGGAAAAGAAAAATGGCAGAGGTGTCAATAAAGTCAAGGTATTTTTTTAACTTTTTGTACCATCATACTTTAAATACAAGTATGTTGGTTAAGGCAAAAACTACATTGTGCAAGGACCAGTGGTAAAATACAAAGCATCTAGGCAATTAGAAATGTGCATATAAAAGTTATGATATGATACTTAGGATAATACCTGGATGACCGAGCTATGTTCTTTATTTTCTTTTGGTAAATTTTCTAGAAATGAATCCTAGCTAGATTGATTTATCGACCCCGAAACCCCCTTAATACAAAATTTCATGAAAGCATTGGAGCCTCCTCGACTTCTCGATCTACGATCGAGACGAGATCGAGAATTGTAATCTTACAACGATTGCTTGTTCAAAAGTATTAGATACACTTTACGAATTAAGAATGTCGAGTGTCATTACCCTTATTAATCCTGTGTGTAAAAAGCTAAGGGAGGTATGCAGGACAATTTATATAGCACTGCAAAGTGAAGGGAAACCTGAAACAAACTGTATAGAATCTCGTGTGGCCGAATGATATAGTTTGCCAAAACCTCTTTTCTAAGGAGATGCCTATGTTCATCAGTGGATCGTTATTTATGATAGTTTTGTCTCATGAAAATATGAATATAATCCTAAAACTGAATTATTTTATCAACCAGTAGCCTTATTCTGGTAAATAGTATATTAATAATAAATTTTTAGTTTAAAATAAAATGATTTACCTTATCAGAGGTCAGTTTAGTTTCTTCTAATCTTTTACTGAGTGTGGGGTCTATTTTCTGGAGCCGAACATCTTCCACGACTACGGGAGGTTTACTAAGCATTGAAACAGGCTGTGGCTTCTTTTCACATGTTTTTATTTCAAACATCTCTTGACAGTTCTTGCCAAAAGCATCATGGAAGACTTCAAGAACCTTTTAAAATAAAAGCACAGTTCTTATTCAAATGATATATATTAAAGTAAAGTAGCTGTTGCCCGCGGCTACGCCCGCGTGTATGTCCGTTATCGCGGCAAATAGTAGCTAATGTGTTATTCTGATGTCTAAGTTATATTAGTGTAAATTTCATCCAAATCCGTTCAGTAGTTTTTGCGTGAAGAAGTAATAATACACACTCACTTTCGCCTTTTATATATTAGTGTGAAGTGTGATGTGATGTATGTAATTATTCATCAATTCAAGAATGAATCCTGTGGTCCTTTGTTGACAATGGTGGCCTATCAAGCGGTTAAACAGATAGCAGAATGCAGGAGTGGTAATTGCTCCACTGACATGGGTGTAACTCTTAAATTCAGAGTGAGAGATAGGATTCCAGTAAGAACATAGTAAAGAAATTTATGCAATCAGTAGTTATTTTGACATTAAAGACATTTTACTAAAGTTGCACTAGCTCTAATCAATATGTTAGTCATTTTAAAGGTATAAAAAACTCATTCATTGTATCATTACATAGAGAACTAGCTGATGCTGGCTCAACCTCATCTGCATCCCTTATTGTCCATAGCATTATGTTATAAAGAGTGAATAAATCTGGTCACCATAAATCAACGTCAAAACATAGACATTTGCTGTTGCAGACTTTTTTAAATCTTTTAAAGGGGAACAATTCCTTCCTACATTTTTTTTGTGAAACTCAAAAATATATATGAAGTGCATGCAATAGAAGCTTTTAAAAGGAATAATTTTCCTCTGTTTTTGGATCATACTTCATTAATAATTTGCTCCTTTTAATTGTAGAGTGATGATATAGCGCCTATAGCATTCCTCGATAACCAGACTATCAAACAGTGAAAGATTTCTTCAAATCGGACAAGGACTTCTGAGACTAGCCCGTTCAACCAAACAAACAAACTACTTAGCTTTATAATATTAGTATACATTAATAATCATAAAACTTGTAAAATGAAAACACCATTAATCACTAGCGGACCTGATAGAAGAGCATAGATCAGACTGGTCATCAGTGAAAGCCCTGACTTGGAAATAGCTCTATTAGTAAAAATATTTTTTTAGGTAGTTGTTGGATTCATTGTGAACAAAAAATTAAGACACAGCTCTAGACATAATAACGCAAAGCTTAGAAAACTATTACATACCTGGCCCATAACGGACTTTCCATTATATTTTTCTATGCAAAACTTTGAATGTTTAACATCTTGAAACACTACCCTTGCAAATCCCAAGTGCCTATTTGTAATCGGATGGTAGAATATTGTCAATTCCTCGCATGGACCAATTTTAGTCATCATGTCAGACAAAAATGCCTTATCTATGTTATCATTTAAATTTCTTATAGTGATTTCCAGTTGTGGAGGTATTCCTACATAGTTTCTATCTATTTTAAATCTGAAATAAGAATTTTATGTTAGCCTTTTAAAATACGCGCCTAGAAATATAATGTCAAATGGACACATTAAGTTGGCATTACTGTCATTTTGTACTACAATAAAAACAAAGATTATAACCACAATTGCAATTTTACATTAACTTTCTTTACAGTTATATTATCATTGATCGCAATACAACATCTGGAAACTTCTTAATTACACATTTATTTCTAATTTGTACACTTAATTTATCTTTTTAACCGTCTTACCTTAAGTAGTAACTAATAAGCTTACTAACAAAAAGAAAAATAATTATAGTTATTATACGATCAATTTGTGATATAAGATAATACTAGTTAATTTTATAACGGTATATCACAGTTTTCAAGCTACCTATTTACGAATATTATAAAATTTGACTACTGATGAATGTAACACTTGTTTTTACAACAATGTTTATTTTGATACCTAGGTACAGGCAGATCAGCTGGTTCTAGTTTGTTCCATATCCTCGCGATTTGAGACCGAGGATCTCTGCATTGTACGGGAGGATATGATGTATCACCAGGGACACAACCATCGTATCTGTAGAGTTTTGTTGCTCCCTTCACCAGGAATGGGTCCATAAGCAATTTGTAGTTTTTAGGCGCTTTATGAAGCACCGCATTATGCCCTGGTGTTTTATGCTCCATTCCTCCATTCATTCTGTAAGACAAAACAGTAATAATGTTTTATAAAACATAACCTCAATTTTACAATAGTTCAATATATCTTCATAATGCTTATGACAAGTATGTGTTTAGGTTTTTAGGACCTAAAAAGAATAGATTAGCATTTTAAGGGTAAAATAACAATTATAACAAACCTGAAATGTTTAGGAAACAATATGTTAGGAAAATGTAAAACTCTCCGTTTCTCGACAAATACTAGCTGTATGATGCAATAACATTTTAAGCTTTATATAAATTCCAATTTGATTATTGCAATAAACATAAGAGCAATCAGATTTTCACTAACTTAACACCACAAAAATGAATTAAAATTTAATTTTCTACAGCAAGCTCTCTCCATGGTGACGACCAGACAGGAGCTGAAGAAGTGGAACCGATATACTTACTTTCTATATAAGAATTTACTGGTAATAAACCCTCCATTAATTATATATACAATAGCAATTCGTTTTTCATAATTTTTTTAATTATTTTATAGCAAAGAATAAAATGAAATATTCAGTTGACTACTTGCACAATGTTTATAATAAAGTATTGTATTTATTTAGAACGACGCGGATACAATATTTATTCATAAACATTGTACTTCATGGAACGTATTTTATTCCGTTAGGTTGCCTACTTGGGTAATGTCATTGTCATTTTTTACCTTTTTTATTGCCACTTTCGTGAATAGCTGCCTTAATATTTTTACTGTTCGTCTGTAAAGTTATTTATGTTTATGTTACATACACAATGCAATATATACAATAAAAAGTGTTAAGATAAATGTATTAATTTTTATTAAGAAATGAGGACGTTCTTTCTAATGAAAATGATTGATTTCATAGATTTGACTTTGTGGCCAGCCTGGTAACACTGAACCAATTTGCTATCTTTGATTTGATATTGGTCGTTGCATCATCGATCTAGGTAACTTTACACCGAAAAATATCATTTTTGCTGATAAAAAAGTGATTTTTAATTGAATTATTTACTTAATCATCACAATAGTATAGTGTTAAATAGTGGTTTTCCTTTCAGGCGTGCAAAATGTCCGACAACAAAATCATTCCCGTAGTAAGGGCTGAAGAAGAGGAGGCTCCAGAAGAGGAAGACCTTGTAGACCCTCAGAGGGAACTAAGGGTATGTTCGTGTTGTAACTGTTATGTATATGTATGTCTAGTAATGTGTATAACCCAATTAATTTTTGTGGTCTCATCTAACCCTGATCCTAACCTCCTTTCAGACCTTACAATTCCCAGATCCCACGATTACGAAATGTGTAAGGCTTTAAATAACGAAACAGAAGTGAACTTTGGTTAGTCTTGCGTTTCTTTATTAATAACTATCTACTATCGGATGTTATGTTCTGAAGAAAAAAAAATTTAAAAATCCTAATTGAAGTTAAAAAAGTTGTTAAAGATGTGTTCTCGAATTGTGAAAAGTTTATTTCAATTTATGTCTTATGTTAAATTGTTGATACACCAACATGGTGTACCTATTGCCTAATATTTCTTCTATCAATTCATTATTATAATAGTTTCTGTTTAAGATTCAAAATAAAATTTTCGAAAGCATGATATTTATCAAGTGTCACACTAGTTTTCTACCATGAATTTTGAATATTTTTACCAATCAATAATTAGCTTTTAACATAGTATGATTTGAACTGAATTTAAGCTGAACTTTCTCATGGATGGTAAAAAGGTGAATGATCCAATTTCTCCTCTCTTTTTACTGGACTAGACTGACTTATATGTCTGCTTGTGAACAAGAGTGTGTTGTGTGAGGTATCCAGTAAATCCATTAATAGTGAGATAAGATCCACACCAAAAGCTATTTTAGCTCTGTGTGTATTATAATATGGCGGTTGTTACAAATAATTACTTTTAATAAGATACTACCTGTGTCGGCTACTTCGTACATGTGACATTTGGATTTTCAAGTTATTTTTAAATTTTCATCATTTAAGCCTTCTCTGGACTACGACAAATATTGCAAAACCAAAATCAGCTAAATTGGCCCAGCCATTCTCGAGTTATAGTGAGACAAACTAACAGCAATTGATTTTTATATAAAAGAGATAGTTTAAAAAACACTACCAGCCCGCCTGGCCAAGTTGCAAGCTTTCTTCTTTCTGCAATTGTTAGTGCCTAAATTCTCTTGTCTTTGGCTAATAATTTGTCTTTTCATTTATTTATTTAATATTATATATACACATTCTACAGGCTCAAGATTAAGATCATGTCTAAGATTAGCCAACGACACACAGAATTTAGGCGTTAACAATTGCAGAATGAAGAATGCTTCCAACTTGGCTAGGGTGGCTGATTAGATTGATTTCTCAAATCTACAATAGTAGCTTTCATAAAGGCGCACACTTCTAGTTTTATGCTCATTATTCTATTTAATTGGTCTAACAACATAAATATCTGAACAATGAATATGATAGACTATCGCCGCTGTAAGGGTACAACTACCTCAGAGTGAAAAAGTCTTAAATAAACATCATAGCCTAAGTTACTCCTTACATTATTGGCTAACTGCCATTGACAGTCCCGTCAAAATCGGTCAAGCCATTCCAGAAATTAGTGGAAACAAATAGACAGACTACTAGAGACTAAAAAATAAGTTGTTTTTATGCAAATTCTGCATTTACTGGAGCATTTAGTGAAAAGTTGTTCATACCACTGAATAAACCCATAAAATTAATGAAAATTGAAGTGTTTGTTTGTAATTTCAAATTAAGAAATTACAAACAAACACTTCAATTTTCATTAATTTTATAGAGAACTAGCTGAACCCCGCGGTGTTACCCGCGGCTATTGTTGTACCGCGAGTAACGCCGCGGGACAAAGTTAGTCTAAAAGAAGTAGCCTAAGTTACTCCCCAGATCATCAGCTACCTGCCAGTGAAAGTCCCGTCAAAATCCGTCCAGCCGTTCCAGAGATTACCCGGAACAAACAGACAGACAGACAGACAGACAAAAATTTTTTTAACTACATTTTTGGCATATGTAACGTGTATACATACATATGCATTTAGTAAAATGCGGTTATTTTAATATTACAAACAGACACTCCAATTTTATTTATTTGTATAGACTAGCTGAACCCTGCGGTGTTACCCCCTTGTTGTACCGCGAGTAACGCCGCGGGACAAAGTTAGTCTAAAAAAAAGTAGCCTAAGTTACTCCCCGGATCATCAGCTACCTGCCAGTGAAAGTCCCGTCAAAATCCGTCCAGCCGTTCCAGAGATTACCCGGAACAAACAGACAGACAAAAATTGTTTTAACTACATTTTCGGTATCACCCGGCGGAGTGACGGCCCGAGGGGGTTTCCACACGTTAAAAAAAAAAAAAAAAGAAGAGTATATCTATACAAATAAATAAAATTGAAGTGTCTGTTTGTAATATTAAAATAACCGCTTTTTACTAAATGAATATGTATGTATACACGGTACATATATCAAAAACGTATTTTTTTTAAATTGTCTGTCTGTCTGTTTACTCCGGGTAATCTCTGGAACGGCTGGACGGATTTTGACGGAACTTTCACTGGCAGGTAGCTGATGATCCTGGGAGTAACTTAGGCTTCTTTTTTTAGACTAACTTTCTCCCCCGGCGTTACTCGCGGTACAACAATAACCGCGGGTAACACCGCGGGGTTCAGCTAGTAGATAATATAACCATGACCTTATTTTAGTTACGTAACACATATTTTCCCTTATCTGTAGCTTTGTGGTATTGAACTGATTAGAGCAAAGAGATGAGATTATTTTGGCATATGGCAGCTCCTTGACCCTAACAAAAATGAAATGGAGCTTACTTTATTTGTGCAGAAAGGCTGGCCTCTTTTCAATCTTTAAAAAACCAGAAAAATCTTAAAGTCCGGGACTAACAACTTAGGTCTATTTTTAACATTTATCTAGGTTATTAGCTAATTGTTTATGAGTAGCTTCATTTTGTTCGATTGTGATAGCTTTGGAGTCCCTCCAAGTACTTCCAATATGTATCAATAATGAGGTCATCAAAAATTATTACTAACTAGCAGATTTTTTTTACTATTTTTTTTAACAAGCTTCTTAAAAAATTTTACAGGTAAACATTTTTTATTCATTCTGCTGTTTATAATTTTTTCTGTTTTCAGACTTAAGTATTAGGAACTAGCCGACCCACGCAACCTCGTTTGCGTCTCCTATTGCCCGTAGCGTGATACTTTTGATCCGATTTATAACATTCTTCATTGTTGCTCCGCTCCTTTTGGTCTTAGCGTAATGATATATAGCCTATAACCTTCCTCGATAAATGTACTATCGAACACTGAAAGATTTTTTCAAATCAGACCAGCGGTTCCCGAGATTAAACACAAACAAACAAACTTCAGCTTTATAATATTAGTATAGATTTACGACTATATGCACAGCATGATATTATGACAAATATAGTAACAAAAAATAAATCATTACAGGATGCCTGTCATCAAAAGCCAGATGCCCAGAACCTGTGGGGAAAGTACCAGGAGTGTAATGACCGTGTCAACTCTCGTTCCCAGACTGCAGAGACCTGTGAACAAGAACTTGTAGACTACCTGCATGTCCTTGACAATTGCGTTGGCAAGGACCTTTTCAAACGGCTAAAGTAATTTAAGCAACAGATTTCTACCCTGAACTGCCATCTTTCTTTGCAAAGATTCTTATGTTACATAATACTGTTTCCAATCTGTTGGTACCAAGGGTAGGGAGTAGATCTTAGTGAAATTTATTTATGTACCAAGTGTGATGATCGACAGAGTTGAAGTTATTGTTTATTTGTAAATAAATAATCAGTTATGAAAGGTTTTAATTTTTTTTCTTATCACTCACTTTTCTATAGCGAAAATAAAAAGCAGTATAAACATCACATTTTATTAAAGCAAGTATAAAATTTAAAGAGAATTTATAATATAAACAAATTTCAAAATTTAATATTAACTCAGGAATGACAAGTAACATGGCACATATAAAAATAAAACCGATTGAATAACAGATACAGAATGTATGTTCATAAACTTTTGCACATTACCGGAATGTCAATACAAATACAAATGCCTAATATTATCAGTATAATGATATATAGTTTTACAAAATGTAAACATTGTAATAGTGAGTTGTCTTAACCTATGCTTTTAAAAGAATACATTTCAGTGTCTATAAAAGTTCTACAACTAAGTTATTGAAAATTGACTTCAAAGCTGGAGTATGTAGTTGATACAGAAGATATTTTAGAAGACAAAATCAAATAAGATCGCAGATTTTTTCATACCCAACATCTATATAAACAGGTTTTATGTATATCTAACCATCATGAAAATCATAAAATTTTAATACATAATATGTAACAATATTAATCATTCTTAACATTTTAAAGCTGAATTACACAAAAAAAAACGTAAGCCCGCATTTGACTTTGGCAAAACTTTCTAGAAAAAGTAAATGTGACCATGAAAAGAGTAGAGGCACTATTTTTAAGCAAATATTTTAATAATATCTAATGGACGCGCTTTAGATTTGTAAAGATTTACACTCTAGGCAGTACATATTTCGCATCTAATCGTTAACATGACTTGAGAAACTAAACCAAATTAGTTTCTAGCATATCAACAATTCAGTACAACATAAATGCGTACCTACTATTTTACAAATATTTTAAGGCTGTGTAACATTCAAGTTAAATAATGCTTACCTGAGCAATTTCCAGGGCCTTAATATATTCCATGCATGATTTACAAAAAATCTAAATATGTATATGAATGTTAGTAATCTAGCCTCATTTCCAAACGCTTACTTTTTATAATCACTTGGGGGAGTACATCTTATTTATGCCATACAAAATTCCTATTTACATTTCGCACTTAGTCTAACGACTAATGGAAATTTCAGAAATAAATCACTTAGTGTTGTTTACGTTTAGATTAAACTCAAATGAGTGTTCTACTCAGTACAAAAAGTTATGATAATTGCGTTCTACTAACTCGCACCAACCTGTAAAACATTGAAACAAATTTCACAAACTCGTTGTGGCTTATTGAGGCCGAACTTCAGTATGGGAACATCTTGACTCGAGCATTTATTACACAGCATGCGCCCGCAATGTCGACTGGAACAAAAAATTCCCTTTATAAAGTATAGCCGACTTAGGCAACCTCGTTTGCGTCTCCTATTGCCCGTAGCGTGATAATTTTCCCCCGTTTTTGTAACATTCTTCATTGGTGCTCCGCTCCTGGAGGTCTTAGCGTGATTATATATATCCTATAACCTTCCTCGATAAATGTACTATCTAATACTGAAGAAATTTTTAAAATCGGACCAGTAGTCCCTGAGATTAGCGCGTTCAAACAAACGAAACTCTTCAGCTTTATAATAATACTAGCCGACCCACGCAACCTCGTTTGCGTCTTCTATTGCCCGTAGCGTGATAATTTTCCTCCGTTTTTGAAACATTTTTTATTGGTGCTCCGCTCCTATTGGTCCTAGCGTGATGATATATAGCATATAGCCTTCTTCGATAAATGGGCTATCTAACAGTGAAAGAATTTTTAAAATCGGACCAGCGGTTCCTGAGATTAGCGTGTTCAAACAAACAAACAAACAAACTCTTCAGCTTTATATATTAGTATAGACTAGCCGACCCACGCAACCTCGTTTGGGTCTGCTATTGCCCGTAGCGTGATAATTTTCCCCCGTTTTTGTAACATTCTTCATTGTTGCCAATCGGACCAGCGGTTCCTGAGATTAGCGTGTTCAAACAAACAAACTCTTCAGTATAGATACAATGTAATTTAAAAAATCTAATTAATATTAAAGCCCTCGGTTACAGCACATAAATGTGAATCATGTTCACAACACCATGGCTTCGGCTGACTATTCTATTTTTGTACCTTAAATATCTTTCCCTTTTTTACTTAAACAATGGAATTTTCCTTACCAGTGGTGTTTCCTCATGGTGAGTGTGAATTTAGTGCCGCACTCCTGGCAGAGGTCGCTCTCTGCCCACGGCGCTTCTGCTGGTAGTACGTCTAAGAGCCTATGCAGTAACTGCTTCGTAGCTACCTACAATACAATTCAAATAAGACATTTTATTTCAGAAAACAATATAAAGTGCATTTAACATTTACTTATTTACAACATCATCGCGCATTTATGTACATCGGCGGACTTAATCCCGAGGTCATTCTCTTCTAGTCAATCTTTGGGTGTTGTGTAGATCTAGTAAGGTAGTTCCAGGGACTTGTACCGTACTGTTGAATTATCAGTCTTTGATAACACAAAAACAAACTCTACGACCTCTAACCACTTCACTATGATATTCAAAGGATTACTACTAGTACTATTTATAAAAAGATTACCCGTCATCAGTCTTGATTATGGACCTTAAAGGTATGAAAGATTGTTTTATTACTAGGTCCTTCCCTTGTATCAAATTGGCTGTTTGTCGCACTGGCCACTTTGATCTGTAATATACCCTCTTTGGTTAGGAATTCCAAATTCATAGTTTATCTGCGATGACAGTCAAAACCGCCTTCAGAGAGTTTATTGATTCTCTGGTTTTTTCCCAAAGTTTTTTTTAGTAAAAACTCCTTTGATTAAATAATTTTTATCTTACGATAAAAACACCACTTTATATTCCTCTGATACAAAGCGTCAACTTCATATGTAAGCACCTACTATGTCGTGACAGATCCTATAACCTTATCTATGTATATGAAATGTAAAGCGCGTAAACACACCTTTCGCGATGTCCTTTGTTTTACGTATAGACACGCAACTTTTTAGTGCCTTTAATATATAACTCTGATTCTTAACATAACTCTGTTAACTAAAATAACCTTCAGCCCTTGAAACGTCAGCTGAATTCTATACTTAGCTCAGCCATTAATAAAATAATTACATAAATGTGCACTTTACCTGATAATTAAATATAGATATTCCGTCCTTATTCTCTTGAGCAAGACACGCTCCGGCGCGAACTAGAACGCGACACATTGCTCCTTGGCCGTTCATGTAAGCCAATAGCAATGGTGTATTGCCCTACACAAAAATAAAAATATAGTGTAACTTCCATCTTACTATCAACATACAAGAAAGATGAATTAATTTTTCTGCAGAAACTTACTTGAAGGTCAGTCCTATTAATTGGATAGTCTGGCATGAACTCGAGGAATATTTCACATATTGTCGCCGCGTTATCTTTCTTGCACCAGCACAGTTCATGTAAAGGGTTTCTACCTGATGGAAGAACATAAAAAAAATACTTAAGGTTTCATTAATCAATCAAAGTCAAAAATATTTTATTCAAATAAGCACAAATTTTACAGGCACTTATGAATAGTCAATATTTAAAATCGAGTGATTCTAGTCGCCAGTTCCAAGTGCAGCCTACCCTTCATGGAGAAGAATGGCAAGGCACTCCATTATTGCTGCTTTAAAAAAAAATGCGTTTATAATTTTTTTTTACTATGAGTCTTGAATGAGAACGAAGTCGACCAAAGAAAACAATACAAAATGTTTGCTGCACCGCCATGAGCTAACGCCGTTATTACTCAAAACTATAAATAAAATAAAAATATTGTGAGGTCCACTTTTGGAAATTAAAATCCAAATAGCACTTTCACTCACATGTAACATAAAATAATCAATAAAATGTCACAAATAAATTAAGGCGCATGGATCAGCCCTCGACCTATTCAACCTTTGTTGAGCCGATATACTTAGGTCGCACAGCAACTCATTAGGTCAACATCAAAGGAATGTAATAATAATTATGCTCGACAAGGGGCTCACACAATAACAAGTACGTATTTAGTATATGGGAAATACAAGCATATTATTAGATATTAGATAAGTACCGAAGTACAATCGTGTCACTTGTAATTAAAACAATAAAAAGAATGTCAAAGCCAAAGAAAATTAACAATAAAGTATATAAACAATAGATACCGGAGTATCAATATGACAAATTTTAATACATGATTTAATTCAAAATAAAAATAAATTTAATTTAATTCCAAGACAAAGAAGTTAGTGTTTATATAATAACACCTTAACCCCCTGACTGTTTGTCGTTTAGATAATCGCCGATCGTAAAGTAGGCTTTCCTAATAAGGTGATTTTTTATAGTTAGCTTGAACTTATCTATAGGAAGATCATTCACATCTATAGGAATTTTATTATAAAAACGTATATATCAAGACCTTCGAACGAGTTGTGTACCATACGTAAATGACGATAGGTACCAACGAGTTTAGACTTGTTTTTTGTATTAATGTTGTGTACATTACTGTTTTTCTTATAGTCATTAATGTTATGCCTAACAAACATGATATTTGCAAATATGTACTGTGATGCAACAGTTAAAATACCTATATCGTTAAACAACTCTCGAAGAGAGACTCTAGCACCTAAATTGTATATTGAGTGGATGGCTCGTTTTTGTAGAATAAAAATTGTTTCAAGATCAGCCGCCTTGCCCCAAAGTAGTATACCATAGGACATGACGCTGTGAAAGTAGCTAAAATAAAATAGCCTAACTGTGTGTAATGATACGAGATGTCAAAGAGCAACAGATTGTGTTGTGTATTATGCAAATTGGCGTAAGAATTATCCAGATAGCGAAGCAGGATTAGCTGTTACTTCATACTTCAGCGGTCTTAGTGAAATGGTGCTGTATGTTTTTGTTGTGCTTTAAGTGGAAGTCGTCACAGCCTACTATGCCACCGTTTTGTGCTCAGTGCAGTTTAGATAGAGATAAGTGGCGTGCAATTGGAATAGCTCTTTTCGTCGCACCTTCAGCGACTTTAAGCTTATCTCCCTACAGACAATGTCCACGTCTTGGCATCGTACAACGAGTCCCAGCAGTGGACTGCGATAGGCTAAGTATGGGGAAGTCAGCCAGGCGGCTAGTTAAGTCGGTTGGGTGGGTAGTGAAGCCTGTTGGGCGGCTAGTGAAATCTGTTGGGCGGTTACTTAAGTCGGTTGGGGGGGCTAGTAAAATCTGTTGGGCGGCTAGTTAAGTCGGTTGGAGGGCTTGTTAAGTCGGTTGGGCGGCTAGTGAAGTCTGTTGGGCGGCTAGCGAAATCTGTTGCGCGGCTAATGAAGTCTGTTGGGCGGCTAGTGAAGTCGTTCGGATATCTAGACAGTACCTTTGAGGTTGGTGGCTGCGGCGTCGATATCGGTGTCGGCGAGTAGAGCGCGTGCTGCGGCCGCGTGTCCCTCGCGCGCTGCCACGTGCAGTGCGTTGTCGCCGGCCGCGTCTACCGCGCTGTACTCGGCTCCTCCCGACACCAGCGCCGACACTATCGCCTCGTGGCCTGCGCCTGCTGCCACGTGCAGGGCTGTGCGTCTGTACACAAAATAAATAAGTTTTATTTAAAAAAAAAAAGTATACAGTGATGGATATAGAGCCTAGTCCTATAGTTATTCACCTCTGTCACAATAATAAATCTGAAGACCAATTCTCATGATATGTGTTTGGTTGCAGTTTAGTTTCCGACCTACTTTAAATCTCGGAACTGTCACAGAAGTTATTTTCGTAGTAATGTATTAAACATCCAACGTTGACTTACGGCCGTTTTCAATAACCTATCTTTCCTTAGTTCTCATTACTACAGTTAAACAAATCTTTCTTTTTACTCTTACTTACATTACAATAACCTACCGGTAGATACCATTGCCTATCGAAGTTGTCTATTTAACTTTGGGAAGACGGATAGTCAACTAGAGATAAAAACTCGCATAGTAATCGGACTAACTTGTATTTCAATATAAGTTTCGAGTTACTGTCCGATAGGCGTAGCTAACTATAGTGACGTCATTTGCTTATCCGTCAACATCGGCCAGTTACGCGCCACCCGCCCAGATAGAATTTCGAAAAGAATTAACTTTTAAGTAAGTACAAAATAATGGAAGGTTTTAGCAGTTATGATAACGACATGGAATTATTTGGATACTTTCGATGTGAACATTAAGTAATAATAACCTGTAAAAATGTAATTGTGAAAAAAAATACATAAAAAAATTCTTAGTATTCTGAGGAGGTCGATAGCGCCGCGGTCGTACGTTCTTAGTAACGATCACGAATGTTAAGCTACCAAGTGTGCGATTGGTACTCGGACACATCCGAGTGACCGAACATTTTTCAGAATCGTTTTCCTCCGTGCTTCGGAAGGGACGTTAAGCCGGTAGTCCCGGCTGCTGTCAAATATAGCAGTCGTTCCTAAGAACTGTTGAAGTCAGGCAGGTGGCCGTGAAAATCAAATGCCAAATCCTTTATGCAGTATTGTTAATATCAATATATACTGCACTGCACCAACCCCAAAATAAATTGAGAGCTGATGATTCTTAGTGTTGCACTATAAAGAAAATTTCTGGCGCCCTCAGAGCCTCCCTCTGTTAATTAAATTTTAAAAGTGGTGTCAACATTGTGTGATAAGGAGTGGGTAGGGTAAGTTTTGAATGTTTGGATCTAAACTTACTTATGCGCATCCCTGTCGTTGGGCCGGGCGCCGGCCAACAACAAACTCCTCAGTAAGACCTCATGTCCGGCGGCGGCGGCGAGGTGCAGCGGAGGGGCGAGGGACGCGTCCTGCACGCGAGAGTTCACATCTACTTCTACTGACAACAGGAACATGACGCTTTCTACGTCACACGTTTGGATGGCCACGTGAAGGAAGTTGCGTCCTTTTTTGTCTACCTGAGTATTAGAATAGTTTTTTTATTATGTATTTGTTTTTAGAATAAAAGCTCTTAATATTATGCAATAACCATTGCGTAAGAACGAGTGTCATATCTCTCCAACACAAAAAGAGACTCACGACCAGACGAGGCGACTTAAGTGATCATTTCTGGTGAGCCAAGATCCTCTTTTTTTGGAGGCCTTTTTGTTGGGAACTTGTATTTATGTTAATCGGAGCAAAAAATATTTCTATCGAGATTTAAGATTAGCAGTTACTCCGTATATTTTTGTTTCATTGTATGCGCAAGTCGCATTCTACAGGTAAACAATATGAGTAGCATAAAGTCAGTTTCTACATTCAGAGTCAGAGACTAGAAGCTACTTAAGCATTCTCTTGAACAAATGAGCCCCATTAACGATCTCTCGGATCTTTAAGTCCAATTATTGGCAAGACCATCTGAGTAACACACAAGCAGTAAAAAAAAACTGCTCCTAAAAGTCTATCGTCGATATTATGGCCAAGCGTTTATAATGACAAAAACTTGTTCACCGATTACTTTCCCGAACGATTTAAACGAACCAAAACTGTTTAAATGTGAAAGGGTAAAACAAGATTGATGAACCGAAGCGCAGAACAATAACATACCTGTTCAGCAGCTGATGGATTCTTCTCCAATATAGCTTGAGCCGCTTTATTATTCCGTGCAGTGAGGGCAGCGGCAAATGGCGACACGCCCTTATTGTCTCGCGCGGACAGTTCGATGCCCGGCTGCGACAGTAGTAGTGTAATAATCCCCGCGTGTTGGTTTTCTATCGCAATGTGCAAGGGAGTCTTTCCTTCAGAGTCCTTAGAGTTTATGTTCGCACCGTGTTCTAATAACGTCTGGCAAGAAAGAAAAGCAGGAGTGTTAATATTTACAAAATATTTTTTTTCTTCTATTGTTCTTTTAATTTTTGTGTGTTAATGCAATATATATATATATATATATATATATATTCACTTTTATACATAAACGTAATCATTTTATTACCAATCATAACTCAGTAATAAAGCGATTATGTAGAGTAAAGTAAACCTACAATATATTGGCAACACTGCGCTGTTGTCAGACAGTTGACAATCTTTCATTACTGATATTAAGCCATCTTACTCAGAATTCGGAATAATGGAGAAACTGCTACTACTTATCTAGTCTAGGATTACTGTGCTTAGTTGTAATTTTGATAATCTAGGGCAGAAGGAAAAATAAATAAATGAAATTCTTAAAAACAAATAAGTTGCGCTACCTGTATGACGTCAGTGAGGCCCCAAGTACAGCAAAGATGTAGTGGTGTATGTTTCTCAGCAGCCACTTCCTGGCCTTCGCCGTGAGGTCCTAAGCGTCGCGGTGATTCGACGTCACAACCTGACCGAATCAGGAACATTGCTAGTGATTCTTTGTTCTCATCTATCGCCCTAAACAAAATAAATAACATTATCAATTTAATTTCTCAGAAACTCTTTGCAATTTTGAATATGACTCTTATGTACATTAACAGGTTAAATGAAATAACAGTAATTATACAAATTATTGACTCACTTGTGTAATAATGTTTGTAAGCTGCCATCGGGTCCTGGTCCCCAACAATCAGCATCTGCTCCGTTTCTCACCAAGATCTGAATGACATTATTACTGTTAATAAAACTCATCCAAAGGCAAGTTCGAATTTCGAGAGCTGCGAGAGAGCGAAAACGAATGAAATGATGAAGAGAACATTTTTTCACCTGGTTATTTGCAAAACAGACAGCAGAATGACTGACTAACTAAAAGGAAGTATTGGAAGTATTGTATACAATTAAAACTTTGACCATCGAAACCAAAAATAAATTCCTTAATGATAATAAATTACATTAAGACATGATTACTGGATGAGATTATCAAGTCTCGCAATCTCTCTAATGACAGAACACAGGAATATTACAGCTAAGATAGAATGACATTATTAGATTCTCATTCACAATGAGTATGGTGACCACCACTCTTGGATTCTGCTTATGCTTTCCATCAGGCAGTGTAGAGTCATTTTGGCAGGGCCATACATAAAAAATAAATAAAAAGATGACATACACTGGCGACCTCCTCCTGACCAGAATCAAGGGCTGCCCAAAGAGGTGGTACTCCATTTGCATCGAGTCTACTCATGTCCACGCCACGCACACAAAGAGCTTCCACCACTAAACCAAGGCGACAGTGAATGGCGAGCTGTAGAGGAGTCTCGCCTGCTTCCGTTCTGTACAAAAAATAGAAAATATTTTAATAGTCCACTGTAGGAAATGGGTTTGTAAATAGAAATGAGGTTTTCGCATACTATGTTAGTGCTACCCAGATGGGCTTGTGTCAAGATTTCGTTCTTTTTTTTAGTGGTGTTGTCCTACGTAGTTTTTTCTATGGGGAATTGGCTCTCATGACACCTATATGTTGTTGCGTTCCATATTCTTAACCCTTTACAATACCGACAATCCAAATAACCAATTATGTTTATTCCGTGATAATGTTTCTTAACTGTTCCTAGTGTAACTAGTACTATCTTCACAGGTTTCAGGAAGAAGAAGTGGATAACAGTGGTCATTAATGGAATTTTTCAATTTTAACTAATTAGTTGTTTATAGGAAATTTAAACTTGGTCGAGAATAGGTTAGTGTTCGGTCTTATACTACTGTTACAAGAAATTACTTACAAAGCATTCATATCAGCTCCATGGTCGAGTAAGAATATAGCAGTTCTGGAGTCCTCTTCTACTATAGCTTGATGAAGTAAAGTGAAGCCTTTTCCATTGCGGATGTTTGGGTCCGCACCACCCTCGATTAGGGGATTTACAAGGTTTTTGTGACCTGCGATATTAAATCTCTTTAAGTGTTTATTTGACTTTACTTTTATGACTTAACTATTGTCAATAGAATAACAAGTTGTAGTGAACTAAAATATTAGTCATTTACATGCAAAGATAAATAAAGAGTCGTAGGTTTAACCTTCTGATTTCCTAATACTAGAAGGCTATTAGTCTTAACCTGAAAATCTATTGTTTTATAAGCAAGTCTACCCGAAGGCAAAAGGCCAAAAGGGTTATTCACTAAATTTTACTGAAGGTTATGCACACCTTACTGACGTGAAATCGAAAATTTATTCTGTATTGAAAAATATCACTGCCCAATCATATTGTTGAGTCGTCTAGTGTTAATGATTACCTTCAGTTAGTGCAAGGCTGACAGGAGTGTCGCCCTCGGAGTTCTTCAAGTTAAGATTAGGCGTGAGGTTGACATTACTGCGGTCTGTCGCCGGCATATCGCCCTGATCCACGAGCTTCTTGTGTTCGATAATAGCTAGCATTGCACTCTCATGGTTGTTTAGTACAGCCAAGTGAAGTGGTGTTTGCCTGTCATAAACGATTTGTTTTATTAATATCATAATTGGTTCCCAATATTTTCAATTAATAAAATCAATTTAAGTTTAACACCCGAGTGAAAATGTAGTACTGTGTTCTTCTTATGTTTTATACAAGTCATAAGTCTGCCACATTTTCGGTTTTACATTATTGAGAAAGGAGGATGAAATTACGCGAAAAACGATAAAACAGCTCTTTGAAGCGAGTTGTAGGTATATAGTGTCAAAATTTGATCTCAATCGATTCAGAAGTTTTTGAGTTTCTGAAGCGTACACAAACCAATTTAACATTTTTATGTATGTAGAAATAAGATAGTGTTAAATAGTTAAATACATTCCTAGATGAGACCTTCGTTCAGCAGTAGACGGCGATAGATTCAACTAAGATAGAGGTACTACTCACCTATAAACCGTATCCTCCTGTTCCCCATACGCAGTTTGTATATTCGGTCGAGCGCCATGTTCAAGCAAGGCGGCAGTTAGACGCGCTAGTCCATTGGCACATGCAGCATGAAGAGCTGTCATACCTGCTTCGTTCGTGTGGTTTAACTCACCGTTTAGATGAGACACTAGGAATACGGCCGATTCCTTTAAAGGAATAAGTATGGAGATTATTGCATTTATTTAAATTGCGTGTATCTTTAAAAATATCTTTTTCGGTAAGATAGGTATTTCTATTGTTGATATAGTTTATTAGAGTCAGTTTTTAATTTATCAATAAAGGTGTGCTATTTACCACTTTAGTTGAAAAACCTTCATATTAGTTGTCAGTTAAATAAAAAAATGGGCATCAGAAATATCGCTACGTTGTAGAATCAATTCTTTAAAGTACACTTCGTTTTGATACGTTCATTGCGATAAGGTAAGGTTATGAATTAGTGTTCCAGTTTTACGATCAATGTTAGTAGAGCTCATAAAAGGGTTTCGCGACTTACCTCAAACCAACCTTGAGCCAAAATATGTAGTAAACTATCTCCAGAACCTGTATATAATGGATTTGGGTGACAGCCTTTCTCTAGAAGTTTAGCTGCGAAACCTCTTTCCACGACGTTTTCCGTTTTTCCCTCTACTGGGTCTTCTGTAAAGGCATTCTTGTTTGTGACAGGAGTATCAAATGGATTAGAGCCGTTCATAACTAGTGTTTCACTGGAAGATATCGAGGCTCGCCTATCATCGACGAGCGCGTAGTAAAGCGGTGGATGTTCGTCTGTCAAGGTGCGAAGATTCGTATCTAAGGTGGGCTGCTTAAGGAGCATATCAAATATCCTTTGGTTCCTCGCTATCACTGCTTGGTGGAGCGGTGTACTGGGGAATTAATGAGGTGGTTAAATCTTTTAATCAATAATAATATGTTTTATACGTATAATGTTAACTTGCCTATGCTTACACTCAGATACTTACAATCCTTTCCTGTTCTGTCTATTGATATCTGCTCCCTTTTGCACCATAATTTCAGAAATCTCCGCCATTTGATCCATAGTTTCTTCGTCACATGAACTTGATGTTAAAGATGCAATTAAATGTAGAGCCGTATCGCCTTCCTCTCTGTAATCATAGGAAGGAGGAAGTAATGGGCAAGTGCTAAAGTACCGCACTACCACAGCCTAAAGTTCCTCAATGTCCTCCAAAGTTTCAGGCTGAGACCGCGTAAGTTGATTCTTCAATGACGTAGTCAGCAATGGACAATAACAGTAAGTCGTGAATGATAATACTATACTAATGTTATAAAGGTGAAAGTTTGTGAGTGTGTATGTTTGTTACTTCTTCACGCGCAAACGGCTGGACCAATTTGGATGAAACTTTACAGTAATATAGCTTATAGATCAGAATAACACATTAGCCACTATTTGCCGCGATAACCAACATACTCGTGGGCGGAGCCGCGGGAAACAGTTAGTAATGAATAACATTGAATGATAAACGTAGAATCAAAGAAACATAAGCTAATATTAAGTTAAGGTATGAGTACAGGGTCAGTGTTTGAAAATATGTTCAAACACACACTCAGACGCATCATTGAGGATTGCATTATTTATTTATTTTAATTGGAATACGTGTTAATCTTCCAACTCATCTGATGAAAGTTTTAACATAATCTGAGGCCTTACCCTGTATCAACACTATTTAATGTTCTACTAAAGTTAGTAGCACTCTCGAGTAAATATTTTATGCTACTACGTAGGGAAGTTAATCAGTTTGTAAAATCATTGCTCTGGACTTCGAGCTCCATATAATAACTAGGTATATACAAGTATAAGTTATCCTCACTTTGTTATAATATTTGGGTCAGCTCCATTGTCGACAAGAAACTTAGCTGAAAATGCGTCACGGGCATCAACAGCTCTGTGTAAAAGCGTTCTTCCTCGTGGACCGCGAGCATCTGCATCTGCGGAATGTTGCAGTAGAGTCGTAGCTATCGAAGCGCTACGTCCTCGCAGAGCCAGCTCCAAAGGTAGCTCTCCTCGAGAAGACATAGCGTTTACTATGTCCGTCAGCTGCAACAAAATATAAGTATAATGTCTACTGTTTGATGTATTTACAAGAATTAATTTGTTCTAAAGCCAATCACGTCCCCTTAACGTTAATATTATAAATAGTCTGCAAAGTAAGACAATCAGGGTTGCTCATTCTCTATAGTTGCCTAGATACCCACACCATAATTGTGTTATGGATGCATAATTTTGTTGCCGACTATCAGAAACGGAACCAGAGCCTTCGAACCCATGAGTCATTAACTTTATGAACACAAGTATTATTACCGTCGCAACTGCTTTGACTGGTAGTTGACAAAATAATTATCAAATAAATTCCTTTATCGTATAGCGGGTAAACGAGCAGACGGGCAACATGATGGCAGTAACTTATAACTCAAGAGTCTAAAGTACACCCTTTTCTTATATAATTCATTTTAGAATTCAAATTAATAAATAACTGCAAATATCGTGGTAATTTATCCTTCTCATATCTTGAACTTGTGTGAGAATGACTTTATGATAGATACTTCTGTAAATTAAAATATGAAAAAGCATATACATTCTGTATATGCTTTTTCATAGGGGATAAAAATATATAATACTAGCTTTTGAAAAAATAGTCTATGTGTCATTCTGATCTATGAGTACATACAGTACAGTTTCATATAAATACGCATACCTACCTATATATATTCATGTGCATATGTATGTACGGAGATATACACGTGTTTCTAGTTATATTCATTAGAAATTTATAATTCTACAAAACTCATTGCCCCATCAAAAACTGTATGTCCGATATATTTGTCATTTTCTGTACTCTCTTTTAAATCTGTAATACGGTGTACAAATAGTTTTCTTTTTATCAATCTCTATAAATACGTTAAGTAGTTTTGCGTGAAAGAGTAACAAACATCTATACATTCATTACCATATAAATAGTATTTGTACACAAGGTACAGTGTGTAGTGTTATAAAGTAAGTAGTAAGTTAAACAACATGACATAAATTATGAAGTAACACAAGTTTAAATAAAACTATCACGTAACGGAAGCATCTGCACCAATTGTCATCAATTCATCATTCACTGATTTGTAAGCAAGCGTAAGGCTATGAAGTAAGCGGGCGGGAAAGTTCAAGGAACACGATACGAAGCCATGACTCATACGGAAGGTTTACAACTTTAAAAATAAATCAAGAAATATATTCATTTGTCTATTGAGTCACACCTAATCTATATTAATATATAAAGCTGAAGAGTTTGTTCGTTTGTACACTCTAATCTCAGGAACCGCTGGTCTGATTTGAAAAATTATTTTAGTGTTAGATAGCCCATTTATCGAGGAAGGCTATAGACTATATATCATCACGCTAAGACCTATAGGAGCGGAGCACCAGCGAAGAATGTTACAAAAACGAGGGAAAATTATCACGCTACGGGCAATACACGGAGGCGCAAACGAGGTTGCGTGGGTCGGCTAGTATTGATATAATTTAACAGTGTTACGTTATCCCGGTCCTACGCTCAGAATTTTTTAAATATGTTGCAAGAATAGTAAATTATAAGTACAAACAACTCTGGTATTCGCTTCCTTACAGGCCTTCACCTTCCCTACAAATTGATATTAGTGTTCGGACAGCCTTTGCACATGCCACGGGTTGATTTAAAATACAAGTAGCGACGTGCATGTACTAATGATGCGTATCACATACTTGCGTTATTATTACTTGATGAATTACAATAGTCTACTTTCACGGTTACATAATATACTGTGCTACATTGTTTACAATTGCAGAATATTCGAGGCCCTGCGACTCTGCTGACACTTCGTTACACTCTTAAATCGTCATAAATAGAGTGATTTCCCGCCGGTTTGCAAAATAAAGTAGACAAGTTCTTAACACTTCAAATAAAGCCTTCTATTCAAATAACTTTGGGGTTACTCAAACTCACATCATGGCAATGTGATTTTTATTATCCACTCAATACAGAACTTGTGTGAAAAGCGCTAATAGACTACGGTAATTGCTTAAGGCTAATGTGAATCTTTGTAGTTTAGCAATATAATTGAACCATCTTTTACATCGTCTTTCCATTATTTTCTCATTTTTTTGAAACCAGTGCTATAAGTTTTATTGTTCTATTTTCCTTAATAACATGCACTAAATCCTCTTTCACACAGTCTTTTATTGCGAAATGATTTTGGGTTATTTATGGCAGGAGCGGTTGAACCGTCTGACCGTCTCGATGCTAACCCTCCTTGGGAATCTAATTGTTCTTCGAACATAGTATGAAGCGAAACAAATTGAGGTATTCCAAATACTAAAAGAAAAAATAAAACCATACATCTCACTACAGTTAAGTTCATCATTGTTCAGAAAGTTCAATAACCTTAGAAATTATAATAATTAAAGGCGAAGTTAATAACTATAACGGTACCTACATAAATATATAATAAACAACTTTCTTAAAAATACGGTCATTGAACATCAATTTGTATAATATATTTACGCAATGTGTTCACTGAAACTTGCCGTACCAATACCGAAAGCTTGATACTACTTGCATTATTTAATAATATTACCTTTCCGTATATTACTAAGAAATTAGAATAACTAGGTACAATTTGTTCTGTTTTTTTTTTATACTGGAATTATATGTTTTGGTTGGAACTGGGAAGCATAATAAGTAATAGTACAAGTAAAATTTTAACAAAAATAAATCCGACTTCAAGGTTCGACTCGATGTCTCTAGATTGCCATCATCAGATCTTAGTGTCTTCATCATGGTGCCACCGTTGGGATATCTCTTTTTTATTAAAAAAAGAATAATCGAAATCGGTTCATAATCGAATAAGAAGAACACACGTAAAAAGAAAAATATACGGTCGAATTGATAACATGCTCCTTTTTTTGAAGTTGGTTAAAAACAGGTCGTTAATTTAGTTAAACTGACTTGCGTACATGACTATTATAGAAGTGGGTTGACGTTTCTCTTGTTGTGAAAAGATATTCTAGAACTGCACCGTAAAGATGCATTCACTTGCGGTCCTGGTTATATCATCAACAGTTTATACTATTCCACTGCTAGATATAAAATCTCCTTTTTAATAAGAGATTTTCGCCTACTACACCTAGGGTTGCCGGATATAAACTTATAAAAAAAAAGGACAACGCTGTCGGGTCGCTCGGTCGTGACCATAGTAAAAATCTTCTTGTTTATCACTGAATTTTGCCATTTTTATTAGTTTTTCTTGATCAAAGCTTTGAAAAAACTGATAAAATTTCTGAGCAAGACACGCCAAAATTGATAGGAGTTTGCAGTTCGGACTTGATTAAATTCATGGACATTCGGTTTCGCTCTTGTAGTCTATAAACTATTCAGTTGGCTAAATACTCTTTCGCAAATGGCATTGATTGTTGGAATTGAAAGAACAAAATAAACTACTTTCTTTAAATTAGTAAAGTTTGGGGAGGCATCTCTGAAAACTGTATAAAAGGCGCTTCCGAAATAACAATATTTTTTCAGACATGCGAGCTATGTATTCAATGTCGTGGGAAATTCGTTATTAGTTTGTTTTTACAAAGTTTATAGATTTTCAGAATCGGGGACAATAAGGTCTAATTACTGGACACGGGACAAGACGCAAAATTCCAGGACAATGCCGGATTTTTCGGCCATCTGGTTGCCAGTTTTTAATATAGATATATCTAGTTAAAACTAGAAACACGTTCTTGTTCTATATTGACTGCCTCGTTGGTCTCGCGGTTGGCGTGAGCGACTGCTGATCATGAGGTCTCGGGTTCGATTCCCGGGTCGGACCAAATGTTTGTATGATCTACAAATCTTTGTTTCGGAGTTTGGGTGTGTTCTATCTATAATATGTATGTATTTACAAAAAAAAAAGTATATATGTATTTGTATCAGTTGTCTAGTACCCCATAACACAAGCTCTGCTTATCTTGGGACTAGATGGCGTTGTGTGTTTAGATGTCCGAAAAGATGTCCGGAATGTCCGAAATATTTTGTTAATTTTTTCTATATGATTGCTTCAATACAGAATAAAATAAATATTTAAAGGGGCTCCCATACAACAAACGTCATATTTTTGCGCGATATTGATAACAGCAACAGGTAGACGCTTAAAATGTATAGACAAAGGTATGGCAGAAAGAGTTGCCTGCCCGAGCACGGCTCGCTATGCGCCAATTTATTATTTGACAAGTTTTAGTTCGCAAAAAAGGTAAATTCAATCCGTTTTCAATAACCTATTTCTAATTAAAACTGGAGTTATGTGGGTTATTGAAAACAGCAGTTAGTCGGCTCTTACCTACGGGTTAATAGTGGTGACATTTTGTATTTTTAATGTGTCACCACTGGTCACCACACGTATATGTACAAGTAGAACTTTAGTATGTTTATGTATAAAATGTACATTAGTACTAATTGTGTACATGAAGTAAATATGAAGGTACACATAATGATAATTCAATAAATTCACACAAATTTCATGGTTTTTTTTACTCAGGATCTTACATAAAGTCCGTGCTTAGTCTTTTGTATTCTATATTTGAATACTCTTGAATCTACTTGACTTATCAATTTTCTGACAGCCTGTGACAGTGACTTGAATGTAAGTAACAGTTGTACAAAGAAATGAAAACTGGAGCATATTACACAAATTGAATGAGAATGGTCGCAGCATTTGAAAATGATTTATTATGTCACGACTCACGACACACTGACAGAAGGACTGTATTCAACGCAATTATTTATCTGGACCGATAAATTAATTACCTATATAGATTTAGGCCATCGTTGGCTGGCTGATGTAATACATAGTATTTGAAATATTTTTAATTTGACACGTACTTACGGCATTAAAACAATTTGAACAGAAGAACAGAAGAAAAAAAAAAAGTTAATTTGAACAGAATACAAAGACTGCAAAAATATATCTATTAGAAAGTGATAAAATTTATATATAACCTATGTCACCCGGGCCATTATTATGAATCTATTGACACCATTCACTAAAATTTGTTCAATAGTAAAGTCGCTACGGTAAAACACACACACAGACTGCTAAAACTATTATTGTTCCTTTTGGCTTCGTCTTAAGACGAAATAAATAAATCTCAGAACTGTGTACCTAAATTTACCGGTCTTAATCTTCTTAATCTAACATCGATCAACAATAATCTAACTTAATATGTATATTTATCGATGTATGAAATTGTTGGCGTATCTTGTATAGAATAGGTAATGTGTTAATAACAGCAGTTCCCGGATCCCTCCGGTTGGGGAGCGCAAGGCGCTGAGTGCCACACCGTGTGGTTTTAATCGGTTCGATTCCTACACGCGACATAAACATTCAGGTACCTGAATGTTCCTGAGGTTGGTTGTGAAGGTGGAATTGGTATGAGGTGTGAACATTTTTGAATACTAAACTCACCTAGTATAAGAATTGATGACCCAGCATGACTTGCAAAACATTACCTATTCTTTGATTTTAACGTTTAAGTAGGTCATGGATGTAACTTAATAACCGTAAGAGCGTATTATGTAAATTCAGATGCGTAGACTTTGCATGTGCGTCAATAAACCTAAGTATAGGGAAATAAGATATGTAGGTAAGTGAATGATAATACATTTCAAGTTTAACACTAGATCACCTATACGCAGAGTTGACCTTCTTGCATCACGATTTTATTATTATAATCATAGAGCAACACAGACCAGCATCTAAATCGGAGTGCTGCTATACGGATGTGTTAATTAATTGAAAGTGTAGTAGAATGTTCAATAGATATTATTTAATTTATTTTGGTTTTAACAAAATTATTGTCGTGAAAACTTTTTTAGCGGCGTTGTGCACTTTAGCAAAATTTATTTTGGGATGGGTCAAAAATAATAAACTCGCGACAGATTACGTCGCGACAAGACACGTGACCTAAGACGCTTTAAGACCCTTGCGCGAGTACGGCGGCGCATGGCGCTTGCGCGAGTGTGCATGGTGACAGTTGATGACTCAACTGTCTAATACGACATGACTGGTAATATATATATACTGTATAACATTAACCTATATTTTTATAACATCATAATACGCATTTTATTTAAAGAGCAAAGAGGTTCATTTCAGATGAGCTTAAACAACAGTAAAGTTTGTTTACAGTTTTGAATTTTCATTTTTGCTTTGTTTTTTTCTGTTAAAATTGTTTTAAATAGAAAAAAAAATATAAACATACTAATTCTCTGTTACTTTGAATGTTTTGTTTGTTGCTGGAGTTGGAGACATCATTTTTGCGAGACCAGAGTAAGACTCCTTTTAGAAACTAAATATTTCTTCGCGTGTATCTCTCTAAATGCTTAAAGCTTTGACAGCATAAAAAGCGACAACATCTATTTTGTTACAATACTTTCAGTTAGACCAAGCTGTAGGCTGTAGTTATGTAGCCACACACAGACACACAAATCGGAGTAGTCAATTAGTCCTAGCTTTTTAGAGTAGAATAGAAACACAAAATAATCAAAAATCATACAAGACAACGACTGGCACTTTTTTACCAGGTTTGGCTAAAATATCAAATAATTGGATCACGAATAATCTACATAAGTAGTGCAGTAGGTTACGTTTATCTAAAGAGAATTTTACTTCCAAATCAGCATAACTAATCGAGTTTACACAATCACATTATAGTTATATTATGAACTAGCTGACCCACGCAACCTCGTTTGCGCCTTATATTGCCCGTAGCGTGAAATTTTCCCCCGTTTTTTGAAACATTCTTCATTGTTGCTCCGCTCCTATTAGTAGTAGCGTGATGATACGTATATACCCTATAGCCTTCCTCGATAAATGGACTATCCAACACCGAAAGAATTTTTCAAATCGGACCAGCGGTTCCTGAGATTAGCGTGTTCAAACAAACAAACAAACTCTTCAGCTTTATATATTAGTATAGATTATGAATTTGATAACCGGTGACTGGCATGCTGTTTTACATGCACTCGAGCAGGCATTCGAATCAAACATGAAAATTTTGTATTTTGTACCAAATGTAGAGCTATACTAGGCCATCACCAAATGTTTGTAAACAGCGCTACTATAGTAAGTCGTCATACTTTGCGTGTCTGATTTAGGATACCTTTTATATGAATTCTGTGACGTTTTAACCGCGCTTTGTGTTTACTGGTGTCAAGTCAAGTGTACAGAAAAAAGCGGAATGGCGATAACTTACAAGAACACTTCAGGTGTGAGTATCCGCCTTTCAGATAATAATTTTAGTTTGTTTGCGTTGTTCGCATATTTGGTCATTTTTTTTTAGGTAAGATTACAAGGAAACGGAAGAATCACAAGTAATTGTTATTTGTTCTCAATTCTGCACACTTATGCCTACTAGTTTCATAATTATTCCTAAATACGCAATGATATAACATATATGTATCATTGTGAATACGCAAAAAATTACGAAATTCGATCCGAAAAAAATTTGGGCTCTCACTTAATTTCAAGACTATGTTTTTTTATGTGTCTAACCGTGAAGAATTTACGCCTCGTTGGTAAAATTCTTTGTTCTCTCTCAAGTGTCTTCTAGCAAGCAAGTAATCTATTATTCAATAGTTTTACAAATGTCGTTATGTAGTCAATTGGTAGATTGTCACATGTCAGTGGATCAGGTCGATGTCGACCGGATGGTGGTGCTCACTGCTTGCAGTAATGATGTGTGGTGTCGTCGCGCACGCTACCCTGACAACCTAATGTTTATTACGTTAAGGGGACCTCAATTCATCTGACAGCGTTTTATATTTCATATTTGTTTACTTTTAAACTACAGTCTTGAGTAATATGTATAATATGATGTTGTATTTACGAGAATTAGAGCTGTCATGTCAATAAATTGCATTAAGGCATAAACTACTATAGTCTAAACAAAAAGGAAATATAATTCTCTGCTAAATCACTCACTTATGCCCAAATAATTTGATTTTATTACTAACCGATAAACTGACAGTGCTCTGTGAATGAAGAAGGCTGACATAAATAAGATCCACTAGTGGGAGCCGGCGCAACCGGAGTGATTGAAAACAAAAAATTGTGAAGATCCTCATCATATTATCGCAGAAAAAATATGTATGAAAACTAAGAATTCAAACAAATTATTGTGGATTAATTATTCTTATAATAAGTTTTAATGTGGTAAAGAATAATAAATAATTATTTTCTTTATTGTTTCTTCAAACTAATTCACGCATTTTCTGTTGTATAAGGCCATGTACAGATGATGAGCGCTCAACGCACGTTTTGCTAACGCGCGTTTACAACTACTGTAACTGATTTCATTCTAGGAGTTAGGAGTACACGTGCTTACGTACGTTTCTGGAATGATATTATATATTATGTATTGTAAATAAATGTGTAAGACTAATTCTGATACTTAATTTGATACACTTATTTTAAAACATTATCAGTTCACTAAATACGAGTTTATTAACAAATAGATCCCGCAGCTCTTTACGATACAAAAATTTTATTGCGAGACTTTAGTTACAATATACTTTATGGGCTTTTATTTTTTTAATGTTCTGTTTCCTGTAACGTTCCCTGCTCGGACCACAGGGAGCAGGGGCGCAGGTTTGAATTCTTTCCATCTCGGTCGGTCCTAGAGATCTAGTGTTGAGTTCTGATTTATGTGGATTTTGTGGATATTTCTGCCTCGTTGGTCTCGCGGTTGGCGTGTGCGACTGCTGTTCATGAGGTCTCGGGTTCGATTCCCGGGTCGGACCAAATGTTTGTATGATCTACAAATATTTGTTTCGGAGTTTGGGTGTTTTCTATGTATAATATGTATGTATTTACAAAAAAAAAAAGTATATATGTATTTGTATCAGTTGTCTAGTACCCATAACACAAGCTCTGCTTAGCTTGGGATTAGATGGCGTTGTGTGTTAGATGTCCAAAATATTTATTTATTTATTTATTTATGTAAAACCGATGATTTCTAGATCTTGCAAAAACGTGCAGGCATTTACGTTTTAGGATTTTAAACTTGATAATTACAACAACATTGTGTTAATTAGGCAAGCAATACTTGAATTGTCAACTGCATGTAATGTGGTGCTGACATTTATTTGATGATATTTTCATAATAGCTAGAAATTTTAGATCGAATGCAGATTGTTTGCAGAGTTTTGACAGAGTGCGTTTGCGCAGAGCCGTGCCCTACGTAACATTTCGTGTCACAAAGTCACAAGCTCAAACTCACAAGTCCTTGTCGAAGCGAGAACGAGTAAATGTCTGACTATTGTCTTGATATTGGCCGCCCAGTCTGCCGCCGGCAACGCACCGAGTTTCACGTATAGACTTAACTTACACCAAGCAACACACGTGCTTAATTACGAAATTGAATCTGTGAGAGTTGTGTGCAATATTTTAAAAATATATATTATGTTAATAAGTTGAGTAAGTTGAATTTATAAATTAGTGGCGTTGTGTTGTGCGTAATTTGGTATTCCATGCTGAGTAAAAGCTGGTTTGTCAAATTCGTGAACAATACAAATCTGTGTTTAATAGAAAAATAGACGGAATTTTCACACTAAACGAAACGTAAGTTGGTTTATAATCATTGATTTGTTTATAAATAGAGTTGCTAAAACTTTGTTATTTGCGACATATTTTAGATCCGGTTTTCAGTGTTCATTAGTGGAACTGTCAAATGTAATTTTTGTAGCGAAAAAGGCTGGCGAAGGTCAAGGATATACCGAACAAATAATATTCATATTATAGCTTTGTAAAGATATGCAGCCAATAAAGGCATTTTCAATTCTCTTAACAGGTATTTAAAATACGTAAATAGCAAGTGATAACTATATTATTATAACAATTACTTAAATATATGGAATAGAGCATGAAACAATTTATACATTATATGAATGTTATTACTAGTTTTAACGACATATTATCTCCCTTTTAATAAATAATTAAAAATACAAAATATCCGTGGGTGTCGTAAGAGACTGCTATGGAAGCAAACTATATGGGTATAGAACAATATCAATGCAAAGAGATTGTTGAGTTTTGATTGGCCAGTGTGGTTGATCAAAGCCAAAACAGCGTGGTCAGGCCAAAATTCCCTGGTTAACTAAGGAGAGGGCTATGTCCAGCAGTGCACTGTTGGAGGCTGTTGATGGTGATGAAATAACGGTTATTGGGTTATAATAACGGCTTATATTCTAACATTGAATCTAATTCAGTTATCGTAATAACATCTAAGAGGACAAAAATGATAAAGGAATCTATTTGCTCTCTTTACTTTTTCACGTATTATACTGTGTGTGCACTTAAATCAGTCTTTTACTTTTGCCTTCTTTTATTTGTCACAAAGGCAATTGAACTCTACGTTAATATCGAAATATTTACAGCATTTAATCAGTTAGGTGCATCAGTTTCTTACAATATATGGTTTATAACACTTCTTTCTCTGAAATTCCGAAATTCCCCGAAGTACTAATCTCCGATAGAGCCACCAGGAATGTGTACATTTTTCTTTGTCTAATTTAACACTTCATACGACGTTTTAATTAGTACAAATAAATAAAGATGAGTATTATTTCATCATTCAGAGCGTTAAAAACATTAAACGCTGATGTAATATTTGCTAAATAATCAACGCCTGTAGTAGCAAATTCTTTTATAGCCCTTGACACTCATCATCATAAACTCATTGGGTATAATCAAAATAAATTACTGTTTAAGAAATTCCAGGTTATGTTGTGTAAAAGAATTACAGCAACTATCATGAAGAATAAAGGAGGTTCTCATAAGAACACGTTAATGTATTCACATATAATATACATATATGTACAATATATATACGTTTCATCTTTTTTTATTTTATCCGTATTCAACACTTAAAGACACGTCACTGTCAAAGTAAACACTGCTTAAAACGTGATTGTTGTTCTACATACTTATTTTGTACTCTACTTGATTACGTGTATATCCTTTTATCGTCTCATTTGTATTCCATAAACAATCTTTTAAAATTATGTAAAAAATTGGAGATAGGTCTTTAAGAATGGACGTAAGTAACTTATGTACGTAAACGATAGCCGGCAAGTAATATACGTTTTGAATGATCTCTACTAATTAACGATACTACACAGTTAAATTTATAGATACTAATTTAATGCCAAGATCATGTGGAACTACTGTATTTTAAATATTATGAAAAACATCCGTCCTAATTTTATAAATGCAAGTGTCAATTTCTTTATTTATCTATTATGCTTTTTGGTTTCTCACTTCTGAACGGCTCATTTAGAAAAAAGCGTGTAAAATACAAGTTCAACGGGCGTGAAAGCCACGGGTCAAAGGAAATATTTATCACTAAAAATACACCACTAACATCTTAACGCATCATAAGTGCATAATAACTTTACAGAAAAAACCTTAAATACTTTTTAATAACAATAATCAATGTTTTCAATCTCATCGAAATAAATCTGTATCTCTTCTTTATTGAGTCACAAAACCTTTATTTGGTAAACAAATAGTGACCCATTGTTTATTTATACAAAATGTGGAAATACCAATGACTCGTTTAATTTTGTACAATTTAAGTTAATATGGCGTATAATTCGTATGTGCTTCAAGAACTGTGAGGCCAAGTCTGAGGTGAGACTATTCGTTGAATATTCTGACATAACTAGTCTAGTGGCCGTGGACCTTGCTGACTTTAGAGAGGGTAATCAATGTAATTCCTCCGTCATTGTTTTTGGGTTGAATTGAATTTAGTATCTGAAGGTCAAGGTCACATCATAATGCTAATCGTGCAATATATTGAAGTTTTTTTGCTCTATGTTCCAACGGAGTTGGCGGCCTAAACATCAATTCTAATCCAGGAACAGCTGTTATTGACATTCGAATCCGCGGCAATATTTATTGAACCCACTTGTTTGCGATGATTCTTGTTTATTTTTAACATGTTACTGTTAATATCTAGAGATGCTTACATTGTCAATAGTTAATATATATCTGCTAATATCTGCAAATAATATGGTAATGTCTGTGTGTAATTAAATTTCATATTATCTATACAACTAAATATCTATACAACTAAATAAAATTGGAGTGTCTGTTTGTAATATTAAAATAACCGCTTTTTACTAAATGCATATGTATGTATACACGGTACATATAGCAAAACAGTAGTTAAAAAAATTTTGTCTGTCTGTCTGTTTCTTCCGGGTAATCTCTGGAACGGCTGGACGGATTTTGACGGGATTTTCACTGGCAGGTAGCTGATGATCCGGGGAGTAACTTAGGCTACTTTTTTTAGACTAACTTTGTCCCGCGGCGTTACTCGCGGTACAACAATAACCGCGGGTAACACCGCGGGGTTCAGCTAGTAATTTATAAAGTTTTAAATTTAAGTTGACTAAGTTCAATCTCAATTAAAAACATTTAAGGTCCGTTTCACCACTTTTGTGTTGATCATCATTAACATATGTAAAAAAATTTTTTTACTTTCACTTATTTACGTTATTCCGTCTTTCTTGGAAGTTACAGTTGTATTTCTTGTAATATCCATTATATAGTTATTTACATAATAACCTGAATACAGGGTGCAAGTAAATACAAAGTGCAAATGGTTAGGACGCATCGGTGACTCATCATTTTACTGTTGAACTGGGCAGTGTGTTGTTTTTATGCTGTGAGAGTAGTGGTATTGCAGGTTCGAACATTACTTAACTTTACTTATTGCATTTTGCTTGTAATATCCATCCGTACGAAGCCATTATTATGCTTTTTAATCGTCGCCTTTTGCCAAAACAGGTATTGTATCTGTTTACACTACCAAGAGGTATACAGCGTGGTATCCTGTTTTAATTTTTACTTTGTTGTGCACACAGCGTGTTGTATACATTTTCATTCCTCTTACTCGCCATTACTGGAATCACTCTGAGTAATATCTCTATGCCATAGACTCATTTCTGTCTATGATCAATAGCGAGTATGGTTAAGGCAACACAAACAAAATAATTTTTGTGTATTTTTGCGAAGAGATGACAATAAAAACATCTATTCATATAAGACAGGATTTGAGAGGATGCTTTATATCTTAAATGTCCTTAACCCGCCCTGAACACGTGTACAAATACATATGTGAATGTTACTTAAGTTAACTGTAATGTGGTAATGTACAATGTAGTAATCCAACTTCCATACTTATATTAATAAATGCGAAAGTAACTCTGTCCGTCTGTCTGTCCGGCTTTTACGGCCAAACCGCTGCACCCATTTCAATGGAATTTGGCATAGAGATATTTTGGTTCTTGAGGAAGGACATAGGCTACTCTTTGCTGAGATAACCGACAAACACGCGGGTGGAGCCGCGTGCAAAAGCTAGTCTACAATAAATAAGAAAAAACGTCATGCCATCTTACGAATTAATTTCTGATCCTTAACTTATACAGAAACCAGAAATCGAAGGAGATAGTTCACAAAAGAACTTTACGTAACACAAAAATTAAACATGATATTATCTGTGACGTTCTTTTGAAACCTAAATGCGTGACTTTTTATTGATCCATTCTTTAAACTAGGTCTATATGCACGTATTTTGAGTATAAATTAACACTAAAGTTACGTGATAAAATTAATAAATGAATGAATAACTTTACCTAATTCTAGATTCTATATTAAACGCCTAAAGTTTTCCGTCCATTTTTGTAATTAATTATTCATATTAAAAGTTGGAAGTGCAAAATACAGTTAATCTGAGACAGGTTAGGTGATCAAGCCATGCAAATCGCACCCGAACGCTTGATATTGGGAACTTCTATATACATGAATATTTATCTGAGCAAGGACTTACATTGCGCGATACAGGATCTGTAGCAGATTATAATTTTACTGTACGTGAAAGTCTGGCATCTTTTAATTGTATTAATAAGCTTTACCTTTATATGATAGTAGGTTTAACTGATTAAAATTTACCAATGTTCTTATTTATCGATCCCTTTTGTGTAATACAACAAACCATTGGAACAGTAAAGCAACCTAGTGACGAAATAGCGAAATTGTTGCATTTTCATGGTGAGACCACTGAGACAAATGTTTTGGTAAGTAATTCTATTTCATGGTTGAACACAGTTAACGTACGCAACTGGCCGAATTTTGTAATTCTTTTGCTTTGCCGAACTCGTTTGACTGCATCCATTAGGCGCTACTTACTTATGTAAGTTTATATATGCGGTGTTCAATCCTAAATTGGTACAATACAATATTTACAATTTAATACGTTACATAAAAATTAAATATACATTACATGTATTAAACAGTCGATGTAGCTGTTAATTTATAAGTTAGTGGTTTTGTTTCTATGTAGGTTTTGAGTACACAGTTTTTGATGCTATAGGAATATTGTGTCTGTATTTTGTCTTGCACTGCAAAAATATATGTTGCCAAGCGTAAAACAATTTTTATATTATTTTTATAATATTTTCGATAAAGCACAAGGAAGGTTTTAATAGATTTAATAGTAAAAACAATATTGATTTTTTGCTATTGGTATGAGACTGGTTATTTATTTTTGTCAGAACGAATACTGTCTGGGCAGCTAGTTATAAATAAATATTTCGAACATTTAACACACAGCGCCATGTATTAGTTTCAAACTAAGCAGAGCTTGTATAACGAAATCTAGATTACCTCATAGAATAACCGTATTAACCTTTTTTTTCTATTAAATACATAATCTTCTTATACATAGAAAACATCCTAACTCCGAAATTAATATTTGATCCGACCCGGGAATCGAACCCGAGACTTCAACACAGCAGTCGCATACGTTACCACTACGTCATCGAGGCAATCAAGTCAGTCTCAGGCAACTATCAATAAGTTACTTGTTAAAATCTCACTTACGTTATTTTAGTACCTATACTCTTACTCGGTGTATAAAATTAAATGACACTTGAAAGAACCAGTCGAGTAAGGCCGGTCAAAGTATTTGAACAGGTTTATGATTAAAGGTTTAGTTTACCAGAAGTATACGGAAAATGTTTCTTAACCATAAGTTACAAGATATGTATTTCTTGTTTCATTAAATATACCAATTTGGTTGTAAGTAATAAAACAGATTGTTTAACTGTTATTTCTCTCATTAATTTAATAATTAACTTGCTATAAATAAGGCATTGCATTCTAAGAAATCCAATTGATTGTTAATTGTTTTATAATGTATTGCTATTAAATTATCAAATTAACAAATATTTGCTTGGGTGGTTCGCTTCCGGATGTAAATAAAATATTAAACCTATCTATGGTAACATGATAGACTTACTCTGGGAAGGAACGCCGCGAGACAAGATAAACCACAGAGGTTTCTTTTTTTTAGTCCATGAACAATATTAAATAAAACTATGTGAGTGCAGTATAGGGTCCAGGTTGACCTTATAAAAAAAGCAAAAGTATCTATACATCAAAATATCGTCAGAAAACCTAACTAGACTGCAGGTGTTCGCCGTAATTACCAGTAGATCGCTATTGATCAGGTGTTTGTGTCATTAATGTGAAACTCCATATTTATTATGGTATTAAATAAAACTCACAACGAGGGCTAATTTTAACTTAGATATTAGTAACTTTACATGTAAATTGGAGCTTCATTTGTATCGTTTTCTGTTTCAGGTTTATGACTGGAAACTACAATCTATTGCTATTAAAGAAAAGTAAAAGCGAAGACTTTGGCTGACATAAACATGGAGCAAGGCCCACTAGCCGTAGTATCTGTGATCCTGTACTTCATAACAACAGGTTTGTGATGTAAATATTTAATGTAACATTAAATTAAAAATATAGGATTTATTTTTAAGGCAAGTGATGGCAGAAAACGAAATGATAATATCAAATTTTAGTTTTTTTGAGAAGTTACGGACCTACATATACTTACCAAGTTCTTTCTCCGAAAGATCTATAGTTAGGTTTACTAGTCGACTTCGAAGTCAATTTATTGCCTGTTAGTTAAGAAAATAACAATACCTTTACTTATAAACTTGATCGAATAGTTATAAACACATAGGTTTTAGAAACAGAAATAATTAATCATAAGGAAAAACCTAACGCAAACGTCAAAATGGTATGCGTTGCGTTTCGCGAGAAATTCAGTTCACAAATATTTCCGTATGCAATTTTTATCTAAGTATTGTGTATATATGTATAATATCAACGTTAAATTTACTTCTTGAGTTAGTCGGCCTTCTTTATCAGAAGGTTTGCTATAGCATGACTTCATTAGAGCATATATGTATACATATTTAGTTACTGATAAACGACTCGACTAGATGACATATTTACACCTATTTCAAATTTAATTTTGTCTTATACTTAATTCTCTTATCAGTTCAATTCAAGACAAAGCACGTAATATTTTATTATATTTACTATACTATACTTAACGGAAATAAATTGTAACATCGTTTTTTATCTGTTTGTTCATAAGAATTTTCTTGGATAATTCTTTGTTTTTCAGGATTTTTTGAGAGAAAAAAATTTTACAGTAATTAACACTTTTTATAGCGTCACATTAGCGTATAAAGTCCGATAACCGCCAAGGGTCAATTTTAGGTAATCACAAATCTGATAACTGCCGTTCCGAGAACACGAAACTACTATTTATGATTCCGAATTAAGAAGCCAACTTTTTTTTTAGTTGTTAGTATCGCTACTATTTCTGATTTCATATAATATACCTGAAAATTGGTGCACATACTTTGCATTGATGTACCTATCTTATTTTGCTTTTGAATCGCTTTCTAGTCTATCACAAAATCTTTTTTAGGAAATCCCATATAACTCAATAATGTGCCATATCTAAGAAAACCTGTCATTGGTATTCTTTTAGCATTTTATAAATACCTGTATCGCTAATGGTTTTCATCTATACAAATAAATAAAATTGGAGTGCCTGTTTGTAATATTAAAATAACCGATTTTCACTAACTGCATTTATACGTATGTAAGTATGTATACACGGTACATATACCAAAATATAATTTTTTATTTGTTTAAATATATAATTATTTATTTATACATTGTTTTTATTACCTAACATTAATAAAGGTGATGCATTGACGTCAGAAATTGTGATATCAACGTGAATCAATAATTGGTCTGTCTTACAGCACCACTAAATAAATCATACAAGATTAGTGTAAATAGGGCAATGGGTGCCAAGACGGCCACTGCTCTGTAACCAGGAGTTGGGTCTCGATAATCATAACACAAGCCGTTGAAACGTCTTCCTTTCTCTACGCACATTGATCCAGGCTCACCAATTTCATAAATATGTTTACTAGTATCGCATTGTGGGCCGTTGTCTTCTCCAAAAGTATATTTTGTAACTAGTCGAGCTACTAGTCCCATTGTCCCATTACTAAAATTCTGCAGTTGTTTTCTAACCCATTTTCCCGTATATATTTTGCCCAAAGTATCCATATCTGAAAATCTAAGTGAATAATTAAAGAGCCTATGGCTAGTTTGTTCATTTTTTGAAGAAGGAGTTGGGATTGTATGCATATGAATACCAAGCTGCGATAAATAGGGTAGTATATTCCTTTTGCCATTATAGATCTTCATCATTTCTTTGTGACGAATGAATCCACAAAAAGATTTTATATAAATAGTAAATGGTGCACCAGGTGCAAAGTTACATACAACTCGTACTTCTCCCCAAGGGTTCTTACCATATGCACAACCAATTTTATTCGTCTCTGCCCATAGTAACTGTACAGTGTTATAAGTAATTGGTGTGATATGACCGCATTTTATATCAGTGGCACTTAACTCAAATACACCGCTTTGGAACCAGGAATGTATACAGCCAATTAGGGGGTCCAGGAAACATTCAGGATGTGGTATGCTGGCAAAGAAATTCAGTATTAGTAAGTGACTAGTGAAATTAAATAGCAAGTAGTGAGAGTTATTCATGATGTGAAGTATTCAATAAGCATTTTTAGTCTAAGTATAAACATGAGCTCGCTATCATACAGCTACATAATATAATATTTATAGTAGGTATTCAGGCATATTGTATACAGATTTGTTTATAAACATACCATTTAGATCCCAATATAGTTTTGAAAGATTTTGTGCAGCATAATTCTGTGTATTTAGTGCACTCAAGTTGTGCGACATAATTTCCTTCGAGGGATGAACAAGCACTGGGACCTGGCAGACATTGACGCAACCAAGCTTCTGCCATGGTTTGCAAATCAAAATCGTAGATCAGCTGATTCATATCTGTTGCCGTAGGCAAATGTTTGTACAAGCTTGTAGCTCCTGTAGCTATACGATTTCGCATTGAATTCACTGTATTCACTAATGCTACACGTTCCCCCATAGATGGAGATAATACTTGGTAACCAGAAACGCATAGTTTTGAAATGGTCGAATCTGAGAAAAGACAAAGTGTGTGATCGCCGTAACAGGGATCTGAAGCACACCACTTATTGAGAGTTTGTGTGATTGGTATATTAAACTTTTTGAAGGATATTTTTTGAGCTTCATATTTTTCAACAACATTTTTAAGCCTGCCACTGTATGTAAGAAACACTCCCTCTTTCTTTTTTCGCCCCAATTCAGCATATAGGATAGGCAGATCCCAGCACGGTAAATTTTCTGGTACATACCAGACACTGTCGTTTACATACTTTTGGATATCATAATAATAACTCAATAAGCCAACCCCTTCATGTTCAATTTCTTGCTCAATTTGAGACTGTGCAGGTTGCAAGTTATAGAAATCTACAACTAACTTTTCATTCGTCACGTTTTCCCATTCGCTAATATTAATTTCAGTTGTTTCATTAGACTTTGTTGAGCCCTTCTTGAACTTTGCTTTTCTTTGACGTAGAATTTGGCGTTCGGCAACTGGCTCATTGTATTGGTACACATAATCTTTTAAGATATCCAAATATGTGTTTGCTTTTGAAAGTTTCGGTTCCTTTTCTGACCATTCGTTATACATATCACTGTTATCAACATACTCAGTTTCAAAAATACGTTCACCTACAATCGTATTTATATTTCCATTGGTTGCAGAGTCCCTATATTCATCAAAAATGTCAGTGATCGATTTTTTAGTAAAAGAAGTTACGTTTGCAATAGATAAATTCCTGGTATTTGATCGATGCATAGCTTTAAGCAATAGGTTTTCTTCTTGGATTTGCTTGGAAACAGATGCATTTTGATTCAGATTTGGAGTATTTTGTTTCTCTTTATAAAGAAAATAATCTATACTAATGCCTTTACATAGCGTTGTTATAGATAGTAAACAAATACAAAGTTTGCATGGCTTTAACCATTTCATTTTGCTTTAACATTGGGGTTTGAAGCCTACTAGAGCTACACATAAAAATTTTATTGGAATAAAAAATAATATTTAAACATCGATGTAGTTCAACTCCTTTCAAGTGGCCAAAATTATTGTCGATTCTTGTCCTTTAGTCTCTATATATCTTAAACTAGCTTTTGCCCTCGGCTCTACCCGCGTGTACATCGTATGTCGTAGTAATAATTTTTCTGGTTAATATACCCATAGTTAATATGATACTCACAAATGATGTGGCTTTCGGTGTAGAAAATCGGTGTAGTCTATCGTATCGAATTACATTAAGAGCCATTTCACAAAATGATTGCGCTTGAGTTTAGGTAAAATACTGTATAATTGTTTATGTGTGCATAGCTACGCACTCAAACGTAACATAAACAGTGTAACGCGAGAGACGAGACGGACGAAGCAATCTTAAGCCGTAATGTGATTTTTTATGAGATTTATAAGAAGTTATATATTTTATTTAGTCTAATGAAATTTTCAAGTTAGGTAAATAAACAACAAGATGTTAGGTATGTAAAATAATATGATAACAACTGAGATTAAACCAATCACATATTATTGTTGATTAACAATAAAATACTTATTAATGCTGTATGAATATTTGGCGTAAAGGCATTGATCTTGACTTTCTTCGGTCTATGATTTCCGGTAACATGCAATCTTGGTAAAATCGAGTCAATTTGGGTAGCATTTTCTCCTGCCAAAAAACATCGTCTTTCTTAAATATATATTTATTCTACAAACAATGAAAATCATACAGTATACTTGATAATAAACCAAACTTTACCTTGTGAAAAAATACAAAGCTCAAAGCTATGTGGTCGCAGTATAATAATGCTTTCACTCTACGAACGCCCGATAATCGGGACGCGGGAAAAAATGACACAGGTCCTCCTTCAATGGGCGCTCGCGCCGTACTAAGCGTTGCCCACTTGTGTAGCGTAATTTATTGTAATTTTGATTAAAGTTATATCAATATTTTGACAAAGTATATGCAAGAACTTCCTATATTACTGCAGAAATCGGTACTTTAATGAACGTAGTTTATTTTGGAATAATTTTATTATTGTAATTACTGTGTATTTAAACCAAAAATCACGATCAAATTGCGATGTTAAACTCGAAAATTGGCCGCATGTTTTATTTTTTTACAAAAAAATTGTAATACAATTTAATCATCTGTTACATTAAATGACGATTAAAATATATATCCAATGCTTTATGTATTTTTTTAAACTCAATTTATAAATATTTTTGATTGAAATACGACTCTGCAATTAACTCTGCTCCCGTTTTTCAATAAAATGCTTGTGGGAAATTGATAAGTATAGATCAAATAAGCTATTTTTAGTAAATGTGTTACATTAAACGTCAACAATAAAGCTTGGCCCATTTTTTGCGCATATTCAATAACTTATAGATATTACAGACTATGGTAATTTAGGAGCTCAAAATATTAGAAATTCGTGCGAAAACGTGAAATGGCTCTTAATGTTTGACATGAAGGAATATTTTTAATAATAAGAATTATTTATTACAACAAAAAACTATTTAACCCTGAATCCTAAAGTTGCGCTAGCTGCGTGTTGAGAGTCATTTCCTTTTTAAAGGCAAGAAGAACAAATTAATAATGCCAATAATAGAAATTAGCAATTTTCTTAAGTTTGTTTAGTTAGATATGTTTGTGTATGGGTATGGAAAAATCTATTTTTTTTTTATTATTTTGACTATTTCCTTCGCATGCTTATTATTACTTAATTAGTTAGATAGTTGTGTTATTATCAAAATAAACATTATTTCAGATACACATCCTCTCATTCACAGATGAACCTGAACACACACATTCTCACACACCCCCACGTACACATACACCCTCATACAGCCATAGAGGTTCACTTCACACTTTTCATTTTGTTCTTCTATTTTATTTATTAAACTTTATTTTATAAAATCACTAGTTAACTCGAAATTTCCGTGCGGAATGGAGCTGTTAGCCTAAGTACAGGCTTTTATATCTAATTTGGCAACAGAGGCTATCTTATGTTCGATTTTTAACTTAAACTAGTTTTAAGGTGAACAGATTGTATTTTCTTTTCATGAAATAAATGTTATTATTATTATTTAGTAGCCTAATAAAGATATTAGTACCAGATACGGACATTCAAGAGCGCATGCGTAATGTGGACCTTGCGTGGGAGTTGATACAACTAAATTGTGACTCATAAGTATGATACTTATTAATATAATCAAATACATCGTTATGGGCTCAGAACGGAGTGCCATTATGTAAAATCAAATTAATTTAAAAACTGGTTTTGTCATATGTCTGTATATTGTATATGCTTCATTATACTAATAACTAGTAGCGTCTTTTGCGAAAACTTAAATATCAAGTATTTATCAGTAGTTGTTACGAAAAGAGAACATGTGTCAGAAGTCATTGACCTCATACAAAGAAACAAGACGACGATCGTGACTAGCATATGATTTTGACACATGATACATTTATAAATTTAACTTGTACATATAAATGTACACTTCAAACACCTGCCTCATATTTAAACATCATCATTCATCGAATAACGAACTTATGCACTTCACCTTTTCACTTGGCGTACTTCCATTTGTATACGAGTTACCAGTTTTTTTTTTTATATGAGCCTGCCAAAGTGACTCTGCCTGATGGAAAGCATGAGCAGAATCAAAGATCAATGACTATGGTGACCACTACGGTTACCATACTCATTGCGAAAGAAGGTAATGCAACAAAGCAGCAAGGTGACCCACACTTTGGCGCCGCATTGAGATGCTTTTGGTCATTTGGGCTTTCGGTCTCGCACTCCTGTCATTTTAGGCTGATCTTCTGTGAGCAGGTAGAAATATGATAGGGTTATTTAAATACATTTATGATCAAGAGTTACTTAAAAAGCGTTTATAATAAAAAGTCGTGTCGTGATTGTGTGTGTAATTACTGAGATTTTATCCATTTCAAACCGCATAAACACAAGTTAATACTATAGTGTATTATATCACTATTATTTTACTAATTGGAGGACGGGTTCTTGCGTGTCGATTGACGATTTGCGAGTGACGATTTGCGCAAGACGGCTGGCAGGAGCTGGTTGCGAGAAGTCGAGGATAGGACAAGTGGTGTGCAATTGGAGAGGCATATATTCAGAAGTGGACTGCGATAGACTGATGATGATGACTCATAGTTTGTCAATAAATTATTTGTAACGAATTAAAATATTCGTTATCATAGTAAGCAAGTTATAGCATGCATTTTCCATGAAACACGTGGAGAGATGAGTCATGTACCTCCCGCACATTGAGAGTGACTAAGATCTTCTCTAAATGTACGCTACAAGTGCATTCCATGTCGCATGACAGACATATTATATCTTATTCATCAATAATTATGCTGGTATAAATATTGAGTGTATTTGTAGTTCAAGAGTTAAAGTTGTTGATCCAATACTATATATATGCATCTCTGTCTGTCTGTAGCTTGTTATGCCGAATTATGCAATTTTTGAAGTTGCTATTTAATTTTTATCTATATTTACTAGTGTGTGTAAAATAAACATAATACATGTGGGAAAACCTTATGTATGTTACATTAGATAAATTAATTTCAAAATAAAGTAATGAACAAAATTCAAAAGCAAAAAAAGCACGGGTAATATCGCGGATCGCAGCGTTATATATAAAATCGTAGCTTGCTAGAATTAAATAACATTATTCAATAGCTTGAATAGTTGAAAATAAAGTAAGCAAACATCAATAAGTAGTAGTAACATAGTACAAGGTTAATTTAATTGGCCAATCAGGGCCGCGCAGTCAATTGTTACGCCTACTACGTATGAGAGCACTATATTGTCAATCTGCAAAGAATCAAGACCAACGTAGGCGTAGGTGAGTGTAGGTCACATTTAATATATGATAAACGTCTTCGTATTTAACGAAGGTGAGGGTATTTACCGAACTATATATATATATAACTAAGTAACCAAGAAAGAAAACTATTAAATCGCGTTGTGTTCGTTATTTCCGGTCCATTTTACGGAAACACTTTTATATCCTTGTATGTTTTTTTTAAATTGTATAATAATTATACAGAACTGATTACTCAGGAAACTGGCGTGAAATGCATGAAAGAATTACCCTTTTTTTTTTAAAGTAATTATTGCATACAAAGCAGCAGAAAGTACATTACGATTTAATTTAACAATAAATATTTGTATAAGTGCGTCAGCCAAAAGTTTTGTCATATTTTGTTTTGTTAATTCTAAGTAACTAGTTATTGATACTTTTTTTAATATCGTCTTATAGGAGTATCATCACTGCAGTGTTACCAGTGCCTAATCAACCCTCCACCGGGCCACTATTACAATACGACGAAGCGGTTATGCGTTAATTTCGACCACTCCGACAAGTTCATCGTGGACTGCCCCTACTCAACCATGTGCATGAAGCAGGAGTTTCATCTTGATATACAAAATGGAGGTGTGTAATATTAAAATCTTATTTTAATATAATTTAAGAGGAGAGGCATATGTCCAACAGCAAACTGCGATAGGCTGATGATGAGTATAATAATAGCATGTCATCATGTCCCTCTTTCGTCTCTGTTTAAGGGGTTTAGCAAAACTGAGTGTCACCACTCTGATTCTTCGTTGTAAGAGTTGTAAGAGAAGGTAGCAATCTACGAAGGATAATATCACTATAAAGAGTAGAAAAAATTCAACCAAACCCCACACCAACCAACCCCTCTGGCCAGCGTGGTATTTGGTCAACCCTCTAAAGGGAGGCCTATGTCCTGCAAGCTTTGGATGATTATGATGAATCATCATAAAGTTCTACATTGCCACATACAAATCTTATCTAACTCTAAAAACATCTATGACACGAATATGTTGAGAATGTAATAAACAGCATTATACCATGTCTCTCTTAATAATTTTAGAAGCGTCTTTGTGGAAAAAACATTCTTAACTCATGTTTTGTTTTAATATTGCTTTATTACTATTATATGTCCTTGATTTTGTTCAACTTAAGTTTTGAATTGCATTTAACTCTTTGTTTTACTCGTATACAAGTCTTTTCCCGCGGCTCCACAACCGTGTATAGTGATTTGTATCGGTTATCGCGGTTAAGAGTAGCCTATTTCTTTTCTCAAGAATTAAAGTATCTCCGTGTCAAATTTCATTGAAATCGGTGCAGTGGTTTAGCCTGAAAACTTAGACCAGACTAGTATGAAAACCTATGCGTAAAAAGTTATTAACATAGATAATAATCATAACGTTAAGTAATAACTACTATGATAAGTTTTGAGTCTTCCTATGGCGATTAGAGGTACACACAAGGGCACAATGCCTAGGGACAAAAGTATCAGGTCTTAAATTTTCGCAATCATTAACCGAGTAAATTAATAAAATCTGAAGCTGCAGAGGTTTCTTGTTTGATTGTTTAGGAGAAATTAAAGGATTATCATATCAGTTGCTAATTTTTAAACAAATAGTCAAACATACCTATTACATGAAGTATTTAGAGGAAATAGATAACAGCAATGCGACCTTAACCGGGTTAGCGGCTACGCAGGTTTAACCATTGAGAACATTATTTACACATTACGATTATTATACACGAACTGTACGCGTCCACTTACTAATTTGTGCCCCATGACCCTGAGTGCTAATATCCAAGGTATGGTAGTTTAATAACACCTACCACTATTGTACTGTAATAGTAATAAGGTAATTTATTATGACAAATAAATAGCGTTGACCTCTAGCCTATTCACACAATCGGCTTTGCAAGTACATATAGCTTTCATAAAGTCGTTTCAAAAAGAAAGAACGTGTAAGAATCAATCATGATATATTTGAAAATGAGCGTTATTCAAATAGACTGTTTATATAAACTAGAGGCAAATGAAAAATATCACTTGCTTCTAGTCTATATAAAATTGCTTTGCAATGCAAAGTTACACCAATATAAACAGAGTATTATGTATACATACAATGAGATAAATCAATACAATTGAAGCTATAAAGCTCATAATCCAGTGCACATTCACTTGTTCTCCAGGGAGCACGATAAAGTAATCTACCACTTGTTTTTCAAGGAAAAATACAAAGTAGTCAAAATTAAAGCGTTTTGAAATCTTCACTTCTAAACCTTCAAAAACATAACGAAAGTCTGACCTTCGTAAGTTTTTAGAGGCTATGTTAAGACATGACCCAGTTGATTTGTTTGATTTCTTTCTTAAATATGACCTTGATATTAAGTTTGAATGTTATCAGATTTTAGACAAGAGTTTCAAGGAAAGATATGCCCGACTTCAGAAACTTATTGGAGATGAAGTTACCGTCGAAAAAAAATCCATTGAATTCAATAGATCATTGTGAAATTATCCGATTTTTAACCGAGGATATTCGAAATAGGAGGAGGTTCTCAATTCTACTGTATTTTTTATGTTTGTTACCTTTCGACTGGGTGAACAGATTTTGATGATTCTTTTTTATTTGAAAGCTGGTGTTTCGTGTGGCGGCTTAATTTCAATTTTATTCCATTATTGAAATAATTTTTTTTTGTTAAAATTTTATTTGATAAGTTTTTTTTCTTATCTAATCTTTTCTGATCTAATATTACGCGAGTTGCATATTTTTAACAAAAAACTTAAAGGGCAAGAAACAAAAAGATTTTGTTTATCTACATTAAAAATCAAAAGTCAAATTTCTTGCACAACTTGAAACCCGAATCTCGACTTTCAAAAATATTATTTTAAAAGATGGCGAAATCTATCTCAACCATGGATGGATGTCAAGGCGTTCAAGTTAATCAGGCCAAATCATAACAATAATTTGGCGTAGGCAATAATATATGTTTTTATAATTTCTTGTTTACTTATTATATTCTATTAATAAAGTATGATTTCCCGGTCGTGAAATTTGAGGAGCATAGACGTTGACGAGCTTACTACGTTAAAAAAGAATTTTCAAAATCGGTCCACAATTGACGGAGTAATCGTTGAAAATACATAAAAGAAATACATGCAATGGAACAGAGAACCTCCTACTTTTTTCAAGTCGGTTAAAAACTTGCTACAAAGAAGTTCATTTCTGTTCTAATTATATTTTTACATTAATCATCAATCAGCCTAATGAGGTCTAATACTTACTAATTGAATAAAGATCGAGTTTTGATATTAAAATAAAGACGGATGAGGTTTTGAGAGACACAAAGGCCTGAAATATTTGCTTTGGTAACTTTGTCAGTTATAATTTACTAAGACGCAATTGAGAAACATTTGAATTTTTTTTAAATACACCTAAATAGTAGTTAAGTAAAGATAATTTTATTACCTACATACAATTATAATGTTTAACGTTAATTTGCAGTTAGAATCAACGGTGTCTTACGTGACTGTGCACCGCAAAAAAACGAGTACCAAGACTATAAAAACGGAAGATGGTCGCCGAAGATGGAGATTCTAGAACCTTACAAAGAAGGGTGTGAGCATGTTGACGACAAGGGTGAACGAAGTACTCCTACGAGGTAAACTTAATCATAATTCCTTTCAAAAACTGCATAAGATATCCTATGACAATTTCTAAATCAAGTACGTTTGCATAAGGCCATTGTCGCTCATAGCTATTAAAACCAAAATGCCATGATTTTCTTTGATCCTGATCAAAGATTTAAACAGCCGAATTAAATAACCTCCTCTGTAACATGTGGCCAGTTGAGTTCACATGCTGTATTCAATATATTCAATAAAAAATCTCTTAAACAAAAGTCTATTAAAAATTTCCACATCTGATTTACCTCTCCATTGTACTAAAGTTTCAATAGTAACAATTTATTCTGCATTGTATATAATTCATATTTCAGGTACTGCTACTGTAGAAAAGACTTATGTAATTCATCACCAAACACAAACCACGAGGGCTACACGGACATCATGGGCGTGATAGTAGTGTTCAATTTAATGAAATACATCAACAGTCTTAGATAATAATAACATCTTGTAAATAATTATAGGATTAAATGTACGGTTGCTAAGCAACTCACTCGCAATTATTTTGTGATATAAAAAGATATAGTGATCTTATTTATATAAGAAAATCAATGTTTACATTATAAAGTATTTCATTTGTAAATAGTTTTTGTTGTTTAGAGAGTTATTTATTGATGAAATAACAAAATAAATAATGTTTTGCAAAATATGAAGTACGTGTACAGGACTCGTGTGCTAGTCGTCTAGGCCCTAGGGCAATGAGAAGTCTGGTTGTCAGAACATAATTATATTTCTTTATTGGTAATTTATTAGAAAGTAATTGATTAGCAAAAATGTAATCTGTAAATTATCTCAATCTTGACCATTCTATATTGTATTATTTATATTATACGTGTTTTACACAAATATGATGGAACGGTAATTACAGTTCATAATGTTGAGAAATAAAGCATAATTTAGTAAATATTTTATTACATACTAGTTGTTGCCCGCGTATATGTCGGTTATCGCGGCAAATTGTAGCCTATGTATTATTCTGATGTATTAAATATATTACTGTAATTTCATCCAAATCCGTTCAGTAGCTTTTGCGTGAAAGAGTAACAAACAACCATCAATCCATCCATCCATACTTACAAACTTTCGCGTTTATAATATTAGTATAGATTATAAAGAGTTGTCACGCACCACAGTTAAGTGTGGTAAAAGTATCATAAGTCTTCCAGGCTCCTGCACAACAGTACGCAATTAACTTCAAAGATGTTACGAAAACGTTACTTTGAAAACTTGTTTATTAGTAGACATAAAACTAAATATCTCATAAATACATTAGCACACTTGTGAGATACCTCAGATAATATTTCAGTAACATTCTAATGCTGTATAATCAGCGATGAGGTATTGTGAAAATTATTGTCATAGTTTTGTTATTATAGGATAAATTAAAGTGCCAAACAGACGGCAGAAAAATAAATAGTATTGAACTTAGGAATGTGCTTTTAATTCTTAATATATATATAATATTTGATATATTTATATATGTGGGGGAACGGGTGTCATGTCCCACCAACACAAAGGGAGGATCCTCCGACCAGGCGAGGTGATCATGCCTGGCGGGCCACTGCCCAATGGTTGATGTTGGGATGTTGTGTATATGTTAATCGGCGCAAGAACTTCTGTTGCGCGATGCAGGATTGGTAGTTATTCCGTGTTGTGCGTTACTTCGTAGTTCAGTGTATCTGCGGTAGATGGCGCTGTTGTATGATTTTGTTGCCGCTGTATGTGGAAGTCGCCACATCACTCCCCTCCAAGACTGGAGGTCGATATATGTTGAGTCAGCTGTCTGTGCTCTGTTGCGGAGCTTGCCAGTGCCAGGAGTGAGCAGTTCCAGTGAGTCGGAACTGAGTGCCGCAAGTTCCAGTGAGTCGGAACTGAATGCCGCTAGTCCCAGTGAGTCGGGACTGTAGTCCGCTGATCCCAGTGAGTCGGGATGGCGTGCGGTGCGCGGTGCTGCGGTGAGGTCCCCAGTGAGTCGGGGCGGTTGCTGCGTAGTGGCTGGCTGCTGCATAGACGGGAGAGATATGCTCTGCTTACAAGAACCGTAGCTGCAGTATGCTGTGCCTAGACGCTGATGAGGCCGTAGGGGTAACCAGGCTGGAGCGGTTGCTTCCTGCGTATGGTGAATCCCTGTTGAGGCCGAGGTTGCTGGCTGGCTGAGACTTGCTGTGGGAGTGAACAAGATGGTGGCGCGGTAATGCTGCTGCTGAATCTGCTCCTTCGAAGGCTGCTTCCAATCACGTCGGGGTCACCACTGTGGGGGACAGAGTGTCATGTCCGACCTGGCGCAAAGGGAGGATCCTCCGACCAGGCGAGGTGATCATGCCTGGCGGGCCACTGCCCAATGGTTGATGTTGGGATGTTGTGTATATGTTAATCGGCGCAAGAACTTCTGTTGCGCGATGCAGGATTGGTAGTTATTCCGTGTTGTGCGTTACTTCGTAGTTCAGTGTATCTGCGGTAGATGGCGCTGTTGTATGATTTTGTTGCCGCTGTATGTGGAAGTCGCCACATATACACCGAAACGTGCAATGATGTTTAAAAATGTTTAATGAGTTGGTAATATACCGAAATTTACTTTGTTTACCGAACCGAATAAATTACTAATTAAATATATTCATTTCATTCACTCGTATTCTATATACATAAATATTAATCGCTAAATATTTTGTTAAGCTCAAAACACAAGAACCGCTCGACCAATTCTGTTAGTATATTTTTATATTTTGTTCAGACACAAGGAAGATTCTTATGGTGAGAACAAAAGTTTGCTTAAAAAATAGTAATAAAAAAAGTAAAAACTAAGACCCAACTACGACAAACGTTGTTAAAGTGTTATGGTACGTTTCTATGCAGTTTTTTTTTTTATGTAATAGGCGGGCAAACGAGCAGACGTATCGCCTGATGGTAAGCGATTACCGCCGCCCATAAACACCTGCAACACCAGAGGCGTCACAAGTGCGTTGCCGGCCTTTGAGGGATGAGGAGGGAAGATAGGGGAGAAGGTTTGGGTTATGGGTCTCCGGTATCCTCACTCACTCGGTGAAATACAGCGCAAGCACTAATTCACACCGGTTTTCTGTGAAGCCATGGTATCACTCAGGTCGAGCCGGCCCATTCAAGCCGAAGCGTGGCTCTCCCACGATTAGTAGTTCTAATAATTAGTTGAGGAGCTATGAAGGAACAGAAAAACATACATACATAGCCTGCTAAAATCATAACCGTCCTTTGCCGTAGTCGGGTAAAATAATACTTATTTGTTTTTTCTATTGGACTGCATAAATCAATAACTTTTGACAGAACGAAGTCTCTCGAGGCAGCTATTCTATACATGTCTTTGCCTGATTGGAGTGTCTGTTTGTAATAATAAAAAAATCGCTTTTTACTAAATGCATATGTATATATACACGGTACATATACCAAATTTTTCTTTTTACAACTTTTGTCTTTCTGTCTGTCTGTTTGTTACGGCTAATCTCTGAAACGGCTGGACCGGTTTTGACGAGATTGCCCCGCGGTTGGCACCGTGGGTAGCAGCACCTCGGGACTCAGCTAGTCTATACAAATAAATAAAATTGGAGTGTCTGTTTGTAATTTTTAAATAACCGATATTTACTAAATGCATATATACATACATATACCAAAATATAGTTTTTTTTTTTCAATGTTTGTCTGTCTGTTTGTTCCGACTAATCTGTCGAACGGCTGGACCGATTTCATCAGGACTTTCACTGGCAGATAGCTGATGATGTAAGGAGCAACTTAAGCTACTATTTTTAGACTAGCTTCGCCCCGCAGTGTTGCCCGCGGTTACAACAACAAATGCGGGTAACACCGCGGGGCTCAGCTAGTATTTCATAAAACCGTATCATGTAGAAAGCAGTGACTTCGCACTTTCAGTATTAATAGGCAGTAAAGTGGCGGTATGGTCCTATTGTCTATGTATACTAGCTTTTGCCTGCGGCTTCGCACGTATATAATAAAAAGAAACATATGTCACTTCTAATACCTCCAAGAATATGCGTACATGAGGACCGATAAGTAGTTTTCACGTGAAAACGTAAAAAAATTAACTTACATTCATCTTTTTTAGTTGTTAGATCTGTTTTTTCTAGTTAAAGTTTCTTCTTTAGCCGCGTTGAGAACTTTTTGGTAGGAGAAAATCTTATGAGTTTGCATCATCAACATGCTCACGTCACTAAACTTCTTTGGCCGCGTTGAGCACTTGTTGGTAGGAGAAAATCTTATGAGTTCGCATCACCAACATGCTCACGTCACGAAACTTCTATGGCCGCGTTGAGCACTTGTTGGTAGGAGAAAATCTTATAGGTTTGCGTCACCGACATGCTAATGTTTGTTTGATGTTGATAATTTTAATTTAAATGTTATGAAATTTTACACTTTAGTTTTACAAGTAACATTCTAAGATATAAGTCTTCAGTTTTATCGGCAGTCCTTATGCCTGCCAATTTTTTTCATTATTAAAGAAGATATAATACACGTTGATACCTTTAGCAACTTTAACCACCTTGCATTTACTTTATTTGCATTTCATAAAGCCGTAGCAGTTAGAAAGCAGAACGATATAATAAGAAAATAATTTAAAACCGACTTGACAAAGGCAAAATATTTTAATAACAATTTAAATTAACAAAAAATCTAAATTAAAAAGTGACGTAGGTAAAAAAAAGGAAAATAAATATTTATTTATTTATATATTACAACAACAAACACCTTCACTATCATTACAGGTTCACCTAATGCGATAGAGAGGCTAACTGACATTTCTATTATTACATATATTACCTACTTTACAAGTACAACAGAAACAGTAACGAAATATAAACTTAATAAAAGTAACAATTAAAATTAAATAATATCATATAATTAATTACTTAATTATAAATTATGAATCAAATTAAGATACCTTACTCTACCTAGTTAAAATGAAGTCGGGCATTTCATATCTTTCGTCTAGCTAGATTCTAGATGCTATTGAATTTCTTCCCTATTCCCAATGTGTCTTTTTATTCCCATACATCCATAAAAAAATATACGCGACGAAAGGAGAACATCCTCCTTTTGGGAAGTCGGTCTCCTAGCCGATTTCGGCCACGGCGGCCAGTCTCAACAGAGACCAACCAACTACGCAGGAGATATTATAGTGCACAAATGTGTGCGCGAACACAAGTGCACTCTCTGTTCCCTCTCTCTCATTAATCCGATGGGACGGTTAACCGACACGATCGGGGAGAGATCAGGCGCAGGACCGACAGCTTTACGTGCTCTCCGAGGCACGGGGGTTCAGACCCCAACTTCCAAACTCCGAGCTGTTATTTTACTGTTTCTATAATCAGAAAAACTCAATAACACTTTTGGCCCGACCCGGAATTCGAACCCGAGACCTCTTGATCAGCAGTCGCATACGTCAACCGCTAGACCAACGAGGCAGCATAATATAGGCTATTTTATTCGAGATCGAAGAAAATGAAAGCCAAAAAAAACCGGAAAACAACATCTCCTTATGGTTTGGAAAATCTAGTATTTAGCTGTAATATCAAAACAATTATAAAATACGGGTATTTTAACCCCGATGTTTAGACTGGATTGGTATATTTTAGTTCATAAAAAGTCTATTTACTGGCCTAAGTAAGCCTAAGTTATACGTCTTAACATTAAGTAGGCTAGAAAATGAACGCTAATGATTATTATTATTTAATGGCAATTTGCAAAAATGGAAATCGAATAATTAAAGCCTAGTTATATTCCTAACCGAACTAGGCATACCTGAGCGTCGATAGGGTGGAGTTTTATTTAATAGGAAAACCGCATTGTCAATGACGAAACTGGCAATAAAATCAGTTGAAAGTTTGAGAATTGACAGAGTTGATGCAAGCGAGAGATTGCGATTAAACATTAAAAAGCAAAAAAGCAACGGTGATTGTTGTACGGCGAGTAAAGCCGCGGGACAAAGTTAGTCTAAAAAAAATAGCCTAAGTTACTCCCAGTATCATCAGCTACCTATCAGTGAAAGTCCCGTCGAAATCGTTTCCGCCGTTCCAGAGATTACCCGGAACAAACAGACAGACAGACAGACCGACAGTCAAATTTTTTTTACCTACATTTTTGGTATGTGTACCGTGTATATGCATTTATTAAAAAGCGGTTCTATTAATATTACAAACAGACACTCCAATTTTATTTATAGGTATAGAGGTATAGATGTAGAGGTACTTTTTAATTAATAGTTGTGACTATTAGGTACTTCACGAACAGTCTGTCTATTCAGACAGTAAAGGGCATAAACCTTGTGCTCGTTGAACACACCCACGTCTCTATTGTTTAATCAATAGTCAACTACGTTTCATTAAAATTAATGCTCATTTATGATAACCTCAAACACGACTGATAGTTGATAGTTTTATAACAAGAAATATTTTTATACTAGCTGAACCCCGCGGTGTTACCCGCGGTTTTCCTCGTACCGCGAGGATTTGGATATTACAGGCAAAAGAATAGAAATTTAGATATTATTTATGAAAATTGTTCTTAGAAAGTATTATTTAGTAGTTGGATCTAATTATGAAGACCACAAACGATCAACGGAATTACTCCATTCAACATATTTAACTTTATGTAATCTATACTCTCTTTTCTAATATATTTAGCTGAAGAGTTTGTTTGTTTGAACGCGCTAATCTCAGGAACCGCTGGTCCGGTTTGAAAAATTCTTTCAGTGTGAGATAGCCCATTTATCTAGGAAGACTAGGAGCGGAGCACTAATGAAAAATGTTTCAAAAACGGGGGAAAATTATCACGCTACGGGCAATAGGAGACGCAAACGAGGTTGCGTGGCTCTGCTAGTATTTACAAATATGTATGTCTCAGTTTCCAGTCGCGGACAATAAAAAATGACTTTTCCGTTATCTTTTGATTTTTCCTGCACGCAAACCTTGTCCTAACAATAACGAACACATAAAAAACAACAAATTATTTAATTTGGTGCAGCCGATCGGAAGTTATGCGGTTATCGGCGTACATACATTTCGGCGATTCATTTTTATATATATAGTAGATAGATAAGCATTCGATTAAATAAATGGTAAATTGTCAACAGGGTTAAAAAAGCTCGTTAGAGTATTGGACACGATATGTCATAAAGGCCAACCACCTTTAATCATTTATTTCATAAAAACAAAGCCAACCTATTGCCTGTAGTCAATGATCTTGGAATATCGATATAATCCATGATAAGGAGAGATTCTAACTCCAACAATCTATGCCAAACTGTCACATACCATAGAAATTGCAAACAAGTTATTTTTATCGCGAGTAATAAAGGATGTTGCGACGCCACCGTATGACCGTATCACCATTTCACAATACGCATAAGAGCAAAACGACTATGTGAGATACCAGATTTAAATAAATTACCTACAAAAATAATGTTATTCGAAAATTTATTAAATAGAAAATAATATAAGGATTTTACAAATACGTAGTCATATAGTAATTTTAGACAAACAGATTTAATAAATCTCTCAAAATTAAAGAATAGAATTAAATACAGCTATAGCTATGTAATACATTATTAGTTACTGAATCTTCAGTAAGTACTATCAAAATAAAACACCATTAGCGAATAGACTCAACCACTATAATTTGATTACAAGGTAAATGTTTGATCATAAACTACTAAAAACAGATATTAATGACTTGATTACATTACGGGTCTGTTACGTACGTACATACATATTTAGTTACACAAACTAAGAAGCTTTATGTATGTTTTTTTGACAATAGAAGCTATTGGAGAAAAAAGTTGTTCCAAATCTGAACGACCCTGAAACCGGCAGCATATTTTTGGAACTTTAATTTTATAAACAAAACGAAATAAATAACGGACTTCGGAAGAGCGACAAAACATTTTTGAAGTGCCAGGGACCGCCAAATGTTGGTCAGTGTCGCGCCGACGCCAGCATCGATCGCATGAATCAGCGCTATTGCCGCGCAAATAAGAACCTTTTTCCTTGTGCATTCGCACATGCCCCGTTTCGTCACTGGGCGTCCTGCCTGTAAATTATGAAGTTGTGCGGAGAGGTGCCAATTTCAGTTCAGTGTTAAGAACTATCGGCCGCATGTGTAGCTATCGGAACGTTGTAAATACATAACACAAATGTGATTAACTCAAACAACACGTAGTTTAGTTAAGTGTATAGCAGGACGTAGTGAAACTTCATTCTAAAATGGATTTACTCGGATCATTGTTGACATTCGTTATGTTTTGGAAATGTGAGTGTTTTGATATAATTATGTATATATTCATTGCATTGAGCTATAATATAGTGTAGTAATATTAGTTCAATGATCCGTTGGATAACATAAGCAGATGTGTATTCAACGCCGGACTCCTGAACGTCAAAATGAAATAAGATTTTTTTGTTGAATATTTGTACTTTGTAAAATATTTTAAAGTGTCTAATTATAAATGCATGCATTTGATCTGTTTATTTATGTTTTACTATTACTAATTTAATAAAAAAGACTCCTGGGTGAAAACTTAGAGAAGTTATTTCGTCCTTATTGAAATATGATTATTTTATAGACGTTTCTATTATTATATAAACTAAACTATATTAATTAAATAAATTTATTATTATTATTATTATTATTCACAAAATGTTGATTCATATTTTAGGCATTCACGTTAGGTAGCACATTAAGCCGCCCATTTCCATTATATGTGGGCACATGCCCATATCGACACGAACAGCAGACCTTATTATAAATTGTCTCATGTCCCTAACGCTACGTTCGTAGGAGTTGTAATAAAGGTTAATTCAAATTTGAAGTAACCGATCAAAAGCTGTATTAATACATATCGTCATGGTCAAATCATAATGCATGCAAATAATTTACTCGCAAGTCTTTTAACTAGAGGCAACAGGCAGAGGCGAATCAAGTGCCTTTATGTCACTTTTGTATTATCATCATCAACAGCTTCTACTACTGGGCATAGGTCTCTCCTTAAAAAAGGTAGTAGAGCAACGTTGACTTCAGCACGAACGGGCCGGCTCATCCGGGGCCATACTACCTTCGCACGGAAGATCAACGTAAAGTAACAGCATTAGTTCTGTCGTGTTTTTTTGGTGAGTGCGAGACCGGAGGCCCAATGATGCAGAAGCATCACTAGGCCGCCATGGTGTGGGTCAACATGCTGCATCGAATGCATTCGCAATGAGTATGGCGACCACCACTTTTGGATTCAGATAAAAAAAGTTGTAGCCTGTACTCGAAGTTGGCCAGAAGTGTTTGTATAAAGTTGTTGCATTCTCTTTACAATCCTGTCTGCGTAGTTTACACTCACGGGATTTATAGTTGTAGTGACTCTCCATATTCTTAACTCGTAACACACACAGACAACACTTTCTTTGTGTTACTAAACTAGTAATTGAGTGATATTAAAATGGTTCTTTAATTGTTATAAAAATAAGTACTGTATACGAGGTCAAATGATAACAATGATAGCAATAAACGCAACAACCGCGTCTCTCGTCAATTCAGCAGATGAAAACCACAATGGTAGTGTAACTTACATTTCGTATTGAATAAAAACAAAATAATATTTTTTAATTAAAAATAAGTCAAAGTCACATCTTACATTATTAAACAATAGGTAATAATGTTTACCTTCCTATAACAGCAGGGAAAACCTGTTGTTAACGAATGGAAGACTTAGTATGGAGGTAAATGCTGACCCATTTTGAATGTGATAATGCAGTAGCTTTGATATCGTGGCAAAACAAGAAAAAATCATACAAATATGTGGATGTGAATAAAACAAAAAAAAATAAAAACTAAAACCCAACTACGACGCTGAAAGTATGAAACAAAATTTTCAGGACACTGGATTAAACAATGGTTTAAGTTAAAACAGCATAAAATTTATACTAATGTATATAAAGCTGAAGAGTTTGTAGTTAGTTTGCTTGAACGCGCTAATCTCAGGAACTACTGGTTCGATTTGAAAACTTATTTCAGTGTCAGATATATATGTAGATAGCCCATTTATTCGGTTTTTTGAGGAAGACTATAGGCCATATATCATCACGCTAAAACCGAGAACCAATGTAGAATCTTACAAAAACGGGGGGAAAAGTATTACGTCACGGGCAATAAGAGACGTAAACTAGGTTGCGTGGGTCAGCTAAGTATACGTAAGATATGTCTTAAGTAGATATTGGGTGTTAACCTACTTTGCTTACCATTTACAAGAAGAGAGTGGAACAAAATGGGGTTATATCAGTTATCTTTACATATAATCATAGTCAGTTGTAAGAAATATGTAGTACCTATATCTATTCGGAAAGATCTTGTTTAAGAGTTTATTGCTATAATGTCAGTGTCGTGATAATATACTGTAGGTAGCTAATCTTTATGTAAAGTATGACAAAAATAAAATACTGAAACAGTAGGTAGACTCTAAACTCTTAACGTTTATGTATATTTGTATGCTTAGCGGTGGAAAGATCAAACAATTTTAGTCCTTTTTTCACATGAGACTAATCCCTCCTACACGCTCAGCATTGTAATTCTTGTACACTAGGATCAACAGCAGTGACCCATGAATACATCAAGTCATACATACATATTCGTGAAATCTCAGGTAAAATTAAACTGTCTTGGAACCCGCAAAAAATTTAGTAGAGCCATGCTGAATTCAGCAAGAACGTGCCAGTTCGACCGGTACTACCCTCGCACAGAACGTCAACGTAAAATGACAGCGATCGTGCTGTCGTGTTTCGTTGCTGAGTGCGAGACCGGAGGCCCAATGATGCATAAGCATCACTAGTCCGCCATAGTGTAGGTCACCATGCTGCATTGTTGCATTGTCTGCATTTGCAGTATGGTGACCACTACTCTATATTCTGCTTAAGCTTTCCATCAGGCAGAGTAGGGTAATTTGGGAGAGCTAAAAATAAAATAGAAACAGAAGAAAACTGGTAACTGTTAGGAATATAATAAGTAGAGTGAGTAGATTTATTATATCTTTATCAATTCAGGATACAAAATAAAGTAAAGGTAGACCAAATAAGGAAATTAAATATTATTATCATTATGGGTTCTATGTCACAATATCTTAAGAGCTGTCTAAAGATCACATTAATGGTTCCATTATAGCCTTGGCGAAATATAGCTTCTGGTTTTAAATATGCCGAAATCGAATAAAAGCATCGTTTTAAATGTATCCAGACATACATACAGATCATAAGACTTGGATGTCAAGGCAGAACATTCGTACAATACAATAATACATTGTTCACGATTGTTTATAGTAAACAATTGAGAATTTCGCAACAACATACAAATTTAATTCGTGCACTGACATTGTGGGGCCGTCTTTCGCGTCAGAGGTCAGTTGGGTTAAAACGTAAGATTTGATAATCATGTCTCTTACACATAAACAACAATAAGACTTATGAATCTTTTCTATAGGTACTATTAAAAACAACAAAAATTTAAATACATCTCTGCTTAATATCATAAAGCTGAAGAGTTTGTTTGTTTGTTTGAACGCGCTAATCTCAGGAAACGGTTTGTCCGATTTGAAAAAATCTTTCAGTGTTGGATAGTACATTTATCGAGGAAGACTATAGGCTATATATCATCACGCTAAGACCTTTGTTGAGGTTGCGTCAACTAGTATATTATAAAACATTAGCCACGATCCGAAATTATGATAAACCTAACTAAGGGTTAACTAAAAGGGTTTTTTAATTCAACTAGAATAACAAAACTCTTACACAATTAACCTTACCAGAGAGGTGTTAGTCACTAGATGCCAATTCCTATCTTTACTAGTAGGTACTATGTACTCTATATTAGTCACTAAAACCACTACCAGCCCTTCATTAGTATTAATAGTTGCTTAATTCAAGTAGGGTTTCAAATTCGCAATCGAACGACTATATGAAAAGAAATTATATAAAAACAAGGGCAGCTTATCATAGTGCCAACATTATTTTTTGCTTCCGAAATATGTGTCTCAGTTCGCCTTGCACGTTTTGCACTCGGGGTTGCTATCCATAAGTGTAAAAACTTATGAAAAGTCATCAGTAAAAAAGATTTGGTACTAAGAGAATAAACAGTTATTAGTTCAGGAATATAATTTTAAATACATAACCTAGCTCGCCGCTTCCTCCTGCTTACAACACTGTGTGAAGTCCCCCGCGACACTACATTTATACCTAATGTGGAAGTTGTCTTCAATAATGAAACAATCTAGAAAGCAACCCTTATTAGCGAATTGAATCCCGTTCGTACTGCATTTTTTGTAAAAAAGAAAGCCAAAACATATTTTAACGAGGCTGGCTCACGGGGTCTTTATACTCGGACAACGAATATAAAGAACTCGGCGCATAATTACTTGACCCGTGCAGCAATTGAATTTGCAAAGACCACAAGACGAATACTTATTATTCTGTCACAGCAGTACAGTACACATTGTTGCAACTAAAGTTATGGATTACAATTCGTCTTTCATGGAGTTCTTTAAAAAGAGGGTCCAGGAGTGTTATCCTGTGTAATGTGCTTTTTTTTAATTATATCTTGTGCATTCTTTACTTTCCAGTATCTTCAAGTCTACAATGCTACAGTTGTGATCCAAAATGTCCCGTGGACTTCAACGAGAGTGTACGTGAGAAATACCTCAAGACATGTCAACACTCCACTATGTGTTACAAGAGAATGAGCACATTAGACTTCGGCAATGGACGTAAGTGTTTAGGCAAATCTGCGTATATAATAATAAGAATTACTGTTTAAGAAACATGTTTACGAAGGTTAGTGCGTCACACACTAGGAAATTTCAACAAGTGCAACAGTAAACAGGTACATTATTTAAAAATACACGTGTAACGTTCATCAGTTTCGGGAAATTAATCGTGAGCATAAAAAACTAGAAGGTGTAGACGAGTGCAAGAAAATTGCAAATAAATAATCCGTCTTTCTCTTGAATCAAACTACGTAGATTTGAACAAAAGTGTTTTTTCGCGCAGATCAACCTAACAAATATAATTAAAAAACTTTAAAATATAGAGAGCTAATAAATGAAAACTTCTATAAGCGCGTTGAGCACGTTTTGGGTGAACAAAAATCGTGGAATTCGTGTCACCGTCCCCGAACGCTTTCCATGAGCTATAATTTTCACTTGTTTTTATCGCGCATCTTATTTCAAGAGCAATGAATTTCATTTCGGGTGAGCTTAAACAATGGTTTGTATAATAGTTTTCCGTTTTCACTTGTGTCGACAGTCCCAATGAATGCTTAGTGATTTTTTTGTGGTATCTAATAATGCACGTGAACAGATTTCATCTACTAGATCAGATACTGATCCTTAACATAATAATTAAGTAAGTTATTGGGATAATGGATATTATCTTTGCACTGCTTCTCTGCCGTACTGCCTTTAACAAAACTACGATTTAAATCGTTGTTCATTCGTGTAAGCAAAACGTAGCTAAACTTCATCGATCTATCTCTTACAAATATATCTGTATGGGTACACGTAGACTAATAGGAACCGTTAACGAGTTTTGTAACCATACGAGCCATGAAAGGAATATGTGTCATTCGACATGTTGTGTGGCGCAACTAATGCAACTATTTGCTGTATTGAGTACTCAGTAAAATAAATCACAAGTTTTAGATGTACCCTTATGATATTAAAATATATTTATAGATATATAGGTCTCTACGTATATGAATAGTTAATCATACATATTTACTTCAGGCAGGTACAAGTATTTTTAAAAATAGAAATCCTAGTAATTTTTTATTTTTTTCTTTAAAAAAATACGAGGTAACAAAGCACTAAGCACATGATGACTAAGCTTAAAGAATTTCGCCAAGACAAACAAAATTGGGATCGTGGAAGAGCCACGCTTCGGCATGAATGGACTGGCTCGACCGGAGTGATACCATGTCCTTACAGAAAACCGGTGTAAAATAGTGCTTGCGCAGTGTTTCGTTGAGTGAATGAGGATACCGGAGGCCCGTCCCCCCGTTCTCCCTTCCTCTTCCTCCATCCCCCAAAGGCCGGCAACGTACTTGTGACGCTTCTGGTGTAACGGCGATGGTAATCGGCGGTATCAGGCGATATGTCTGCTCGTTTGCCCGCCTATTCCATAAAAAAAGGACAAAATAATAAACACCCATTGTTATACCATAAATCCCTAAAGTATTAAAAACTTAAATATTCTTGTCTACTTTACGTCAATTTCTATGATCTTAGAAGTTTTTTAGTTAGTTCCGTGTTACTTATATTGATATATTAGTCACAACAATAATAAAATATGTGAGAGAAATACACACACATTTGCTTAAGAATCAAAGTATTCTCATTTTCCAAGTAATTCAATCATCCTGTCATATTAAGTGTAATGTCAATAACCGCATTGTTTATAAAGTACTGAATCTGTATGTGAGTCACGAATTATTTATCAGTTCCGCTTATAGCCCAACGATGATGAAGAGGGCTGCACTAATAGCCATGCTTTTCGGCTTATTAAATCTCTAGAAAAAATAATGTATATCTGGACCACAATTTTTAAAGTAACTTTTAAGTTTTATTAACATGTTTATGATGGCAAACAAGTCTGTTTGTTGGAGGAGGACATTTTCCTCGTTAAGGAGAAACATGATATTGTAACAATCCGAACGGAATTGTTTGGCAAAACAATTTTAATGACGAATATCGACCATGTAGCCAAACAATAGTTTAAGGAGCTAAGTTGTTGTTTAAAACACAACTGTTTGTTTTGTAGTAATAGGAACGTACTATACTAAATAATACATGGCACATGACAAATGTTCACATAAATCGAAATGTAAAGTTATTGTTCACGAACATTGAAAAAATGTACTCGTGAGTAAATATTCTCTGCAAGAGGTATATAATACGTTCTGTAAATTAAGTAAGAATTAGTAAGTAGGACATTATTATAATGCTTTGTACGTTAATTTCATACCTTATCTATTTACAGTGACATCACAATACACAGAACGGGGTTGTGCTGCTCAAACGCAAGATGGCGAACAGATCAAAGTAAATAGGAAATGGATACAAGTACAAAATATATACGAGGTATACGAAGAGGGCTGTGCGGTGGACCAGAGTTACCCCGAGCGTAGGACGCAGACCTTAACCTGTTATTGCAGAGGCGACCGGTGCAACGCCGCGACAACTAATACATTTGTCAAAACAGGCATAATTGTAATGAGTCTCTTTGTAATTTTCTTTAGTTAAAATTACCTTAAAGATACTTCCAGTAAAAAATGGTATCCGGATAATGGGTTAAAAAAATACAGATAAACATACTTATACCCGTTAAATCGAGATTGAGATATTAATATAAAATGATTATTTTATTCACTAAGATAACTTTTTTTTGAGTCGTAATATAAACAAAAGTAACACTATAAAATATCAGTCAACATAATTTATCAGCACCAAAACACATGATTTAATATGATGACATATTTAAAATTTTGCACAACATACTTACATCAAACTTCGATAGTTAACGTCTTTATTTTGAAGAGTTAACAAGATAAACCCAGAAAACAATCCGCACGATTTTAATCTGTATGGTATTTTATACTGCCTCGGTGGCGCAGTGGTAGCGTACGCGACTGCTGTTCTTGAGGTCTCGGGTTCGATTCCCGGGTCGGAACAAATGTTTGTATGATCTGCAAATAGTTGTTTCGGAGTTTGGGTGTTTTCTATGTATAATATGTATGTATTTACAAAAAAAAAGTATATAAGTATTCATATCAGTTGTCTAGTACCCATAATACAAGCTCTGCTTAGTTTGGGACTAGATGACGTTGTGTGTTAGATGTCCAAAATATTTATATTTATTTATTTATATTTATTTATATAAATATTTAATAGTCAAATTTAATAAAAGTTGGAAAAATTATTCTTCATAATATGGATCGATATATAATGTCGATAAAATTATTTAAAGATTAGGTTGCATTTATGGTCAGAAAGAGTTCTATGCTCATACGGGTCCGCACAAATGCCATTATGTTCATAAAGTAAAGTTTCACCATTAATGTTTCTCCAATATGTGGACCAAAAATACTAGTTTATATAATAGTTTAGTTTTAAAGTTAAAGCACTATTTGAATTTGAACGTCTACTGCGGAGAAAAAATATTTAGATTAATTTGTACTAGTCAACGTGTACGTTTTTTTTAAAGCTATATAATACTTATTATAGATATAGATAGTTAAAAACACTACATTTACTTGTATATTTTTATAGGACATAGCATTATTTCCAGATCATTTATTTGTATAAATAAGATTGATTAAATCATTCCTATATTATTGTAAAGTATAATTTCATTTTTACTTTAACCCTATTTATCAAGTAATCGGAAAAGAAGTCCTTAAAACAAGCCATAAATTCTTGAAGTTTTTATAAATTTCCACGACTTTTAAATGACAAATTGAACTATTGTCGTAAACATATAATATGTACAGGGTCGTAAATATTACCCTTTACATATTATATGTTTAAACTTACCACAAACTCAGTATCTGTGATTGCACAGTGGTAATGTGCGATGTATATGTAATAAAATAAGTGCTCAAGATTTATTAGTCGTTCACTTAGTTTTCAGGCTGTAAAATAATTAAAAGATCCTTAAAAAAATCTATACTAATATATAAAGCTGAAGAGTTTGTTAGTTTAAACTCGCTAATCTCAGGAACTACTGGTCCGATTTGAAAAATTCTTTCAGTGTTAGATAGCCCATTTATCGAGGAAGGCTATAGGTTATATAACATCACGCTAAGACCTACAGGAGCGAAGCACCAATGAAGAATGTTGCAAAAATGAGAGAAAATTATCATGCTACGTGCAATAGGAGACGCAAACGAGGTTGCGTGGGTCGGCTAGTATTTAATAAACAAACTATTTTCTCTAAGATAACTGACCTAAGAATGTACTTATTTCTTTTTCTACGGCATGCTCTAGTTCGTTTAATGCTAAATAATTTGACCTTGGCGTATTAGCACTTCAATACAAGGTGAGTTCGAGAAATCAGTAACTACTTGCATTAGTACCGACAGAACTTGACAGAAGTATTACTAGACATGTACTAACTACACACTTTATGAAAGGAAGGACGTCCGAAATTCACATGCCTATGGTAATTCTAGACACACATTTAACGTATGACAACTACTGTAAAAGACAAATAACAAAGATTGCGTACTTGTTAATATTTGGTTTTAAATTACGGCTAGAAAATGTAGATGCACTCTTCAGATATTACGCAATTTTAAATTTATTTTCTAAACCCTTAACTTCTACATTCGATAAGCGTTTATGAAAATAAAGGAGAGTGTTTTATAGACATCTATACTAATATATAAAGCTGAAGAGTTTGTTTGTTTGTTTGAACACGCTAATCTCAGGAACCACTGGTCCGATTTGAAAAAATCTTTCGGTGTTGGATAGTCCATTTATCGAGGAAGGCTATAGGGTATATATCATCACGCTACTACGAATAGGAGCTGAGCAACAATGAAGAATGTTTCAAAAACGGGGGAAATTTTCACGCTACGGGCAATATAAGGCGCAAACGAAGTTGCGTGGGTCAGCTAGTGTAGTATATAACCTTAGAATTGCATATCCATTCAAACGGTGTACTCAGAGGTTAACACTTCAAAAATTTTGTCATTACTTGCTTGCTCTTATCTCAATTTCATTTGAGGTCGGTGCAGTAAAGGAAAATTCTACGTATGATTTTTTAACGTAATTTTACCTTGCGGAATTTCACGTATGGCTGGGTAAGAAAGTTATTTTGTATTTAAATTAGAGAGTAGACAAATAGTAATGACTCACGTTAGCGTGGTTCTCGACGAGGCAGAGGAAGACGACATCTTCACGCAGCAGGCGCACTGCGCCATGCAGCGGCTGCGAAGTTTTACTCTTCAACATTCGGTACAGGAGCGCCGATGACATGTGTGCGAAGTCCTCTCCTAGATTGCAAAATATCACAGATTCTAAGTAACTCGCTTGCTTCTATTTCATCATGGTATTTAAGCTTGGACACGATCCCTATTGCCTCGTTCGCGTTTATAATATTAGTATAGATTACACGACCTTTCAACAAAATTCATGTGTACAAATGTTAAAAACAAAACAAATTAAATAGTTATGGTTTAAGAATCACTATTTACATAAAAATACATCGTGTAGTACACAAGTGTCTGTTGTACCACTTGTGTAATTATTTTCTAATACAAATAATTATGTTATAAAGCAAAGCAACTTTCACACCTCAATTTCTCCAATGTTTGTATGACTTTGATTAAAAACATAATATCTATACAATAAATTGATAAGTCTGTTCGTCATTTGAAATTGTTTTTTTTATACTAAATGTGTATGGAAGTATACACGGTACTACTTACTTTAAAAAATATGTATACTTGTGGTTACAGATAGTCTTTACAGAATATATACTAGTTGTTACCCGCGGCTCCGCCCGCGTATATGTCGGTTATCACGGCAAATAGTAGCCTATGTGTTATTCTGATGTATAAGCTGTATTACTGTAAAGTTTCATCCAAATCCGTTCAGTAGTTTTTGCGTGAAAGAGTAACAAACATCCAAACATCCATCCATCCTTAAAAACTTTCGCATTTATAATATTAGTAGGATAGACTATGTTATCCTGAGAAGACGAGCGGCTTAATTTTTACCGACGTCTTCAACAAATATCGTTATAACTTAGACAATATACTCAAAACTTTATCAAATTATTATGAAAACCCTTCTCAAGAATCGCTCTATCTATTGGAAAACCCCGCATCAAAATCTGTGCAGTAGCTTTTAAGTTCATCGCGAACAGACAGACAGAAGCGGCGGAGGACTTTGTTTTTAACCAACTTCTATAATATGTAGTGACTAGCTGTGCCCGCTACTTCGTACACGTGACATTTGAATTTTCAAGTTATTTATAAATTTTCACCGTTTAGACCTTCCCTGGACTACGACAAACATTTCAAAATCAAAATCAGCTAAGTCGGCCCGGCCGTATTCGAGTTCTAGCGAGACAAACGAACAGCAATTGATTTTTATTTATAAGAAGAAGATAAGAAGAAGAAGAAGAAGATTACTCTGTGTGTTTGTTCCGGCTAATCTCTGGAACGGCTGGACTGATTTTGACGAGATTTTCATTAATAGGTAGGTAGCTGATGATATAAGGAGTAACTTAGGCTACTTCTTATGAGACTAGCTTCGCCTCGCGCACTACCCGTGGTCCTTGTACCGCCGATAACACCGCGGGGCGCGTATAAAATAAATACTTAACTAGTATAAAACGTAATTATAGATCTGAAACCGGTAGCAGTTTGGCCGGATACACGTTATTCAGCCAACCTTGAAGCAGAATCGCCGATTGTGCGACCGAACTTTGCCGATTACCGGACTGCGAGTCGGTAACAGTGCATCCATTTACAGATTTTCATTAATCATAGTTTACTTGAGTATTTGACAAGATCTTATCAACTATATTATTAATCAATATCTGTTAAATTGTATTAATTTTCCTTAAATTAATCATTATCAAATGCTGCGTATTATGTATAGCTGAACCACGCTTAGTATGAATCTTTCATTAATTTTCGGATTTTATTGGTAGTAGAGTAATGCTTTAGAATTTCTCTATAAATGGGCTAGATAGATAGTTAGATAGAATTGGAATCAGTAGTTCCTGAGATTAATACACTACATATAACACAACACAATTTTGTATAGTAGTTAGAGAATGAAAGATTAAATTTTTCACTGACAATCTCTTTTATAATTATTTAGAAATTTCATTTATATTCCTTAATTGTGGAACATAATATGTAATTGAATTTTATCGGTAAATCTTGAGTGTTATTAATTAACACATACATACTAATATTATAATTCTGAAGTTTCTTTGTTCGTTTGAATGCGCTAATCTCAGGTACCGCTGATCCGATTTGAAAAATTCTATCAGTGTTGGATAGTACATACATCGAGGAAGGCTACAGACTATATATCATCGCGCTAAGACCAATAGGAGCGGAGCACCAATGGAGAATGTTTCAAAAATGGGGGAAAATTATCACACTACGGGCAATAGGAAAACCAAACGAGGTGTGAGTCAGCTAGTTATTAATAAGATGCAGTAGCAGATGAGGAGTCATCAGTTTAATCTTGTTTTAATAATATTTATTTTATGATTTGATATGAATCAAACCTCTAGTTGAAAAATTATTAATAACATTATTATTGTATTTTGCTGTGAATAGGATGAGCGACAAGAGCATAATATATTAAAAATATCAAAGTAGTTTTTTTTTTTTACTTTGAATAATATTTTACACTTAGCCCAGTCATATTAGGTAAAAAAAGGGGTCAACCTCGGAATGAAAGATAATAAGCTGCAAATTGGTATGAACCTTTGTTTTGTCATTCTAAATGTTGTCTCAAAAGTCACAATCGTTATCGTGTCCGCGTCTCAAGATATTCAAGGTCAAAGGTCACAAAAATCGGTTTTTCGCGAATATCTGGCTTCCTATCGGTTAAATGAGATTTGCATTTATTATAAAAGTTGTAGGCTATAAAATTCCCTACAACTTTTGTTTAAACTTTTTTTTCATACGACTTTTTGAAGGTAGAGCGCGAAGAGTGCACATCGTACAGTCATATACGGCCTAATGCAAGGTCAAGCGTGAGTTATGGTTATCAGTACGTTATAAAGTCAATTATTTACTTGGAAATTATAATTATTAAACAATGCCTATTATTTATGTACTAACTATTAATTATTTATATTTAATTAAAGTAAGTAACTTGATTATTTATATATAATTATTCATATTTAACTATTTAAGTATAAAATATTATTAATTCTGGATTATATATTTTAGTTTTATTTTAAGTTAACACGACATTATATATCTTTTCTTTAAAACGCGTAAATTTCTCAATACTTATATACCTGGAAATACTTGTCCCTACCCTATGCCCTTTTCTATTCATTGCCGGGACAGATGTTCTATAGTATTCAAGGCCACTCTCTCCACTTTGTATGAGTTCTACACGCAATTCATCAAATTTACAAAACTAAATAAACCTGTACAACTGTCAACACTTCCACCAACAAGTGTAGCAGCTCATCAACACATAAAACGTGTCTACTACCAGATTCAAACGTGGTTAGGGAAGGACTTAGAACCTCAAGAATGGGGCTGGATGCTTGAAAATGAAATCCTGGAGCCCATACGAACGTTATTACCTCCAGCACCAGCCGAACTACTAAACGTAATATTTTGCAATTGCAAAAATGGTTGTGGTTCCCGCTGTGGATGCAGAAAATCAGGGCTACAATGTTCTTTAGCTTGCGGCCAGTGCAACGGACAAGCTTGCCTCAACGCTTCACTGTATCCAAGTAATCCCGATGAAGAAAATACATATGATCCCGATATTCTGGAAGGTTTGGAGATGAACATGACAGATAATGAGGATGATGACAATGAATCGAACATTTTTGAGCGACAAGAGAAGAAGACGACGAAGAAGAAGAAGATAATTAGCTTCCATTTCCAATTTCATTACAATTAAAATCAACAAAGATACTTTTGATATTTGAACTCACATTTTGATAAATGTATATTATGCCGTATTTAATAATAAATAAAAATATGTGTAAAATATATACTCTTACTATCATTTTAACTTAAAATAAAACTAAAATATATAATCCAGAATTAATAATATTTTCTACTTAAATAGTTAAATATGAATAATTATATATAAATAATCAAGTTACTTACTTTAATTAAATATAAATAATTAATAGTTAGTACATAAATAATAGGCATTGTTTAATAATTATAATTTCCAAGTAAATAATTGACTTTATAACGTACTGATAACCATAACTCACGCTTGACCTTGCATTAGGCCGTATATGACTGTACGATGTGCACTCTTCGCGCTCTACCTTCAAAAAGTCGTATGAAAAAAAAGTTTAAACAAAAGTTGTAGGGAATTTTATAGCCTACAACTTTTATAATAAATGCAAATCTCATTTAACCGATAGGAAGCCAGATATTCGCGAAAAACCGATTTTTGTGACCTTTGACCTTGAATATCTTGAGACGCGGACACGATAACGATTGTGACTTTTGAGACAACATTTAGAATGACAAAACAAAGGTTCATACCAATTTGCAGCTTATTATCTTTCATTCCGAGGTGAAAGCCCTAATATGACTGGGCTAACTAGTAATTTGACACATCATGTAATGGTAGGCATGGACAGGTATCAACTGCAACTAGTAATTATAATAACAAAATTACTAATAAGAATGCAAATGACTAATAAGATACCTGTCAGATCATCCCAGTGGGCAGATATTAGTCCTGAACAATGTTCTTTGAGTGCAGAGGCTCCGATCTCATCTGCAGCTGAGTAAAACTTCACACATGACCTGGAATATTGACAAATCATTATTTTTTAAGTTGTTATTATTAATTGGTAATGACAGTTTTTTTTTACAATTTTTCATGTTTTATCATACACTTTTAATTATTTTTACACAATAAATTGTTCATTTTGTTTTAAGACTATTTTTAACTGACTCCAAATAAGGAGGAGGTTCTCAATTTGACAGCATATTTTGTGTTTATTGCATCAGAACTTTCAACTGAACCGATTTTGATGACTCTTTTTTATTTAAAGTACCTATAGTTCTAGTATTATAATGTAAGGGGGAGTTCTATTCAATATACAAAAGCAATTAGTTACCTGACTGCCACAGATGCTATAAGGGCTTGTTCACATTTCCCAACAAGTCCATGTAACTTAAAGCCAGCTGCTGACTTCATTAGTTGTAACGCAAAACTGTCACCTCTAGAGAGGTCAACTACATCTGTATAAAGCCACTTAAGAAGAGCTGCACCTATTTCATCTGGAAGATTTGTCCAGTCTGCAAATATAATACATGTGCTTGAGAAAAGAGTTTGATAAATAATATTAAATTAATTTCAATGTTTACTTTTAGGTGATTTATGTTTTTTAAAAGGTAATTGGGTATACATTGCCTTAAGGAATAGATAAGGAGGATAGTTGGTGGACTAGGGCAGGCCTCTTTTCTTAGCAGAGGATGGCAGTATTTTGATGATCATAATTATGTTTTTGTATAAGTAAATAATAGATAAAAACAAACCTAATTCATCGAGATTTCTAAGAGCTTCCTCATTCCAATCATCAGAGCGTGCATTCAACACAAACTTATGTCCAGGCATGGATTTACTCTGCAACTTGATTGAGATATCCGAATACGTTTCTCTACCATACAAAGTGGCAACAGTCATGAGCAGTCGTGCTACAAAACTTGTCTCGCTCAAGTCGCCGGCCGATGCAGCCGCCAGCGTGTATTTGCGCTCCACCTCAGCGCAATGACTTTGCAATTTACCATACTCTTCTTTCAGCAGCGCCAGGTGCTGCTGAAGCTTTGTCACCTCGCTCGAAGCTAAACAAATCGACATAGTCACAAGATTAGATCAACAACACCGCCCACTGTTACGGGTTTATCAAATAAACAAAAAAACATTTATTTTCTTGATAATCACTCACCCATGGCGGGGCTTTTTTAGATGTAAGGCAGAATTGTAAAAAAACCCTAATCTGTTTTGTCTAGTTGTGACACTATCTAGTCGCAAATTTTAAAATGACAATTTATCTATTGTCAGCAAATTGTCGGCCATCAGTCAAGTCAATAAACATAACGTTTCTTTATATGAAAACAGTTTACAGTCACTAAATTTATGTCTTTAATCTTAACCTAGCCCTTTCAAAAATTTGATAAATATTCCGAATTAATAATAAAACAAATCATTGTTCTGTAAACTTTTTGCATGAAGCTGCATATAAAATTTCTGGAACTTTATGAATTTTATATTTAAAAATTTGGCTGTTATGAATTTTGCGTGAAGAGTGTTACAAGCATCTATTTGACAACCGTAACAAAAAATTTACGCGACTTTCAAAGCTGAAAGAGACTAATAAATACATCAAAAGCCTACCTAGATAGGGATACTTATTCATTTTCAATTTTTATTTCACCGACCTGGCCCAATCGACTCACTCGAATATTCACTTTATAGTTACGGTCACTTGCGACAGATGGCGCTACGTGCAACCAAATCTATTTTCATGATAACCTTCAAGTGATTTTGTCAAATTTATTATTGATAACAGTTAGTTTTTATCAAACTCTTATTTGTAGTTTAGAATCAGTTAATAACACGTATTCTTATAAGAATAAATATGAATTCTCTTAATAGAGTGTTAGTTATAAGTTCAACTTTATCGAAGAGTTCGAGGTATTTGAAAGTTTTAATAAAAGTGTCCGGTTTTAAAATTCTGAGTCTAAACAAGAGTTATTTTTGTAGGTTGATTTCTACAAGTGCACGTTTAGGCACCGACGATGGATGGTTCTCAAAGCTGTTGGTGCGGAGGATTGAGCCGACGAAAGAGTCCCACAGTCGTATGCTCAGTGACAAGGAAATAATATACGCACTTCATACACATAATATAAAGCCTGATTCTATGGATAATTACTTGAAAAATTAGTACGTACTTACAATATAATCTTACATAAGTTTTAATATGCTCTTTGGCAGTGAACACAATCCGATTCTTATGCAACAGCTGTAAATAGAAATCAACATAATACTACATGCAGTAGCTAACATCACAAGATCTTCTAAACCTCAAGATTGTATAGTGATTAATATTTAAAAAAAATATAAAATAAGAATCACATAAGATACACTACTGCTAAAGTTACCATAATATTGTATATATATCATAGATTCAACAATCATAATATTTAAGATTCCTAAAAAAATATTCCCTAATTTTTTTATTAAATATATGGGTACATAAGCTGCATAGTAACAAATTTATTATCAATACTAATAAATTCAAATTCAGAATGCAGTAAATATTCCCTTATTTTTTTAATTAAAATATATGGGTGCTTATGCTACATAGTAACATACTTATTATCGATACCAATAAAATCAAATTCAGAATGCAGTAAATAGTATAAGTATAAGCATATAAGTATATTTTTAGAATATGTGCATGTGCTTATGTGTTTATAGTAAAAAAAAAAAAAATAGGGTATCCAATTCTTTAGTCAATGCTGTCAGTCAATAACTATTATTTAAAGTGGTAAAAATAACTTTAGTTTGCTATACAACAGGTATGGCGAACCAATGGCACATGACACAATATTTTGGGCACATCATTAATATCAATCACAATTAATCACAAAGTTCATTACGCACTATGAAAAAAATTCTGAAGTAGGTATTATATGACAAGCGACCATGAATGAACCATTCATTCGGGACCAAATTACAAAGTTAAATTAAATTACAAGTAGTTTCCAAATTTAAAAAAAAATTGAAATGCATGAGAAACCAGAAAGAGTCCAAGTTACTGAAGAATTGGTTACGTGTTAAACACAGAAACAAATTCTTCAGTTCTTCTTCTTCATTAATCAAGGAGTATTCAATGAGATTTTCTCAGTTCAGAGATTAATTGGAAAGACATCAATCAAGACAGACAATCAAGTTTATTATGTACCCTGATGTGATGTTATTTGATAAACTAAATTTTCTTGATTTGATTGGTTGGAAATTGAAGAATTTGAAATGCAGCTGATTGATTTCCAATCTAGTTCAGTATGGAGTTAAAAATTTGTTGAATTAAGGAAAGAGCTAGAAATAATTGAAACAGAAAGATTGACAGTTAAAACAAGTGAAAATATTGAAATATTTGCTACTATCAATTTTTTTTAATATGAAATATGTTACTAAACACATTCAGATGTTTGAAGAAGAAGCCTTATGCTATTTTGAAAATGTTTTCATCCACCTATGCCTGCGAGTCATTATTTTCTGAGATGATTAACATTAAAAACTCAATTAGAAACTGTTTGACTTCAGTTCAGTTTATAACCCTACATAAGTTATTTGTCACACATATATTTGAAACATTGCAAAGTGTGCCTATTTTTTTATAGTAAATAAAGAAATTTCGGTTGATATCTTTTATTAAGTATAATAATATAATATTAATATAAAATAAGATATATAAAAATAAATTACATAATATTAAATAATAATATAAGTCCCAATAATAATGAGGGACAAAATTATTTGATGACAATTCTATGACATGATTAAATTTTTCTTAATAAAAATAGCACGTCGATACGCAAAGGTTCGCCATCTCTGCTATACAAAGACACACTGCTTACCACAAGCCACAACTAACTTTCAGTATGACATTTAACCTTGGGGAGAAGCTAGAACTGTGAGAAATTAGTATGTGGGCCCAGATCTCTGTTATTGTTGTTCATAAATGATTTAATCCAGGGGTTCCCAATCTTTTTCAGCCTACGGCGCACTTTCAAGATTACAATACTGTCACGGCACCCCCCCCCCCCCCGTACCTATACATTAGACATAGATAGTATCAATAAAATTATATACCTACAATAGTAGTTATTATTGGTTGCAAGGCACAAAAATTGAAACATCCACGGTAAAAAACTTATTTATTTATTATAAAAATCAGAATTGCAATAAAATATCTACGTATGAAACTTAAAAAACACAAAAATAAAAAACAATAGTGATGAGTGAGCCTGGCATTCTGCGCCCAGTTTTTCGAAGCGTGGGATAAGGTTTGAGACTGCCACTCTCATTTCTTGCCCCACCTAAATTCTTGAGCAATATTTGTTCTTGATTACGGCTACTGCTAAAAATCCAGCTTCACACAAATACGACGTTGCAAAGGAAATGAAAATGTTGAAGCTGTTGAAGTTAACTTTAGCGCTGCGTCGCATCGTATCGCTTTGGATTCGCGTGTCACCGCCTAAGAGTACATTCTTATTATACTGAAAATCACCGCGTCGGATCGCATTACAAATTGTAATTCGCTTCGCGTTGAAACGTCTACGTAGGACAAGGCCTTAAGATCCTATGATGCGAGCGGTCAAAATATTGTTGCGGTATGGATACCCGTAAATAATTAAGCCTTTCGGATAATGATAGAAGACCGACTCGCGGCGCACCTCGCTACTTCCTGCGGCGCCCCAGGGCGCCGCGGCGCACACTTTGGGAACCCCGGATTTAATCTATACATCTATACAAATAAATAAAATTGGAGTGTCTGTTTGTAATATTAAAATAACAGCTTTTTAATCAATGCATATGTATGTATACACGATACATATATCAAAAATGTGCTTAAAATTTTTTTTGTCTGTCTGTCTGTTTGTTCCGGGTAATCTCTGGAACGGCTGGACGGATTTTGACGGGACTTTCACTGGCAGGTAGCTGATGATCCGGGGAGTAACTTAGGCTACTTTTTTTAGACTAACCTTGTCCCACGGCGTTACTCGCGGTACAACATTAACCGCGGGTAACACCGCGGGGTTCAGCTAGTTGTACTAATATTTTGTTTTTGTTTTATTTTAATGACAAATATTTTTTTTAATGTTTTTAGTAAAACTTCAGTAGATTTTGTTCATTCGAAAAAGGCGGACATTGGCTGTGAGCTGGTAGGATCATGGACTGTGTCTGTGGGAGACATGGACCAAGCTCTTCACCTATGGAGATATGTTGGAGGTTTTGAGAAAATTGATAAAGCAAAGACTTTGTTTAATACAGATGCCGTAAGATATTTCAGTTTTATGTAACTTACACTAACTATAGCATTAAGTTATCTTGAAGATAATACAAAGACTGTTTAGTACCTACTGATCCAATGAGATATCATCAATTCATTGTAATAAATAGTGTCATAGTCATTTATTTGGATATAATAAAAGTACTACCAGTATCTTAGATGGTAACTCGGCAAATGCAAATAATTTCAAGGTAGTAGAGCTACACTGACTTCATCACGAACGGGCCGGCTCGACCGGGGCGGTACTACCCTCGCATAGATAGAATGATGCAGAAGTATCACTAGGCCGCCACAGTGTGGGTTACCATGCTGCATTGTTGCATTGTCTGCATTCGCAATGAGTACATGAAAAATAACAAAAATCAGGGTGGTCTGAGAACTAAGTCTAGGCAGTGAAATTTATTCAACTGAGATAATGATAGCTGAGTCCATGCCACAAAGACTAGAGTTGTTTTATTTAAAACAACAATAGAGCACTGGAAGTCATGGTAAATTTATCATCAGACACCAAATATATACCTATATAAAAATATATTATTTAAATAATCAGAAGTTTTAAAGTACTTTATTGACACCGAGATATCCAGTAGATGGCGTAAAAGAACAATTATTTTTTTTCTCTTTTCACCTCACTGTTTTGAATACCAGCGTGAGGAGCAAGAGCGTCGTCATGGCGATAATCCCGTTCGTCAGAAATGGTCTTCTATGCACACATTTATTAATACTTACTTTTTCTTATATAACATAATATTATGTATAAATTGATTTTCACAGACTTACAAGGCGTTAGAAAAAGAACGCGGACAACTTATTCGATCGCGCCACTTGCAATATTTACTGGCATTCAGTTTCTGGCCAAACGGTGAACCCCGCGAACCCAGTAACATCTATGAGATACGATCTTATAGGTAAGTTTTTATTATTTACTAGTTGTTGCCCGCGGCTCCGCCCGCGTATATGTCGGTTATCGCGGCAAATAGTAGCCTATGTGTTATTCTGAAGCTATATTACTGTAAAGTTTCATCCAAATCCGTTCAGTAGTTTTTGCGTGAAAGAGTAACAAACATCCATCCAAACATCCATCCATCCTTACAAACTTAAGCATTTATAATATTAGTTTATTATATATAGACTGTTAAAACGGTTACTTTCTTTTTGGCTTTGCTGTAGTCGGATAAAAATAAGACTATTAGACAGGCGCGGTTCCAAGGGGGGGGTCACAGAGGACACGACCCCCCCCAAAATCGTACACATGTAAATCTTTTAACCTTTTTTTTTTCTCCTTACTTTCCATAATTGTTCAATCGACATAAGAAATCATAGGATAAGAATTGTTTTACACCTATAAATTAAAAAGTAAAATAATGTGGATAACAAATCTTTACCCTCCAAGACTGTCGTGATTCAGGCTTACTGTACCATAAATACTCTGATGACACTACTAGTCTGGACCAGAGTTTCTAGGAAGAGTGCCAGACAGACACGCTCTTTCCAAGGACTATCCCCTAATTCCTCCGACGCAATTGGACCGGCTTCTCTGGTCCGACGTATGTGAGGCATAGGAGGGAGAGCTGGATCGTGCCGTATGGAGACTGGCTTCCCGCAACACCGATCCTGGACCTGATGGTATTCCAGGTCGGTGCTGGGAGACAAACTGAGCCAAAATGTGATCAAGAGGGTCGTGTTGACAGTTAGGCTTGATATCGTTAACGCTTTCAGCATTCCTTGGTGCGCTATCAGGGCGGCCCTTGAATATCACCTCCATAGAGGCCTATCTGCGCGATAAGGCAGTGAAGTTTGTCGATCTGAACGGGGTGGCAAATCGAAGGGAGGTGTGTTGTGGGGTTCCCCAGGGCTCTGTATTGGTCCCATTGTTATGGAACCTCGCATAAGATGCGGGCCTTCGCAATAGTCTGCCTCTGACCTCAGTGTCGCCTGCTATGTAGACGATACAATAATACAGGCTAGAGGGTAACGCTTCGGGGAGGTGCTTCTGCTCGCTGAGGAGCTTGTGTTGTGCGTAAGACTCGTTACGGCGTTAAGCCTGAAGGTGGCGCCTCCATGGCTTATGTAAGTGACAAGAACCATCCAGCTCATGACTGCTAGATGACATTGTCAGCCAGGTCAGTACATAAAGTACCTACGCCTCATCCTGGGCAGTCGGCAGAGCTTCGAAGAGCATTTCAGGCGGCTAGTCCCCCGAGTACGAGTGGTAGCAGGGGCGCCACATCGTCTGCTACTCGCCCAGGTTTGAGCTAGCCAACGCGCTATCAGAGCCGTTCTGACGAGCTTCGAAGCTTCGATAAAGATAACTGACTGTGTCACCTACCGACTCACACAGATGCTCACCGCGTACGGTTGCTTCGGTGAATATCTGAACAGAATCAGACGTGTGGTTACGGCACAATGTCATCACTGCGGACAGATCGGATGAAACCTGTCACCAGCATTAATCGCGGCAATACTGGCAAGTAGTGAGGGATGGGAGGCGGAGGGCTCCTTCTGTGGAGACGTTATGCTCCAGAAGGAGTACGCAAAGCATGATCGGGAAAGGGCCGATCCCGCTTGAAAGAGGGGATGAAGAGGGCGCGGTAGAAGCCGCTAGCTCCCCAATCGTCGGTTCAGGGTCGTTGTGGCCACATCCAGGTCCAATCTTAGACAAAGTAATCTTAGACAAAGTATTAGCCAATGACACAAGAGAATTTAAGCGTTAACGATTGCAGAACGAAGAACGCTTGCAACTTGGCTAGGGGGGCTGGTCACTGCAAACGACCCGAGAGCGGTGACACCTCGGTGCGGCCGGGGGATGTCGTCTAAGGCAGGTCAGTGTTCCGACTCTTACTGTGTAGAGCTATGAGAGGTTCAATAGCGACCTGCCACGGGGGTGAATCTAATCATCCTGGGATGTACCTGCAGTACAGTGAGTACTCCAGATGCCGTTGATGCGTTTCTGGAGCTCCTCTTGACTGCCGAGTTCGGCCGCCGCGGGGTTTAGAAGATAGACCGATTTGTCCGGAGTCCCACACAAACCCTTCGTGTCCCCCCCCCCCACCTCCCCCCACGGAGCTAGGTCCTCTAAGTATTCATTAAGAGATTGTCCCAGACGTCTCAAATATTCAACTATTGACATCTCAATAGACTTACTAATAAAAACAATACATATCGATTTGTTTCTAATGTGTGCAATAAAATTGAAAATTGTGCAATAAAGTCTAATTTACTCGACTAAAAGTAATTATTAGTGACCCCCACCAAAATTTCAGGCTGGAACCGCCCCTGCTATTAGACGTTTGTTATTGTATTCGTGACTACTTGATATACAAAACTTCGTCACGTGCCGTAAAAAGGAATAAACTTCCCCGTTTTGCTAAGATTTTTGATCGATTCTCGGCTCCCATTAGAGTTCCTTCAAGAAATTTTCAATTACCACTCGACTAGTAGATCCATTCCATTAGTGCTATCAAGCAAACTCTTCAGCTTTACAATATTAGACTATTACTATATTGGTTTAAAGATGGCACATTATTAATAACGTTTCATAATCTATACTAATATATAAAGCTGAAGAGTTTGTTTGTTTGAACACGCACACGATTCTTTCACTGTTAAATAGCCCAATTATCGAGGAAGGCTATAGGCTATATATTATCACGCTAAGACTAATAGGAGCGGAGCACCAATGAAAAATGTTTCAAAAACGGGGGAAAATTATCACGCTACGGGTAATAAGCAGAGATCGGAATTGTGTGTGTGAAAATACCTAAAGTTTGCAGCGGGACATAATATGGAGCTGTTACAACCACTTAAGTTAAACCGGTTTTGGATTTTACCGGTTTTTTTACATGTTCCTTACCTTGGAAACACCGAACTATAAACATTTACAAGCTGCTAATACAGTTCTAAATTATTTTTGTTTTGTACTTTTCCGGTTAAAATTCGGTCTTTTAGTCCCAATTGTTCTTTGTCGGTCAAACACAGAATTTTCTATATCTGCAAAATGCTAATGCGGTTTTAACATTTATTTCAAGATTTATTTCAATTGCAAGAAAGTTGTGCGAAAACTACTTTCCACATTCAGAGTTCGGAACATGCAATGATATTAGTTTTTTTCCTAGAAATGATAAATATTCTTCAAATATTAAAAATATTTAGTTTTTTTCCTAAAAATGATAAATATTCTTCAAATGTTAAAAATATTTATAATTTCTAGGAAAAAACTAATATTATTGCATGTTCCGAACTCTGAATGTGGAAAGTAGTTTATGCACAACTTTCTTGCAATTGAAATAAATGTTTTTAATTTATTATTTGTTGCAGTGCAGGTTTAATAATAAAAAAAGCCGACTTCAAAACTATGTAAAGACGCGAAAATGTTCGTTTTCTTTGCATCAACCTGTAGCAAAACTTTTTAACTTAAGATACAGATAAAAAAAAGAAATTATAACCGCATTAGCATTTTGGAGATATATAAAATTCTGTGTTTGACCGACAAAGAACAATTGGGACTAAAAGACCGAATTTTAAACGGAAAAGTACAAAACAAAAATTAATTTGGAACTGCATTAGCAGCTTGTAAATGTTTATAGTTCGGTGTTTCAAAGATAAGGAACATGTAAAGAAAACGAAACTAAACCGGTAAAATTCAAAACCGGTTTAACTTAAGTGGTTGTAACAGCTCCATATTATGTCCCGCTGCAAACTTTAGGTATTTTCACACACCCAATTCCGATCTCTGGTAATAAGAGACGTAAACGAAGTTGCGTGGGTCAGCTAGTAATTTATAATAATAATCAGTTACGAAATGTAGTTTCTAGTGTCACATAAACCTATTGAACTCTGTCTTAAGGAATTAACGTAAAAGATGATCGTGAAATTAAATAATGTTGTAACTATGGTAATCAATATTTAAACATGCTGGACAAGAAAAAAATAACTCTCTACATAAAAACATTTGACAAAATTTTAATAGCCTATGCCCAGGCCATTATTGGCATCTCATTTATTAAAATCGGAATCAGTATTTTGGAATCATGAACATTATTGACATTACGTTTCAGATGTAAAGTGTGACTTATATGTTTACAGTTTAAAACCCGGTACCATGATTGAGTGGGGCAACAACTGGGCAAGAGGTATAACTTATCGCCGCTCACAAAACGAAGCATTCGCCGCATACTTCTCACAAGTCGGCCGATTATACAACGTTCATCATATTTGGTGTAAGTGTTACCTTTCCGCCTAACTGTCTTTTGTCACGATAACTGACATAACAACGTGTGTAAGAAATAGGGCTGTTAATCTCCTCACAAAACGTCAGAGAAAGTGATTTCCGTATAGAAACCTTCAACCTTCAAGGTCTTCGACACTACTGCAGTCTCGAGCTGTTACACGATTACCATTAAATTTTTTTTAGTTTACAATATAAAATTGTATACTTGCAAATAATAACGGTTATACATTTTCCTAGTCGTGTATCATGGTTCATTTCAGCAGTTCTCATGTATCATAATCATGAGAATTGATTCTAATTAGACAGAATATAATATGATCTGCATCTGAATAAAATTATTTCTTATAAGAAAGAATATCTAATATATAAAATTCTCGTATCACAGTTTTAGTTGCCAAACTCCTCCGAAACGGCTTGACCGATTCTCATGAAATTTTGTGAGCATATTGAGTAGGTCTGAGAATCGAACAACATCTATTTTTCATCCCCCTAAATGGGAAGGGTCATCCATCCTTAAAAAAAAATTATGGCAAAACGACGTTTGCCGGGGCAGTTAGTTACTTATAAATTCATATCAATGACGATTTGTGTCTTATACCTTTACTGTGACAGTTATCTCAATTCTTTCAAGTTTGACGCTATCAGTTTATTGCTGATGTTATGACTCTGTGACAAGCTATATAACATCAATTATGTTATCAGTGCGTAACAAAAAACAAGAGACTTAAAACTTAAATCAAATAGGAAACTAAACAGTCTACTTAATGGGTTTTTTTTAACTACACTCGATTAGTAAATACTTTTAGAAAACGTAAATAGACAAAAAATTCGCTGAGATATAGTTTCATTCTAATATTAAACTCACTTGTATTTATTCCACTATTTTTATTAAGTTTAATCCCGACCTATTTCGCCTTATCAGAGGTAATTGGGAATTCACGAAAGAACTTAATAAAATAGTGGAATAAGTACAAGTGAGTTTCATTCTAGAATGTATTGCAATGCCGACAATCGAGTGTATCAATTACTTGAGATATAAACTGCAGTCGTGAAACGGAACTGTAGTTTCTTGTAGTGTCTCGATTTCTTGCGAACATTGTGTGACCACAGTTCACTATTCTAAGCATCGTAAAATACCTATTCGCCTTATCTTCAACCGCTAAGTTTTGAAGATAAGATTGAACAATAATATTGTAATACAAAGTGGGGTGAAGGACACCAATAGATCCATTAATGATAACTATCCCTTAGAGCATTTGATTACGGTTGGTATTTCTTATTGTTTCAAATGATTAAAGGGCCTGTATATCTAAAGTAACTAGGATAATCATCATGAAATCTATCTATTCATTGCACGCCTTTTGGATATGCCACATACATATAGTCATGCCTTTTTCCCAGAGGGGTAGGCAGAGACAGAGGCACTCGGTGATAAGAATAAATCACCGAGGGTAACCAACGAAGTCGTGGTCAGTACCTGGATGGGTGACCGACGGTGGCATGATACCATGAGCATCCCCGTGATTCGGAGGTCATGTTATGCAATCGGTCCCGGTTGTTATCCTAGGATAACTGTCGTAAAGCTTAGTTGGAGGCATTCGGACGGCTTAAAAACATCCAAGGGCAAGATAACGTAGCCAGATCGTTGTTTTGCCAGTCCCCAACCCGTACTTGGCCAGCATGGGGACGTATGGCCTTAAACCTCTCCCGAGAGGAGACCCGCGCCCAGCAGTGGGACATTATGGGTTGTTGATGATTGATGAAGGCAGAGACAATTGATCTCCACTTACTACGGTCCTGACACATCTCTTTTGCTTCGTCCACATTCATCAATCGCTGTATGTTTGCAAAATTTCAGAAAAATCGGTTCAAGATATCTACTTCAAAATTGAGTTACAGGATTCCACCCGAACACACATACATTTCAAGTTAATAAAAAGCTTGTAAAAATAACATCTTAGTAAAACTCGACTACGTTTACATTTTGTTGCGTCTTAAATTTTCATACATGTTTCTAAAACAATGACTAAGAATGGTATATCGACAATTAAAAACCTTGTTTTCAATTTCGTGGCCAACAAACATACTAGGAAAACAGCTTAACAAAATAACTATTGTCAATATTGCAGGTTACAAGAATCTGCAAGCACGTCGAGAGACTAGAGAGCTAACGTGGCGTAACCCAGGCTGGGACGAGTGCGTCGCGTACACAGTACCGCTCATCCGAGAAATGCACTGCCGTATCCTCGAACCGACTGCATTCTCCCCTACGCAGTGAACAACGACAAGCATAGCCAACAATTTTATGAACATCGTCTATTGACAATAATTTGTAAAGTTCTATCCACGAATTTAACGCATGAATACTTTCAGACAGAGTTATGGATTGTAAACCTACCTGAAGCATGTGGTTTTACACTATTGTTTCAAATATGAAGTTATTATTACGCAAAGATTTTTTGCTATAAAAGGATAAACGATTGAAATCATTAAAATATGCTATTTGTAAGCATAGCGTAGTAATAATAAACGGACTAGTCAAAATGAAATCATGACTCAATTTTTATGGACTAATATAATCTCAATTTGATTAAATTTATGATTTTGACGTAGTCAACTATCAAAGAGAGTGAAAATTAAGAAAGATACAATTATTATTAATTATAATCTTTAAATAATTAATTACGGCAAACCTAACTAACCGCCAGACAAAAGCATAAATACCGTGCAATCATAACTAAAAATCCAGTGTACATAGTGCAAAGAGAGTAGTCACATGCTGCTCATGCAGTTGAGGATAAATGTTCATAAAATGTTTGTATTTCCCAGATATCTTCGATATCACAATATTTTTAAAAGATAATCTATTAAGTGTTAGTCTATATTATATGATATATACCTAAAAGTATATATGTATAATGAAAATATGAAAATTAATGCCATTTAGAAGATTTATGTAAAGAGTTCATACAACTCATTTTGCATATTTAGGTATGTATATATGAGATCTATTTCTGAAAACGGCATATTTTATTGTGCAGTGTCTAGTGTGAGTTAATGTCACATCTACTCTATCGTCACGATCATAACGTTCGGCGTTACGCCAATCGTGATCACCTTGACGATCGAGTCGCTGTGAAATAAACTCATACTTGGCCTTCTTTGTAATAACTCCTTATAATTTTATAATTCCTTTAATAAAACTTGCGAGCACAACTTTATCCCTGTACTGGGGTATTTTAGGCTTGAAAAACTTTATATCTTTGTTTTTGTATCGTTTACATTTTATATCTGAGGACACAGTGTAACTGTAATATTTGTTTTAAAATATTTTTATTTTGATAGCATTTATTATGTTTATGAAATAACCTAAACATAAGAATATTAGTTGTAAATGGAATTGCCATCTAAGATTGTACTTTGATATCGTACCTATATCCTTTGTTTTTTTTCTTCATAATGTTACTACAAAAATAGATTTTTTTAAAACAGTTGAATTTTATTTACCAGAGTATGCATTATATTTAAGAGGATATGGTCATAATAATAATACAACTAAGTGATTTTCTTTCCATTTAATTTATTTCGGTTTGATTTTTCATGAACCAGATTATATTACAGTATTATTAGTGATAATAGTTAGAATCTAGAAATTCATTGTTAAATATTATGTAACAAAAAATAAAAAGAAAACAACGGTGCACCGAGCGAGCCGCAAACAATTGCAAACTATAATCAATAACGTCGGCCTCTCGCACCTTGTCACATGTCGGTCACAATATTGCTAACTACCTATCTGTGATAAAGACTATACAATGGTAAAATATAAAAATTGTATAGTTACAATTTACAAAATACGTGACCGCTAACTACAAGTTTGGTACTTCTATCTCATAATAATTATTGCGTAGATCGTGACCGTTATAAGGTGGCAAAATAATTAATAACATCTAACTCTAGAACAGCTAGGGTAAAGGTGGGGAGTTTGGAATAGGAAAAGACGAGCCTACACTCTATACTCGTACCACTTGTAGTGTACGCCTCGGTATTGCAGTTACCATGTGGAGGCGGACTTTACGCTGCGGTACAGGCAGAGTCTATGACGGCGAGCGAAATACTAAGCGCCTAACGTTAAGTACTGACCATCTATTGCACGCAAGCGAAGTTACAGCTTACAATTCAATTCCATGGTGCTTAGGTTTTACTGTTTTCGCTACATCTTCGAAGATTGGACTTGAAAAAGGAGAATTTACCATAATAATAATGGTATAAAATAAAGAGGGTCACATTATAACGAGGTCAAATCTAACACTGCTCGTTACACACTGTCATACATATTTAATCAAAATTATTTGTGACATTTTATCAAACTTTATATATATATATATACAAACTGAGTATTTCGTATTGTACCATAGTATGATTAAGTTATATACAGCGTGGTTCCGATGGTTAGTCCTTGTCGCGCGCTTGGTTTACATTATGTACAGATAGACAAGGTTATAGTAGTTAGGCTGTGTCTAGAGATTATTGTCATATATTTGGTCAGTTCAGGAGGGGTATGGCAGAGTCTACGAATAATTAGGTATCCTTTCACAAAGCTATCTACTATATCCTCAGATTATCTAAAAATCGCAATAGAAGCGAATTGTTTATAATTATTATATGATTATTTATAGTAAATAACTTTGTGTGAAGATTTTAACATAAAATAGTTGTTTTTTGTCAAACACTTTGTATACAATTTTATACCTAAATCACTTAGGCTTCGTTTTACTTAAAACCGTTTAGAAACCTCCAAAAAAAACTCAAATAATACGATCACATCATGTGATGCTTTAGGAGAAGAATATTAATAAAAATAATAAAAAATATTTTAAAATAGTATTAACTAAATTTGGGTATTTATGACTATAATCCATTTTAAATTAAATAATACATTTGCTATACATATTTGACTGGTAAGCTTAGTACACAATACGATAGGGTATTAGGACACTAAATAAAGAAAATAGCACATAGTCGGGCAAGGCCCGCCGCCTCGCACTTCCACTGTACACAGAACCGCACTCGCGCCTTACAAAAGTAACAAATTATTTATAATATTTTAATTATATATTATTGTTCTTTATATACATAGACCGCGGCCGCGCCACCCGCCCGTTACGCCCGTAAGGCAATCGTGCTCGCTAATATTCACATACATACATATATATATACTTTATATATTTACAGAACATAACCGGCACTTCGCCGCACAACGTTACGCAGCACCTGCATTGTGTTATTTATGATTTAGTAAAGCGTGTTATCATTTATAATCTAAAAATTTTCTAAAATAATCATAATATACGTTTTCGTACTAAACATTTTAAACATTTAATAAACTCAATACGAGGTATATCACGAAATAATTGGCACGAGAGAAAGCGCCACAGACTTGTCGTTCTTGTGTCACGATTGCAGAGTATTCCAAATTTAATTAGTCGCGATAATTTCCGAACTGGTTAAAGATTAAAGACACAATTGCAAAGCAAATTAGGTGGATTTTTTCTCATTTTATTATTTCGTGAGACCAATAAACAAATGCCTTCAGTCCGCTGTCAAAAAGTTCAACTTACATTAATTACAGGCAAAAATGGTTCCTAAAGTAAAAACTAATGATATGAATATTAGAATTTTGACTATCTAATGTTGTAAATAATAATTTCCTCTGTTCAATAGTGAGGTGGGGACGGCGGGCGGCGCTGGCTCGGTGTCTCGCCACTGACTACTTTATCTAATTAATGCCTTTTGTCAAACATTTTAAGCGTACACTTTGAGGATATCAATATACCTTGGCTTTACTACAAATTTTTGCCTTAACAAATCATCGTTATGTGGTGTCCGCGGATGTTCATTACAAACTTGTTCATTCTTGTTTCACTCGAGCATCAAGATGAAGAATCAGTTAGAACCACTGTGGAAACTTACGATAAACTACAATATTTATACAAGATTGGATCAGGAATACTAGATTTTAAAATTTAATCATCCCCTCTACTGGACACTGTCCCGTTGTTCGCGCACTCATGTGGTGCAGGTTTACGATGGACGGTCTAATAATATTCTAGAGATTGACGATAAAATTTCTTATGTCTAAGAGATCGAATATTCAGACGTGACTTAAACTAAATATTTAGATTTAAGACTTATTAATTTTAATGTTTACGTGCAATCAAATTTAGTGTTACGCGTACATTTTGGGTAATTATTTTGTTTTTCAGTTATATTCATATTTCAATATAAGTTAGCAGAGTCGTTAAGCGAGAACAACGGATCAGTGTCGGACTGTGAGTAAATTCTAATAGAAAAAAGCGTCTCATTCTCACATCGATGCATCATTTAAATAACCCCAGACAAATGCAGACAGACTCGCGATTAAAACTTTTATCTTCACTTATATGTATGCAACAACGTGCTTCTGATCTTCTGACTGTTATGATTAGGCACGATTTTGATTGTAGTCTTATAAAAAATCTCAAACAAGATACAAAGTCAGTCGATAATAATAATTATCATCATTGTGAACTCTGGTCCAGGTACAACGAAACTTACATAGAAATTATATACATTCAATATTTTTAAACCAAAATATCAGAAACAAGTTGATGCATTAAAACATGCGTCGACGATTAACTTACTTTGTGTATAATCACATCATACAATAACGACCTTACTGAGAATACAACTAACGTACATTATTGCGTGGTGTAAACCATTCGCGTATTCTTCAAATCAGCTGTAACTAAGAGATATTTATTTAATTATGGAGTGCAATAAACTTAATAGTGTAATAATATAGGAAATGCCCTCCCGAACCTATTGTCATGACGGCCGTAATTTTCACTTGGAAGACGTAACAGAAAAAAATTAAAATATTTAAGCTAATATAAGCAATATCCAACAGTATATTTAAACAACACAATGTTGCCAATTAACATGAATTTTGATCGCGCGGGAGGGCAGACAGTCTCAGTGTTTAGAATGGGACAGGGGAGGTCTACTGCTGTTGCCAAAACAAAGCCGCTAGATATTCTCGAATAATACTTAGCGAAACACCAAATACTCGCACGAAACATTCAGTCAACACGTATAATTTCTTCAATTACAAGTCTAATGAGGTAGCCTGTGAACATTGCTAACGATAATAACAACAATCGATGGTATGTAACGCGCTCTAATTACTTACATATATGAGAGCGCAGTGTATGACACTTTAAATTTGCGTTAAATGATTTTTACATTACTTAACTATACTTGGGTCTACAAACGTATGTGGATTGTATCGACGTAGCGTATTTCTAGACCGCGGTATAATAACCGAATAATGCAACTCGTCAATTTTATTGGAACGTTACTCTGTAATCTCTTACACTGTAATGACCTCCACTGTTGTTGGTAAGGTCTAGGGGCTTGATATGATTTACTGTCAATCCACTCACTATTATCCTTCGCAATCACGACGTGGAGAATGTTTGTATTTTAAAATTATGAAAGTAATAAATATTTTCATAGCCGAGCTAAACGCGTATCTTCAAATGAATGTATACGGATTAATTGACAGTCCAAAATGTTTCACCCATTTCCTACAGTCGCTACAAAGTTCTTATTATATTTAGAATGTTTTAAAGTAAGATTGGTTCATTTGCAACAACAGTGTCAACGTTTATACACGTTATTAGCGTAGCGAGTGTCGCGTGTGGGTGTGGGTGTGTGTGTGTGTATGTGTTGGCAGCAGCAGTAGGGTGTGTGCGGGGTGTTAGAGCGAGCCAGCCGCGAAGCTCGCGGACGAGTTACTGTGCGCCAACGACAGCATGGAGCCCGACAGCGACTGCTCCTCTTCGCCGTAGCCATCTCGGCTGCCCTCTGCGATCGCCATTGCGCTGTAAAACATCATTTTTAATGTATTTGCTATTCGTTCACATTTGAGAGCTGGAAGCCTCCGAATTTCAAAATCAGGTCTTAAACTAGGTGAGAGGTGTAAGAGAGTTTGAGTGAGAGAGTGTGTAGTGTGGGGCGTTTGTACCTGAAGCCGAGGCGAGCGCTCTCGATGTCGAAGTGCTCGAGCTCCCGCTCGTGGCGCTCGTGCAGCAGGCGCGTGCGCTCGGCGCGCTCCGCTAGGAACTGCGCACACTCCGACTCCATCTGTTTACAACACAACACGTTCAATACTTGTTATATCAAACGACAATTATTCTACGCATTCCCTTAACAAAAACAGTGACGTATCGATCAAAACATGATCCTTGACTACTCAATAATTATCGTATCGTATGAAAGGATGGAATAGTGACCATTTAGGTTACTATGCTTCACTCTTGGACTACAGAAATCATCATAAATACCCTAATAGTCCACAGCTGGACATAGAAATCCCCTCAAAAGGGAGGTTTTATCCTACTATATCACACTGGCCAGGTTGCTATAGGGATTTGTTTCAAGTTTTCCTTCTTTCTGTAGTGCTGTTGTCCTGTGTAGTATGCCTTATTTAGTCACCCTCTTACGATACGCACAGGATTGAGAAGGGGTATTTATGATGGTAGAGGACTATACAAGTGAATCTTACATATTTCAAAATATCCCCAAAAATGTAATACAATTAGCAAGGAGTAAAGTGAGGAGCGTACCTTCTGCTCCAGCAGTCCCCGGCGGACGGCGACCCTGTCCTCCAGTTCGCGTCTCTCGCGGTTCCGCTGCGCCTCCGCCTGCATCTTGCTCTTGCTCTGGTAAGCGGTGAGCATGTCCAGCTCATGCTCCAACTGCATTTTAAGTTGCTGGCACTCCATCTGTATACAAATTGTAAACATAAATGATTTTTCTATTCAATTTTTTTATTACAAATCGAAGATAATACTTTAAACTTCTAAAGAACTTTATTAGATACTTAACAGATGTGTATTTTTACTATAATCAACAAATTGTTAAATACCCAAATGAGTGGCACAACAACAAGTGACACTATGTAGGAATTGAAACGAAAAGGCCCTTTTATTGTAGAGAGCTATCTTCATTGCCTATTTTTTTAAACGCACTCGCCACAAGTTGCTTGTAAAAGTACTAAAGCATTTTATTGGAGATTTTTCAACCACGTCTATCTACCTAGCAGCCCTCTTCTGTCACTATCCTAACTGTAAATAATACATAAAGGCATTATTCACTTTGATTAGTGATTTGTGCAGGTGATTAGGAGAAAATGAGTATGGACAGCAACTGATTAGTGCACGTGATTTGTTGGCTGCGTAGTAATGTCATTAGAAGCGTGTTCTATTTTCTCGCGAGTAGACGGCTAGTAGCTACGTCCCGCACGCCTTCCCTTCCCCCTCACTTGCAGCGTGCCTGCCACTAAACACTAGACAGGCAATTTTGTATTTTAGCGCCGTCGGATTTTTATTTTAATGTAAAACATCTATAAGCGAGGCATAATCCTGATTTTTGGCGTGGCGGGTGGCGACGCATCGCCGTGAAGCGGCGGAGCGTCGCGATTTCAATTTTAATTTCTTATGTTAACTGTATTTGAATTTTGTAATCACCTGCACCCGCACGAAATTTTGATAAAGGAACCTAAAATGCAATTGGATAATCTTATCCAATTGCATTTTAGGTTCCTTTAAATAACTGACAATGATATCCTAACAACACCTGTTTATAATAATAATAAATAGTGAGTAAGTAAAGTAGTATAATATGGCTACAGTACGATTGGGGTCTACAGCCCAGTTTACATTATTGTAGTGTTCTTACCATTTGGCTCTCATCCAGTCTCACAGTCTGTTTCTGTAACATCTCTGTGATGCTTTGGTCGTACTGCTCACCCAATAACACCAGTTTGCGACGCTTCTCATCTTTCAAAGTCTTTATTACTTCCTTCTGTTGTTCCTATTAGGACAGATAACAGACTCTCACATAAAAAGAAGACTGAAAAACTTAATTTTCTTGAGTTACAACAACATCAATTAAGTGGATTAGTAACACAAAAAAAGATACGAAATAGTATTACAAATACCTTAGCGGTCATCTGCAGTATTTGCGCTTTGAGGGCCTTGTACTGGCGCGTCTGTATCTTGCATGTCTCACGAAATTGTTTTCTAATCTGCATCTCTTTTTGCTGTAAGGAAGTACACTTAAGGTTATTTGGGTTTAAAAGGGATTTTCCTTTTAGAGTACACTTGGCAAAAGCCAAGACTCGGTGGCGGATCCATGAATGTTTTCACTCGAAATTGTAGGCAGTCTGCAATTTGTAGATTTTGTAGCAGCACAAGATACACAATACAAATGTAGCTTAGTTTTGGTGCAACCGGGAAATAATGTACAGGTATGTCACTTAAATCAATCAAATTAAATCTAAATTTTAAAATATCATCAAGACATGAATAATTCCGTGTTACTACTAATGTAATATTGCTCTCACATTTACTAACAGCGGCTTTCGAATCTATTTAGTAGGAGAATAGTCACACTGGTTCCTATAAAGCACTTTTGACTCATGATGACACATTATAAAGGGTATCTTGGGCTTCATTTTGTTCTATAAAATATCTCTTTCTACATTGGGTACTAATATCTATATTATTTTGTTAAATGTATCGCTTATGCATGAACAAAGATTAATATTTTTTGTGCCAATCAATTGAAGCCTGCAATTCTATATCACCGCATGTGGCTCCCTCCTACTACAATCCCCAGTCCTTTAAGCGGCGCGTAAAAAACCATCTCACCAGGCCGTCATAGAGTGGGTCACCCACCATGCTGCATTGTCCGCATTCGCAATGAGGATGGTTACCCACCACTCATGGATTCTACCCTTCGGACAGTAGTGATTTTGGCAAGCTAATACTTAAATAAAGTTTATAGTTGTACACATTTGACTAAAATACTTATAACATAAACATACTTTGAGGCTCTTAGGTTGTTGCTTGAGCTGTAACGCATGCTTTTTACGCAGTTCGTGCTCTGCCCGCTGCATGTACTCGCGCTGGTTCGCCAACTCAGTCGCATGCTGGTTTGATAACTGTTCCTCTCTGGAACGTCAAGAATTCGTACTGTACTAACCTAATCAGAGTAGAAAATCTTTGTTCCCTATTAATATTGAGAAAATCTGTGGCTATTCAATAGTTCACTGGACATAAGACTCCTTCTACAGAAGGTCTTGACCTATATATATCACGCTGGCCAGATAGGTCCATTTTATGTCAAGTTTTCCTTCTCTTTGCAGTTCTGTCGTCTTGTGTTGTATTTCCATCCTTAGTCGGTTCTTACGACGCCCACGGGATGCATACAAGTTTTGCGTAATTTTAATTTATCACCACACAGACAGTAAGGATTTTTTTCTATTAAAGTTACTAAAAGTATCTCTAATACAGTGTAGTTCATACCTAAGTGCATGTACGCCTTTCTGCTGTCGGTATTCTAGTTCTTGCGTCTTATCGTGATGTCGTAACAACATCGCATGCGCTTGCTCCAACTGGTTCTGGCGTTTGTTAAGTTCCTGTGGATATAATTATTATCTTTTAGGTTTAAATCTTCAAAAGAACGTGAAAACTGTATGTGATAATTTTCTCCAATTCGCAGATAAAAAACTGAGGACACCTTATAGTATTTTATATTTCAACTTATTTGACACAACATTTCAAGTAAACCATCATGACACCAAGCCCATTCTGCGGTGTTTAATGTGTAGTGGAGTCAGAAAGAATCAGTAAATGTTAGACTTAGCTAGTATCAGTGACAGTGATGCGTACCTCCCGCAGTAGTTCCTGCTCCTTGTGGTGTACTGCGAGCATGCGACGTCGCCTGAACCGTCGCAACTCGAGCTCGAGATACTCCCGCTGCGCCCGAACCAGTCGGGCTTCTTCTGCGGCTTCCGCTTGCTTAAGGTTATCTTTCTGAGACCTGACAATTGAAATTAATTATTAAACATACGTTAAACATTGGGCGGGACTACCCTCGCACAGAAGATCAACGTAAAATAGCAGCAGCAGTGCTTGTCGTGTTTCGTTGGTGAGTGCGAGATCGGAGGCTCATGCTGTGGGCCACCCTGCTGCATTGTTGCAATTCCATCAGGCAGAGTAGAATAATTTGGTAGGGCCAAATATAAAAATAAGTACAAAATTGCCTTAAAAACTACAATCTGTAGATTGAACCTACCTGTATAACAAATTTGAGACCCAGCTAAATGGTTTTCTTCTATCAGTTCATAAATTCAGGAACCAAGTGCATAGCAAACCATAATTTTATTAAAGTATAAAAACAAATGTTTTGTCATGTCTTTTGTTGCCTTTCACTGTATTATAACCTAGTACTGAAAGTCTGTAATAATTATTTCTGCCTTCTATTTCTTTCATCAGGGAAAGCTGTGTTTGCTATTTGATTGCACACTTAATATCAAGAAATTGGTGAACCAATATTCAGAAGATAACAGTGATGATAAGACCGGAGGCCCAACGATGCAGAAGCTTCATTTGGCCGCCATGGTGTGGTTCACCATGCTGCATTGTCTGCATTCGCAATGAGTACACTACTACAATGGTGACCACTGCTCTTGGTTTTTGCGTATGCTTTCCATCAGGCAGAGTAGAGTCATTTTGGCAGGGTCATGTATTAAAAAAAGAAGAGAAGACTAGTAATTGTAACATACTGTAGCGTGGCGTCCCGCTGCCTCTTGGGCGTGGCGTCGTCCATACTGAGTTCCTTTTTCCACCGCTCCTTGTTGGCCTTGTACTCGCGCTTACGCTGCGTCTCAAACGCTTTGCGGTCTTGCTCCTGTCTCGCAGTTATGTCCTTGATTAACTTCTTCTCTGTTGCCGCGTTCTGCTTCTGTTTGCGTTCTAATTCTTGCGCGTGTTTTGTCTATAAATGTAAATTATGACAATATGTGTATTATAATTATTATAAGAGCAAAATAACAGTACTATTGAACTGATTATTTTGTTATTTCAAGTAACTATAACACCAATTGGAATTGGATTTTTTCTGAAAGGTGTGTTTTTGTTTATAAAATTTATATTTAAAACCTATATGAATAGTATTAGGAAAAACTACGCAAAGCTTCAACCACACACAACATACTTATGCAAGATGCAAAAGCAAACATTTGTATTAGTTCAGTCTTAACCAGTTCTTCAAAAAATACAAAAGAAATGAGAATCTCCTTTTTAACAAACTTCAAAAAGGGAGGAGGTTTTCAATTCGACTGTATATTATTTTTTTACGTTCGTTACCTTAGAACTTTCGACTAGGTGAACAGATTTTGATGATTTTCTTTTTTGAAAGCCGGTACTTTTCATACCATTTCAATTTGGTCCAGTTCTTGAAGTCGGTTTTTTTGTTAAAATTAGATTAGTACCTGTAACCGCTCTAATTCCCTGGACAGTTGCTGCAGTAGTGCCTCGTACTCGCGGTCGAGCTGCGCCTTGTGGGCTTCCACGTCAGCCTTGCAGCGCTCCTCCAGCTTCAACAGCGCAGCTTGATGTTCTCGGCGCATGCGCTTGTAACCTGACATCTGTTCGTGCATCTCCTGGAACATAACATCCACCACTCAAGCAATCCAACTTCTTATTGTTATGATAGGCACAGCACGACACATGCTATTTGACAGAAGAGTTTTTTGACCAGAGGTGATTAAACCAGATTCCCTCACGAAGGAAATGTTGCATTTAAAAACTGTAGGTTATGAAATAGTAATGCAACTCTGAACAGTGATATCACGTATATATTTTATCTCTTCAAATATTTATTGCTGCCCTTCAATCTATTTTTTTTATTTTTGTTCCCCTGTTTTAGCTGAATGCAATTACCTGGTTATGTTCCTTTTGTTGTTTGGTAACGATGCTAGTTGTTCGTATCGTTGCGAAGTTGTTAGCGCCATGCTCTGACACCAGCGACATCGCAGCCGATACGTTATTCGTTATACCTGCAATTTGATAGGATATTGTTGTGCAGAAATTCTACAAAATTTCAAAATGGCTTTGTTTGCTATGCTATTATAAAATTGCCTTTGTAAACATTTTTTTCTCCAAGTTTAGTTTACAACTGAAAGGTTTAAATTTTTTTACGATATATTTAAAATTTAGGGAATATAAATATTAAATTTGTTGTCCTTAATAATTAATCAAATATGGATGAACTTTGTAATATAATTATGTTTTTAGAAATATGATAAATTAATCTAATATTATCCAACTGATACAACAATGATGATATTTGCTGTAGATACTCACTCTTGCTACCTTGCCGACGCTGCGTATTTCTGTTATCATCACCCGCATCTTGTTGCCAGGCCGCGGACGCGTTCACGTATTCCCGATACTCATTGGCATGCCGATCCCTTTCGCGATCTCGATCTCTCTCCCGTTCCCTCGCCTCGCGTATCGCGTCACGGTTGGCGTAGTCATCGCCATAGTCATCACAGAGAGAGTCGCGATTAGCGTAGTCGCGAACTGCGTCTCTATTGACGTAGTCGTCGTGGGCGCCGGGTAGAGGACTCTCGCTCTCTCTGCGTACGAAACACCAACATGAGTAAAGCCAGCTCTTGCGTACGCGTCTGAAAGCCAAGTGCAGTCTATCTAGTGCACGTGCATTGTGCAAAGCTCTACTTCATACAAGTGCGAGTGTATTGCTAACGTACATACATATTTACATACCCACAAAGCCTTTGACTAAGAACATGCATTACTTATACAACTACTAAAGCAAATACAACTATCCTAAATAGGCTTAGATGGAATAACTTGACTGTCATTCCGTAGAAGCCTAACACAGACAACAATATAATGCACCTTTATATGTAAAGCATTGCTTAAAATACACAACTTCACTACTTAAAAATAATTTAAACGAATATAAAACTGAATCATGAAATAAGTCATTTAAAACCGATGTGGTTTCACCTGAAAGCCCACAATTGTACAATCTTTACAAAGATGTTCCCAGTGAATGTAACTATAATGGTACAACTATCCATAAATACTTGTAACATGCTATTTGGTACAATGAAAAGACAATACCAATGTATAACCCCGTTTAATTACGTGCCTCATACCTTAATAGAAAATATTCTTAATATTTGTCGGTAGTTTCATAAAAACTTTAATTTTAAAGTCAGATATACTTTAAAATGTCATATATATATAGAATGTATTTGTACGAACCTCGTGGAGTGCGCATGCTGATGGTTTAAGTGTTGGTAAGATGGCTGTTGCTGATGTTGACTGTGATGATTCGCGTTTACCTGTGAATTCAATGTAATAATTTATTAGTGCTGCTAATGCATAAGTATTTACTATCTTGATTGGTGATTAAATTATTCTCTTTTTACTTCCATTTTGGCTCTTACAGAGGTATTTAAATTTGTTACTAGTCAATTTGAAAATATTTTTAAATTTGTAATATTTTTTTTTGCAGAATCAGGAGTGTATGTCTGTACTTTAACGCAACAGTAATAAAAACTAAATAGAATTACCATATTAGTAATTAAAAAAAAAAAAATTAAAAATTTTAGGTTTTTTTCCTGTGTATTTATCAATACATATCTCTGAAACTACAGCAAGATCTTTCATGTTATATTCATAATTGGATAAAGTTGAGAGCAAAATAGATGTTGATGATGTAAAGTGTACTGACGGGGTGTGGCCTGCGCCGCAGACTGCCCGAGGACGAGCTCTGGCTGGAGGCGCCCGCCGCGCTGTGCTCGGACGTGGCCGAGTTGGACTTGGAGCTGTCGCCGCCCGAGCGCTCCTCGGCCGTCTCTTCGCTGTCTCCTGGCGAACGACACCACAAACCATGTCAAATGCGAATAGAAACATTGTTTTTATCACTTTTTGGAGCTTACTCCTTAAGAAACTATTTGCATATTTAGCCCGCGGTATGCAATTTTATGGAGAATTAAATTTTGCATTAGCCCAAAGTGAAGCGTTACGCTGCACCTTTTTGTCATTAGTTATGTAGTCTAACAAATTATTGAACAAACAACACTTTTATTGGATTGTTTTCTCGCCACGATAATGAGGGAAGCGCCGAGAATTTCACGGCACTCACGCGTTTCGTTCAAGATAATATAAATAAGAAATCAAAAGGGGTCTAAAGATAGTTTTCATGGAGCAATTTGAATTAAAATGTATGTTTTTGAAACAGTGAATAAATTATTAATATATATAAGAAAAAAATCAATCCATATAGTTCAAAAATTAAGGGAAAAAGAATTTACTATTTAAAATTTCAAAGAATGGTTAGAAAATTAAATACGACAATACTTTTTAAAAGTTAATTATTATCTTTCATTTCAATTTCATCTAAATTAAGAATCACTTTCTATACAGTATAAAGATATCAAGTACAAGAATTACACAAATATAAAACGAAGACAGACTTGATATTGGCATTAATCGTACGATGTAAAGGTCAATCGATTGGATAAGTCGGTCAAGTGTTTCTAAATATATAACAGATAAGTACGTACCAATAGCACTTTCGTTATCACCGTCGACCATCAATATCTTTTTCATCTTCCTATAGTTGAGATTGTCGAGGTCTCTGACAGCCGCTTTGGTCCTTTGTATGAGGTCGACAAGCACATTTGGAGATCTTTGCCGCGTGAGGAAGATATGTGCGAGTAAACCCGCAGACGACGGACGTTCTTGGGGATTCTTTCTAAGACATGCTTCGACAAAAAACCGGAATGTATCCGTCCATTCTGGAGCCTGTCAAATTATTGTTTCATTTAGTATTATTAAACCCGCTTTCTAAGGACAAGCCTATGTCCAGTATTGGACAGGCTGTTGATGTAAATTTATTAAGTTTAAAGTCTACGTCATTGAGAGTTTAATTATATCAGAATATATGTTATATCTTCAGTTACATCAGCAGTATTAGAATTTGAAAGTTATTTTGGATAATTTAACATTTAATTTTAAGATCCACAATGTTTAAGCGCAATAAATGAATGAATTTTTGTATTATTCCTTATAAATTCCCATAGTGAAACAACCACTTAAAACATATCGGGTCTACATGATTTTCAGCAATATGTAAAAGTTAGTGTAATCATGTTCTATGCAAAATACTACCGGCCATAAGACATGGATATCGACATAAGAATGTAATAATTTATCTCACGCCTTTATTTGAAATTTCATAAAAGTAATCCGAAGCACAGATGAAGTACGGCAAAACGACAAATAAAATTCAAAACGTCACCTGCGATCAAAAAGATGATTTCCATTAAAAAATGTTACTGTTTTAAAGGTTGCTTCAGTATAGTTTATAGGTGTTAGTTTTATAGGGTACATGAAAAATATAGGAAAAAAGTTTAAAATGTTAATGTTGCCAATGTCAATAATACTAGATTAAGCTTTTAAAAACTATCAGTTTTACTTTTATTGCTTTAGATCTTGATCTAATTGAGGTTATAAAGGGTAATCTTGTCACGAAGTTTTAAATTTATTTCATGTTTTGTCATGTACCCTATTGTGTAAAGCGGTTGTTAGTGTAAATGTGAAAAGGACATACATACTTGTAAGTAACTCACCTGCAAGGTGGGTGAGTCGTTCTGTGCGATATGGTACAGCGCTGACATCGCGTTCATGTTAAAATAAGGGGGCTTCCGTTCTGCCAGCTCTATGCATGTTATTCCTAAAGACCATACGTCTACCTGGAATAATACAATTTGTATTTTAGTAGACCTTCATAGGCTTTATATAATCATTTTTCATTTATTGATATACAATAATATTCTTTTTGCTCTCCTGAAGGCAGGGTCTTAGAGCTCCTAAGGGCTGTGTGTTCGTTTGATATCTCTATCTACCTACATCACAGCAATATTTATAAATCAGAAGTTATATCATAAACATTCATTTAAATTCACATTCAGATAAAGTTTGACCTTTAACTGAACGTCAAATCAAATATAGAAAATAATTATTTCATTTATAAAAAGCCAGTATGAGTAGATCTAAATATTAATTACGCAATAAAAGTATATTTAGAACCAAAAAAATCAAAATTATTGAAATATGTTGATGAACCCCGTTTAACGTGAAACAGCAATAGCACAGCACAAATTTGCCAGCTCGAATTGATTGATACCGTTATCTAACAGAAATCCAATGTCAATAAAGTTTTTTATTGCCTTTCATCAGATTGCCGGAGCCTAACCTTGAAGAGGCAATACACTGTTGAGTTGCAGGTGTCTGTGAATTGTGGTAGTTCACAACAGGTGACTCAGCTGTTTGCTTGTCCGCTACGCCGCAAAGATGTCATCATTATCAACAGCCTAAATAATAGTCTACTGATAGACAAAAACCTCTCCTTAGAAAAGCAGTTCTGGCGTACTTTTACCACTCTGGGCGGACAGGTTGGTATAGTTTGTTTCAAGTTTACCTTCTCTTTGCAGTAGTTTGTTCCCTTAGTCGGGCTCTTACGATACCTAGCTATGAGGTGCAATAGTAGTTAAATAAATAAATAAATATTTCGGACGTCTAGCACACAACATCATCTAGTCCCAAGCTAAGCAGAGCTTGTGTTATGTACCCATCTAGACAACTGATACAAATACATATATGCTTTTTTTTTTGTAAAAACATACATGTTATACATAGTTGTGACGGGACGGTGATTGTTAATCCGTCACCACGCGGATACAAAAACGTAACCTTATTTATATCAATATTACATTTATAACATCTAATTGACTCCAGGCGATAAGGCCCCAGGCGATTTGCATTTCTCAAATTTTAAGCTTACCTTGAAATGCATCTGGTGTACAATAAAGAGATATATTATTATTACCTTGCCATCATACTGTCCTTCGTCCATAGCAAGTATAACTTCAGGCGCCATCCAATAAGGCGTGCCCACGAAGCTGTTAGCTGGACACTTGATGCTTGCGCTACCAAAATCTGCTAACTTAACAGTTCCATTCTCTGTGAGCAAGATGTTCCCCGCCTTGATGTCCCGATGGATTCTGCCTAAGCTGTGCAGGTATGACAACCCGCAAACGACACCTTCACATATTGCAGCAATTTCTTCCTCACGTAACGGCCGTTTGTGTACCTGTAGACAACAGTACAATATGATAAGAACTACTGCTTTATAACCATAATTCGTTATGACCCAACTTTCAACAAGTATTGAAGTTGTGTAGAGATAACGTCAGTGTTTTAAATATAGATTTGAAGAACATCTAGACATTTTAATGTCTTAAAGTATCCATCTATGAACAGATTTATTAGTAAGTGTTCTGAAATTGACTGAACGGTTGTTTAACCGCATATAAGAGCTGCCTTTCTGCTACAACTTAGTACCCTACTTGGCCATACACATTGTTTACTTTCAAATATTTACTAATATATGTAGAGCTGCCTTTCTGCTACAACTTAGTACCCTACTTGGCCATACACATTGTTTACTTTCAAATATTTACTAATATATGTAAAAATATTTTTAAATTTTGTTATATCAATGCAAATACTTATTACATATACTTTACAATTTTTTCACTTATCAGTTTGTTGTGAATTTTTAGTTGAAGCTTTATATTTGACAAGCCAATAACTCCGAGATAAGACCTCTAAGTTATTTCCCTGAAAATATAATGCCTCTTATTAAAAACAAACATGACTTTCATATCAATTTTTAACAGGCCTCTGATATTCTTGTATAATGTATCCTCTCTTGCCTATCTATTCTAATATTATAAAGCTGAAGAGTTTGTTTGTTTGTTTGAACGCGCTAATCTCAGGAACCGCTGGTCCGATTTAAAAAAATATTTCAGTATTGGATAGTATATTTATCGAGGAAGTCTATAGACTATATATCATCACACTAAGACCAATAGGAGCGAAGCACCAATGAAAAATGTAATGCAGTGTAAAATTATCACGCTACGGGAGACGCAAACGAGGTTGCGTGGGTCAGCTAGTTCCTAATAAAGACTAATATGTTTCAACTGATAACACCTTCCTAGAAACTAACCCTGTTATAGTTTATCTTCATTAGTCTGAAGATATTTCAGGAGAAAAAATAACATTAATTATAACTAGCTTTTGCCCGCGGACCTGTATATCGGTAAATAGTAGCATATGTGTTATTCCGATGTATAAGCTATATTACTGTAAAGTTTCATCTAAATATGTTCAGTAGCTTTTTCTGAAAAAGTAACAAATATCCATACATCCTCACAAACTTTCTCATTTATAAAATTAGCAAAGAAAATGTTATCTATAACAGGTATGCATTTTCATGACTACATTCCCTAATTGAAGGTAAATCTAATGAAATATTGGCATGATGCACTAATATCACAAAAAGACTATATAAACAACAATCGTCATTCAACAAAATAAGAAAGCGATGAACCAATCGATTCACTATGTCGGAAGTTAGATTGTACGATGTAACACAAACACAGGAAACAATGTGACATTCTGTCATAATTTATTTAATTTGCGTCTATAGAATTTATTATCGAAGGCCAACTGATGGAACTCGGTAGTGCTTTACATTTTGAGAATTACTTCTTGATTTATTACGGACTAGCTTTTGCACGCGGCTTCGCTCATGCAGACTTTCATACCCCCTTATTTATTTATTTACCTCCTTAGGGTTGGAATTTCCAAAATTCCTTTCTTAGTCCTCACTTACGTCATATAAAAAAACTACATTCAAATGTTCAGGATTATAGGTTCAGCGGTTTGGGCTGTGCGTTGGTCTCTAGGTATGTCAGTCACCTTCCTCTTTTGTATACTCGTATCTAGATTTTCATATGATAGAAAACGGGAGACAGTATCTCTTATTTCACTACTTTTTTTCTTAGAGCCTTTTAATTTTTAGGCTTTTAACCTAATACGATTTGTCAAAGTTATATTTTTTAACTAAAATTAATGCCATTAGACCTCTGTAACCCATGCATTTGTGCTAGGTATAGGTTGGGACCTTTTAGGGCTCGTAAAACAACAAATGTCAGAGATGTTCGTAAGCATGGAGGATATCAATATGTTAATAATAGTAACTCATCTAAACTCTGACCTGGCTAGGATTGCTTGACTTTGCAATGTGTTAAACTACGCGGTCATCCCTGAGCCACGAGCCCCAAGTAATGGTGGTAAACAATAGTACTATAAATCCACAACAATTTTGCTACAAAACCAGTCTAACCTTAAAACCTACATATAAATAAAATCAAGCTGATTAATTGTACTGGCGTGACCTGGTTGATGTACTTATGATAATAATTCAGTACGTAACTTATCTATCAAATCTGGACTATAAAAGCACTAAAGAAAAAATACGTCACAATTATTCAAAGCATTATATAAATACTAGCTTATGCGCGCGGCTCCGCCCGCGTGTTTTCTCTTCTTTCCTCAAGAGTCAAAGTATTTCCATTCCAAATTTCATTGAAATCGGTGCAGCGGTTTGGCCATGGAAGAAGGTCAGAAACACGAGAGTTACTTTCACGTTTATAATAAGTATGAATCTTAAAATACCAACTGATATCGCGAATATACACCAATACGAGTATTTTATTGAAATCATACTGAACTGATAAATAAAGTCAACAAGATAACGTTTATACGAGTAGTTTGAGTCAAAAGACATCTTGTGATTATTTTTTTAACAACTAGCTGACCCACGCAACTTCGTTTACGTCTCCTATTGCCCGTAGCGTAATAATTTCCCTCCGTTTTCGTAACATTCTTCATTTGTGCTCCGCTACTATTGGTCTGAACGTTCCTCGATAAATGGGCTATCTAACACTAAAATAATTTTTCAAATCGGACCAGTAGTTCCTGAGATGAGCGCTTTCAAACAAACTCTTCAGCTTTATATATTAGTATAGATAACAGTGCTTGGAATACAGTAAGGATATTATAGTGTAACATTTCGGTTGTAATACTTAGTCATAGTATTCTTAGAAGTCTGTTGCAACTGTCATTAACCTGTGACACATATTTTTTAAATAAAATCTAAGTTTCGACTCATGATGTGCGAGCGCGCGTTTGAACATTAGTGATGAATCTGCTGAATTGTTTTCAGATTATTAACTTGCAGAAGGATACAACGAATGCCCTTCTGCTTATTAACCCATAGATATTGACAACAAAATTGTTAAGGGATGTCCCTGATAACGTTTCAGATATTATCTGCCTTATAACACGTATTTGACAGATAAAGGATGCTCTTAAAAACTAATAAACATATTTATAAAGTTACTAGTTTCTACCCGAGGCTCCGCCCCCGTATATATCGGTTATCGCGGAAAAAAGGTCCAATCTATCTTTTTACCGAAATCCATCTAAATCGGTTCAGTGGTTTAACCGTTTAAGCGTGACAGACAGAGTTACTTTCGAATTTATAATACTAGCATGGAAATATGAATCTGACATAAATGTCTCTACATCTATCTAAAACTTGTAAATCCGAAATCTGTAGTTATGAGAATAGTCTATCATGCCAATCAAAGGTGAATTTGACCTTACACTCTTTAGGCTTACAGCCTGAAATAAGTTCGAACAGGTCATTAATGAGAAGATTCAGATATTTCATCTATTGGTACCTACGTAAACCTATTAAGATTACGGCGTAAATCTATGGAATGTGAGTAACGTAGGTTTACACTGTTTTTTTTTTTAATCGATGTTCGAAAGAAAACTTGAAACATATCCTACGCCAAGCCGTCTGGCCAGCGTGATATAGCAGACCACAATGTCGTCTTTAAGGAGAGGCCTATGTCCTGCAGTTGCCTGCAGTGGGCTGTTAAATATCTATCTTTATATATATAATTCTTCTGTGAGTGTGTATGTCACTGAACTACTCTCAAACGACTGGACCGATTTTGATGAATTTTTTTGTGTGTGTTCAAGGGGATCTGGGAATGGTTTAGATTCACAATTTTGTCCGCTGGACAATGTTTTTTTTAATGAATTTATTAGTAGTTATGGCAAAACGACGTTTGACGGGACAGCTAGTACTAATATATAAAGCTGAAGAGTTTGTTTGTTTGTTTGTTTGAACACGCTAATCTCAGGAACCGCTGGTCCGATTTGAAAAATTATTTCAGTGTTAGATAGCCCATTTATCGAGGAAGGCTATAGGGTATATATCATCACGCTACTACTAATATGAGCGGAGCAACAATGAAGAATGTTTCAAAAACGGGGGAAATTTTCACGCTACGGGCAATATAAGGCGCAAACGAGGTTGCGTGGGTTAGCTAGTTGTTGATATGATGATACTAATTTCGTACATAACTCCTATATATAAGAATAAGATAAACATTGCATATACTATGTACGTCAACATTACTAACGCAATATTACCGCTATCTGTTTCTTAGTGATTCATGATTTTACGATCAATCATTAGAGTATTGTATTTTAATTTTATCTTTTAAATTTTATCAATTGTCTTACGATTTGAATTCTTCGAAACATAGAAGTTTACCTTAACTTTATGACTAAATAAATTTTCTTATGAGAGATTTATTACTCATTAATAAAATTGTAGGGTATCGCATCGATGTACATACTGTAAAAAACGAAGAAAAAACTACAACGTGAAAAAGCTATATCTTGCCTATGTCCTTTCCCAAAAATCGAAGTGTCTAAATATCAAATTTAACTCCAACTGTTAAGACAGCGCACGTCAAGATAATTTCCAGATGTTATCGTTCGATTATGGCCAAAGTATGCAAAGACATAATAAATCGTAGTCTATATGTTGTTCTCGTGTTTAAGCTATGTTACTGTAAAGTTTCATCCAAATCGTTCAGTAGTTTTGCATAAAAGAATAACAAACATCCATCCTCACAAACTTATAATCATATAATTAATCTATACTAATATATAAAGCTGAAGAGTTTGTTTGTTTGTTTGTTTGTTTGTTTGTTTGTTTGTTTGAACACGCTAATCTCAGGAACCGCTGGTCCGATTTGAAAAATTCTTTCGGTGTTCGATAGTCCATTTATCGAGGAAGGCTATAAGGTATATATCATCACGCTACTACTAATAGGAGCGGAGCAACAATGAAGAATGTTTCAAAAACGGGGGAAAATTTCACGCTACGGGTAATATAAGGCGCAAACGACGTTGCGTGGGTCAGCTAGTCTATACTAATATATAAAGCTGAAGAGTTTGTTTGTTTGTTTGAACACGCTAATCTCAGGAACCGCTGGTCCGATTTGAAAAATTATTTCACAGTTAGATAGCCCATTTATCGAGGTAGGCTATAGGCTATATATCATCACGCTAAGACCAATAGGAGCGGAGCACCAATGAAAAATGTTTCAAAAACGGGGGAAAATTATCACGCTACGGGCAATAAGAGACGTAAACGAAGTTGCGTGGGTCAGCTAGTCTTAATATAATCTTAGTGGGATTGCAATACCCACAGGCCAGAGAATATAGGTAGAAATGCTATGTAGGTGGGGCAGGCGCGCCGCTAAATAAGTCCAAATACCTCAATTTTGTCTGCAGGCATTAACTGAACGGCCTCATTTGCATTTTACTTTCAACGGGAAAAAACAATAAAACAATCATACATTGCGTATTAAATTTGATTCCTAACTACATTGTTTCCACAAGAGTTTACATAAAATCAACATATCAAAAAAATTACCATGTACAAATGGCGGCCTTATCGCTAAAAAGCAATTTCTTCCAGGCAACCTTGGGATGGAAAAAAATTACGAATTCACGGAAAGCTTTTTGATAAAATTGAATAGGAATAATAGAAATATTTCTTTTAAAACTTAAAACATGTTTTGAAAATTAACATTTTCGTCAGTTTATTGTATCTATATATATATTTGTTTTTTGCATTTCAATTTAGATATAAAGAATGTACATCTTGTAATGAAATAAAAGTAACCTCATAATTACTGTTAATTACAGGGTTCTACAGAAAAATTATTGAGATTATGTATGTTATGTCTACAGAAAGTTGTGTCGTGTTGATATGCATGAAACGTCAAACTCTTAAATTAGATGTACAATATGTACTGTTTTGACAAAAGAAATGTCTTATTTCTAAATCAACAATCCATTTCTTAGACAGTGACTTTCACATAAAAAATTAGGATAACGATATTTATAAGTAAGAACTAATTCTTATAGAAATTTAGTAAATTTAATTATTATAATCGACAGGATCACATCTCTACGGTGGGTGGGTCTTAGAGACGAAGATCCACCCCTAAACACAAATTGTAAGTAAAACTCTACCTAATGCCAAGAGCATAATGAGCAAACCTTGGACGAATTAGAATAGACTTCGTTATGTGTGTATAATATTACTAGCTGACCCACGCAACTTCGTTTATGTCTCCTATTGCCCGTAGCGTAATAATTTTCTCCCGTTTTCGCAATATTCTTCATTGGTGCTCCGCTCCTATTGGTGTTAGCGTGATGATATATAGCCTATGGCCTTCCTCGATAAATAGGCTATTTAACATTGAAAGAATTTTTCAAATCAGACCAGTAGTTCCTGAGATTAGCGCGTTCAAACAAACAAACAAACTCTTCAGCTTTATATCTTAGTATAGACTAGCTGACCCACGCAACTTCGTTTACGTCTCTTATTGCCCGTAGCGTGATAATTTACCCCGTTTTTGAAACATTTTTCATTGGTGCTCCGCTCCTATTGGTCTTAGCGTGATTATATATAGCCTATAGCCTTCCTCGATAAATGGGCTATCTAACACTAAAAGAATTTTTCAAATCGGACCAGCGGTTCCTGAGATTAGCGTGTTCAAACAAACAAACAAACTCTTCAGCTTTATATATTAGTATAGATTAATTGTTTGTGTGCGCGTGGCGACAAAAGATTACTTACGAAAATACGTCGAAGGCATTTCTATTTGTTCTGTGGCAATACCATTAATCATTTACCAATTTTATTTTTCGTATAGATGTGAACTGCAAGGCTGTTAATAATGAAGATTCTGTGATCTCATATTTCATCTTTACATAATAATATGAAGTTCCTTAGATCTTTTACATAACTCAACGTATTTTAATACAGTTTTCAATAAATAGATAGATAATTATTCAAGGTTTATAAGCATATTATAGAAGAGGAAATTCGAGAACTTCAAAGACTTCCATGCGAATAAGGGGCCGGGTCGCTGGTTATCAATAAAATTATAGCTCAGCTAGGAATGATAAAACGAGAGCTACTTTCTAGGATTGACACTTTTACGGGTAGGTATTGCAATATAATTCTGTAGTTTTTTGTTTTCTTTTACTAACGAATAAATTAGGTACATTACCTCTATAATATCCGATGCAGACCCAACACAATACTCCATGACAAGCCATGCCGTATGTTCGCGTTTGTAACATCCCTTGTATTCGATGGTGTTTGGGTGGTCCAATTGCTTCAGGAATCTAAACAAAGTGATAAATTTGAGTAAACTAATAGAGAAGACGATATACATAATTTATAAAATCAGAACTACACTTATCATACTAGCTGAACCCCGCGGTGTTATCCGCGGTCATTGTCTAAAAAGATTAACCTAAGTTACTCCTTATATCATCAGCTATCAGTGAAAGTCCTATCAAAATCGGTCCAGCCGGAACAGACAGACAAAAAATATTGGGAAAAAAATTTTTGGTATAGGTACCGTGTAAACATACTTATTATGCATTTAGTAAAACGCGGTTATTTTAATATTACAAACAGACACTCCAATTTAATTTATTAGTATAGATTAACATATATACTGTTCTGATCTTAGCACTTATCACACATTTCTCATCATTTTCAGATGGACCACTACATCAACGATTGCAAATCGTAAGGCACAGCTAACGTTCATAATATACGCAGGCCTCAGGCTTTCGAAAAAAACAATAATCAGGGGCGTCTTTACCTATATTGCAGGGTGTGCGGGTTACGGGTACACGGGCGCAGCAGTGTTAGGGACGGCGGGAGGGGAGGATGTTTTGAATGAATTTGCGCGCTAACTGAAGGGCGCTTCGCTTACTAAAGGGCGACTCGATTCCGAACTCGGCCACCCGGTCTCTGATCTAAGGAAGCAACTAGTTTTATGGTTGACGGGAGTGTGTTCATCATCAACCTATGGCAGTCCACTGCTGGACATAGGCCTCTCCAATTGCGCGCCACTGGGTTCGATCCTCAGCATCTCACATCCAGCTCCTGTCAGCCGTCTTGCGCAGATCATCACTCCACCTGGCCTGTGCATGTCTTACACTACATTTGCCGAGACGCGGTCTCCACTAAAGAACCCGTTTACCCCAACGGTAATCAGTTCTGCGGCTAATATGGTCAGCCCACTGCCACTTTAGCTTGCTAATCCTTTGGGCTATGTTGATGACCTTTGTTCTCTGCTGGATTACCTCATTCCTGATGCGATCCCTCAGAGAAATGCCGAGCATAGCTCTCTCCATAACACGCTGAGCGACTTTGAACTTGTGGACCAGTCGTGCCGTTTCAGCTCTGTATGTCATGACGGGTAGGACGCACTGATTGAAGACTTTCGTCTTAAGGCACTTTGGGATCGACGATAAAAAAACCCGACGAAGTTTCCCAAATGCTGCCCAACCCAGCTAAATTCTCCTGTTCAGCTCGTCCTCGAAGTTGCTTCTACCTAACTGCAAAGTCTGCCCGAGGTACACATATCTTTGAACAACTTCGAGAACGGCACCGTGCATACTGCGACCGGTTCCAGTAGTACATGTTCATTGCACATGACCTTGGTTTTGTCAAAGTTCATCCGTAGGCCGATGCGCACAGAAGAGTCAGCCAGGTCGTTTAGCATCTGCTGTAGGTCCTGCAGCGTCTCTGCCGTGATGACCATGTCGTCCGCAAATCGCAAGTGAGAGATGTATTAGCCATTGATATTAATGTCACGTCCTTTTCAGTGTAGCGTCTTGAACAAATGCTCCATTGCATTTGTGAACAATTTCGGGGAAATAACATCCCCTTGTCTCACTCCTCGATGCAATGGTATGGGTCTTGTTTGCTGACTCTGTACTTGCGACGGACTTAACTTCCATACTCCAGGCTGTTATTAAGAACTTCAATTAAGAAAAACCCAATAACACTTTTCGCCCGACCCGGGTATCGAACCTGAGACCTAAATCGTATATACTAAACCACTAGACCAAAAAGGCAGTAGTAGTAAAGTACTCCATACTGAATTTTCTTCCAAACACCAAATTGATCAACAAAAATGTTTAGCCCTGCCAAAATGACTCTATTCTGCCTGATGGAAAGTATAAGCAGAAACCAAGAGTGGTGGTCACCATACTGCGAATGCAGACAATGCGACAATGCAACATGGTGACCCACACCATGGCGGGCTAGTGATGCTTCTGCATCATTGGGCCTCGCACTCATTAATGAAACACGACAGCATGATCGTTGTCATTTAATGATGATTTTCTGTGCGAGGATAGTACCGCTCCGGTCGAGCCGGCCCGTTCGTTGCTGAAATCAGTGTGGCTCTACAACCTTCTTAATTGTCCTTCTGATAAAATTTAAAGTAGACTTATAAGTTTTTATTACTTTTTATTACACACTAGTCATAAATATTATTTTGAGTGTTTATATAATAAACATTTATAACACAACAAACAATGACCCAGACAATTTATGAAATTAAAACAAATTAGACTAACATTGAATTAAATTCATGAATTCACGAAAAGTTTGCCATTATAATTACTTATAATTATAACTTATAATTACTTCCACAAAAATAGGTACTTTATGAAAAATATAATTTTTTAGTTAAAAGTTAGTAAAGTGATATTGTTGATTTATATGTTAAAATGTCTTGAAAATCTTTTCTTGTAATATGTTGACCAATGACCATCATTGTTCAGTATTAAGTGGTCATTGGGGTGTTTTTAATGTTTTTATTCCAAAATTTGCGTATGTGTATACTAGTAGTACTACGAAAATAGGTTAAGGCTACGTTTCACCAGTTCCTGATAGAGTTTCAGATAGTTATCTACCATATAACACTATTTAACAGACAAAAGTTACTAATAAATATGTGTATATCTGTACAAATAAGTAAAAAATTTATAAAGATGTTAGTCTTCAATAATGTAACAGAACTCAAAACAACATAATTTTTGTCTGTTCATTTGTATGTCTGTGGATAGTAATCTCAGAAGTGGCTTAACCAATTGGAATGTGATTATCTGCTATATATTGTAGTAAACGTTTTAAAAATCACTGCGGGAACCTATAAATACGCGCGGGGAGCCCCATGCAAAAGCTAGTCTAATAGCCCCAGTACACGTTGGGCCATGCGCGAGTGCTAGTGTGAGACTGCGAGGCTAATGTATACTGGCCGTTTTGTGTCTATTTGTTGTTTGCAACCAACATTGGCCGACGATTTCCTGCACAAATTAAAGTAATTTGGCGTAAGCTGCAAATCAAGTTCACATGTTGGCAGAATAATGAATAGTGCTAACCAGACTTCTTTAATTTCGCTAATAGTAAATAAAATTTGAAAGCTCTCTACAAATATATTGCACTGGCCAGGATCGCCTCGACGTCTATTTTTATCTAACAAAGTAACAACTGCTTTTTTTAAGAAAATTGTTTTGATAATACCGAAATGTGTGTAATATAGCTGCCTACTACCAAAATTTACTTGCTTTCTTTTACTTTTATAGTGGAAGTTAGAAAATGTCCAAACTAATGATAATTTACCCAGTGGTTTCAGCTCTGTCCTAACAAATATTGATAGGTAGAAAGTCATACAAGAAGGTCATATTCTTATAAGAATCAATTCTAATTGTATGTGTGAAAAAATTCTAATATTTTTTTAATAAGCACCTGACAAAATGACTACTCTGAATGAAGGAAAGCATAAGCGGTGGTCATCATTCTCTTTGCAAATGCAGCTTGGTGACGATAAAGTGGTGGTTTGTTAGAAGCATTTTCCCACCCTATTTACAAGATCTATGATCAATGTTTAAAGGAAACTTACATGTGTAATAGAGGAGATATAAAAACTACTTACTTAATTTCTTTCAATATATCCTGCCACTTCTCTTCACTCTGCTTCCCCACATATGACATTTTTTTAATCGCCACAATCTCTTTGGTGAGATTGCAGCGAGCATAATAAACTGCTCCAAAAGACCCATGTCCAATCTCACGAAGATCTTCAAAGATCTTCTCCGGATCATGTCTACTAAACAACTCGGCAATATCTGGGTCTTTTAGACTGCCAGGTCGTGGCATTTTTAACTGCAACAAATAAAAAACAATTACCTAGACGGAAATACAGTTTAGTTTTTAATATAAGTTTATTGTTATGTAATTCAATGATTCATAAACGAAAAAGGAGGTTTTTCTACTAAGAGTTTCTAATTAGTAAAATGCTGGCTTATTTAATTTATTCAAGGCATGAACTAACATATTAATATTAACATTTTTCTCTATGAAGATTTATAGATGTTTACCCTAAGAGTTAATTGCATATGTTATGCCAATATAAAAACCATAAATTAAATTCAGATTATACAAACTAAGGACTAAAACACATTTATTAGCAATTTGCAGCCTATTTCCAAAGCTAAAGGTTTTAAGATAATAGGAAGATAATAATATTTATGTAGGTATATCAGTCTCAAGATATTGATGTAAGGAAAGAACTTTAAATACTATAATTATTAACAAATAAAATGCAGGCACTGATCTAAGTACAAATATCTACCATATGAGATATATAATAGTGACTGCAAATTTTTAAATCAAATCTACCTGTGATCTAACCTAAATTGACTTACATAAAGTTTTATGCAATAATAAAAACAGTAATGTATATAATTTTTAGACAATATGACAGATATCCATCTATACTGATCTTTAATATACTTAATCAGTGATGTTGAGTATCAATTGTTAAGTTATTAAAAGACTTCATTAGACATTATTACCAATAACTTTGCAATAGCTATGTAATTGATTAGAATATAAGGTAAATTAATGTATGCTAATAAGCCTACTATTTACTTTTAAAAGCTAGATTAAACTGTGTCATTGAATTTTAAAATTTAATATGCCATAATGAAACTTAAATTCTACTCAATTATTCATTATTTAGAACATTTTCAGTAAGGCATTTCAATAAAGATTAATATCAATATCAGTCCATAGTTGGACTTAAGCTGATTACAATAAAACCAAACACGATATGTGGATTAACTGTAACAATGGACATAGAAGTAGAAGTATAAACACTTCATTAATTCTGTCTGAGACTAATGAAGTTCTAGTTATTATAACTGAATGCCATACATAGTATGATATTGGCCATAAAAATTTATGACAGGAAAAATCAATGTCAAAGAATTGTAGTGTTTAAGTAGTGTAATTTTTAAGAAAGCTACCTACTGCTTGAGCCAGCTGTGAGCCGGCAGCGTCCGTCAGTTAATTAGAGCACTCCCGTCGGCCCGGGCCATCCTCCGTACCACCCGCTATCTGCAACAGTCGGAAACGCCACCGATAACACCAACCACGTCGAAATACACTATTCCACATTCACTACACTCGTTTTTATATGGTTTAAATATTGCACATAGTATTGCCTACAGTGCACATCGCCGATTATCAATTTGTCAGTTCGATTTAACACTATTAACTTAATTAATGCGAGGTCCAGATAAACGGCGCCGCAACCCACCTCGATGCAACCATCGAGTTTAGGCAACTGTCAACGCACTTAATCACATACTGGTACCTCCACAAGCGCGTTTCACATCCACTGTTATCGGTAATTATCAATCACATCCCCTTGGCGAGGGTGAAAATTGAAAATATTGCGAAATACTTGGCACTTACATACAAAATTTCGCTTCAAAATGGCGTTGGGGTATCGTGCGCAATGATAGTTTTTTGTTTCATAAGGCACACCAGTTACGGTTTTCCATCACTTTTAGAACTCACTTGGTAATCATTAGGTCACTATTTATTTATCTTACGCTTTTCTTCAAGAACTTTGTCGAAATTTTTATGAAAATTATTTACAACTTTCCCGTATTGAGACATACATAGACACACATTTGGACACACACAGATAAATATTGTATAGCTAAACTTTGAAACGATTCATTTAGTCGATCCAAATATTGAACACGATAAGATTATACTTACTTAATCGATTATTTGCACTTGGTCAGCACTCAAACGTTAAAATATAATTTTAATTTCTCTTTTTCCTTTCTTTTTTAAAGGAAAATTCCGCCCTCAGAATATTCCTATATCGTGGGGAAATTTACAAACACCGAAGAAATGGACACAAAAAACACCTGGAGTCAAAATAAAAATTCGTGAATAACACATAGTTTTGTTCCATGTGGAATTTCGAATTTGAAGCATAACACTTGGTGCAGAAGAAAGCGGCGAGGCAACACTCGGCGACAGCTTAATGTATTACGCCATCCGAGCACTCCATTCAAAATGTTAATATTAAATAAATAAATATTTCGGACACCCAACACACAACGTCATCTAGTCCCAAACTAAGCAGAGCTTGTATTATAGGTACTAGACAACTGATATAAATACTTATATACTTTTTTTTTGTAAATACGTACATATTATACATAGGAAACACCCAAACTCCGAAACAAATATTTGCAGATCATACAAACATTTCGCGTACGCTACCACTGCGCCACCGAGGCAGTTATATTATATTATCAACACATCCTTTGACTAACTTTTTACTGTAAAGATACATCTTTTTTTAACTTTTGTAGACTTGGATAAACTGTACAACGTTTTGTCAGTCGAGTCTTCTGCCTTAAAGCGGCTATTACGTTACACGATTTCTCGGGCCCTGCCCGCAGAGACAGGGCAATGTAATAAGAAATAGGGAGGCAGGATGCTCTCCATCATCCAAAGACGAACGTGTGACCTCTGCGCTCAGCCATTGTGAGCGCAGAGTTCACACGTTCGTCTCACGAAAGTTTAGAGTTATCTTTATATATATAATTCTTCTGTGAGTGTGTATGTCACTGAACTACTCTCAAACGACTGGACCGATTTTGATGAAATTTTTTGTGTGTGTTCAAGGGGATCTGGGAATGGTTTAGATTCACAATTTTGTCCGCTGGACAATGTTTTTTTAATTAATTTTTAATTTATTAGTAGTTATGGCAAAACGCCGTTTGCCGGGACAGCTAGTATGTTTATATGTTATGTTTATCACTCCTGCGTTACGTTTGTTAAGAATAGACTTATTCTCTTAACTCTTTAGTGTTACTTATTGGTTACCATGACATTGTTTTAAGAATTAAGATAATTCTGTCAATATGATTCCATCAAGTAAAAAGCTAAAATAAATTAGTAGTTGGATAAATCGGTATGTACGCTCCACTCAAGTTACATTTACTTTAATATGGTAGCAGAGTAAAACATAATATATATATATATATGTAAAAAGTGGTTAGACATTTTAAGAAGTGAAATATTCACGATGGATGACAAGTCGTATGAAAGTGTAACCAGGGTGAAGATCGAGTGCCTTAGTGATGGCAAATACTTCAAACACTGGAAGTACAGAATCCGCAACGTACTAAAGGGGTATCCTAATATGTTATCGATACTTGACGGATCACAAAAAGCTCCGATCAAACCGGCTAGTACAGCTTCAGAAACAGTTAAAACTGAGTATGGTAAGAAATACAAAGAATTTCAAACCAAGGACAGCCTTGACGTTGATGACGAACAACATGACAAATGAAGTATTCGACCAAGTTATGCGCTTTGAAACAGCTAAAGAGGTGTGGGATGAACTTGAACGTCTCTATTGTGGGTGCGCTGAAGAAAAGAGTTACGACTTGTGTCTGCAATTCTTTAGTTACCAGAAAGACCCTGAACATGACATGAAAAAGCATATTTCTGCATTGAAGAATGGCATGAGCTGAACAATGAAATTCAAGCGGGACTACCTGATATATTGCTGATCTGTAAAATACTTGGAACCCTACCAAAGGATTTCTTTGCTTTCAAGTCAAGTTGGCTTCTTGTTAACAAGAATGAAAGGACAAAAGAGAATCTAACTGCACAGCTAAGTACCTTCGAGAAAGCCTTAAAAAGCAATGAAGAAGTAAGTGAGAATAATAAGGAAGTAGTAGTCAAGACAGAGAAAACAAATAGAAAAGGAGCAACAATTTTCAAGTGCAAGTACTGTGGACTGGTTGGACATACAGTTCGCAAATGCCGCAAATGGATAGCTGATGGTAGACCACCAAAAGACCTAACTCAAACATAGTGAAGAGTGCTCACTTGGCAACAGTTCTAGTTGCAGAAAAATCCAACGGAGTTCTAGATAAGACCAACTGGTACGTTGATAATGGAGCAACTAGTCACGTTACAAACCGAGGGGATTATTATGAAAGTTTTGAGTATTTCAAAACTGCACACACTGTCTTGAGAGCCAACGGACATAGTATCGAAGCCATTGGCGTAGGTACAATCCGAGCTGAAGCTGAAGAATGGTACCTATAATATTGAAAGATGTCTGGTATGTCCCTAGCATTAAGAGAAATTTATTTTCGGTGTTGGCAGTACATGACCGCAATAAAGATAGTGTGTTTGAGTCCACTCCCCAAAAATGCACTCTAAAAATAAATGGGAAGGTAAAGGTAATAGGAGTTCGCAATATGAGCGGGGATCTTTATCGATTAAATATAAAGTGCCGGAAACCAGTTATGGAGATCAACCACACAGCTACTCCAAATTTACTTCAACTGTACCATAAAGATTTGGACATCAAAATAAGGTACATGTCAAGAAAGTTCTGGAGAAAGAACTGAATATTAAAGTCGACGTGAAGAAAGAATTGTGCGAAGGTTGCATTTATGGCAAATCTCATAGAGGAAAGTTTGGTACCAGACCTAAAGTGACAAAACCTGGTGAACTGGTCAGCACTGATTTATGTGGACCTTTCCCTTACTCTTTTTCGAAATATCGTTATATGTGCCTATCAAAGGACGAAACATATAAAGCTGAGAGCATTCTTTATCAGGGACTGCATTCAAGAGGGAAGTATTCACATCCAGCATGTTAGTTCAAAAAGCCAAATTGCTGACATGCTCACCAAACCACTGTATGAGCCCAGAATAAAAGAACTCAAGACATTGGCTGGAGTTTCTAAGAAGAGAGGTGGATGTTAAGAATAGACTTATTCTTCTAAGAACTCTTTAGTGTTAGTTATTGGTTACCATGACATTGTTTTAAGAATTAAGATAATTCTGTCAATATGAGCCCATCAAGTAAAAAGTTAAGATAAATTAGTAGTTGGATAAATCTGCATGTTTCACTATACGCTCCACTCAAGTTACATTTACTTAAAAACGTTGCATTAAAAATAACATGAATTTCTTTATAAAGTGGCGCAGTGATAGCGTATGCGACTGCTGTGCTTGGGTTCTCGGGTTCGGTTTCCGGGTGGGACCAAATGTTTGTATGTATGTTTGTATGATCTACAAATATTTGTTTCGGAGTTTGGTTGGTTTCTATGTATTATATGTATGTATTTACAAAAAAAGTAAAGCAGAGCTTGTGTTATGGGTACTCGATAACAGGTATTATTACATGTATATTTTTTTTTGTAAATACGTACAAATTTTACATACAAAACACCCGAACTCCGAACCAAATATTTGCAGATCATATAAATATTTGATCCGACACAGGAATTGAACCCAAGACCTCAAGAACAGGAGTCGCATACGCTACCACTGCACAACTAAGGCAGTATATCAGTAATTATCCTAGAGCATATTATATATTTGAATGGGGCAGCTGAACGGGCGGAAAGTGTGCTCGCAGTGGAGAGAAAGAGAGAAACTGAGTGTGGGTAGTGTCTGTCTCTCTCACGCAAGCTTCTGCATGTGCTAGATTCCTGAAATATTTATTTATTTATGTATAATTTTTAACACTTTACACAGACCTACCAAATACATATGTATACATTAGTATGAATTTAGATTTTATTATTAGTTTGCCACATCCATGGTCACACCAATCCAATAAATTATCAAAATACCGAAAAGTAAAGTATAATAATCTATACTAATATATAAAGCCAAAGAGTTTGTTTGTTTGTTTGTTTGAACACGCTAATCTCAGGAACTACTGGTCCGATTTAAAAAATTCTTTCAGTGTTAGATAGCCCATTTATCGAGGAAGTCTATAGGCTATATATCATCACGCTAGGACCAATAGGAGCGGAGCACCAATGAAAAATGTTTCGAAAACGAGGGAAAATTATCACGCTACGGCCAATAGAAGACGCAAACGAGTTTGCGTGGGTCTGCTAGTATTTTAAATAAGTGTTGACGACTTTTTGATATCTAGAAACATGGTAGACTTGACCTTAATATCTTCAGGTCGATGCAGTTTTGAGAGAATCCAAATACTATTGGTACAACTTATCCCAACGAAAATGATATGTGCTCTATAAACCATATCCTTAACCATCACCTTAGTTCTTTGTAAGGTGCTGTTGTTCTGCGTCATTTGTGTCAGCATCAGCACCAGCATAATAATTAAAAGCAAGCAGCTGCCGTGCCATTTTTATCGACAACTAGCAGACCCACGCAACCTCGTTTGCGTCTCCAATTGCCCGTAGCGTGATAATTTTCTCCCGTTTTTGAAACATTTTTCATTGGTGCTCCGCTCCTATTGGTGATGGTATATAGCTGCTATAAGCTATAAATGCATATAAGCTTTCTCGATAAATGTACTACCCAAATACTAAAAAAAATTTTAAATCGGACCCGCGCATCCTGAGATTAGCGCGTTCAAACAAACAAACAAGCTCTTCAGCTTTATATACTACAACCTACTCGTCTAAATCTTAGAACATATCTATCTGGTGAGGCAGCTGTGTGATTGGAGTAGAGAGAACAAGACTGAGTGAATTTCGTTAACGTCTCTCTCTCACGCATGCTTCTGATTGGTGGACGCACATACCAATTTGCTTGTCTGATTTGGCTAGAAACAGAACAACTAATCAGAAGCTTGAGTAAGAGAGACAGATACTAACCAAACTCAGTCACTTTCTTTCTTACAGCATAAATATACCTCTCTAAGCTCTCTCTCTACTCCGATCACTCTTTCCGCCCGTTCAGCTGCCCCTCTAGTTATATATGCTATAAGGTCTGAAAAAAAAACGTTTCATTGCGAACCTTAGAGCATACAAAGCATGGGGAGAGCGCTGAACGAACGGAAAGCGTGATCATCAGAGTAGAGAGTGAGAGAGACTGAGTTTAGGTAGAGCCTATCCCTCTCACGCAGTCTCCGTGATTAGTTGATCCATTGCGCATGCGCTGAGTTAAATGATGGGGTTATCTTGGGAAAGCTTGCGTGAGCGAGAGACAGATTCTACCTAAACTAAGTCTCTCTCACTCTCTCACTACTCCGATCACGCTTTTCGTTCGTTCAGAGCTTCCTCCATAAGTTAGATAAATTGTATGCTTTGAGAACAGAGCTATGAAAGAAAATTTATAGATTATGTCATATAAAGACGAGTCATAGACTACAAAAACTAAAACAACTACAAACGCACGCAAGCCCACAGAACACATTTACTCAGAGAGAAGAATGTCAACTCCATACAAAATAAATGAGGAAATTTTTCCTTAGCGTCCAGAGCCATCTATTAGCGGCCCCCGCGAAACTGTTAGTAGCGCGGGCAATTCAAAATATGTTTTCTATTTACTTGATATTATTGGGGTTCAAAATTAGAAGTACTGCACTTTTCGATTAATTCTTTGAAGTTAATGTCAATGCAGATTAGTTATCCGAAAGAAATCTGATTATTAATAAAATCAGAGAACCACATATTTGAAAAAAAATTAATCGAAAAACACAGTTTAGAGAGTTCAATAAAATCTGTAACTATTTTAAAACGTTTATTACAATTACAAATCTTGCTTTATGAACGTACATGTACATGATTACTTTACATTTATAGCAGGTTTTCAAGTATTTAACAAAAGATTTCATTAATTTCCTTAAAAATAAGTCTAAACATTAGTCGGTATCCAGTTGCCATTCCAACATCTTTAAGGAAATAACACCATCATTAATATTCTTTCCAACCAGCGACGGTTAGAAAGAATATTTTTTAAACTCTAAAGTTTTTTAAATATAAACTTAGATTATGTTATATCTTTAACTCAAGGATACGGACCATAAGCGGTAAGCTTACTTAATATTAACATCGTATCATTGTTTACATTTACCGTACGAAAATAAAATACCCAGGAACTGATACCACCTTTCTTTAAAGTAATACAACAACAATTGTTGAGAACTGACAACTTTACTAATTTAAAACAAATAATATATCTATGTTTTAATAAAGTTCTGTTTTTATTTCATTGTACTTAAAATGTTCAATTCGTGGAGATAAGGATTAGATCCTGTATATTAGCTAAAGCCGATATCCAGTTACCACTTTAACATCTCTAAGTAAATAACCACCTCTTAGGAAATTCATAAAATCCTTAATGTTATGATTTTCTACTGGTAACTTTTACATTATAATATCAACAAGAGCTGCATGAGTTTTATCTTGTAATGTTAAAGAATAATAAAATTAATTGAATATTGTCAAACACCATCATTAATACTCGCTGGTTTAAAATAATATTTTTCAAACTTTACTTAAGGACACGTTTAAATTAAAACGTTTACTTATTTTTGTAAATATAAACTGAGATTATGAACCCAAAGGATATGGACCATATCCGGTTAATGTTACAAAATTATACATAATATCTAATCTTACATACTATTAACCGCGTAACATTGCTTACATTTACCGTAAAAAAATGTAATAACCAGGAACTGATAACACCTTTCTTTAGTGTTACTTGGCGTGTGCGACTGCTGATCATGAGGTCTCGGGTTCGATTCCCGGGTCGGACTAAATGTTTGTATGATCTATAAATATTTGTTTCGGAGTTTGGGTGTTTTCTATGTATAATATGTATTTACAAAAAAAAAGTATTCATGTATTTGTATCAGTTGTCTAGTACCCATAACACAAGCTCTGCTTAGCTTGGGACTAGATGGCGTTGTGTGATAGATGTCCGAAATATTTATTTATTATTATTATTAGTAAACTAGATCATAATATAATACAACAACAATTGTTGAGAACTCTGACAACTTTTCTAATTTAAAACAAATAAACATAATACATATCTAATATTGGTCACCATATGCAATCTCTTGAAAATATGTAAAATGGTGGACAAATAAAGAGTTTTCTATCTATCTAAGTTTCAATAAAGTTTGTTTTTATTTAAATGTTCAATTCGTGGAGTTAAGTATTAAATCCTGTATATTAAATTATAGTCGATATCCAGTTAACACTAACATCTCTAAGGAAATAACCATCTCCCAGGAATTGCATTAAATACTTAATGTTATCATTTCTTATTGTTAACTTTTGTATTATAATATCAACACGAGTTGCATAAGTTTTAACTTGCAATGTTAAACAACAAGAAAATGATTAGATTTTACCATCATTAATACTCGCTGGTTTGAAAGAATATCCTTTAAAATCTATAGTTAAGGACACATTTAAATTAAAACGTTTTCTTATTTTTGTAGATATAAACTCGGATTATGTTATATTTTTGACAAAAGGATACGGACCATAACCGTAAGCTTACTTAATTTTAGCATCGTAACATTGTTTACATTTATCGTAGAAAAATGAAATAACCAAGAACTGATAACACCTTTCTTAAGTAAACTAGATCATAAAGTAATACAACACACAATTTTTTTAGTTTCATTTCTGGTTTTGTTTGGAGAGATTTTGGAACATCAGAATTAGCACCAATCAATAATGAATGATCTGCTCTTGGTTGCCGCGACACAAGCCTTGAGCTTAGTGCGGAAACCGCCGATAAGTTTGAACCTGTAAATTGTTTCTGTACAAATAAATAAATAAACAACAATTGTTGAGAACTCTAGACAAATTTACTAATATAAAACAAATGAAAGATAATCCATATCTAAGTTTCAATAAAGTTTGTTTTTATTTCAATGTAATTAAAATGTTCAATTCGTAGAGTTAAGGATTAAATCCTTTATATTAGATAATATTCGATGTCCAGTTACCACTCTAACATATCTAAGGAAATAACCATCTCTCTGGGATTTCATACAATCCTTAATGCTATCATTTCCTTGCTACATATCCTCACCTACATATGTATGTAATAAACTGTAAGGGGTCGATGTCTGTACATTAATATATAATATGTATTGACAAAAATCCATGTGAAAGTAACAGAACATAAAACAACAGTTTTTTGAATTATTCTGTTTCTGTATCTGTGAGTGCTAATCGCTGAAGTGGCTTACCGATTTAGATGCGGTTTTTTTTGTATTGTGGTAATCATCAGTTAATATTTAGTGCTAGTTTTATTGACACTCGGTTAACAAATAAATAAGTTGGATAATTTTTAAGAATCACAACTGCGGGCTAATTTTAGGTACATGAACATCATTTTACATGAATAAATTATATGTATGTATTGTAATATTGTATATCATATTGTTGCTGTGAAGCGAGTTGAATTATTGCATTTTCATAACTTCGTTCGTAAAATAAAAATACATTCTTATTCTCCCTTGCATTCCCATTGACAGATCATACTGGTATTTCGAGTTTTTGAATGCAGTAATCGCCCATCGAGATGACAACACAGTCAGATGTCTTTGGATAATTCATGATTAATAAAAATTAGGCAAAATACTACTTACACTCTAAACTATTTCATTTCAAATATTACTACTAATGAGGCAGTTGAAAGTGTACTCGTATAACAATGATTTTGTTAGGATAATTTTCATCAAATAGCTCTCTAGCTATGTAATGAAAATCATATAGTTATAGTCATAATCATTAAATAGCTATAGTCATAATTAGTAATGACGTGTCAAAGTATGAATGTCCCCACAATGATCGTCACTCTGCTTCACATCAACAAAATTCATTTTATTTATGTAGAATAATATTCATTTTTCTTTTAAGCGTACTTGCAGCAGCCTCCTTAGCAAATGATCTATTTTTTAATATGCAATATCTTTTAATACATATAAAAAAAATGCTGTTTATTAAATAATCAATATTGTCATTTAAGTGCATTGAGCAATTTAGGAGGAAGTCATAATTTATAGAGTTTTTTAACATCTCAGCAATTTTCTTTTTAATGTCCTCTTTATACGCCTCTACCTCTAGGAATTTGTTTATAGATGTAGCACTTTTTTCGACAAAATGTATTAAGTGCTTTGAGGCGTATTTAAGGGAGTTCTTTGCAGTTTCATAATTTTTAAACTCTATAAAATTATGCACTTCCTCTTGTGTGTTGGCTACAAATACCTTCTTACATGCACTACAATCATTTTTATAATTTTTAACTATGAAACCACAGACATATGCACAAGCTTGCATTTCGCCACTTGCTTCTTCCATATTTTCCTCAAGGGCAGAATCAATATTTTGATTCTCTATTGCTATTTTAATCGAGGTGCTATCAGTTCTGGTCTCTGTTATATCTGTGGCTGGTCTCAATAATTTTTTAAAATTGCTTAATATTGCCTCATTATCATCGCTTTCGCAATTAGTAGATCCAAGGTTTCCAAGGTTACTGAATACAGCAGTTTTCAATCCCGCAACAAATTGGCTAGCAGTGGGATTACTATTAGAGCCACAGTTTGCTCTAATTGAACCAAATAAATTTTCTAGTGGATCCTGCTGTATTCTTCTCGTTGAGAGGCTTTTAATATCATTATGCTTACCAGTTAAAAAATGCCAAACTAATTGTAACCCATTAAGGGTCCACACCCAGCCTCCTTTAGAGGGTGGTATAGTCCTACAGTTCAAAAAAATTAAGTTTTGAAAGAAATGTTTCATCTCTAGAAACAGTTCCATGTGTCCTGTGCTTTTTTTGACATTAGTTGAATACTTTTTGCCTCTCCTAAGGTCTGGCGTCGCTGCATTCACACTATCAAAAAGCACGTCCATTTTTGCTATCAAGTTAGCTGTTGCAATGGCCTCACTCGGCATGTCCCCTGAAAATATACAAATTCAAATTTAAGTAGCAGAAGTAGATGATAGTAATATGAATGTATGCATCATCATCACCGACACCTTTCAATAATAAATTGTTTGCTTATAATCACACTAATATTATAAAGGCAAAAGTTTGTGTGTATAATAATAATAATATTTCGGACATCTAACACACAACGCCATCTAGTCCCAAGCTAAGCGGAGCTTGTGTTCTGTGTGCTAGACAACTGATATAAATACAAGAGCTTGTGTTATGGGTGCTGGACAACTGATATAAATACACATATACTTTTTTTCTTAATGGATACATATTAGACATAGAAAACACCCAAACTCCAAAACAAATATTTGTAGATCATTCAAATATTTAGTCCGACACAAGATTTGAACCCAGACCTCAAGCACAGCAGTCGCACTCACAACCACTGCGCTACAGAGGCAGTCGAAGGATGTATCGACACTGATGTGATGATATACAAAGCACGTGGATGCATCACAAACTGTTTGCCTAAATGCATATGCTCACGGTAAATATACAGAAATAAAATTTTTTGCATATTTTTTTTGCGATTTTGACGACACCTTCACTGGCAGATAGCTTATCACATAAGTTGTAACCTAGGCTACTTCTTTAAGACTAGCTTTACCCCTTTGGTTGTTGTTGTACTGCGGGTAACACCGCGGGGCTCAGCTAGTCTTCTATACACATTAATAAAATTGGTGTCTGTTTGTAATATTCAAAGAACCGCTAACAAATTCAAATATTTTTTTTTCAATTTTTGTCTATCTGTTTGTTCTCTGGAACGAGTGGATAGATTTTAACGGGAATTTCACTGACAGGTAGCTGGTGATATAAGGAGTAAATTAGGCTACTTATTTTAGACTAGCTTCGCCTCACGGCGTTACTTGCGGTTATTGTCTTACCGCGGGTAACGCACCAAGGTGAAGCCTTACCCGCGGTACGACAATAACCGCGGGTACAGCTAGTTCATCAATAAAATTAAAAACTTCAGTCGCAAAACCATAATCGTTATATATATCTAGCCATCCATAATAATATTATAAATTCAAAAGTAAGTCTTCTGACGACCGTCCACATCTATAGTAGCCAGATGCAGCTATTTATTTAAAAAATATCACGGGATTCATAACTCTAAGCAACTACGAAAGTCAGCACGAACAAACACGGCCAGTGACATACAAGGATGACGTCATCTGTCGTCAATTAAGAACTTAAAGTATTTTACATTCAAGAATTAAACTCACTTGCACAATCCACTATTTTAATTAAAATAGTGGATTATGTGCAAGTGAGTACAACAAGTTCCATCAAGTGCCGACAATCGAGAGTATAAATTATAAAGTATTTTAATTGTTTATTACACTCGTGGTCTATTCTACCTGAAATTTATTCAAAAGAGAGCAAAAATAATAATATGTTAAAATGTTGATTATAATAACCATGATAACATTGTAATAGATAAGATTTTTACAGGTTAGGTTTAAAAAAACTTAACCTGTAAATATCAGTTAGGTAAAAAATATATGCATATAATCTTTATATATATATTTCTTCTGTGAGTGTGTATGTCACTGAACTACTCTCAAACGACTGGACCGATTTTGATGAAATTTTTTGTGTGTGTTCAAGGGGATCTGGGAATGGTTTAGATTCACAATTTTGTTCGCTGGACAATGTTTTTTTAATTAATTTTTAATTAATTAGTAGTTATGGCAAAACGACGTTTGCCGGGACAGCTAGTATATATATATATATAATATTTAAATAAATAATATATATATATGAATAATATCCGGATAAAGTGAATAATTTATCACATCGTCTAGGCAATTTGATTTATTATATACAATAACTGTAAACTACTATTATATATAATATCGTCTATTATATATACCTAAATACCTACTATATATAACAGTTTAATATCGATGTATTTAAGTAATTCAATTACAAGAGTGAGAAGGTTTTTGAGCCTTGAATTCTTTGGGGATAGTGATGAGATGTCCAAGTAACTAATGTATGTATACAATTCCTTTGTTATGTTGGTTTATTTGTGTCTGTATTTGTGCCTGTAATTTATTTAATAATATGTATTGAGACTACTTTGTACTGTCTTGTGCACTTAACTTTATTCTGTAGTATATAAACGAGGATTTGTCATTGGCTGTCTGTTTTCTTGTTTAATTCTATTTTGATTCAGTAGGTGTAAATCCTCCATAATATCTAAATAAATAAATAAATAATATCTAGTAGTTTATATGGAGCAAAAAGTGTTTTCTTACCATTAGCTATTTTAGAATAAATCCCAGCTGCAACTGAGTGACTTAAAACTTGTGCTGCAAGTTTCACCTTCATTTTTTGTTTTGAGTTAGGGTTTAGGTGTTCCTCTTTTAAACATGGTGCAAACACGAAATTTGGATTACTATTATCTAATTCAAAAAATTGTTTGATATGGCTCCATTTAGCAATTCCTGAAAATAATGAACAACTAAATGAATAAAATATTCTTTATTTGATCATACACTCAGTTTTTGTGGGAACTGCACCTAAAAGAAGTTATCGGTAAATCTATGTAAACATTATTTAGTTCTTTGCTTTTAGCTTTAAGTTAACCAACAACTTTTTGTTTTAATACATAAACACAACGTTAGTAAAGTATTTCATTAATACAATTTTATTCATTCTAACTCTGATTTTTGTCACTATCACTAAACTACTCGTACTCCTTTTTGAAAGACAGGTAAGGCACTTGTGACGCCTCTGGTGTTGCGGGTTCCATGTGCGGCGGTAATCGCTTACCATCTATACTTATAAAATAACATGTCCTGGTTGACTGACTGATTCATCGTCGTCAAGCGGAACTATTAGTTAGGGCTATAAAATATTACGGCTATTAAAAATAAGTAGATACGTATTTAAGCGTTTCTGAATATTCTACCCATAAGGGGTTTAAAAGGGGTTGACATTTCGCATATGGATTAGTCTAAAATCGGTCTTCTTTAAAGTTAGAAACATGAATCTTTATTTTTGGTCTACTGATTAAGAATGAATATATATTTATTTAAGCCCTGCCGGATAATCTACCCCTAAGGGGGTGAAATAAGGGTTGAAATTTTGTATGGAAGTCCGTCATTTTTAAATTAGAAACATGAAACATTACATTTGTTCTAATGATTAAAAATGAGTAGACATGAATTTTAGTGTTTCTGGATGTTCTACCCCTAAGGGGTGAAATAGGCGTTGACATTTCGTATATGGGTTAGTTTGGAAGTCCATCATTTTTGTATTTAGTAGCATGAAACTGTCTTCAGGCTTTTGATTACAAATAAATTAATACCTACATCAGCATTTATGCGAGTTTTATTTCTAAAGAGGTTAAAATAGGGGTCGAAAGTTTGTATGAATGTCCTTTTCAATGGATTATTGATTAGAAATAAATATGTACGTTTAAAAACATGAATAAATTATTCACACAGACTTACACAGTTTTAATTAAAAACATATAATCAACTTCCACGCGAGCAAAGCCGCGGGCAACAGCTAACAGGCGATAAGTCCGATGGTTTGCCTCTATTCTATAAAAAAGTGATTAACAACTTACCAATTCCTTGTCTGTTGTCAGATGTTATGTCAGTCTGAAATTGTACATCATATTTTAAAAATAAATTTCGAAAACACTTAAGCAAGTGTGGCGTGTCAAATATAGTGACAATCTTGTGTTCGCCTATATTAATTACAGGATGCTCCGCAGATGCTCCTAAGAGACATAGAGCTCTCTTGTTGACTCCATCCATGTCGCAAACTGACACACATATGTCCAAGCCAGCATCAAAGCAAGACTTTAAAACCTGAAAAAATAATATATAATATATTTAATATACACAAATCAATTGCTGTTCGTTTATCTCGCTAAAACTCTAGAACGACTGGGCCAATTTAGCTGATTTTAGTTTTGAAATATTTGTTGTAGTCCAGGGAAGGTTTAAAATGTGAAAAATCCTACTAATATTATAAACGCAAAGGTTTGTATTTGATTGCCATGAAACTTTACAGTAGTATAGCTTACTAGCAGACCCACGCAACCTCGTTTGCGTCTTATATTGCCCGTCGCGTGATAATTTTACCCCGTTTTTGAAACATTCTTCATTGTTGCTCCGCTCCTATTAGTAGTAGCGTGATGATATACCCTATAGCCTTCCTCGATACATGGACTATCCAACACCGAAAGAATTTTTCAAATCGGACCAGTGGTTCCCGAGATTAGCGTGTTCAAACAAACAAACGAACAAACAAAACAAACAAACAAACAAACAAAACAAACAAACAAACAAACAAACAAACAAACAAACTCTTCAGCTTTATATATTAGTATAGATATATCAGAACTAGCTGAACCCAGCGGTGTTACCCGTGGTTATTGTTGTACCGCGACTAACGCCGTGGGACAAAGTTAGTCTAAAAAAAGTAGCCTAAATTACTCCCTGGATCATCAGCTACCTGCCAGTGAAAGTCCCGTCAAAATCCGTCCAGCCGTTCCAGAGATTACCCGCAACAAACAGACAGACAATTTTTTTTTTAACTACATTTTTGTTATATGTATTGTGTATACATACATATGCATTGATTAAAAAACTGTTATTTTAATATTACAAACAGACACTCCAATTTTATTTATTTGTATAGATGTATAGATAACACAAAGGCTACTATTTGCCGCGATAACCGACATACACGAGGGCGGAGCCGCGGCAACAACTAGTATAATTATAAATATAATACACACTGCAATCCTTTAAGCATAAAATGTAAACTGCTTACCTCTTTTATCAATACAGACAACCTATCTGCTGTCACAGATGCACCTGACAAATAATACGCAACTGGCTGCTTAACCTTTTTCCGGATACCCACCACCATAAAGACAAGGGCGTGTGAAGCCACTTGTGATGATCTCCCTTGTGTTGCATGATTTTGGAAGCCTTCAATTACATCTTCCTTTGAGTTGTACCACAAATGTTTCCTGATGGACATCTCATCCCACAAAAGAGTGAATTCTCTCTGAGATGGCAGCAAATACTTTGAATAGTTTTTCAAAATATGCAAAAAGTTTTCATTTGGTCCAGCATGCATTTTAAATCTACTTAATAATGACTTCAGTGTACTGGGTGTAGGCAGGCAAATGATTCTTCTTAATAGTTTATAGCAAGTTGGTGATTTTTTGTACAGCCTCAGGGCTATTATTTTTTCTTCCATATTCCAGCGACGACCACGCGATTTTTTTTTAAAATTTTTCAGTTCTCCTTGAAGCAATAAGGCAAAAGTGGGAGTCATTTTTGTTTGTAGAAATTCTGTGACTGACTCGTTTTTACTCAAAACATTTAAAAAGGATTCATTTTTTAAATGCTTAATGTTTTTTTCAAGCCTATAAATTTTGTTCATCTTTCTTTTCATTTTTAACAGAACCTTTTTCATTTTGGCACTTTCGTTCTGTTGTTCGTTGGAAGGTCTTTGAAATTTGGTTTCAGTAGAATTTAGAATATCCATTCTCGGTTCCAAAACAGTAAAATCCATTCTAGATGTGCCGACATTAAGAACAAACGTGTTATTTATTTCTACAACACTAGGAACACACACAATAGGAACTGTCGAAACCTGTAATTAAGAGAAATAAATTATCAGTCTCCAGACTTTGTTCCAATTACTTGGAGTCTGGTCTGCGTCTGTCTGGTCTTCTTTACACATTTCGTAACAAGTTTTGGCTAAAATGTAATTTATTAAATATTAAAATAAACATGATAACAACTAAGCTGTTACATAACCTAAAATAACCGTAGTTTAATATATATAAATAATATTAGAAAAATTTCGATGCTAGGGTTGTCACAGAGCGTATTTAGTTTTTTGTTATTTTGATCCACAATTTCTAATTTAATTAGTACATTGCTGGAGCGTTGTAATGTTCCAAATTCAAAAAACGCTCCTGTAATGAAATTATTTTTCGCTGTCCGTAAATTATATACTTCGCGTGTTCTTTTTTCATGATGTGATGACAATATTTCCATGCATGTTTGAGAAAATAAAATTAACTGACCTCATCACTTTCCACATCAGGTACTGCTGTTTTAAATAGCTTATTATTGATATAACATGTTGCTCTAAAATGTTTACTGCACAACATTTTGTGTTTGGTATACAGTTCCTTTTGAAAGTTTGGTGAAAACCAAGCTTCATTGGGAAAACAATACTTCGCCCATAGTTCACAACTGAAAAAGCAAAAACAGCACTTCACAAACAAAATTTCTAAAATAGTTCACCAAGCACTACATTCAATAATTAGGTATATTAATGTTGTTAGTACTGCGGTAGTAAACAAGTTGAATTTTATGTTGAGCACGAGTATGATCATCTCAGAAAGGATTCGTAAAACTACAAACAAATCATAAAATACAAAAATTTAAATGATTCAACTAAAACTGTTATTCGCAATAGCAGGAATCACACCACTAATAGAATACAAATATGTAAAGATATTACAGCATTAATTCATAAAAGTACATTCAATATGGCACCTATCATTTATAGATAAATTGAACCTTCTTTTAGTAAGAACGAATTAAGCGACAAAATTGAAAAAAATGAGATTTGAATACAGATCGATTCTAGGCATTCTAAACTATTTTTGTGTTCAAAAGTCACTAGTGCCTTTCAAGCGACATGTCTAAATTTTTTAGAACTTGTGCACAAATTTATTACTTAATAAAGAATTAACTGCCTAAGTTACAGTTACAATATATACAAACAGGATTTCAAATAGCATAAAAGAATCATATCCACAAAAATTATATAAAATCTGTTCAAATTTGTATTAAAAATGCGTAAATGCAAAAGAACAATTTCACAGCTTTTATATATACAAGTTTTTCGGAGTTTATCGAAGTATTCGGTTATCAATTCGACTGTATCTTTGACCGTAAACCGATTTTGATGATTCTTTTTTTATTTAAAAACTGGTGCTTCCCATGTGATTACCATTTCAATTTGGTCCAGTTCTTGAATACGGTTTTTATTGTTAAAAATGGTGTCTTATTTAATAGAGATTTAAAACCAATGGAAAGAGTTATGATTTTACAAAGGATTTCGAGACAAGCAATAATTGTATTATTATTCAGGTTTTAACTATAAAAAAAAATGTGTCACCTAATCAGCAATGGCATACAAGATCTTAAGAAATGATATATTTTTGGTTAAATTTAGGACTTTCCATTAAAATGTTTAAATTTGATCTTATATTGCTTTTTATTTCTCCCAAATCAAACAGTTAATTTAAGCAGTCGGATTATAGCTAAAATACATTACTTAACGAATTAGGTAGTAAAGTAACTATATCTTTTAATGTATATTCTGTCTCATACCTAATTACACACACATCTTACTTTCAAGGAAAAATATCATACACATTACATAATTAATAATGATGAGCGCAGTGACAATTTTAATTTAAAATCTCTGACGGTCATACTTTGAAATTTTCTCCATTGTCACTTAATCTATTCTTACATAACGCTGTCCAACTGTTATGTAAATTCTGTATTAAATTTCTTGATACATGATAGTTATGAATTTTTACATGTATCTGTTTATTTAGTTCAAATTTATTATGTTATAAATTTTATACTATTTAAAAGTATGAATTCTATAAAATTATTATTAATGCATACTTTGAATATTATATTTAAGTTTAAATTATTGTAGGCCTAATTGGCAGAACATAGTTGATCATTGTAAATTCTGTAAACATCACATGTATACCTATGTTTCACAATAAAAAAAAATGATAGACTGATAATAATAAATTAGCTTCTAGCATAAGGGCTATGTTATAAGATGTCTCAAGTATCAGTTAAACTTTGATTTTCTGAAATTAAGTTTCAAAAGTTAATCAGCACTTCATTAGAATGTTTCGTATTTAGAAACTTGTCTCAAAATTGAGTTTAACTTACAGTCTGTTCCTAATTGTGTTTTTGCAATTTACAACTCTACTATTGCATATCATGTAAACATATTCTTATCATGCAAAATTAAAATATGAATATTTTACAAACATCAAATCAAATCCACTGCTGAACGAAGATCTCCTCCAAGGAGCGCTAACTATCCCGGTCTTAGGCAGTCCACATCCATCTGCTAGCCAGCCACTCAATCTTGATGAATTTATCATTATTATTTTATATCATTCTCATATCATTAACAAGAATCAGCTCTCCTAAAATTAAATAATTATTAAAATTAAAATGAATCATTATCATTATTATTACCTGTGTCGGAACATTCAAATTATTATTATCAACACTTAACATGTCGAACTGTCAAAGTATGTATTTGTTTCTATAATATTATACTTTTGTATGATTACAAAAGTATATTAAGATACTTTGATTCTAATGCAAACGATTGTGGTGATTCAATTTGAAAGAATTGTACTGGGCCATCCATAAAAAGTATAAAACTGCATTATTATTTAAATGATATTTAGTTTATATATCATGAAAGTTAGGGAAATTTTCCTGTTTTATACTGATTACGATGTACTGTACTGAACTAAGTAGGAGTAATAATTATAGATTTTATGTTCCTAATATGTTTATAGATTAGCAGGTTATAGTTCGCTGTATGAATCGTGAATGTTGCATAGCTTCGATTGTGTCAGACTGTCAATAACGATTTCGGGCCTCTAAGCAGCCTGATTCTTATTCTGAAAGTCTGAAATTATAAGTACAGCATAAAATTTTTAGAGAAGTAACTACTTACCGTAGGCTATTTTTAGAGCCAGGATTAGGAAAGCGATTCAATGTGATGCTGGAATCTTTGGAAGGCGAAGACCCACATTTGCAACATGTTCTCGTTTTTTCTTTACTGGAACTCATTGTAAATTAACAAAAAAGCTTGCAAAAAAGAATCACTTTCTTCAGCTTTCTGATTATTTTATACCTAACACTTGATTTCATCAAAACTTTACTACAACGAAGGAACAGAGTATACGACTCAAGATTGAACGTCTTTATAGTAGGATTAATCGAAATTAGTTTACTATTGTTGAAATTAAACCGAAATTACAAGTACAATTAACCTATACGGAAGCACAGGCAGCCATTTTTTATTTTACATTTTGTAATGTTGTCAGTAAATGACACGAAATTATTGGTAAACATTTGATTTTTTTTTTTTTTTTAATATTTACTACGACTAAAAAATTAATTCGTAATTATCTTCAAGGTTCTAACGGAGCGTTAGTATTTAAAAAAAAACAACTTTTCAAACTTAAGTCAATATTTTCAGTGGTATCATTGTAGCAAAACCTATATCGCTGTCCTTGTTTTTCCTTTATCGTTATCTCCGTCGTGTAATGAAACCTTCCTAAAAACAGCTTCTAGTTGACAGTTGACTGGGACTGCGCAAGCCTGTGTAACGTACGCCGGTTAATCGCTGTTCGTTCAAGTTTTTATTGTTATAAAGGTATTTATGTATTTCAGAGAAGTGTTTTAAAAGTATTACAAACTCTCTTCAGTTGTAATTTTGATGGAAGTTACTATGAATTTTGCAAAGTATTAGAGATAAAGCTATGGAGTCTTTTTCTCTTTTACAAGCCAAAATGGCGGGACATGATGCTGATTTGTGTACTATTTGAATCTGGTGTTTTTGTACATTTGGTATAAGTTTATGTGGTGTTGCAGTAATGATGTTGACAGTTTTTTTCATATAATAAGTACATATGATTCGTAATGAGGATTATATCCATTGGATGCCTAGTTACTTTCTTCGGCACAAGATAACCTCATCAAGTGATTGAGCAGCTTGACAGCCACATAATACGCGGTAAACGAAAACAAAATCGTAAAACTATGTAATGGTCAAATTAAATATTGCAATAAAACTAAAAGAAACAATTTGACTAACCTGTTGGCCTAATGATTATAGACTAACTGCTAAGGCAAGGTCATGGGTTCGATTCCCACCCTAAACAAGTTGTGTAATGTACATTTGTTGCATTGTTATTTAAGTATCACATGTACATATTATCAAGTACATACGTATGTATGTGTATCAGCAGTCTGGTTTGGAGATAGTACAGTCTCTGCCTAACTTGGCATCTTGAAATGGTGTGTGTGCATTTATAATATAATACCATTAGAACGAAGAAAGAAAGAACAAAGACGAATAATTTATAACCTGTTAGTGTTCCTAGTGGATGATTTAGATGTAGTTAAATAAGAATCAGGGCTGTCTTTACCTTTATAGTGTAGGGTGTGAAGTGCACACGGGTGCACCAGTGCTAGGGAAGCTAGTTGTGGCACTTTCAGTGAATCTGCATCCATACTGAATGGTGCTATGCTTAATAAAACAATACTGGAGTAATGATTGTAGATGTAGTCTGAAGCGGTCCATCCTGACTGTTCCAAGCTGTGTAGTTTTTTTTGTCAGATTGTGCCAACGATTAGGAAGGGGACCTGAGTTAATTTCATAGTTATTTCTAATGATGCTAATTGCTTTAAAATATTATTGCATTCCAGGAATATGGCTGATAAGAAAAAAGATGAGCCAGAAGGAGAGGAAGAATTCTCAGTTGAGAAGGTATTAGACAGACGTGTCAGAAATAATAAGGTAAGAGAAAATTTTAGATGTAAGCAAGTTTAAGCTCTCCATGTGGTTATAAATAAGGAATACACTTCTAGCACCACTGTCCACGCTGTGGGTGTCACACCGTGGGAAAGTCATGTTCAGTATGAATGGGCCGACTCGACTGGAGTGATACTAGTACTCACAGAAAATTATGTGAAATAGCTGCGCTATGTTTCACTGAGTGAGAGTGAGGATACCGGAGGCCCATGCGGGGGTGTCCATGGGCAGCGATAATCGCTTACCATCAGGTGATACGTCTGCTCGTTTGCCATTTTGCCATTTGAAAACTTTTCCCATATAGTGTGCTCACTGCAAGTAGAAGGAAAACTTGAAACAAACGTTATGCCATCCCATCTGGCTAGTGATATTAGACTAAAAACTCTTTGTTAAAGATAGGCATACATTCAGCAGTAGACTGTTAAAGGCTGTTCATGATGATTTAAAAAAAATCTTTTGTCAACTAGATTCTGTGATCAATAGGAATTAAAATGTTGTAAGTAAATAAATGAGAAGACATCATGTGGTTACAGCCAAAAAACTTCCTTGTTTAATGCAAGGCTTTATCCATTACTTTTAAAAGAAATTTAGTTACTGTCAGATTTTATAAACTCGTTAACTATATCATGTGAGATTATAATTATCCCTCTTGCATAATTATATATCCACTAGCTGAACCCCGCGGTGATACCCGCGGTTATTGTTGTACCGCGAGTAACGCCGCGGGACAAAGTTAGTCTAAAAAAAGTAGCCTAAGTTACTCCCCGGGTCATCAGCTACCTGCCAGCAGGCGCGGTTCCAGAGGGGGGGTCACAGGGGACATGACCCCCCCCAAAATTGTACCCATGTAACTTTTTTCCTGCTACTACAACCTGATTACCAAATATTATCATCCCAATAAAAAACATTAGATGTTTATTTGTTTTTAATGTGTGCAATAAAATTGAGTATTGTTCAATATAGTTTAATTTACTCGCCTTAAATTGATTATATATTAGTGACCCCCCCCAAAATATCAGGCTGCAACCGCTCCTGCCTGCCAGTGAAAGTCCCGTCAAAATCCGTTCATCTGTATTATTACCCCCCAAGTAGAAATGAAATAAAAAGTACTGATGAAGTTAAAAATCATTACAGGTGGAATATTACTTGAAATGGAAAGGATACAGTGATGAAGACAACACTTGGGAGCCTGAAGAAAACCTTGACTGCCCAGATCTTATTCAAGCTTTTGAAGAGGCCAGAAAAAAGAAGGAAGCTGGTAAGCAAGTCTTTTTTTTTTGTTATGTCATAGGCGGGCAAACGAGCAGACGTATCGCCTGATGGTAAGCGATTACCGCCGCCCATAAACACCTGCAACACCAGAGGCGTCACAAGTGCGTTGCCAGCCTTCGGGGGTTGGGGAGGGAAGATAAGGTAATGGAGTTTGGGTTATGGCCCTCCGGTATCCTCACTCACTCTGTGAAACACAGCGCAAGCACTATTTTACACCGGTTTTCTGTGAAGCCGTGGCATAAGTCCGGTCGAGCCGGCCCATTCATGCCGAAGCGTGGCTCTCCCGTGGTACTGTCTATTTATAGTAAAACCATATATAATCTATCTATACTAATATATAAAGCTGAAGAGTTTGTTTGTTTGTTTGTTTGTTTGAACACGCTAATCTCAGGAACCGCTGGTCCGATTTGAAAAATTCTTTCAGTGTTGGATAGTGCATTTATCGAGGAAGGCTATAGGCTATATATCATCACGCTCGGACCAAAAACGGGGGAAAATTATTACGCGACTGGCAATATAAGGCGCAAACGAGGTTGCGTGGGTCAGCTAGTGTATTATATAGTGCAACATTGCAACAAACTTGTATTTAAAAAGTCTGAGGTGACTTAATCTGTCATGTCTATTTCTTGGGCAAGAACTCTTTCAAATGGCTATATTGATTTTTTCTGTGTTGAATGGTTTGGAAGAATAATTTCAATTAGATTGAAATCATGCAATATGTACTAGTCTGATCGAAAGTGTCTTTATTTTTGGGAGCTTTATTATAGAACTACTACTATAAATTTCGGCTACATGTATGGCCTAGTGGTTTAAGCAATTACCCGCTGTTTACTGCACTGAGTGCCGTGGGTTCTACATGGGACAACTGCTCACAAATATTGTTCCCCATGTCTGGGTGTTCATAGTATTCATTTCAAGTATGTATGTTGCAGTAATATTAATCTAAGCAGGAATATTAGTCTAATTAGTAAAATAAAATTATAATTTCAGAGGGGAAACCCGTGAAAGTGGACAAGGATCTTAAGAAACGCAAATCAGCAGCAACACCAGATCTGAAGGGGGCTAAAAAAATTAAATCTGATGATAAGAAAGCTTCAGGATTTGATCGTGGACTAGAACCAGAAAAAATCATTGGTGAGTATGTTATTTGAAAAAAAAAATTGTTCTTATTGTTTTTAAGTACTTAAGTTTTTGCTTTTTCTGACCAAGGTTCCAATCAAAAGACCTATACTTATTTAAACTTGGTAGATCTACAGCTCTTTTTATATATTTGAACACTAGATTTTGCCAATAATTTATAATTTCAAGATAACTTTGAATTTATTAAATCCTTAATATTAATGTATACAATAAATATGCTTTACTTGGATATAATATAATGTGCCATTATTGAATTTGTTATTTTTTAAATTGTATTTCTAATTACTCTACATTCCTTATCTAACAGAAGATAAATATAACCTGAACAGGCTTTCGTCCTCTTTGCAGCTTTGTTGTTCTTCGTAGTTTACTCCCTTAGTGGTGTCTAGAAGGAAAATTTGATACAATCTCTGTACCAACCCATCTGGCCAGTGATCAACCCATAGGCCAAAACTTCCTTTCTAAGGAGAAGAGTTGTGTGATGAAACAGGCACTATTTATATTAGCTATGTTTTAAAAAACTATTCATTAATTACAGGTGCAACGGATAGTAGTGGTGAGCTAATGTTCCTAATGAAGTGGCAAGGTACAGACGAGGCGGATTTAGTCCCGGCGAAACAAGCGAATATTAGGTGCCCACAAGTCGTAATTCAGTTTTATGAAGAGAGGCTCACGTGGCATACGCCTGCACCTGATGAAACTGCCAATGACGACTAGAAACGGTTAGTTTTACTCAACAAATTTAATAACAGCATACAAAATTATTAACTTAATTTATTAAGTAGTATGCTTGCTTGGCACTCTTAGGGTAGACCTTCGATAAGCGGTAGACGGCATTAGGCTAAACTAGTTGCTTGATGATTTATCCCATTACAATTTAACAACTTTTCACTACATGTATATGGTATAGTATATGCAGTACTCATCAAAAGATCATTTTATTAAAAATTTTAATGTTTTCTGTTTGCTCTGGCTAATCTCTGAAATAGCTGGATCGATTTTGAAAGGACTTTCACTGGCATGTAGCTGATGTTATAAGGAGTAACTTAGACTACTAACTAGCTACGCTTGCAGTATCACCCGTGGTCATTGTTGTCAAGGTACAACAACAACTGTTATCTATTATAGTCTTAGGTTAGGCTCAATTGTACCATATTGTGTAGTGTGTAATCCTCAAAATGGCACAAATTGAAACGGTAACCTGTGTGTGTTTCTCCAAACTGAAATGTGGTTTTTTCTTTTTTTTTTAGGAATACATTTAATTAAAATGGACACTTTTTTGATAGATCTTATATAAATGAGTTTTTATTTTCAGTTTTAGCACAGATGTTTTTGCACAATTTATTTGGCATTTTTTTAAAATTCGGATTATTATTTCTTCATCAACTGGTTTAATTATAGTGCACAATTGTTTTGTTTTTATTTTTTAACTGAAACTATAACACACACTAAACATGTAAATATAGGTTCTTTTATTAATTACTAGCTTTTGCCTGCGCGTCAGCCCGCGTGGATGTCGGTTATCGCAGTAAAGATTAGCCTATGCCCCTCCTCAAGAATCAGTGTACCTCCAGTCCAAATTTCATTGAAATTGGTGCAACTGTTTAACTGTGAAAGTGTAACAGACAGACTTTTGAATTTATAATATTGAATAAGAATTTGTTTATTTGCAGGTTATGGAGTTCCCCCATGAGTTGTCTCCGCAATCCGAGAATTATGATTTAATGATAAGAATGGGAACACAGTTTTCCTGGTCATTTGGTTCATTAAAAACTCTTTCATTCAAGCAAAATTCCATTTATTAAACAAGTGTAACATAGTACTTAGGGTTAATTAATGATGTAGATAATTGTGGATGTATTCACAACGACCGGCGCGAAACTTTTATATAATGCAACCACCAAGGACTGGTTTGCGCAGTAGCTGATCGGTTAAGGTATGCGCCTGTTACCATACCCGCTGTCGGTATCGATATCGGTTCGTGCCTGTCGGTGTGAATCAACCCTTATATATTACTACTGCAGGTGTCATGATTATTTTTGTACTTTAAGTATAAAATGTGGTATGTAATAGTGTTACATAGTTATATTACATAAAACTGACATTCTCTTATTTGTACGGGGTCATGTGAGCATTAAATATTATTCCACTGTTTTAATTTTATATAACAAAAATCCTCATTCTGTTCACCAGGTTGAAATAGATAAGATAAAACAAAAAAGCTTTGCAAGCAGGGGTTAAGACTAATTGATTACGGACATGTGTAATGTGTATAAGAGTGCTGTATATTGACGGGTGAATGGAATGGGTTTGAATGTATGCTGCTGCATCTCTGGTGACTGACTGGCTCAATAATTAGCTTGTTACATAGTTTCTTGTTAGCTGTCCGAAAATACAATTAAATATATAGTTAGTACTATCCTGAATATTAGACTATTTACTATACTGATATTTAGTGAATTGTTGTTTAAATAAAATAAAATGACATACTACTTAAATATAATTTATGTGTTTATTGCTGAATATTGTAATGATATCTAATGTAACATTTTCGGAACACATTTTATATAGACCGAAATAATTCCTGACATAGAGACATAATTCTGTAATTTGCAAAAGGAATAAAACTTCGTAATTTTTTATTGGTAGTTAATGATATATGAAGCAGGAACCAGTGTTTTCTGCAATATCTTTTATATTCTCTCTTAAGATACTGTAAGAATCGGCAATATTTTAAGAAAATGTAATTTAGTACAATAAACAAACATAATATTAATTATGTTTAACTGTATAAATTGTCTTATTTTATATATTGCAGCTTTTTATGGAGTATACCACTCCAGGGGTCTTGCCCGAACTCCTAGCGAAATATTACAGTCCAGCCAATTAAAACCATTGGATGTTTCTATTGAAAGCTGTTCGGTAAGAAGTCCCTAGGAACAACAGCGTAACCACCGGCTTAGAGAGGCGTCGACCACTTTCAGTTTCAACAACCTGTTCACCATAAAAGGTCTGATGTGACAATTTTTTGACGTTTGGGATACCTTATTGGACTTTCATACCATCGAGGTATGTGGCGGGGCTGTATGTCGGAATCGTATCAACTATAATCTGTGTAAGTTCTGCGCCTGAAAAAGAAGGGATCCTGGAACTGCTGTTATTAAGCAACACCGATTCCAATGCCTTTTAGGTATTTATGAATAAAATATTAACATTAGTGTTAAATATTTTATTTTTTGTAACAATAGGTTTCTGTTAATACATTAATATTTAAAAAAAAACTAACTTTTACAAAAAAAAAATTATGTAATCATTAAAAATAACAATAAATATTTAAATGACAATAAAACAAAGCAACTATCAAATCCAAACTGGTGAGATTTTTCGTACTCAGCCTAGACTCAAATAAGTAACATAAAAAGGCATTACAATAACAATTATTGCCTCTCTAATAAAGTACATTTATCGAGGCATAATTGAGTTTGCTAAACTTATTAACGAACCTTGGTAATACTCTATTTGATTAATCATACCTACAAAAGTATATCGAGTTTTAATAAGAATATAACTGTTCAAAAAAGTACGTAACAAGATTGTAGCTTGTTAAACGTACATACAAATAACAGGAAGATTAGAAAATATGAAACTAAAAGCTGCCCGTGAAATGAAGTGCTTCAAGAAAATAAAAACCTTACTAACTTTTAAACTTTCGCGTTCCATGATATATTAACAATTATTTTTACGGGAAACGTCGGGCAAATCAGAGGTATGTAATACCTTTTAATAAGTGATCGCGTTAATTCCCGTAAAAATAATTGTTAAAATAAAAACCTTTACAACAACACTGTACTTATTTAATCTAGACTAGATTGGTATAAATAACTACAATAAATATTTTTATAAGTATATGCTAGTTTATTATATTACATCAAGCATATAAAAGCAGATTACTTATTATATAATTTATATATAACTCGTAGAAGGTAAGGCACAGCCTACTCGAATCGGAAAACGATTTTTTTTGTATCCCAAACGATCACACGTATACAAACGTAATTATAAAAAAAATACTCAACTAAAAGGGTAAGATAGAGTGATCTCGTTCCTCTTCGTTCGTTTGAATAATAACCCTCCTTTGGCTTTGCCGTAGTCGGGTAACAATAATATTTCGGACATCAGACGACACAACGTCATCTAGTGCATCAACGCCAAGCAGAGCTTGTACTATTTGTACTTTACTGATATAAATACATTTATATATCTTTTTTGTTAATACATACCCACATATAAAACATTCAAATTCCGAAACAAGTATTTGCTGCATAAGATCCCAAGACCATAAGCACAGCAGGAGCTACTACCGCGCAGTCAACTATAACACAAAATATGGTCTGTGGCATGGTCTCAGTAAAAAAATATACTATACGAGCTGAACCCCGCGACTATTGTTGTACCGCGAGTAACGCCGCGGGACAAAGTTAGTTTTAAAAAAATAGCCTTAGTTACTCTCCGGATCATCAGCTACCTGCCAGTGAAAGTCCCGTCAAAATCCGTCCAGCCGTTCCAGAGTTTACCCAGAACAAACAGACAGACAGACAGAATTTTTTATATATATATATATATAATTTCCGTTTATTATAAATTTTTGTGTGCATTAATTTAACGTTATGATTTAAATTGTTCTTAAGGATGCATGTGCATAACAAATGTATTCAAGAGTATCCACAAAAAGTAAATGTAAAGACCTGAACCTACTGTAAAAATTATGGTTGGTTATCCATAATTGAGTTTTAACAGCACTGTATCACAATATTTTTGTTTTTTTGCTTATTCTACAACATACTTTTTTAAATAATGTTTCCAATAGGGCAATTGTGTTTTTTTAGAATCCGTAACCTATTGCTATTTCTTTCTCTCCGATTTTGTTATAATAATGCATTTTTACCTCTACGGAAGGATGTGACGCAATTAGTTTCCATAATGGTTCATAATTTCTATCTCTACTGGAATCCAATGCAATTTCAATCACTGCTAAATTACCTTGAATAAAATCTTTATCAGATAACATACCATTATAAAATTCCAGCTTCGCATTTAAAGGTGTTATCATGTTTAGGAAGTGTGTTACACATCTTGAAAAGAGAACATAAATGCAAGGAAAATGTAACTCTACATCTTTTTTCAGATACTCCAAACAAATTTTACCAAATTGAAGTGGAATAGTATTACTATCTTCCGTAGAAGAATGTTCTTCTGTTAGTTTCGCAAAAGCAACTGTAAGTTTCCATTTTGTTAAAATTATGTAATTTTCCGTTACGGGCAACTTCTCTTCCAATAGATTTAGAATCAATGTAAACATTTTAAGCGGTATCAACATATTTTTTTCAGCAACATAGTCATTTAGGTCGTAGGAAAGGCGTAATAGCAATTGATATAAATGTTTTCGAACAAAGTACGTCCCGTTGGATTTTTCTCCCCATTTTTCCAGTGATTGGCGCAACAAAGGCACTAAAATTTTTTCGTATTTTTCATTTTGCTCATTCTCATTTTTAGAGCACAGAAGATATGCAGATATTATTTGTACACCATCATCAGAGTAGTAAACATAAGACACATGTTTATCATTAGATTTGAAAAACTTTTTGTCTATGTATTCCTGGATTAGAGATATAACAAAGTCGGAGTTTATAGTTTCCATTACAACCCTTGTATGTCCTGCTAGCTGAGTAGTAATCCATTCGTAATGTGAACGGTCATCTTCTTTAAGTGTTGGGATTAGTTTTTGTAAGAAATTATAACCTTTAACTAGGTACTTAGCTCGGACATTCATTGGTACTTGGCTTACGTCAGCAAAACGTTTATAAATTTCTTTATCTTCAGTGAGTGTTAAATTATCTATGAATATCTCCAACAATTCCCAGAGGCTGGCAGAGTTTGTCTCATCCTTTTCATTACATAAAAGTGTGTGAGTATAACTAAAGATAATAGATCGAATAGTGGCGTTCTTTGATGACTTCCAACAATTTAAAAACAATGATTTAAGCTCTTCGCGATCTAGTTTTTTAAACGCCAATCTAATGCCGTGTTTTTGCAATGAAACTGGTGAGTCTAGTAGTTTTGGAATATATTGACGCAATACTGGAAATTTAACATTATAAAATATAGCAAGCAGAGATGGCAGAGCGAATTGCAGGTAATCGCCTTTGGCATATCCTAAAATTGCATCAGGAGTCGGCTGTGGTCGGGCTCGATGCATATTTTTAGCAATTAGCCGCTGCACATTAATAGTACGATCATCAGTTTGTTTCCAGTCAATTTTAGGCTGGGCTGGTTGATATTTCTCGATCATACTTGAAAACGATTTCTGTGGCAAAATTGAAACAATACCTCGCACTGCGGCTTTCTGTCCGTTGGTGTCGTTAATATTGTTGAAGTACATTTCGGTCCATTCTTGTGCTAGAGACTGTGACCAGTAAATACGGAGTTTGGAAAGAAATCGTTTTAGTGAGATAGCATCATCCTTTTTTATGATACCAATTTCTTCATTGTGACGTACAAGAAGCTGCGGCTCGTGTTTTATTGCGTTCAAGCAAACCTCTTCACAAGGATTTAAATCTATGGATTCTTCAAACATGTGTTTACGCCAAGATTTATTAATGTTGTACAATTCTGACAAACCGGCCTTATATGAATGTTCCTTTTTCAATTTAATTAGTTCTTTAATTCTATTTAATACTAAAGGATATTCAACCAATTGTTTATCCCAGTCCTTAAGCAACATCATAATGTTGCTTAGTGTTTGAATTGACTCTGTAAAATCTGATTCCTTAATAACAGGAGAACTTAATTTAGAGTTTGTCATTTCATACAAGTAATTAAAAACCTTATCTTTTTGAGCTTGATTCATTTTAGTATTGTACGATTTCAAAGTGTCAAACATAAATTGTTTCTTTACTTCTTCAGGTGTTTTTTGATCATTAAGAGCATTATAGAGAATTATAAAATTTATGAGTTGCGTATTGCATGAAAATGCTACAGGTGTTTCATAGATATTTTTAGTCTTAAATAATTTGCTCAACATGCTCCAAGTTTTTTCATCGTATTTAGATACATGTGTGTGTTTAATTATTTCAATAACGAATTGTACTTTGGACGATTCGTCTTCATTTATGTGTTTGTTAATATAGTAATTTAGTATTGTTTGAATATGTTCTAAATTTTGTTTTGCGCATTTCACAAGCACAGTAAGCAATGCAAACTTTTCATGACTCTCTACGTTTTGAGATATCAATTTTGTTAGTTCAGCAAACGCATGGTCGAACTCCGCAAACTGATACCATTCATACCATTTAGAGTTGTTATTATAAATTATTTCCCTCAGTGCAGCAGTACCAGTATCTATAGTTGATGCTTCTTTTTCGACAGTTTCATTTTCTATGCGCATGCATACCTTTTTAACGAAGTTAAACTGTTCTTCTTTAGGTAATTTAAAAATAAAATATTTTAACGTGTCATATTGAAACAAACGTCTGAGACCACGATATTGAAAATTGTCAACTTTTTTTGTCGCTTGCTCAGTCAAAAAGCTTTTTATCTCATTTACTTGTAAATATTTCACAAATGTAGGAATATGAACTATTTTTATGTAATTATCAATTTTTTCCATTACTCTGGTTTTAGAGTGTTTCATAATTATGTCTGTAGATTTGTGATTTAGCGTAGGATACTGGTACTCAGAGCTCTCCATAATGTCTAAATACTTATCGGGATTGATATTCAACAAAAAACTTGCTGCTTTTAAGTAATTTCTTCCTTCATAGCTTGGGACATGCTTCATTATTATTTCGAAAATAGTGATAGATTTCTCACAAAGTCGTTTAAATAAACGAGGTTTTATTTGGTTTGACATATTGGAAGGGTTGACATATTGTGCTATGTTATTTTCTATAAACGGTACTGAACAATATGGTAACCATTTGCAAGCCTCGCTTTTATCTGTTTCCTTTAGATAGAATTGTTCTGCGCGGCTTTCGTCTCTTATGTTACGCCGTATTTGTTTTTTAAACATGAGGATGGATTTTGTGTTCATGTTTGGGAACACTTCAGTCTCCAGATAGTCGGGGTTGACGATGTTAGCGAATTCGTTGTCAGTGTAAAGCCACGTGCAACGTGCGAGTGCTCTCCGCACGTACAACAAATCTTCACCCTTAAGTATGTTAATAACGTACTCGACATTCTTATTCTGACAAGCTATGTCGATCTTAAGTAAGTTATCTATATCGCTTTCACCTGTGTCAGCTAGAGAATGCTGAGATTCTTTAAGCACTTTGTTATAACTTCGGTGTTTCTCGCCAAGAGTTACACCTTCCAGTTCCTGCGGAGCCATATTCGAAATCTGTAAAAAAACAAAATAAAAATTTAAACTAACACCACTACAATAATTTGCAATTGTCTCCTACTGACGTCATTTCCTCTTTATAGTCCTTAGTAACAAAATACATTTATATACTTGAACAACAATGTTAATCGTATATGGAGGCTGTGAACCATTGTTTAAGTAAGTTGAATCGGGGGTATTATTAGTTTACAGCTAAATTTAAACACAATCTTAGCTTCCAAGATGATGTGCCCTACCGTAACAAAATGTTTCTATTATATAAATTATAAAACTTGTGCTTTAGGCAGTGGTCCGACCGCCGCGCGCCGGCGAGAAAACGACTAACTATCGGCGATTTATTCGCTCAACAATCGTACAATAAATATACATTCCGTGTAAACGAAAGAGATGCATATAATAATAGTTGCTCTCCGACTGTTCACACTGCCGGCGACGACTCGCTTTACTAGTTTTTTTCGCTGAACGACGAAAGCTTTCAAAGATAAACTCACTCAGTCATACTCGCTCGCTTGATAATTTCTATACAGTGCGGCTATGAAAGTACACTTATGGATATCAACAAATCAATCGAAACTACACACTCGCTGATCGCCAACTCGTTTATAGTTTCTAGTTCTACTCGTTTCGCGTTCATCATCGGCGGTGGGACCATTGCCTTAGAGAGGTGAGGGTGTAACAGAAAATAAGTAGTAGCGACATATGTTCAAATAGTAGGTTAAAAATTATTCCAGGTACACGTTCCCGGAATCAAATACATATCTAGATATCTATCTTTTGTTACGTACTAAACGGGTAGTGAATAGCAAAAATTTTGTGTTTTCAAACGTTACAGCAGCAAAATCTGTTCATCCCGTATAATTTCCAACCTACTTTTTGCACAAATTTTGCAAACAGTCAGAAATAACTCCTCACAATGCACTAAATTTCTTTTAGGTATACGTTCACTTCATTAAAGCAAATTTTGTCCGTCATTCCTCCGCGAATCAGTTACAAACTCGGTAGACTCAAATAATGAGATTCAGGCGCTTCGAAGACACAAAGATTTCTATCTTAGATTACGAGTAAAGGCACGTTATCTATTTACATTGAATGGTTTATTGAGGCAGGCCTCCTTGTTTTTAAAATTCTAACTCTCTCGCAATTCTTAAATACTGAAAATAGCGATTTATTTTAGGAGTAGGTACCTCAGTGCTGTTATAAATACATATGTAATATGTATCATCGCACACGCTAATGCTTTAATTGCATGATTAGTATGGTTACGGTATGTTTTAAGTTTACAAACAACCTTGCCAATCTTGATTATAAGAAATATACCTACGATGACATTAACTCGACTTTAAAAATTATTATTATACTTATTTTTATTAAGTCAGTTCATTAATAAAGCTTTGCATCTGATGGTGACGTAATAGTTATTGAAAAACATTTAATAAATATTCAAATGAGTTGTTATTTATTGATTGTTTGTATCCATACCTTAGTGTACTCTCCTTTTAATTGTACAAAAGACGACGTTTTTCACTAAAAAACATTAACCAGTAAACGGAAACCGAGCTCCTTAACAAAATATGGATGTATCAACATTGATAAGTCCGAAATAAATAATTTGAATTGAATTGAATTTGAATTTACTCTGTTTCACTAAGATTTTGGTATACACAAATTGTAACATTTGTAATGACCTTCAACAGTAAAAAATACAAAAAACACTCCACTATAATGGAAAATTATATCATTTAAAAACCGCTGCAATAAGGCATAATTTTGAACACAAGGCACATTAAATGTTTACTATGCCAACAGCCAGCCAAAGTTATAAATATAAGTTGAGTCACTCGCTCACTGCACTGACCACAGACGTAGTAAGAAAATAACGATATTCGTTATTCGTTGTGAATCTTTGAAAATTTTCTCGATCACGGGTAGTCTTTTCACAGCTTAACACGGTCAATATAAAATGTTAGCTATTAATATTACAAATTAATTTACAATTAAAATTTAAAACTTTTTGCAGTATTTCTTGATTTATGTTTTAGGCAAGTTACGATCTTGATTTGAGCTCATTTTTTTTTAGATTAATCTATATAAATAAAAATGAATAAAAAAAAATGTATGTAAGTACGCGGATAACTTTTGATCGACTGCACCAAATTGGATACCTAATTCTTTTTTTTTTGTGTATGTTTTTGTTCAGACTTCGTACAAGTTTTGCATTGAAGAAAAGTAAAAGAAGTTATATTTTCCTAGTCCGCTTAGTCCTATATATACATTACGGTCCTGCGGGAGGTTGAGGCGGGTTTGAATACTAACATATTCATAGTATACTAATATATTATAGATATACTAATATAGCATAGTCACCATTCCAGTACCACGGGGTGCCAGAGTACCTGAGGCGGCTAGTGGCAGACTATTATATACGACTGGTTGACCTGAGCCTGATTCTCGACGGTAGGAGGCTCTTCGACGAGCACTTCCGACAGCTTGGTCCTAAGCTGGTCGACGGTGCATCTGCTCTTGTGCGACTTTTGCCCAATTTAGGTGGAGCCATCGTCACGACGCGACACCTCTACACGGGGGTTGCCCCGCATGGGCATCGCAGCGTTGGGCCCTCACTGCAGTAATCGGATGAGATCTCTCGCTACCGGCCATCATACGCTCTATGGCCGGTAACGACAGCAGTTTTACCGTGGTCGCAGCCTTCTGCGAAGACGTAATTTCACAGAAGGAGGCGGCTGAGAAGGCCCAGGAGGACGACCTCCACTCGGACCCAATCAGCCTCCGGCGAATCGGGCTGCGGAGGCGCACTTACCAGCGCCTTATACCGCTCTGTGTGTGGCCGCAGATGGTCGTGAGGGGTTTCCCCTTCATCCGCTCTAGTGGTCACCCCGCGAGGGGGCGACGTACGCGTGTGCCGTACGTCGCCTAAATTGAGAGTCTTTACCAACTGACGGTGCCCGCTTCGGCCGCTTCAGTGCGGGCAGGGACCCCTCCCAGTGCAAGCGCTGGGAGGGGTCCAGATGTGTTAATAACAGCAATTCCTGGACCCTTCCCATCTCAGGCGCAGAGTGGCACACCGTGTGGTTTTAGTCGGTTCTTTTCCGATACGCCGGTAGCGAGAGATCTCCTCTGATGACTGCAGTGAGGGCCCGGCGCTGCGACGCCCAAGCGGGGCAAATCGCCAGCGTATGCTGGGCCAAGTCCTTACTGCAGTCGCAGTGGTGGCAGGCGGGACTCCAACTCTTTCCGAAGCAACCGTGCCCGGAAAGAACCTGCGTTAGTCGGAAGGAAAGGGTCCCGTGCTGCCGCCCTGCCCACTCGAGGATGACCGGCTGGAGAGCCTCCACGGCAGCAAAGCCAGCGCGCGGAGTCTCATGCCAGAACGACCATCTAGCCATCGTGGCTCGACGGGCGGCTTCACGCCACTCGCGTACCTCTTCCGGCGGAGGGCGAATACCTATCTCCGCCCGGAATTCAGCCACCCGTCGATAAACTTCGGCGAGCACTTCCGCCTCCAAATCCCAAGGAGGTGTTCTGGCTAAGGCGCACGCCGCCTCGGTAGACACTGTGCGATATCTGCGTATGGCTCTGACCGCCAATACCCTCTAAGGCCGCCTGAGACGAGCCTTATTGAGGGCAGTCAGAGCCGCCACCCACAAACAATTGAATCCCTCTCGCGGTCCTGATAATTTGTTTGCGGATTAATTAATAATTAACTAAGATAGAATAGAAAATTATGGACTGCTTCAAACACATAATTCATTTTCGTTCATTCGTCATTCTTTGCGCGACTGCTAATCACGAGGTCTCGGGTTCGATTCCCGAGTCGGACCAAATGTTTGTATCTGTATTAACAATGTACTCTGTGGTTTGTATGATCTACAAATATTTGTTTCGGAGTTTGGGCATTTTCTATGCATAATTATGTATTTACAAAAAAAAAGTATATATGTATTTGTATCAGTTGTCTAGTACCCATAACACAAGCTCTGCTTAGTTTGGGACTAGATGACTTTGTGTGTTAGATGTCCGAAATATTTCTTATTATTTACATATTATTTAAATATTTCTTTCTAGAAATTCATTGCATACCACACCACCAGTATAAATTGTTAACATAGTCACGATCTCATTGTAAACCGGTGTTAACAATCTATACAAATAAATAAAATTTGAGTGTCTGTTTGTAATATTAAAATAACCGCTTTTTACTAAATGCATATGTATGTATACACGGTACATATACCAAAAACGAAGTTAATTTTTTTTGTCTGTCTGTCTGTTTGTTCCGGGTAATCTCTGGAACGGCTGGACCGATTTTGAAAGGACTTTCACTGGCAGGTAACTGATGATCCAGGGTGTAACTTAGGCTTATTTTTTTAGATTAACTTTGTCCCGCATCGTTACTCGTCGATAACCGCGGGTAACACCACCAACGCGGGGTTCAGCTAGTATTCTGATAAAAATAAAACAAATGGGTAACACATCTACTAAAACTTTATTAAACATAGTGATACTTGTGATACAATTGTTAATAAGATAGATGTTAAGATTATTGTCAAAACCGTTTGATTGTAATGTATCCTGCTAGATTGCAAACAGTCGAAAGATTGTGAAATGGAATGGACGAATCACAAGTCGCGCGCTGATTGGTTGAACAGCATATATTATGTTCCGCGCCGCTATATTTGTTTGTTAATTCGTCTTTGTTGATCAATGTAAGGTATTTTTGTGATGGTTTCAGTAAATGCAAAAGCTTTTTCATTCTGCATTTTAAGCTCTTAACACGAAGGTCCTTAAAATATTTCTTTAGGTTCCTTTTTTCATCATTCCATTAACATCTTCACAAAATATTATTCGATTGCGAAGGTGATTTCTGAGAAAGCTTTTTTATAGTGCATCTTGACTTCTAAAGACGGATGTGCGGATAATACTTTTAGTATTTCTTTTAGCAACTTCTTTTCTTCTTCATCGCAATATCTCCCCACGGGCATTTCCTCACAAACTACTACGTAACTGGGGATAAAGTCATCGTTCAACACCATATGTTTCAAAGTTTCCATTTTCATCAAACTTTCACGGAATGACAAGTTTTGAAAGGTATTAGATAAAACTACACTGAATAACCAACATATGGTAGGGAAGTATTTTTCGGTATCTTCTTTTAAGTGTTGTACTATAATTGGACCGAATTTAGGAGACACTTTAATATGTACAGATTCCCACACCTGTTCAGCTGCATCTGGCATCCAACCATTTCCAAAATCTGACAGTGGTAAGTCGTCCAAATTAGGATCAGAGAACATGTCTTTATGTTCAATAAGCAATTTTACATATTCAGTTGTAAGTTTCCAACGAGTTAATAACTCATAATTATCGTCTATTGATAATTTTTCTTCCATTGTTTTTCCTATTTCCTGGAATAATTTTACTGGGATAGTGATTTTCTTTAGAGGTAAGTATTTCTTAATACCCCAAGTCAATTCTTTTGTTAATAAGGCAACGTTCTCCTTTACGATATAGTCATCATCTTTAACGGTATTCCATGAGGCAAATGCATGTTCTAATAATGGTAAGAGTGCTCTTTTGAATTTTTCACATTGTTCTGCCTCCGTCTTTCCATGAAGTACATGAGCAGCCATTATATTAGTTGATTCAGATCGAGTTTTCAATATTTCTTCCTTTATAGAACCAAGCAATTTATTTTCCACGAAATCAGCATCCAACAAGTCAATAACATCTGATGCAAAATTAATTAAATTATTTTTATAGGTTTCGCAGTTAGCTGAAGGGGGTAGTGATGACAAAACGTTATAACTTTTCTCGAAAAATTCTCCTTGTACACTTACAGGAACATTTTTCACCTTGCCTAATTTACTAAAAATAATTTTATTTTCGTCTGTTCCCAAGTTATCAATGAACATACTCAATAACTCCCACAATTCTTTCACAACTGATGGCTCTTTCACCTTGCATAGTATATTGTAGGTGTGCGTAAAGAGATGAGTTCGGATAGTAGAGTTCTTAGTAGTTTTCCAAATGCCAGAAAATATGGGTTTAAGTTCCTCATTCTTGAGTTTGATAAACGCAAGGTGCAGACCGTATTTCTGTAAGGATACTGGTGCTTCTAACAACTTCGACATGTGATCACGGCTTTTAACAACGCTTAGATTATGAATGATCGAGTTTAGTGATGGTACAACATATTGTAGGTAATCTCCTTTGGCGTACAACAATACCAAATCTAAAGAAGTCAGAGGTCTAGCTATATATAAATTTTTTGCTATGTTTTTACGTAAACTTAACTCGGTCTGATCAACTTCATTATATTCAATTTTCGAATCTGTGGGAGAGTACTTCTTTGCGATTTTTTCAATTTCCTCACGCGGGAGAAGGTTGAAAAGTCCTCTGATTAAAGCTTTGTGTCCAGTGCTTTTGTGAACGTTGTTAAGGTAGGCTTTAGTCCATTCCTGCGCTAGAGAATATTGCCAATATACACGGAGTTTAGTAAGCAAACGTCGTAATGAAATTGTGTCATTTGTTCTCAGTTTATCTAATATATCACTATAACGCGCTAATAGTTGTGGATCGTGTTTTAGTGCATTAAGGCAAACATCTTCACTGGGAAAAATTATCATCGATTCTTCAAATAAATATTTCCGCCATGATTTCTTCATTTTATATAACGACATCAAATCGACATCCCAAGCATTATCTTTTTTAAGTTTTATTGAGTCCTGGAGCTTACCTAGTATAAAAGTGTTCTCCTTTAGATCTTTTTTCCAGTCAATTAACAAATTGAGAGCATCCGTCAATAAATTAATGGACTTTTGGAAATCAGATTCAGTTTTAATGATATTATTTTGAATCTTGGTTAATAAAGAAGTTAACAGATAATTAAATAACTTTTCTTGGTCTTTTGCATTCAATTTCTTTTGGAACATCTTAAAGGTGTCAAAATTCAATTTTTTCTCCACGATTTCTGGAACAGTTTCATCGTGCAAAATTTTATACACTACTATAGCCTTCAAACATGTCTGGACATTGTTTTCTGATTCAGTGTACACTTCTAAGCTGTGAAACAATTTTTCCAAAATATTCCAAGTATCACTATCAAATTTATATGTAGGAATTTGTCTAATCATATTATTGACAAACTGAATTTTGAATTTGAATGGTTCATTCCTGTGCTTGTCGTAGTAGAACTGGAGTACTGTCTTTACATTTTGGGGATTCTTTTTTGCACATATTATTAGCACTGATAGTATAGCACATCGTTCCGCGGGTGAGCTTTCAGTACGGATCAATTTTTTCAACTCGACAAAAGCTTCACTGAATGGCGCATACTGATACCAGTTGTACGTATTAGTGGTACATGTAGGCATGGTGGCTGCTCCACAAACGTCATCTGCAAGGCACATATCTTCGTAAAGAGCAGGTACGTTTACATTTTTGTCTATGTATATTTTCTTAACAAATTCAAATCTTTCTTCTTGAGGTATGATTTTAATAAAATGTTTCAAGTTCTCATAGTTACTCATAAAATATTTTGTATTTTCATTTTTTACGTATTTTAGTACGAACCCCTTAACAGTTTCTTTTTTCATATATTTTGTTACGACTTGTAAATCAACATTTTTGTTATATATCTCGAACTTGTCTAAAATTCTATTAGGGAATTTTTTCATAACAAACTCTGTGTGTTTTGGTCCAAGTGTTGGGAAGCTGTAATCTTTAATTGCCTCCAGAACGTTTAAATACTCGTCAGGATCTGATTTTATCAAAAATAATACTGATTTTAAGACACGCCAGCTACAACGGTTTTCTACTTTTTTATGATACTTTAGAAATTTAACAGAGCGTTTGCACAAACGTTTAAACAATTGTGATGTTACATCTTTCTGATTGTCAAGTATGTTTTCTATAAACGACATTGAACAATTAAGTAGCCATTTATCACATTCGTTAGCTTTGTCGTGATTTTTCAAGTAATCATAGAATATTTCAACTCTTTTCTCATCTTTCAAGTGAAGTCGTATTTGCAAAAGTAGTTTATTAATGGCTTTGGTGAGCATATGAGGAAACAACTGTGTGAACAAGTATTCAGGGTTTATAATATCCTCATATTGTTTTTCAGTAATTAACCACATAGATTGCTTGATCGCTTTCGAAACGTACAGCATGTCATCGCACTTCAGTACCTCTACAATGTAGTCTACATTTTTAGTTTTGCACGCCGTTTCGATCTTTAGCAGGTTGTCTATATCACCATCATTGACATTTATCTTTGTCAGATTGTATTGTTCATTAGCAATTGTATCACGGACCAGTTTGTTGAAATGCTTGTGTTTTTCGCCCAGCGTATTTCCTTCCAGCGATAGTGGTGGCATATTGAAACTGAAAGTAAAATAATTAAGAATGCATTATTTACTTAAGGCAAATATTTATTCATTGGGGGGTTAATTAAGGACGAATTTATTCATATTATATGTAAACTTCACACTAATACTAATGTTTGGCGTTCATCCAGACCTTATCACTAGCAATTGATTTATGAATGACGCATTTAGTGAAGTAGAGATAAATGTTCAAAAGACTAATATGTCCTTAAAACAGAATTAATTTATTATCTTTAGAACTAAAGACAGCATTATTGTACACATCTTTTTAGAATTACGCGACATAAAAAAGTTTAGATTACTCCAGATCTCCAATCCATGTGCGATCTTCTAGCGTACGTCACACATCTTTGGGGTGAGGCTATTGATAGGGATAAGGAGTCCTTGGCTGTCAGCCTAGACATGACCAAGAGGGCTTCGACTGGGTCCTGCACCGTTCGTTTCTCTCCAAACTATATATATTCAGCCTGCTCCCCAAACTCTGCAACTGAGTTGCTGCCTTTCTTCACCAGCTTACAGTAGGGTCCTTTGCGATGGCGTGGTCTTTGATTTTCGACAGGTGAAAGCTGGTTTATTTTAGGGCTCTGTCCTTTCGCCCACGCTGTTTTTCTACATATCAATGACATGTTAGCCCTTGGCAACACACATTGCTAAGTAACGATAGCACAGTTCATAGGCGATATCTTGGACACTCTACAACCAAGCCAGCAGACGTAGAGAAATAATCACAAATTTTAACGTACAAAGAACCGACTTTAAGAACTGGACCAAGTTAAAATGGTACATGTTACACGGTAAGCATCAGTTTACAAATAAAAAAAGAATCATCAAAATCGGTTCACACAGTCGAAAGTTATGAGGTAAAAACATAACCTGGGTCTATTCCGCATTCCTCAATGGGGTTTAGAATCTGGTCGAGTTCAACGCCAAAAAAACACAAGTGTGCGGCTCTTTACCAAGTCCTTTCCCTTTTCAGAACACTCAACTACCACCACAGGATAAGCTTGTTATCCTGGACGAATATGTATATTTAATGTAATTATAATATAAAATGATTGTCATGTATGTGTATGTATGTATGAATATTGATTTGTATGTATGTGTATATAAATATGTGTGTTTCTAGTTATATTCATTACAAAATTATAATTCTTCAAAACTACCGCACCGTCAACTACTGTCTCTCCGATACATTTTATCTATCCTAAGGTTGCCTGGAAGAGATTGCTTTTGGCAATAAGGCCGCCCTTTGTACATTACACTTACAAATTTATCATTTTCTGTACTCTATTTTAAATCTGTGTTACGGTGTACAAATAAGAAATGTAGAGCTCTTGCCCATTTGTTAGAAATGAAAAGATTAATTATTGAGACTGTAAACGTTAGAAGTAGGAACCTTGTATCTGTTAATTTTAACTGAAAATTTGAAAGAAATTTTGTATGAAAATGTCTGTTTAAATTTATCGTTTTCTATTTCATTAGAATTAAAACTTAGCTAGCACATTAAGATTGGCTTATAAGTAAGCGTACTGTGAACTTATCAGATACGTTGAAGCGTAACCAATCATATGATGTCAAGAACTAGAGATAGCTTGGGTCCCAATTTTAGACCATACGTATCTAGTAGCAACCAGGCTTGCTATGTACTATGCCAAGAAATAATGCACAAACACATTGTTTTAATAATCTAAAACCCTTCGCATTATTACCTTTCTAGGTTGGATGGTTGCAAGGTCCATAACAAACATGGTAAAAGGAGTTTTGGTGTTATACATTATTTTTACATATTAGAGATTCTTGTGTAAATTATATTAATACATACCGTAAACTTCTGTAGACTATTCATATTTAACCTACAAACATTTAACTACTGTTTATTTACTACTACTACTGTGTGTTTACTAATATGAAACACTTATTAATGAAGTGAAATAGAGATATAAGATAGAATAGATGAAAAATAAAATAATAAATAATAATTTTAGTATACATTTTTTGGAGTGCGTACAATAGCTTCGTTCATTGTTTCAATGACGTGACCAAATTAGATTAATTTAATACCACTGTCTTATACTGATTCGAATGAGGATAATTTGTTTGAGGATTAAATAATCATGCTGATAAAATAAAAAAATATGACCAATTAAGACTTCTAGATTGATATGGTTATTTTTATTATAGATACTACTAAGGTACGTAACACTTAGAATACTGCACACCACTACAAATACCAATACTTATACTTTTTCAATCAATAGCCGTTCACTGTTGAACGAAGGAGCGTAAACTATCCCGGTCTTGGGCAATCTACATCCATCCCCTGCCATTCCTTCAAATTGTCAGTCAATCGTGCCGCATCTATGTATCTATCTATATCTATCTACACTACGTTTGCCTAATCGCAGTCTCCACTTAAGCACATTTCGCTTTCACCGACCATCGGTTCGTCTGGAGTCATAAGCGGCCCAATTCCACTTCAGTGTACTAATTTTCTGAGCGATATCGGTTACTCTAGTTCTAGTCAGGAGTGAAATTTGGCGGGCGTTGATATTTCTTATAGAAAAGCACTACCACGCTTCTACTCTAAGCCTGGAGTGTTTGTGTGAATGACGGAATTAAACAGTTTTAAAGAGCTGTACTAATATAGGAGTTGTCTACATGTCACCAGCCTTTAGAAGCTCTGTTATAATTCCGTCTTCACCCAGTGCTTTGTTCTTATGGAGTTGTCTTAGTGCTATTATAGTCTCGCCCAAATTCATGTCAGGAGGTTCGTCTGTGACGTGGCGTGCTAGTCTAGCACGCGGGCCATACTGAACAGTATGGCCCGCGGATATATAACATACTGTTTTGTATCGGATAAAGAAGCTATGACTATTCCTTTCCGTTCGGCGACCCATGTTGTTCGAGTAACTCCGAATGCGACTCGCGTTCCGACCGTTCGTATGAAGACAAAACACTGTTCCATAATATTACTCTACCAATTCCCTCTCAAGCGTACCATATTTGGAATTTTAAAATAGTACGCGATGAGCGTAATGTCTTCTTTATGCAAAAGCCCTAAATATTCCAAGACGAGCAGCTGACCTTGAAACATTGCTTTTTAAAGAAAGGAACGATTGCACAATGTTGTGTTGGTGTGAATCATCATTGTTTCTATGTGTTGGAGTTTGACGCATATGCAAACTTAGAAGCATTAAACACTCGCGATTTCGTGAAATTATAAATTTTGAAGATAACTAATGGGAAATGATTGATAATTATAATTTGCCCACAGGTATTTATTTACTTTGGTTTCTTTGTCTAATAAGGATATCATAAAATATATTTTTAATATTGATATGGTGAAAATCATGAGCATAATTCAAGATTAGGGAATAGACTGCTACTTTTTGCCGCGATAACCAACACATAATTGTACGGAGCCACGGATAAAAGCTAGTTTGATTATAAAACAGTATTAGGAGGGACATATAGGGTACTGTGTTTCCAGTTGACCCTACGATATTAGTGATCATCAAAGTTGCGGAAAATGATAGGGTGATAAAATGCGATAAAAAGCTTTCGATTTCTTATATTATCATTGCAATCTTTTTTTCGATAATTTTATTGAAAACAGAATATATTGTTCGGATTCAGATACTACGATTAATTGCGATCAGCAAAACAGGATCAAAGTAAAAAAAAAACGCATCCTTGACACATTGACAGACTAAGAATTAAAAATAAAAATAAAAAAACAAAATATAGGTATTTACGTAGAACCACGCGTAGCTACCAGCGGTTTTTATTGTAGTTTTACAACGACAGTGGATAACAACCGGGACGAAGCTAGTCCAAGAAAGTGGCCAAGTTACTCCTTATATCAATCAACAGCTATCCACCATTGAAAATCCCAAAATCGGTTAGGTTCCAGAGATTAGCCGGAACAATTAGTAATATTAGTAATACTTTTAAATTGTATTTGGGGATCTTCTTCTTAGCGTTTCGCTTTTTAAAAAAAATATTGATTTTTCTATTCAAATAGGTATAATGGTTTATTAGGGATTTAGTAAAAAGCCTGTTAATTTTAAAATACAAACAGATACTTCAATTTCTTTTTATTTGTATATATCCTATTAATATTATAATCCTACTAAAATAATAAAAAGTTTGTAAGTATGGATGGATGGATGTTTGTTACTTTTTCCCCCAAAATCTACTGAACGAATTTAGATGAAACTTTATAGTAAAATAGCTTATACATAAGAATAACAAATAGGCTAATATTTGCTGCGAAAACCGACATACAAGCAGGCCGGGCCAGAAAGCCGCGACCAGAAACTAGTATGAGATATATTAAGTAGACAAATACTTTGAAAAGTACTTTTTAGTAACATTACTTATAAAATTATAAAAAAAACTAATTTGACTAGTACATTAATTTAATAAATATTATTTATACATCATATATTTCATAACATCTAATTCATATCTAAATCACAGCTATCATAACATATGTATTTGTCAGTATTTTAATCGTTACCTACTTATCAAAAGAAAAAATTGTACCGAAATCTAATGGGCGTATACTAAGTTATTTTTTCCTATGACATCATTGTACCGCACCACCAACTATCTAAATATTGTGAGTCAACCACAAAGTATTTACTAGCCTTTATTAACAAGAAGTGCATTCTAATAATCGCAATTATAACGTACCTGCAGTTCGTCCAGCCCCTTGATGTAAAATTGTATTCCCTTAATCAGGAGAATTTTCAAGAATTGCTCACTAATGGTGCAATCTCTGTAACGTGTAATGAAAACAGAGGCCCTGTCTGCCGTCAGGCCCGAGCCGGTTCCTTCCTATTCCGAAAACACAATCAAACTATAGAAATAGGTTCGATTATAAAGTAAAAAAAGGCATAATACCACGAACAAGTTACTTCTTTACGACTTTCAATATAAAGTCTACATTTGGGTCAAACAAACTGTACTTAGGCTTTATATCCACATTACTATGTGGCCAAATGACTCTTTGTCAATGTTGCCAATACAATTTTATAAAAAACTGCTACAATCTGATTCATAACTCGTAGAGAATTATCAGATATTGCACATAGATTTATGTTAACATATTTTTATTAGTTCTTAATAGTTTCCAATAAAATATTAGGCTTCGACCACTTCATAAAATTAATTTCCAATTGATTTTATTTACTTCATAAGGAAACGAAATTCTCAAACCGATATAAGAATATTTATAGATGTCTGTATAATAAATATCTAATCTTAAAAGATTGTTTTAATCTTTTTTTTTGATTCAGCAATTAATACTAAACAAGTAATTCTAAAACAACATGCTTATTTGGCAATTACGCCCACAGATACTGAATTTACAGAAATAGTGAAAATTCACTGCTTAGTTATATAACGTTATTGGCCCGAAATAAGTTCGTTATTTCTTGAATCTTTAGAATGCTGACTGAATTAATACGTTTGTTTAATAATGTTTGTTTTGATAATGATCATTCAAATTCCCTATGTTTATATAACACTATAAAACATATAAAGATAATGGAAACTTGCCACGAACCCTGTAAGGTCTAGCTAGTGTGGTGTAGTTGGCCGAAAGCTTACAAATAAGAAAACAAGAGGCTCTCTCACGGAAATGTGTAAAAACAATAGATTTTTGTCTTTGTTTATTAATTTTATGTAACTACTTACATACCTTTAAAAAGACGAGCAAAAGAAACGTGTTCTGTTTGCTTTAATTCAACTCTATTTAGAATCGTCTAGGTTTAGGTTAGGTTAGAATAGTGATCACTCCAGAGCCCTATTTTGCCTGGGTATTCTTAAAATTCCTAGAGATTGTACAGAACTGATCCACAGAAAAGTTAAAAAAATAATTAGATATTGTTCTGAATTTATCTATACATCTATACAACTAAATAAAATTGGAGTGTCTGTTTGTAATATTAAAATAACCGCTTTTTACTAAATGCATATGTATGTATACACGGTACATATAGCAAAACAGGAGTTAAAAAATATTTTGTCTGTCTGTCTGTCTGTTTGTTCCGGGTAATCTCTGAAACGGCTGGACGGATTTTGACGCGACTTTCACTGGCAGGTAGCTGATGATCCAGGGAGTAACTTAGGCAATTTTGTTTTAGACTAACTTTACCCCGCGGCGTTACTCGCGGTACAACAATAACCGCGGGTAACACCGCGGGGTTCAGCTAGTTTATTAATAAAAATTGAATTGTAATCTAAAATGAAGTGCAAAAGAAACGCATTCTGTTTGCCTTAAACTAACTTTATTCAGAATTATCTAGATTTAGATTAGGTTAGAACAGTGACTACTCCAGATTTCATGACTCCAGATTGGATTTGAATGCACTGCACTGCTACAGGCAGCACATTAGGCATTGTATAGAATGCTTAGGCAAAGTATAAAATAATGAACAATTCACACTTATCTACAAGTTTTAGGTATTGTATACATTGCCTAGCTATTGTTTAGAATACCGTTTTATACAGATTGTCGGTAACGTATTATATACTATTTGAACGAGGTTACAAATGTTCATATTATTATGTATTATAACAAAATGTTTTAATAATAGTGTAGTCTCCTGAAAACCCCCTAAAATTTCTTGTTAGTCGTTGCTTCACAAAATATTATGCAGTTACGTACGTAATCTTTGAGAAAGCTTTTTGATAGTGTAACTTGACCGCTAAAGACGGATGTGCAGACAATATTTTAAGTATTTCTTTAAGTAACGTATATTCTTTTTCATCGCAATATTTTTCGACTGGCATTTCCTCACAAACTACTATGTAACTAGGAATAAAGTCATCGTCCAAGACCATATGTTTCAAAGTTTCCATTTCCATTAAATTTTGAGCGAATGATATATTTTGAAAAAAATTAGACAAAGCTACACTGAATAACCAACATATGGTAGGAAAGTATTTTTCAATATCTTCTTTTAAGTGTTTGACTATAATTGAACCAAACTTAGGAGATACTTTAATATGTACAGCTTCCCAAACATGTTCAGCTGCTCCTGGCATGAAACCATTTTTAAAATCGGACAGTGCTAAGTTATCCAAGGTTGAGTCAGCGAACATGTCTTTGTGTTCCACAACCAATTTTATGTACTCAGTTGTAAGTTTCCAGTAAGTATGTAACACATAATTTTCAACTATTGATAATTTTGCTACCATATTTTTTTCTATTTCCTGGAATAATTTAACTGGGACAATGATTTTCTTTAGAGGTAAGTATTTCTGTATACCCCATGTCAATTCTTTTGTTAATGAGTCCATGTTTTCCTTCATGACACAGTCATCATCTTTAAAGGTATTCCACGAGGCATATGCATGTTCTAAGACTGGTAAGAGTGCTTTTTTGAATTTTTCACATTGTTCTGACTCAGTCTTTCCATGAAGTACATAAGCAGCCATTATAGTAGTTAAATCAGATCGAGTTTTCGATAGTTCTTCCTTTATAGATCCAAGTAATTTATTTTCCACGAAATCAGTATCCAACAAGTCAATAACATCTGGTGCAAAATTAATTAAATTATTTTTATAGGTTTCGCAATTAGCTGCAGGGGGTAGTGATGACAAAACGTTGTAACTTTTTAAAAAAAATCTCCTTGTACACTAACAGGAACATTTTTCACCTCGCCTAATTTACTAAAAATAATTTTATTTTCGTCTGTTCCCAAGTTATTAATGAACATACTCAATAATTCCCACAATTCTATCACAACTGATGGCTCTTTCACCTTGCATAGTACATTGTAGGTGTGCGTAAAAATATGAGTTCGGATAGTAGAGTTCTTAGTAGTTTTCCACATGCCAGAAAATATGGGTATAAGTTCCTCATACTTGAGTTTGATGAACGCAAGGAGCAGATCGTATTTCTGTAAGGATACTGGTGCTTCTAACAACTTCGACATGTGAGCACGGCTTTTAATAACACTTACATTATGAATGATCGAGTTTAGTGATGGTACAGCATATTGTAGGTAATCTCCTTTAGCGTACAAAAATACTAAATCTAATGAAGTCAGAGGTCTAGCTATATGTAAATTTTTCGCAATATTCTGCGTAAACTTAACTCGGTCTGATCAACGTCATTATAATCAATTTTCGAATTTGTGGGAGAGTACTTCTTTGCGATTTTTTCAATTTCCTCACGCGGGAGAAGGTTGAAAAGTCCTCTGATTAAAGCTTTGTGTCCAGTGCTTTTGTGAACGTTGTTAAGGTAGGCTTTAGTCCATTCCTGCGCTAGAGAATATTGCCAATATACACGGAGTTTAGTAAGCAAACGTCGTAATGAAATTGTGTCATTTGTTCTCAGTTTATCTAATATATCACTATAACGCGATAATAGTTGTGGATCGTGTTTGAGTGCGTTAAGGCATACATCTTCACTTGGACTAAAAGCCATTGATTCTTCAAACATATACTTCTGCCATGATTTTTTCATTTTATACAACGATGACAAATCGACATTGCATCTTTTTTGAGTTTTATTAATTCCCGGAGTTTAGCGAGTATAAACGTGTTCTCCTTTAGATCTTTTTTCCAGTCGATAAGCAAATTGAGAGCATCCGATAGTAAATTAATCAATTTCTGGAAATCAGATTCAGTTTGAACTGTGTTATTTTGAATTTTAGTAGTTATAGAAGATAACAAATAGTTAAATAATTTGTCCTATTGTTCTGTACTTAGTTTTTTCTGAAATATCTTAAATGTGTCAAAACTCATTTTTTTTTCAACTATTTCTGGAACATGTTCATTGTGCAAAACCTTATACAATACTATAGCCTCCTAACATGTCTGTACATTGTTTTCTGATTCAGAGTACACCTCTAAGCTGTGAAACAAATTTTCTAAAATATGCCAAGTATCACTATGAAATTCATATATAAGAATTTGTGTAGGTAATCGTAAAACTGATAAATTGAAGTTTTAATTCTAATGGTTCATCTATGAGCTCGTCATAGTATTACTGGAGTACAGTCTTTACATTTTGTGAATTCCCTTTTGCACATGCTATAAGCCCTGAAAGTATTCCACATCGTCTAGCGGGTACGCTTTCGACACTAATCATATTTTTCAACTGGACAAAAGCCTCACTGAATTTTACATACTGATACCAGTTGTATGAATAAGTAGCACATGAATAAGCTCCTTCGCGAATCTTTTTTGCAGAACATATAGCACATTCATTACGGATAGGTGCATTTTTCTTAACAAATTCAAATCTTTCCTCCTGAGGCATCATTTTAATAAAATGTTTCAAGGTACCATACTCACGCATATATAATTTTACATCTTGGTCTTCTGCTTGTTGTTGTTTTATCACAAACTCTTTAACAGTTTCCATTTTCATTTGTTTTGTCATGACGCATAAATCAGTTAATTTGCAATATATATGAAACTTATCTAAAATTCTATCAGGTTTTTTTTTTAAAATAAACTTTGTGGATTTTGGTCCAAGTGGCGGCAAGGGGTAATTTTTAAAAAGTTCTTCCAAGATGGTTAAATATTCGTCAGTATCTGATTTAATAAAAAATCGCAATGATGCTAAGATACGAAATAAATCGTAGTGATAAACTTTTTTATGATACTTTAGAAACTTTAAGGAGCGTTTAAAAAGCTTCGTTGATATTGTTTGTTGATTGTTCATCACATTTTCTATAAACGGTTTTGAACAATTTAGTAGCCATTTATCACATTTGTTACTTTTATCGTGATTTTGGAAGTAATCGTAGAACATTTCAACTCTTTTCTCATCTTTCAGGTTAAGTCGTATTTGTAAAAGTAGTTTATTAATGGCTTTAGTGAGCATGTGGGGAAACAACTGCGTGAACAAGTATTCAGGGTTAATAATATGCTCATATTGCTGTTCAGTAATTAACCACATAGATTGCTTGATCGCTTTCGACACGTACAGCATGTCATCGCACTTCAGTACCTCTATGATGTAGTCTACATTTTTGCTTTTACACGCCGTTACGATCTTCAGCAGGTTCTCTATATCACCATCGTCGGCATTTAGCTTCGTCAGATTCAACTGTTCATTAGCGATCGCATCTCGGACTAGTTTGTTGAAGTGCTTGTGTTTTTCACCCAACGTATTTCCTTTCAGCGATAGTGGTGGCATTATAAATCTTAATAAATAATACAGTGTTGAAATAATCAACACTGTATTATTTATTTATTTCCGTTTAAGAGCTTTTGGACTGTCTGCATTGAATGTACCTACGTATTTTACGATAGCCGCGGTCATTAGAATGCTAATTTTGCAGATGTCAAGAAATAAAAACGTGTTTTCAAACTACATTCAATAAGTAAAAATAATAATAATCGTAAACGGTGAAATTGACTACTGGAAAAAATATGTCTAAATATCCACTCATTATGCACTAATCAGTATTTATCAATATATCCAATATTATCGAAACTCATGATCCAACCAAACATTGGCATCTTTAGCCAGTCGTTTAATGTATTCACAATTAAATAACAAAAATATTCCATGTCCAAATATATGTAAACTACTGATGAATTTGAGAAATAAACCTTCTCACGAGTAAAAGAGATTTTATTAAAAACAATCATAAAAGCACAGTATAACTCAGAATAATAGATTGTCCTTAATTGTCACCGAGGTCTCTAGTTTTATCACTAAAAGCACTCTGATATTACTCTATCTCTAATACTCCCACGTCTAATACTACCACGGGGTGCCTGAGTACCAGAGGCGGCTAGTGGCAGAATATTTTGAGGAGCGCACCGTCATAAACGAGGACCGAGATGGCGTCATGGGAAGTCGGCCAATGTAGAGCGGTATTCCGCAGGGGTCTGTCCTTGGACCTCTCCTGTGAAACGTGGGATACGACTGGGTCCTACGAGGTCGTCTCCCCTCGGGCTAGGCCTAATTTGTTACGCCGATGAAACTTTGGTCACGGCCCGGAGATTGAACTTTTAAGAGGCAGGCCGCCTGGCCACCGGAGGTGACTCTTTGGTGGTTGGGCGCATTGAAGCGCAGGTGCCACTGGAGTAGATAGAGGCCCTGCTGTTCCATGGGCTCCGTCGTGGTCCACCCCCGGTGCCTCCATCGTGGTCAACTCGATCCTCGTAGCGGTTTGGGCCCATATGAAGTATCTAAACTGGATCCTTGACGACCGGTGGCTCTTCGACGAGCACTTCAGACAGCTTGCTCTGAAGCTGGTCGACGCTGCCTCTGCCCTTGAGCAACTTTTACCCAATTTGGGTGGAAGTAGCGTCGCAACAAGACAACACACACACGGGGGTTCTCCAATCGATGGCACTGTATGGTGCAGCGGTGTGGATGGCCGTTCTGACCACACAGAATGGGGCACGCCTCTGGCGCTCTCAGAGGATATTGCCGCTCAGAGCAAGAAAATTTGGTTTTTGATATAAAATGAAAAACTGCACTCTAAGTCTGAGACAATCTATACTAATATTATAAACGCAAAAGTTTGTAAGTATGGATGGATGGATGTTTGTTACTCTTTCACGCAAAATCTACTAAACGGATATGGATAAAACTTTACTGTAATATAGCTTATACATCAGAATACCACATAGGCTACTATTTGCCGCAATAACCGACATATACGCGGGTGGAGCCGCAAGCAACAACTAGTATAAAATAGTAGTACGTAATAAATATTAGACTGCCTCGTTAGCATAGAGATAGCGTACGCGACTACTGTACATGAGATTACGGTCTCGGTTCGATTCCTGAGTGGTACCAAATATTTGTTTCGGAGTTTGGGTATATTCTATGTGTAATATGTATATATGGTATATATTTACAAAAAAGAGTGTATATGTATTAATATCAGTTGTTTAGCACCCTTCTGCCGCAGTACAAACTCTGCTTAGTTTGGAATTGGATGGCGTTGTGTATTAGATGTCCGAAATATTTATTTACTACCCGACTGCAAAAGAAGGAGGGTTATGTTTTTTGAGTGTATGTATGTATATATATCATTGGCACGCCCTCCAGAGCATAAACGGCTTGTCGTATTTTTAAGTGAATGCTGTCAATAGATTTGTCTTAGTTGTGAAAGTAACACTGGGTACATCAAAATAAAATTAGGAATTTTGGCGCTAAAAAGTAACCTCAAAAAAATGTTTTCAAAATACATGAAGTGTGGTATCAAAATAAAGAATTTTTGACGGTGATTACGAAAATATATTAAACATACATGTTTTATAAAAAAAAACTGAATTTTATATAAGACAACACACACGAGCGCCGTGCGGTCCTGATAATTTGTTTGCGGATTAATTAATAATTAACTAAGATAGAATAGAAGATTATGGGCTGCTTCAAACACGTAATTCATTTTCGTTCATTCGTCATTCATAGCGCGACTGCCAATAACGAGGTTTCGGGTTCGATTCCCGAGTCGGACCAAATGTTTGTATGATCTACAAATATTTGTTTCGGAGTTTGGGTATTTTCTATGCATAATATGTATGTACTAGTTTTAGCCCGCGGCTCCGCCCGCGTATATGTCGGTTATCGCGGCAAATAGTAGCCTATGTGTTATTCTGATGTATAAGCTATATTACTGTAAAGTTTCATCCAAATCCGTTCAGTAGTTTTTGCGTGAAAGAGTAACAAACATCCATCCATCCTTACAAACTTTCGCATTATAATATTAGTAGGATTTACAAAAAAAAGTATATATGTATTTGTATCAGTTGTCTAGTACCCATAACACAAGCTCTGCTTAGTTTGGGACTAGATGACTTTGTGTGTTAGATGTCCGAAATATTTCTTATTATTTTTTTTTCTACAAATTCATTGCACACCACGCCACCAGTATAAATTGTTAACATAGTCACGATCTCATTGTAAACCGGTGTTAACAATCTATACAAAAAAATACAATTTGAGTGTCTGTTTGTAATATTAAAATAACCGCTTTTTACTAAATGCATATGTATGTATACACGGTACATATACCAAAAATGAAGTTAAATTTTTTTTTGTCTGTCTGTCTGTTTGTTCCGGGTAATCTCTGGAACAGCTGGACCGATTTTGAAGGGACTTTCACTGGCAGGTAACTGATGATCCAGGGTGTAACTGACTACTTTTTTAGATTAACTTTGTCTCGCATCGTTACTCGTGGTACGACGATAAACGCGGGTAACACCGCGGGGTTCAGCTAGTATTCTGATAAAAATAAAACAAATGGGTAACACATCTACTAAAACTTTATTAAACATAGTGATACTTGTGATACAATTGTTAATAAGATAGATGTTAAGATTATTGTCAAAACCGTTTGATTGTAATGTATCCCGCTAGATTGCAAACAGTCGAAAGATTGTGAAATGGAATGGACGAATCACAAGTCGCGCGCTGATTGGTTGAACAGCATATATTATGTTCCGCGCCGCTATATTTGTTTGTTAATTCGTCTTTGTTGACCAATGTAAGGTATTTTTGTGATGGTTTCAGTAAATGCAAAAGCTTTTTCATTCTGCATTTTAAGCTCGTAACACGAAGGTCCTTAAAATACTTCTTTAGGTTCCTTTCTTCATCATTCCATTAACATCTCCATAAAATATTATTCGATTGCGAACGTGATTTCTGAGAAAGCTTTTTTATAGTGCATCTTGACTTCTAAAGACGGATGTGCGGATAATACTTTTAGTATTTCTTTAAGCAACTTCTTTTCTTCTTCATCGCAATATTTGCCCACGGGCATTTCCTCACAAACTACTACGCAACTGGGGATAAAGTCATCGTTCAACACCATATGTTTCAAAGTTTCCATTTTCATCAAACTTTTACGGAATGACAAGGTTTGAAAGGTATTAGATAAAACTACACTGAATAACCAACATATGGTGGGGAAGTATTTTTCGGTATCTTCTTTTAAGTGTTGTACTATAATTGGACCGAATTTAGTAGACACTTTAATATGTACAGATTCCCACACCTGTTCAGCTGCATCTGGCATCCAACCATTTCCAAAATCTGACAGTGGTAAGTCGTCCAAATTAGGATCAGAGAACATGTCTTTATGTTCAATAAGCAATTTTACATATTCAGTTGTAAGTTTCCAACGAGTTAATAACTCATAATTATCGTCTATTGATAATTTTTCTTCCATTGTTTTTCCTATTTCCTGGAATAATTTTACTGGGATAGTGATTTTCTTTAGAGGTAAGTATTTCTTAATACCCCAAGTCAATTCTTTTGTTAATAAGGCAACGTTCTCCTTTACGATATAGTCATCATCTTTAACGGTATTCCATGAGGCAAATGCATGTTCTAATAATGGTAAGAGTGCTCTTTTGAATTTTTCACATTGTTCTGCCTCCGTCTTTCCATGAAGTACATGAGCAGCCATTATATTAGTTGATTCAGATCGAGTTTTCAATATTTCTTCCTTTATAGAACCAAGCAATTTATTTTCCACGAAATCAGCATCCAACAAGTCAATAACATCTGATGCAAAATTAATTAAATTATTTTTATAGGTTTCGCAGTTAGCTGAAGGGGGTAGTGATGACAAAACGTTATAACTTTTCTCGAAAAATTCTCCTTGTACACTAACAGGAACATTTTTCACCTTGCCTAATTTACTAAAAATAATTTTATTTTCGTCTGTTCCCAAGTTATCAATGAACATACTCAATAACTCCCACAATTCTTTCACAACTGATGGCTCTTTCACCTTGCATAGTATATTGTAGGTGTGCGTAAAGAGATGAGTTCGGATAGTAGAGTTCTTAGTAGTTTTCCAAATGCCAGAAAATATGGGTTTAAGTTCCTCATTCTTGAGTTTGATAAACGCAAGGTGCAGACCGTATTTCTGTAAGGATACTGGTGCTTCTAACAACTTCGACATGTGATCACGGCTTTTAACAACGCTTAGATTATGAATGATCGAGTTTAGTGATGGTACAACATATTGTAGGTAATCTCCTTTGGCGTACAACAATACCAAATCTAAAGAAGTCAGAGGTCTAGCTATATATAAATTTTTTGCTATGTTTTTACGTAAACTTAACTCGGTCTGATCAACTTCATTATATTCAATTTTCGAATCTGTGGGAGAGTACTTCTTTGCGATTTTTTCAATTTCCTCACGCGGAAAAAGGTTGAAAAGTCCTCTGATTAAAGCTTTGTGTCCAGTGCTTTTGTTAATGTTGTTAAGGTATGCTTTAGTCCATTCCTGTGCAAGGGAATATTGCCAATACACACGGAGTTTAGTAAGCAAACGTCGTAGTGAAATTGTATCATTTGTTCTCAGTTCATCTAATTTATCACTGTAACGCGCTAATAGTTGTGGATCGTGTTTTAGTGCATTAAGGCAAACATCTTCACTGGGAAAAATTATCATCGATTCTTCAAATAAATATTTCCGCCATGATTTCTTCATTTTATATAACGACATCAAATCGACATCCCAAGCATTATCTTTTTTAAGTTTTATTGAGTCCTGGAGCTTACCTAGTATAAAAGTATTCTCCTTTAGATCTTTTTTCCAGTCAATTAACAAATTGAGAGCATCCGTCAGTAAATTAATGGACTTTTGGAAATCAGATTCAGTTTTAATGATATTGTTTTGAATCTTGGTTATTAAAGAAGTTAACAGATAATTAAATAACTTTTCCTGTTCTTTTGCATTCAATTTCTTTTGGAACATTTTAAAGGTGTCAAAATTCAATTTTTTCTCCACGATTTCTGGAACAGTTTCATCATGCAAAATTTTATACACTACTATAGCCTTCAAACATGTCTGGACATTGTTTTCTGATTCAGTATACACTTCTAAGCTGTGAAACAATTTTTCCAAAATATTCCAAGTATCACTATCAAATTTATATGTAGGAATTTGTCGAATCATATTATTGACAAACTGAATTTTGAATTTGAATGGCTCATTTCTGTGCTTGTCGTAGTAGAACTGGAGTACTGTCTTTACATTTTGGGGATTCTTTTTTGCACATATTATTAGCACCGATAGTATAGCACATCGTTCCGCGGGTGAGCTTTCAGTACGGATCAATTTTTTCAACTCGACAAAAGCTTCACTGAATGGTGCATACTGATACCAGTTGTACGTATTAGTGGTACATGTAGGTATGGCGGCTGCTCCACAAACGTCATCTGCAAGGCACCAGTCTTCGTAAAGAGCAGGTACATTTACATTTTTGTCTATGTATATTTTCTTAACAAATTCAAATCTTTCTTCTTGAGGTATGATTTTAATAAAATGTTTCAAGTTCTCATAGTTACTCATAAGATATTTTGTATTTTCATTTTTTACGTATTTTAGTACGAACTCCTTAACAGTTTCTTTTTTCATATATTTTGTTACGACTTGTAAATCAACATTGTTGTTATATATCTCGAACTTGTCTAAAATTCTATTAGGGAATTTTTTCATAACAAACTCTGTGTGTTTTGGTCCAAGTGTTGGAAAGCTGTAATCTTTAATTGCCTCCAGAACGTTTAAATACTCGTCAGGATCTGATTTTATCAAAAATAATACTGATTTTAAGGCACGCCAGCTACTACGGTTTTCTACTTTTTTATGATACTTTAGAAATTTAACAGAGCGTTTGCACAAACGTTTAAACAATTGTAATGTTATATCTTTCTGATTGTCAAGTACGTTTTCTATAAACGACATTGAACAATTAAGTAGCCATTTATCACATTCGTTAGCTTTGTCGTGATTTTTCAAGTAATCATAGAATATTTCAACTCTTTTCTCATCTTTCAACTGAAGTCGTATTTGCAAAAGTAGTTTATTAATGGCTTTGGTGAGCATATGAGGAAACAACTGTGTGAACAAGTATTCAGGGTTTATAATATCCTCATATTGTTTTTCAGTAATTAACCACATAGATTGCTTGATCGCTTTCGAAACGTACAGCATGTCATCGCACTTCAGTACCTCTACAATGTAGTCTACATTTTTAGTTTTGCACGCCGTTTCGATCTTTAGCAGGTTGTCTATATCACCATCATTGACATTTATCTTTGTCAGATTGTATTGTTCATTAGCAATTGTATCACGGACCAGTTTGTTGAAATGCTTGTGTTTTTCGCCCAGCGTATTTCCTTCCAGCGATAGTGGTGGCATATTGAAACTGAAAGTAAAATAATTAAGAATGCATTATTTACTTAAGGCAAATATTTATCCATTGGGGGGTTAATTAGGGACGAATTTATTCATATTATATGTAAACTTCACACTAATACTAATGTTTGACGTTCATCCAGACCTTATCACTAGCAATTGATTTATGAATGACGCATTTAGTGAAGTAGAGATAAATGTTCAAAAGACTAATATGTCCTTAAAACAGAATTAATTTATTATCTTTAGAACTAAAGACAGCATTATTGTACACATCTTTTTAGAATTACGCGACATAAAAAAGTTTAGATTACTCCAGATCTCCAATCCATGTGCGATCTTCTAGCGTACGTCACACATCTTTGGGGTGAGGCTATTGATTGGGATAAGGAGTCCTTGGCTGTCAGCCTAGACATGACCAAGAGGGCTTCGACTGGGTCCTGCACCGTTCGTTTCTCTCCAAACTACATATATTCGGCCTGCTCCCCAAACTCTGCAACTGAGTTGCTGCCTTTCTTCACCAGCTTACATGGCGTGGGCTTTGATTTTCGACAGGTGAAAGCTGGTTTATTTTAGGGCTCTGTCCTTTCGCCCACGCTGTTTTTCTACATATCAATGACATGTTAGCCCTTGGCAACACACATTGCTAAGTAACGATAGCACAGTTCATAGGCGATATCTTGGACACTCTACAACCAAGCCAGCAGACGTAGAGAAATAATCACAAATTTTAACGTACAAAGAACCGACTTTAAGAACTGGACCAAGTTAAAATGGTACATGTTACACGGTAAGCATCAGTTTACAAATAAAAAAAGAATCATCAAAATCGGTTCACACAGTCGAAAGTTATGAGGTAAAAACATAACCTGGGTCTATTCCGCATTCCTCAATGGGGTTTAGAATCTGGTCGAGTTCAACGCCAAAAAAACACAAGTGTGCGGCTCTTTACCAAGTCCTTTCCCTTTTCAGAACACTCAACTACCACCACAGGATAAGCTTGTTATCCTGGACGAATATGTATATTTAATGTAATTATAATATAAAATGATTGTCATGTATGTGTATGTATGTATGAATATTGATTTGTATGTATGTGTATATAAATATGTGTGTTTCTAGTTATATTCATTACAAAATTATAATTCTTCAAAACTACCGCACCGTCAACTACTGTCTCTCCGATACATTTTATCTATCCTAAGGTTGCCTGGAAGAGATTGCTTTTGGCAATAAGGCCGCCCTTTGTACATTACACTTACAAATTTATCATTTTCTGTACTCTATTTTAAATCTGTGTTACGGTGTACAAATAAAGAGTTTTCTATCTATCTATCTAAAATAGTAAAGTGAAACCGTTCAAAAATAGATGGGGCGTACAAAATTCCAACGTTATATTCGGAGTTCATGGCTCGAGGTCATTATTTAACCTTGGTCGTTTATCGAGCAACGTGAATAGTTTACTATATTAGAAATGTAGAGCTCTTGCCCATTTGTTAGAAATGAAAAGACTAATTATTGAGACTGTAAACGTTAGAAGTAGGAACCTTGTATCTGTTAATTTTAACTGAAAATTTGAAAGAAATTTTGTATGAAAATGTCTGTTTAAATTGATCGTTTTCTATTTCATTAGAATTAAAACTTAGCTAGCACATTAAGATTGGCTTATAAGTAAGCGTACTGTGAACTCATCAGATACGTTGAAGCGTAACCAATCATATGATGTCAAGAACTAGAGATAGCTTGGGTCCCAATTTTAGACCATACGTATATATATAACCAGGCTTGCTATGTACTATGCCAAGAAATAATGCACAAACACATTGTTTTAATAATCTAAAACCCTTCGCATTTTTACCTTTCTAGGTTGGATGGTTGCAAGGTCCATAACAGACATGGTAAAAGGAGTTTTGGTGTTATACATTATTTTTACATATTATAGATTCTTGTGTAAATTATATTAATACATACCGTAAACTTCTGTAGACTATTCATATTTAACCTACAAACATTTAACTACTGTTTATTTACTACTACTACTGTGTGTTTACTAATATGAAACACTTATTAATGAAGTGAAATAGAGATATATCTCTCTTATTTTTCATCTATTCTATCTTATAAGATAGAATAGATGAAAAATAAAATAATAAATAATAATTTTAGTATAAATTTTTTGGAGTGCGTACAATAGCTTCGTTCATTGTTTCAATGACGTGACCAAATTAGATTAATTTAATACCACTGTCTAATACTGATTCGAATGAGGATAATTTGTTTGAGGATTAAATAATCATGCTGATAAAATAAAAAAAATTGACCAATTAAGACTTCTAGATTGATATGGTTATTTTTATTATAGATACTACTAAGGTACGTAACACTTAGAATACTGCACACCACTACAAATACCAATACTTATACTTTTTCAATCAATAGCCGTTCACTGTTGAACGAAGGAGCGTAAACTATCCCGGTCTTGGGCAATCTACATCCATCCCCTGCCATTCCTTCAAATTGTCAGTCAATCGTGCCGCATCTATGTATCTATCTATATCTATCTACACTACGTTTGCCTAATCGCGGTCTCCACTTAAGCACATTTCGCTTTCACCGACCATCGGTTCGTCTGGAGTCATAAGCGGCCCAATTCCACTTCAGTGTACTAATTTTCCGAGCGATATCGGTTACTCTAGTTCTAGTCAGGAGTGAAATTTGGCGGGCGTTGATATTTCTTATAGAAAAGCACTACCACGCTTCTACTCTAAGCCTGGAGTGTTTGTGTGTATGACGGAATTAAACAGTTTTAAAGAGCTGTACTAATATAGGAGTTGTCTACATGTCACCAGCCTTTAGAAGCTCTGTTATAATTCCGTCTTCACCCAGTGCTTTGTTCTTATGGAGTTGTCTTAGTGCTATTATAGTCTCGCCCAAATTCATGTCAGGAGGTTCGTCTGTGACGTGGCGTGCTAGTCTAGCACGCGGGCCATACTGAACAGTATGGCCCGCGGATATATAACATACTGTTTTGTATCGGATAAAGAAGCTATGACTATTCCTTTCCGTTCGGCGACCCATGCTGTTCGAGTAAATACCGAATGCGACTCGCGTTCCGACCGTTCGTATGAAGACAAAATACTGTTCGATAATATTACTCTACCAATTCCCTCTCAAGCGTACCATATTTGGAATTTTAAAATAGTACGCGATGAGCGAAATGTCTTTTTTATGCAAAAGCCCTAAATATTCCAAGACGAGCAGCTGACCTTGAAACATTGCTTTTTAAAGAAAGGAACGATTGCACAATGTTGTGTTGGTGTGAATCATCATTGTTTCTATATGTTGGAGTTTGACACATAGGCAAACTTAGAAGCATTAAACATTCACATTTTATAAATTTTTAATTTTGAAGATGAAATAAGATAATTTTGAAATTATTAATAATTATAATTTACCTACAGGTATTTATTTACTTTGGTTTCTTTGTCTGAAGGGTATCATAAAATATCTTTTTTATATTGATATGGTGGAAATCGTGAGCTGAATTCAAGATTAGAGAATAGACTGAAACTTAGAGAAGGACATATGCTACTTTTTGCCGCGATAACCAACATATACGTGAGCGGAGCCACGGATAACAGCTAGTAGTAGATTATAAAACAGTATTAGGTAGGATATAATAAACACAAGTACAATTTTAACAAAAATAAAACCGACTTCAAGGTTTGACTCGATTTCTCTTGGATCATCAGATATTAATGTAATTATCATGGTACCACCGTTGGGACATCTCCTTTCCATTAAAAAAAGAATCATCAAAATCGGTTCATAAATGACGAGGCTATCCCCGAACACACAAAAAAAAAATGTATATACGGTCGAATTGAGAAACCTCCTCCTTTTTTTGAAGTCGGTTAATTAAATAGGGTACTGTGTTTTATTCCACTTGACCCTACGTCATTAGTGATCATCAAAGTTGCGGAAAATGATAGGGTGATAAAATGCGATAAAAAGCTTTCGATTTCTTATATTATCATTGCAATATTTTTTTCGATAATTTTATTAAAAACAGAATATATTGTTCGGATTGAGATACTACGATTAATTGCGATCAACAAAACAGGATCAAAGTAAAAAAAAACGCATCCTCGACATATTGACTAGCTAACAAAACTTTAATACAATTTAAAAATAATTAAAAAAAAAACAAAATATAGGTATTTACGTAGAACTAGCTGAGCCACGCGTAGCTACCAGCGGTTATTATTGTAGTTTTACAACAACCGTGGATAACAACTGGGACGAAGCTAGTCCAAGAAAGTGGCCAAGTTACTCCTATCAATCAACATCTATCCACCAGTGAAAATCCCAAAATCGGTTAAGCCGTTCCAGAGATTAGCCGGAACAATTAGTAATACTTTGAAATTGTATTTGGGGATTTTCTACTTAGCGTATCGCTTTTTAAAAAAAATATTGATTTTTCTATTCAAATAGGTATAATGCTTTATTAGGGATTTTGTGAAAAGCCTGTTAATTTTAAAATACAAACAGATACTTCAATTTCTCTTTATTGGTATATATCCAATTAATATTATAATCCTACTAATATTATAAATTCGAAAGTTTATAAGTATGGATGGATGGATGTTTGGTACTCTTTCTCGCAAAAACTACTGAACGGATTTAGATGAAACTTTATAGTAAAATAGCTTATACACAAGAATAACAAATATGCTACTATTTTCTGCGAAAACCGACATACACGCGGGCCGGGCCAGAAAGCCGCGTCCAGAAACTAGTATTAGATCTATTAAGTAGACAAACAAATACTTTGAAAAGTACTTTTAAGTAACATTACTTATAAAATGATAAAAAAACTAATTTGACTAGTACATTAATTTAATAAATATATTTATACATCATATATTTCATAACATCTAATTCATATCTATAGTGTTTCCAATCATTTATTTAACTTTTGACAGCTCTAATACTTAATCAAATAGTGATACCCTGACCCGTTACCGATTCGATTTCTTTTATCGATCGATTTTGTACATGAAGAAGTTTTAATCGATTTAACACACTCATTATTTTACCGATAATTTCGTAATTTTATCGATTATTAAACCGCAACACCGGACGCGTAGCGGACATTTTGTAGTTGTCATAATTCACATTTTCATACGTCGAGTTGAGTATTTTTATTCCTCCGTATTGATTTATTTGTGAATTCTCACGTTTGGTTGAGTTGAGCGTATCGTCCCTCCCTTCGTTACTGTCGAAATGCCAAAAATTAAGGTGCTCAAAGGACAAACAAGAGAGTTTGTCTTGCGACTTTGTGAATACTTTGAAAAGGAGAGCTGTAATAATGGGCCTCTTATATCAGTGACTCAAGTTTAGAGACCGTGTGATTTGATATAAAATATAATCACAATAATGTTATTGTATGTTTTATTAATATAATCGATAATCGATTTATTTCAAACCCGTTTTTATAGTCTGTGGTCATTCATTATGAATGACACATCTCTAAGTGGGCGGAGCCCGTCCATGAAGTACAGTATTCCCTCTAGTACATTGATCAAAAATTATTACAAAACTTTATGTGCGTGATCTGTCAAAAGTTAAATAAACGATTGGACGCACTATAAATTACAGCTATCATAACATATGTATTTGTCAGTATTTTAATCGTTACCTACTATCAAAAGAGAAAATTGTACCGAAATCTAATGGGCGTATACTAAGTTATTTTTTCCTATGACATCATTGTACCGCACCACCAAATATCTAAATATTGTGACTCAACCACAAAGTATTTACTAGCCTTTATTAACAAGTACATTCTAATAATCGCAATTATAACGTACCTGCAGTTCGTCCAGCCCCTTGATGTAAAATTATATTCCCTTAATCAGGAGAATTTTCAAGAATTGCTCACTAATGGTGCAATCTCTGTAACGTGTAATAAAAACAGAGGCCCCGTCTCCGTCTGCCGTCAGGCCCGAGCCGGTTCCTTCCTATTCCGAAAACACAATCAAACTATACAAATATGTTCGATTATAAAGTAAAAAAAGTCATAATACCACGAACAAGTTACTTCTTTACGACTTTCAATATAAAGTCTACTTTTGGGTCAAATAAACTGTACTTAGGCTTTAATCCACATTACCTTACCATGTGGCCAAATGACTCTTTGTCAATGTTGCCAGCACAATTTTCTAAAAAACTGCTACAATCTGATTCATAAGTCGTAGAGAATTATCAAATATTGCACATAAATTTATGTTAACATATTTTTATTAGTTCTAAATAGTTTCCAATAAAATATTAGGCTTCGACCACTTCATAACATTAATTTCCAATTGATTTTATCTACTTCATAAGGAAACGAAATTCTCAAACCGATATAAGAATATTTATAGATGTCTGTATAATATATATCTAATCTTAAAAGATTGTTTTAATCTTTTTTTTTGAGTCAGAAATTAATACTAGACAAGTAATTCTAAAACAACATGTTATTTGGCAATTACACCCACAGATACTGAATTTACAGAAATGGTTAAAATTCTCTGCTTAGTTAAATAACGTTATTGGCCCGAAATAAGTTCGTTATTTCTTGAATCTTTAGAATGCTGACTGAATTAATATGTTTGTTTAACAATGTTTGCGTAATGTGTTTTAATAATGATCATTCAAATTCCCTACGTTTACGTAGAGCCCCGACTCTTTGACCAAAAATTAGATTTTTAATTTTGTGTTTTGCTTTTAGAACAATTTTTGTTTAAAGTTTTTTTGTTTATTTTTATTCATAGCAGTCGGTAACGGCCAGAAGCCAATGGAACATGTGTAGGTACTTAAAAAGTGGACATTTTTATCTGGCTTTTTTTATTGACTTTAGATTTCTATTTTGTGTAGGAACATGCATGTTAAATTTAGGTACATGGTTTCTGCGATTTCGTTTAGTATTCTGTTAGTACAAGATCCCAGTCATCACAGACTTGCGTCATTTTAGGATAGATGATTTTTTAGGATCGGTAGTCTAACATTATACTCAGAAAGGAATGGATACTCGCTAAGCTGAAATTGAGTTCGTTTTACAGTTAGCAGGTATCAGATGTGAAAAAAAATAATGCTAACTTACATCATTTTGGGCAGGTTGAATTTTATATATATCATTAAATATAATATTTTAAAATATTTTCCAATGAGCCAGACAAATCTGATGGGCCTAGGTTCTTCCCAGACTCCGACCCCATTGACGTATATATAAAGGAACGCCTTACTGTTCTATAGCTTCAGACATACGCGTCATGTGTATTGCTATTTACGTTAGTGTTGGCGTTCATACTTCTGAACAATATAGACTAAAAACTAACAAGACACTCGTCTTTATATCTTTTTTATGTAAAAACATCACTATCAAATATAAATGTTGTTAGTTTTAGTTTCAAAATAATGTTTAATTACAAGTTACAATCAGGTAAATCTAAATATTACCATTTGCTTAATCTACCTCTTTTTGTCAATTGCTACTGTTAAATAAAAAGAAATCGTGACAGATTTTTATTAAATATTGTAGCAGTTTTTACGGAAAATTGAGCTGGCAACATTAGCTAAGATGCGACTGCGCACACACGTGTACTCGTGTACTGTACTGTAGGGATAAAGCTTATCTACAATTTGTGGCGATCAAAAATAAACTTAATAATTAAATAAGTAAAAAATTAAGTTGCTTGTATTTCAAAGCCTATCTTTAAATTGATCACATTTGTACGGTTAGGTTTTTGGAACAACCGGCTGTGACTAATGTTTTAACATGTAGTAGGGATTGCATCATTCGCTTGCAATACTTAAAATTCTAAAGACTATTTATTGTCTAAGAGATAACGTTTCAAATTACAGGGACTGAAGAAACTTTAGGTAAGTATGTTGTGTTTATTGTATGCCATGATATACAGGTAGAGATTACACTTTTCTTACACATTTAAAATTTAATCAATTAATGTCATTTATTACAAAGTTATACTTTTAAAATAACATTTCTCCAAAGTTCGTCTGACTTAAAACGAGGCAAAGCCTGTAAAATGCTACTAAATATACAGAATATACTTATCTGTATATAATTAATATAATCTTATAAACTAGAAGTGAGAATTAAATTAAAGAAACAAATTGAAGGTACCTAACCTCAGTTCTTATTTATAATTAAACAGTTCACAACAAACGAATCTGTTAATTCGAAACATGAATACACACAATTCACGAAATACATAACAGATCGACATTACAACGATAAAGATAAGGGTTTACAACGAACGCCTTAACATTAAACGACAAAATAAGGTTGACGTAATCAAGACACGTCTTTACCGAGCGCTGACCACAGAACACATTTACTGCGCTGACCCAGGGCTATGAAACTTCCATACATCTGCCTTAACAAAAAAATTACATAGAAGGTGGTGTCACCCCTCTAAAGAGGTACTCAAACTTTGACCATAATGTACATACGTACCGATAGGTGGAGCTAGTTGACATAAAAACTTGAAATAAATTAAGTACTTACTTAAATATACTAACTTTTAATTAATTTTTATTTAGTAATTAATTTAATAACTAAAGCATTTTTTTCTGTCAAAACACTAGTATTTCAATTTTTCAGTTTGAAAATGTTATTTTGGTGAAACGAAACGTAAATTAGTACTGACAGAAACGTAAACGGTAAACGTTCACTTTCAAAACTTTTCTGTTTCTGGTTTCGTTGTGTTCTGGTGATATACTTGGTATCTATTATGTGCTCTTTCAACCTTTGACCCTGCTTTTTCCTTAGATTCTGTGATACGATACGTCAACTGTTGACCCTACGCTGTGAATACTGAACTTTGCTTGCTTTTGCGATTTGGATTCGACGACACTTACGAAATGCCGAGAAAGTCAGCTTTTAAGTGATCTTTTGTAATTTTTCGCAGTTCTCTTGTGTAAAACACAAAACAGAAGTAGTAAATTTTGTAATGGATAGCTAAATATTATTTTAAACAGCTGGTGTACAAATGTCAACAGATTACTTAAAGGCAAAACAACTTTGTGTAATAATAATGCTACGAAAATACAAGCGTTAAATTATTATAATTCTCATAATAAACGGCGAACTTAAGAGATCTAAACTTGTGTTTTATTTAATAAATTTGTCCTTAATCCAAAAACAAGTATAAAATTCATTAGCTCCATCTATCGGGCTAGATGTGATACACGCAGCGCCATCTCTGTGCTTGGGTACTCCCACTTAAATCAATTGAAATCCTTAGTGGCGCATCTATGTCTACTATAGTGTATTATCTATGCGCTGACCGAACCACAGAACACATTATACTCCTGACCGAAGAACAAGTGTGCGAGCATAGCCAAGTACCGTCCTTAATCCATAGTTTATCGATAAAGTAGCGGTGAATCTATACTTATAAAATAGTAAGTCCTGACTGACTGACTGACTGACTGACTGACTGACTGACTGACTGACTGACTGACTGATTCATCATCGCCGAGCGTAAACTATGATAGTTACGACTATGAAATTTGGTGAGTAGGATCCTTTTATTGAGTAGACACCCACTAAGAAAGGAATTTTGGAATTTCTACCCCTAAGGGGGTGAAATAAGGGTTGAAAGTTTGTATGGAAGTCCGTCATTTTTTAAGTTAGAGACCTGAGACTTTATTTTTGGGCTACTTATTAAAAATGATTAAACACGTATTTCAGCGTTTTTGAATATTCTACCCCTAAGGGGTGAAATAGGGGTTGACATTTCGCGTATAGGTTAGTCTGGAAGTACGACATTTTTTAAGTTAGAAGCATGAAACTTTATTTTTGGGCTACTAATTAAAAATGAGTAAATACGTATTTCAGCGTTTCTGAATATTCTACCCCTAAGGGGTGAAATAGGGGTTGAAAGTTTGTATGGAAGTTCGTTATTTTTTAAGTTAGTAACATGTAACTTTACTCATGTACTAATGATTAAAAAAGAGTAAATACGTATTAAAGCGTTTCTGGATATTCTACCCCTAAGGGGGTGAAATAGGGGTTGACATTTCGCATATAGATTAGTCTGGAAGTCCGCCATTTTTGAAGTTACAAACATGAAACTTTGTTTTTGGGCTACTGACTAAAATAGAGTTAATACGTATTTAAGCGTTTCTAGATATTCTACCCCTAAGGGGATGAAATAGGGGTTGAAAGTTTGTATGCAAGTTCGTTATGTTTGAAGTAGCAAACATGAAACTTTGTTTTTGGGCTACTAATTTAAAATAAGTAAATACGTATTTCAGCGTTTCTGAATATTCTACCCCTAAGAGGGTGAAATAGGGGTTGGAAGTTTGTATGGAAGTTCGTTATTTTTTAAGTTAGTAACATGTAACTTTACTCATGTGCTAATGATTAAAAAAGAGTAAATACGTATTAAAGCGTTTCTGGATATTCTACCCCTAAGGGGGTGAAATAGGGGTTGACATTTCGCATATAGATTAGTCTGGAAGTCCGCCATTTTTGAAGTTACAAACATGAAACTTTGTTTTAGGGCTATGTATTAAAAATGAGTAAATACGTATTTCAGCGTTTCTGAATATTCTACCCCTAAGGGGTGAAATAGAGGTTGAAAGTTTGAATGGAAATTCGTTATTTTTTAAGTTAGTAACATGTAACTTTACTCATGTGCTAATGTTTAAAAAAAGAGTAAATACGTATTAAAGCGTTTCTGGATATTCTACACCTCAGGGGTGAAATAGGGGTTGACATTTCGTATATGGGTTAGTCTGGAAGTCCGTAATGTTTGAAGTTCGAAACATGAAACTTTATTTATGTGTTACTGATTTAAAAAGAGTAGAGACGTATTTGAGCGTTTCTGGGTATTCTACCCCTAAGGGGGTGAAACAGGGGTTGAAAGTTTGTATGGAAGTTCGTAATTTTTTAAGTTAGATACATGAAACTTTATTTTTGGGCTACTGATTAAAAATGAGTAGACACCTATTTAAGCGTTTCTGGATATTCTACCCCTAAGGGGATGAAAAAGGGGTTGAAAGTTTGTAAGTAAGTTCGCCATTTTTGAAGTTACAAACATGATACTTTATTTTTGGGCTACTGATTAAAAGTGAGCGGATACGTATTTAAGCGTTTCTGGATAGTTTACCCCTAAGGGGTGAAAGAGGGGTTGAAAGTTTGTATGGAAGTTCGCTATTTTTTAAGTAGCAAACATGAAACTTTATTTTTGGGCTACTGATTAAAAGTGAGTGGATACGTATTTAAGCGTTTCTGGATATTCTACCCCTAAGGGGGTGAAATGGGGGTTGAAAGTTTGTACGGAAGTTCGTTATTTTTGAAGTAGCAAACATGAAACTTTATTTTTGGGCTACTGATTAAAAGTGAGTAAATAAGTATTAAAGCGTTTCTGGATATTCTACCCCTAAGGGCTGAAATAGGGGTTGAAAGTTTGTATGGAAATTTGTCATTTTTTAAGTTAGAACCATTAAACTTTATTCATGTACTACTGATTAAAAAAATGTAAAGACGTATTTAAGCGGTTCTGGATATTTTACCCCTAAAGGGGTGAAATAGGGGTTGAAAGTTTGTATGGAAATCCGTTATTTTTTAAATTAGTACCATGAAACTTTATGCATTATCAGCATTAATGCGAATTCTGTTCCTAAAAGGGATGAAATATGGGTCGAATGTTCGTATGATAGTTCTTTTAAATGGGCTATTGATCAAAAATAAATAAATACGTTCAGAAATATGAATAAATTACTGATACATACTTTTACACAGTTTTAATTAAATACATAAAATCAACTTCCACGCGAGCAAAGCCGCGGGCAACAGCTAGTCTAAGAATAAATATTTAAATAAGTACATTTTACAGTACCGGGATGACCGAACTTTGCTCGATATTTTTTCTAAAACTAAATTCTAACCAGATCGATTTATCTCCCTCGAAACCTCCTGCGTACAAAATTTCATGAAAATCGTTTCAACCGTTTCCGAGATTCAAATTTATAAACAAAAATTACAAACTATAAACAAGATTTTTTTTTTAAATAAAACCGACTGCTCAATATTTGATATCTATATAAAATTCAGTGTTTTTTTAATAAAACATATATGTTAAATATATTTTCGTAATCACCGTCAAAAATTCTTTATTTTGATACCACACTTCATGTATTTTGATAACATTTTTTTTGAGGTTACTTTTTGGCGCCAAAAATTCCTAATTTTATTTTGATGTACCCAGTGTCACTTTCACAACTAAGACAAATCTATTGACAGCATTCACTTAAAAATACGACAAGCCGTTTATGCTCTGGAGGGCGTGCCAATGATATATATACATACATACACTCAAATAACATAACCCTCCTTCTTTTGCAGTCGGGTAGTAAATAAATATTTCGGACATCTAATACACAACGCCATCCAATTCCAAACTAAGCAGAGTTTGTACTGCGGCAGAAGGGTGCTAAACAACTTATATTAATACATATACACTCTTTTTTGTAAATATATACCATATATACATAATACACATAGAATATACCCAAACTCCGAAACAAATATTTGGTACCACTCAGGAATAGAACCGAGACCGTGATCTCATGTACAGTAGTCGCGTACGCTACCTCTATGCTAACGAGGCAGTCTAATATTTATTACGTACTACTATTTTATACTAGTTGTTGCTTGCGGCTCCGCCCGCGTATATGTCGGTTATCGCGGCAAATAGTAGCCTATGTGGTATTCTGATGTATAAGCTATATTACAGTAAAGTTTTATCCATATCCATTTAGTAGTTTTTGCGTGAAAGAGTTACAAACATCCATCCATCCATACTTACAAACTTTTGCGTTTATAATATTAGTATAGATTGTCTCAGACTTAGAGTGCAGTTTTTCATTTTATATCAAAAACCAAATTTTCTTGCTCTGAGCGGCAATATCCTCTGAGAGCGCCAGAGGCGTGCCCCATTCTGTGTGGTCAGAACGGCCATCCACACCGCTGCACCATACAGTGCCATCGATTGGAGAACCCCCGTGTGTGTGTTGTCTTGTTGCGACGCTACTTCCACCCAAATTGGGTAAAAGTCGCTCAAGGGCAGAGGCAGCGTCGACCAGCTTCAGAGCAAGCTGTCTGAAGTGCTCGTCGACGAGCCACCGGTCGTCAAGGATCCAGTTTCGATACTTCATATGGGCCCAAACCGCTACGAGGATCGAGTTGACCACGATGGAGTCACCTGGGGTGGACCACGACGGAGCCCATGGAACAGCAGGGCCTCTGTCTACTCCAGTGGCACCTGCGCTTCAATGCGCCCAACCACCAAAGTGTCACCTCTGGTGGCCAGGCGGCCTGCCTCTTAAACGTTCAATCTCCGGGCCGTGACCAAAGTTTCATCGGCGTAACAAATTAGGCCTAGCCCGAGGGGAGACGACCTCGTAGGACCCAGTCGTATCCCACGTTTCACAGGAGTGGTCCAAGGACAGACCCCTGCGGAATACCGCTCTACATTGGCCGACTTCTCATGACGCCATCTCGGTCCTCGTTTATGACGGTGCGCTCCTCAAAATATTCTGCCACTAGCCGCCTCTGGTACTCAGGCACCCCGTGGTAGTATTAGAGTAATATCAGAGTGCTTTTAGTGATAAAACTAGAGACCTCGGTGACAATTAAGGACTATCTATTATTCTGAGTTAAACTGTGCTTTTATGATTGTTTTTAATAAAATCTCTTTTACTCGTGAGAAGGTTTATTTCTCAAATTCATCAGTAGTTTACATATATTTGGACATGGAATATTTTGTTATTTAATTGTGAATACATTAAACGACTGGCTAAAGATGCCAATGTTTGGTTGGATCATGAGTTTCGATAATATTGGATATATTGATAAATACTGATTAATGCATAATGAGTGGATATTTAGACATATTTTTTCCAGTAGTCAATTTCACCGTTTACGATTATTATTATTTTTACTTTATGAAAACACGCTTTTATTTCTTGACATCTGCAAAATTAGCATTCTAATAACCGCGGCTATCGTAAAATACGTAGGTATATTGAATGCAGACAGTCCAAAAGCTCTTAAACGGAAATAAATAAATAATACAGTGTTGATTATTTCAATTTCAGATTTATAATGCCACCACTATCACTGAAAGGAAATACGTTGGGTGAAAAACACAAGCACTTCAACAAACTAGTCCGAGATGCGATCGCTAATGAACAGTTGAATCTGACGAAGCTAAATGCCGACGATGGTGATATAGAGAACCTGCTGAAGATCGTAACGGCGTGTAAAAGCAAAAATGTAGACTACATCATAGAGGTACTGAAGTGCGATGACATGCTGTACGTGTCGAAAGCGATCAAGCAATCTATGTGGTTAATTACTGAACAGCAATATGAGCATATTATTAACCCTGAATACTTGTTCACGCAGTTGTTTCCCCACATGCTCACTAAAGCCATTAATAAACTACTTTTACAAATACGACTTAACCTGAAAGATGAGAAAAGAGTTGAAATGTTCTACGATTACTTCCAAAATCACGATAAAAGTAACAAATGTGATAAATGGCTACTAAATTGTTCAAAACCGTTTATAGAAAATGTGATGAACAATCAACAAACAATATCAACGAAGCTTTTTAAACGCTTGTGCAAACGCTCCTTAAAGTTTCTAAAGTATCATAAAAAAGTTTATCACTACGATTTATTTCGTATCTTAGCATCATTGCGATTTTTTATTAAATCAGATACTGACGAATATTTAACCATCTTGGAAGAACTTTTTAAAAATTACCCCTTGCCGCCACTTGGACCAAAATACACAAAGTTTATTTTAAAAAAAAAACCTGATAGAGTTTTAGATAAGTTTCATATATATTGCAAATTAACTGATTTATGCGTCATGACAAAACAAATGAAAATGGAAACTGTTAAAGAGTTTGTGATAAAACAACAACAAGCAGAAGACCAAGATGTAAAATTATATATGCGTGAGTATGGTACCTTGAAACATTTTATTAAAATGATGCCTCAGGAGGAAAGATTTGAATTTGTTAAGAAAAATGCACCTACCCGTAATGAATGTGCTATATGTTCTGCAAAAAAGATTCGCGAAGGAGCTTATTCATGTGCTACTTATTCATACAACTGGTATCAGTATGTAAAGTTCAGTGAGGCTTTTGTCCAGTTGAAAAATATGATTAGTGTCGAAAGCGTACCCGCTAGACGATGTGGAATACTTTCAGGGCTTATAGCATGTGCAAAAGGGAATTCACAAAATGTAAAGACTGTACTCCAGTACTACTATGACAAGCTCATAGAAGAACCATTAGAATTAAAACTTCAATTTATCAATTTTACGATCACACAAATTCCTATATATAAATTTGATAGTGATACTTGGAATATTTTAGAAAATTTGTTTCACAGTTTAGAGGTATACTCTGAATCAGATAACAATGTCCAGACATGTTTGAAGGCTATAGTAGTGTATAAGATTTTGCACGATGAACCTGTTCCAGAAATAGTTGAAAAGAAAATGGATTTTGACACATTTAAGTTTTTCCAAAAAGAACTGAGTACAGAACAACAGGATAAATTATTTAACTATTTGTTATCTTCTATAACTACTAAAATCCAAAATAACATAGTTCAAACTGAATCTGATTTCCAGAAATTGATTAATTTACTATCGGATGCTATCAATTTGCTTATTGACTGGAAGAAAGATCTAAAGGAGAACACGTTTATACTCACTAAACTCCGGGAATTAATAAAACTCAAAAAAGACAATGTTTGGAATGTCGATTTGTCATCGTTGTATAAAATGAAAAAATCATGGCGGAAGTATATGTTTGAAGAATCGATGGCCCTTTGTCCAAGTGAAGATGTTTGCCTTAACGCACTCAAACACGATCCACAACTATTATCGCGTTATAGTGATGTATTAGATCAACTGAGAACAAATGACACAATTTCATTACGACGTTTGCTTGCTAAACTCCGTGTATATTGGCAATATTCTCTAGCGCAGGAATGGACTAAAGCCTACCTTAACAACGTTAACAAAAACACTGGATGCAAAGCTTTAATTAGAGGACTTTTCAACCTTCTACCGCGTGAGGAAATTGAAAAAATCGCAGAGAAGTACGCACCCACAGATTCGAAAATTGAATATAATGAAATTGATCAGACTGAGTTGAGTTTACGCAGAAATATAGCGAAAAATTTACATATAGCTAGACCTCTGACTTCTTTAGATTTGGTATTTTTGTACGCTAAAGGAGATTACCTACAATATGTTGTACCATCACTAAACTCGATCATTCATAATGTAAGTGTTATTAAAAGCCGGGATCACATGTCGCAGTTGTTAGAAGCACCAGTGTCCTTACAGAAATACGGTCTACTCCTTGCGTTCATCAAACTCAAGTATGAGGAACTTATACCCATATTTTCTGGCATTTGGAAAACTACTAAGAACTCTACTATCCGAACTCATATTTTTACGCACACCTACAATATACTATGCAAGGTGAAAGAGCCATCAGTTGTGAAAGAATTGTGGGAATTATTGAGTATGTTCATTGATAACTTGGGAACAGACGAAAATAAAATTATTTTTAGTAAATTAGGCCAGGTGAATAATGTTCCTGTTAGTGTACAAGGATTTTTTTTTAAAAAAAGTTACAACGTTTTGTCATCACTACCCCCTTCAGCTAATTGCGAAACCTATAAAAATAATTTAATTAATTTTGCACCAGATATTATGGACTTGTTGGATACTGATTTCGTGGAAAATAAATTACTTGGATCTATAAAGGAAGAACTATCGAAAACTCGATCTGAGTTAACTACTATAATGGCTGCTTATGTACTTCATGGAAAGACAGAGGAAGACCAATGTGGAAAATTCAAAAAAGCACTCTTACCAGTCTTAGAACAAGCATTTGCCTCGTGGAATACCGTTAAAGATGATGACTGTGTCATGAAGGAAAACATGGACTCATTAACAAAAGAATTGACATGGGGTATAAAGAAATACTTACCTCTAAAGAAAATCATTGTCCCAGTTAAATTATTCCAGGAAATAGAAAAAAATATGGTAGAAAAATTATCAATAGTTGATAATTATGTGTTACATACTTACTGGAAACTTACAACTGAATACATAAAATTGGTTGTAGAACACAAAGACATGTTCGCTGACTCAAACTTGGATAACTTAGCACTGTCCGATTTTAAAAATTGTTTCATGCCAGGAGCAGCTGAACATGTTTGGGAAGCTGTACATATTAAAGTATCTCCTAAGTTTGGTTCAATTATAGTGAAACACTTAAAAGAAGATATTGAAAAATACTTTCCTACCATATGTTGGTTATTCAGTGTAGCTTTGTCTAAATTTTTTCAAAATATATCATTCGCTCAAAATTTAATGAAAATGGAAACTTTGAAACATATGGTCTTGAACGATGACTTTATTCCTAGTTACATAGTAGTTTGTGAGGAAATGCCAGTCGAAAAATATTGCGATGAAAAAGAATATACGTTACTTAAAGAAATACTTAAAATATTGTCTGCACATCCGTCTTTAGCGGTCAAGTTACACTATCAAAAAGCTTTCTCAAAGATTACGTTCGTAACTGCATAATATTTTGGGAAGCAACGACTTAACAAGACATTTTAGGGGGTTTTCAGAAGACTACACTATTATTAAAACATTTTGTTATAATACATAATAATATGAACCTTTGTAACCTCGTTCAAATAGTATATAATACGTTACCGACAATCTGTATAATCCGGTATTCTAAACAATAGCTAGGCAATGTATACAATACCTAAAACTTGTAGATAAGTGTGAATTATTCATTATTTTAGACTTTGCCTAAGCATTATATACAATGCCTAACGTGCTGCCTGTAGCAGTGCAGTGCATTCAAATCCAATCTGGAATCATGAAATCTGGTGTAGTCACTGTTCTAACCTAATCTAAATCTAGATGATTCTGAATAAAGTTGGTTTAAAGCAAACAGAATGCGTTTTCTTTGCTCTTCATTTTACATTACAATTCAATTTTTATTAATAAATACAGAACAATATCTAATTTTTTTTACACTTTTCTGTGGATCAGTAGGTATTCTGTACAATCTCTAGGAATTTTAAGAATACCCAGGCAAAATAGGGCTCTGGAGTGATCACTATTCTAACTTAACCTAAACCTAGACGATTCTGAATAGAGTTGAATTAAAGCAAACAGAACACGTTTCTTTTTTTTACGGTTCTTTTTTGCTCGTCTTTTTAAAGGTATGTAAGCAGTTACATAAAATTAATAAACAAAGACCAAAATCTATTATTTTTACACATTTCCGTGAGAGAGCCACGCTTCGGCATGCATGGGCTGGCTCGACCGGAGTGATACCACGGCCTTACAGAAAACCGCAGGCCCATATCCCAATCCCCTCCTCCCATTCTATCATAAAAACATAATTCGAATAAAAAAATAATTAAAATTACTATCTTCAACAGGCTTTAACAGTCCCCTGCCGGTCATAGGCCTCTTGTTTTCTTATTTGTAAGCTTTCGGCCAACTACACCACACTAGCTAGACCTTATAGGGTTCGTGGCAAGTTTCCATTCTCTTTAAATGTTTTATAGTGTTATATAAACGTTAAGACGTCCACCTCCTTTGAGGCACTTTCCTTACTTATAGAAATAATTCATCAGGATGAACTTCTCCCGAGAAATTTGACTAGCATTTGCCTACTATAACTCCTGCTTCTTCTGAGGAGAAAACCATTCAAGTCTCCCTCACTATACGGCGTGAGTTTTGTGTATTACTTGTTATATCCTTGTGCAGTAATAGAATCAGTAGTTAAACATTAATTTATCACTTTGTTATAAATGGCCAATTAACTGAAATGCTGTATCTGGGGCGAATTACGTGTTACTTCTAATTTAGTTGAAAATTAACTGGACATATCTTAAATCAAGTTGAACATTAGCATATTCTCAACGAAGTTTACACTTTAAAATGAGTTGAATGTTTTGATATTTACATCGTAATAAATATTGTATAATATATATCTAACACCAACTCCTGACGAAACAGTAATAGTTAATTTTATTTCGTGGGTGAAATCATTACAAGAACGAACTTAAATTCGCATAAATAATCGCAATATTCAGTTAGAGACACTTGTTCCTTTCCTTTTATTTATATATGCATATTGTGTATTTAAAAAATACACTAAGTAATTTATATATTCGATTGTAGGCACTTCATGGAACTTTTGAACCGTGGGAAAGCCACGCTTCAGCATGAAATGAATTTGCCGGCTCGACCGGAATGATACCACGGCCTCACATAAAACCGGTGTCAAATAGCGCTTGCGCTGTGTTTCACCGGGTAATTGAGGATATCGGAGGCCCATACCCCAACCCCTCCTCACATCCCTCTCCCCATCCCCCCAAGGTTGACAACGCTCTTTTGATGTCTCTGGTGTTGCGGGGTTCCGTGGGCGGCGGTAATCGCTTACCATCAGGTGATACGTCATCTCGTTTGCCCTACTATTCCATAAAAAAACATTCTAGAATTAGACTCTTACTTATATTCCACTATTATAAATAACTTCAATGGAAGTTAGGTACACTAAGTTGATACTATGAAATTCCCTTGAGTGTCTTTTCAAGTGTTTCAACATACCTAATAGGTAGAAATTTCTGTGTGGTCGTGAAATATAGATTAGTAAATGGGCTGCAAACCAATCACAGAATGTTTAGGGTGTGTTGCAAAAGGTCAAAAAGTGGGTCAATCGCCTCTAAAGGTCAGTAGAGATTATTGTATTACAGTAACGGACATTTATTTATTTGAATAAGCTTTTCGAATATCCTTCTAATGTTACCATGGATTTTAAAGATACATTGTTAAGATAATTCATAACAGTTTTTTTTTAATCATAACACTCTGATTGGATATTTTATCTAAAAAAATGGGTAAGTAATATTTATTATACAGCAAGAAAATGCCGAATGTCCTATTTTTTACTATCAGTGTATCTCCATGCCAAATTTCATTGAAATCGTTGCAACGGTTTGACCTTGAGCGTGAAAGCGGGACAGACAGGCAAACTAAAAAAAATAAGTATGGTTACATTATTCATGTGGTGATAGATTAAGAATACAGTTTCACAACCCCTTTTCATCCTATGGGTGCATAGTTAGCTCCTTTAGTGGCCTTTAGAAGGAAAAAATGATACGAAGCTTGTATCAAGCGGTGGCGTCAGCATGGTATTGTAGGCTAAAACCACATTTCTACTAAGAGGTATGTATGTCCATGAGTGAACTATTAACGGCTGATGATTTCAATATGAAGGTATTGAATTGTGGTATCAAAGAGGAAAATAATTTCTACATTTGTTCATAACAGCCACCTGGCTACCACTGTTGCAGTGAGGCCATCGAGGCCAATCAAAGTTACTGTGTTTCAACAATAATTACACTTGGACAAATTGCTTTAATACGTAAGTGTTTTGCCGGTACTGAATTTGTAACTATCATTTCTGTTGTATTGAATGTGTAAAACTTTATTTGTTACATTTTTAGATTTTTAAAATGTATCCACACTATCTATCTATACTTATAAAGTAACATGTCCTGACTGACTGACTGATTCATCATTGCCGAGCGTAAACTATTAAAGTTAGGGCTATGCAATTTATGATCGTGTCATTAAGTAGACTAGTAGTTAGTAGTAGTTACTACTAGGAATTTCTACCCCTAAGGGGGTCCTATTTCACCTCCCTATTGGAAGGTTTTATGGAAGTCCGCCATTTTTTAAGTTAGAAACATGAAACTTTACATTTAGGCTACTGATTAAAAATGAGTAGATACGTGTTTAAGCGTTTTTGGCACAGAACAAACGAATCTTTAATTCTCCTCTTCTGTGGTTTTTGGATACTGTTTGTCATGGTGATACTTTGATTCTTGGGGAAGGACATATGGGCTACTTTTCACCGCCATAACCGACATACACGTGCGCGTAGCTTCAGGCAAAAGCTTGTTTAAATATAAACTTCGCTTGGATTCAGTTTGTACTAGGTATATGTATTTTATTGTCTTTCAATAATTAAATGAATATTTCGGACATCTAACACACAACGCCATCTAGTCTCAAGCTAAGCAGAGCTCGTGTTATGGGTACGAGATAACTGATACAAAAGCATATTTACTTTTTTTAACCGACTTCAAAAAAAGGAGGAGGTTTCTCAATTCGAGCGTATATATATATATATATATATATTTTTTATGTTTGTTCGGGCATAACTTCGTCGTTTATGAACTGATTTTGATGATTTTTTGTAAATACATACCTACACACATCGCACGCATCGATTCGGTTCTTCGTTCCTGTGCCGTGCGGTTAAAACCTGGAACTCACTACCAGCGCACGTGTCCCATCGTACTATGATCCCGGGTAAGGACCCGGGATCATAGTACGATGGGACACAAGCGGGGCTTGAAAAAGTATCTCGCTAGACCGCCATAGTGCTGGTCACCATGCTGCACTGTCCATATTCGCATTGAGGATGGTAACCACCACTCTTGGATTCTGCTTGTGCTTAAATAAAAGCTCAAATAAAAAAATCTATTATACATAGAAAACACACAAACTCCGAAACAAATATTTGCAGATCACACAAACATTTGGTCCGACCCACAGCAGTCGCATATACGCTACCACTGCGCCACCGGGGTAGGTGGCGTAGTGGTGCGTTTAATCCCGGAATCACCTTTTAAACTCTTTATTTTATAAGGTTTCTTCTTGATACTATATTTTTAAAACCTGACTTAATTTAGGGTTTTATCCTATTTGGATCCTGATCCTGAGTTTGATCAGTGTCCTAAAATCTGATGATGGCATCCAAGAGAAATCGAATCGGTCCTTGAAGTCGGTTTTCTTTTTGTTAAAATTTTACTTGTGTTATAGCTACTCGATAAGTTAAATAACTAGAACAGATGATTAATTAATTTATTACAATCCTAACTAAAATCATGATATAACACACTATAAAAGCCAAGCAAATAATTATCACCGAGTAACGCTGCTTTTCATCGGTATAACCTACGTAAACGAAGGCAGAGTCGAGTGCATAAGCTAGTATAAAATAAAGATAGTCAGTGTATTACAATCGCTATAGCAAGGTATCTTGTAGGTAACACAGTACAGGGACCACACCCAGCCGCGTTCTTGCTCCAATATCTCAATCAGAGAGTCTGCACAAACTGGCTTAGTGACAAGGGCCTATTTTGTAATTTATTGTGGGGTAACACGCACTCGCAACAAGTGTGTTTATTATTTCGCGCTTATTGTCAGCATTTTTTAACCGACTTAAAAAAAGGACGAGGGTCTCAATTCGACCGTAATTTTTTTTTTATGTGTAACTTAGTTATAACCTGATAACTTAGTCGTTTATGAACCGATTTTGATGATTCTTTTTTTTAATAAAAGGGAGATATCCCAACGGTGGTACCATGATAAGGACACTAAGATCTGATGATGGCATCCAAGAGAAATCGAGTCGAACCTTGAAGTCGGTTTTAGTTTTGTTATTCTATAAAAGACAGCTCCTGCATTAGAAATTGTCGTGTGTCGGTGTGTACCTTTACCCGATTGCGTCAATATCTGCCATTTTTATTAAGTTCATTGAAGAACTGAAAAGATAGAAAGAAGTAAAAAGAAAAGTTTTATTTTTATTTTGATGTAGGTACCCAGTGTCACTCTCATGACTAAGACGAATTTATTGACACCACTCACACAAAAGCCGAGCCAAGCCAAGCCAAGCCGTTTAGGCTCTAGGGCGTACCAAAGAAATATACACACATACATACACTCGAAAATATAACCCTCCTTCTTTCGCAGTCGGGTAATAAAGTAAGTTGAGTTCTTTGTACCTGACATATTCCTAGCGCGGTTGTTTTATAACCGACTTAAAAAAAGGACGAGGTACAATATGTTCCACTGTATGTTTTTTTATTTATGTCCACCGAAAACTTCGTCAATTGTATACCTATTTTGAAAAACTTTGTGCCTCGCACAACAAAACTGTGGAATAAACTGTCGCCTGCGGTATTTTCGGTAAATAAATCATCATCTCAACCGAAATACGCCCACTGCTGGACGTAGGCCTCCCCAAGGCTCCCTACAGCAACCGGTTCTATGCTACCCCATTCAACGGTTTCCTGCGACCTTCACCAGGTCGTAGAACCACCTTGTAGGTGGCCTATTCACGCCCGATAGGTAAGTAGTAGTAAGTAGTAGTAGGAGTAGTCAAGGGACACCCGGATGAAACGAAGTTTATATATATGTATACATATTTGATATGCTATTAGTATTACTAATAAAAATGCGCAAAAATATTCAAATTATTTTAGAAATAATTAGACTGTACAAAATATACTATAAAACAATATATTTTCTGTAAATAAATGCAAAGAGCCAACATCACGTGGTATTCTCAGGCGGTTACCCATCCAATTACTAACCACGCCCGATGTTGCTTAACATCGGTGATCGGACGAGAACCGGTTTAATCAACACTAGCAGGTCCACGCAACCTACTCACGCCCGATAGGTAAGTAGTAGGTAGTCTAAGTTCTAGAGTGGCTACTACGAGCTACGTAGTGGCAGAACACTAGAGATTAGACAAGTTAATTAAAAAAAAAAACTACATGATTGCAGAATAAGACTCATAAATCATCACAAAATATAATATGGCTTCACTCGCGTGTAAATATTTTTATTACTTATGTGTAGAAACAATTGATGGCTCGACCGGAGTGATACCACGGCCTCACAGAAAATCGGTGTGAAATAGTGCTTGCGTTTCACCGAGTGAGTGAGGATACTGGAGGCCCATAACCCAAACCCCTTCCCCTATCTCCCCTCCCCATCCTCCAAAGGCCGGCAACGCACTTGTGACGCCTCTGGTGTCGCAGGTGTCCATGAGGGGGCGTAATCACTTACCATCAGGCGATACGTCTGCTCGTTTGCCAGCCTATTCAATACAAAAAAAAAAACATTCCTGTAGAAATTAGTCTACCTGTTCCGAAGTGATCTCCCGAATGTTGAAACAAATAAAAGCGTATAAAACGGACAAAGAAGTATTACGTACTACCAACAATTTATAGAATATACTCATTATCACCACAACAGTGCATTACAACTAACGGGTTCTTGTTTTATCGTTCAACAACAGTCAACAAAATTAATAGAATTAATGTAATGAAACATGGCACATTATTAAGCTGCAGTTTCATGTTATACGATTCTGGGTTTCAGTTTCAAGATAGCTTTTATATAGTCACCACTAAGTTTGGGGAAAGTCGTCAATAAAGGATACTTTAACGTCATAAGTGTACATGACGTCCAATAGATGGCGTTACTTTCTTCTAAAACACAAGTGTAATTATTATATCACGAAAGAGTTCACTTGTAAGTAGGAATCTGTCTAAAATCGTTTTGCTTCGAGCTTTTTTGATAGACTAGTCTACAACGATACGACTGACCTTAAATTTTATAAGCGGAGTGACGTCGGTCGAAGTTATATAGAAAGACTGTTGTCGGACGTTTTAGGGCTCCAATTACGCGCAATGATTGTCAAAGATGAACATCTTTAACAATCATTACGCATATCACAACTATGACCAAAGGATTAAGAGTCAGCGTTAACAAAATAAAAATGAGTGATATTCGGATCCACTTTAGGTTGAATTTAAATTGTTACTGAATTTGTCTCTTAACCGCCACTTCGTCCGTCAGTGCTAAGAACCTTATGGTGCTCTCTAAGGCACGGAGGGAGGAAGACTCAATGTGTTAAGAATAGCTGCCCATCTGGAGACTGGCCTGACTGGGACCAGGACCATTTAACTTTGCAATGTGTAACTTGATCTTTTACCACTTGTCCACATGCGGGCAACACCGCGGGGTTCAGCTTGTATAAAATATTTTTAAGAGTGAAATTTGTGATGTAAATTGTGCACTAGAATGAAAGTGGTTGCGTGAATTACATAAGTGGTGGTATCTGGCTAGGCCACCAGCTGACTGACAATAATAACACCGCTTTGTGTTTGATAGCGAACGCTGTAATCTCATGCATGAAAGTGTTTTATTATTATTTACTTGTTGGCATTTTTCGTGAAACATTTAGGCATGGCATTACTAGTGGTTTAAGAAGATTCTGTTACTACTTGGAACATAAAAAATAGCTATTTAGTTTATACTCAAATTTCTTTGTCTGTGCAAATTGTAAAAAGATAGTTCTGGCGGATGGTTGGCTATTGTCGGCAGTAAGCATTTAGGCAGTGTGGGCAAATCGTCGTCTTCCAACACCCATTTCGTGGATTGCTGCTTCGAGAGAGGATCGTAACTATACTATAAATCCATGATTCGTCAGTTGTAAAAGTGTAGGAAAAGTTCCTCCTTCGAACTTTTGTAACATAAATTTGCACCTAGGTTGCCTGGAAGAGATTGCTTATGGCAATAAGGCCGCCCTTTGTACACTACACTTCGGATATTTTATGTATTATGTACTTATTTAACTCTGTAATAAGGTGTGCAAATAAAGAGTTTTCTATTCTATTCTACTCTATTCTATTGCACCAATCAACACGACGGCATTTTTGTTCATTGGCGAGAGAAGTAGGTATCCATAGCAAGCAAATATAAGGTGTTCATGCAGGATGGTGGAACTGATCCAATATTTAGTTCAGCCTGTATCGCTCGATATGTAATATGTCTATTCTCTCGCAATTAGCCACTCTACCCTGATGAAATCTTCATGAGCTACTGCAGTTGGTATTCAGTTGGGTCTGTGTCATCGTTAATGTTCTCTCGACTACGTTTAAATTTATGAAACCAATAAATAAGTAATTGATGCTAACGCAGGAGCAAATTCCCCAAAAGCAGCTGTGAAATTTTCTTTATAGAAATATAATTTAAATAAAAAATAATATAAACATAAAAAATCATAATACGAAAAGCTTCCCGCGGGACGTCCATTGTAGTAAACAAAAGAAGAGTGATCAATGAGATTTTAAAACATATTTTTAAATAACATCATGGAGAGTGATAGATAGTAATATTAAAACATATTTTAAAGAACTACAAAAAGGTGCACGTGATTTTCACAAAGGAGGTTTGTGTTAAAGATAGTCGTCCATCCAAAATAGGTTAATGAAAGAAGAGATTGTTTTTATCCCCTGGCTATCAATTTTTGGAACAACGGAATCGATGCAGAGGATACAGAGGTCAAGCAGTGAATGCCGTGAAACAGACAGACAGAGACTTATTTTGTAATATTATTTTATTATTATGAACGTATTTAGGTAAGTAAAATATGAATTATATTGTAATGGTCAGGCGATTCCCAGAGTTCTATTTTTGAAATATTAAATCCACCATTAATTAAATTGATTTATCATACTAGAACTGAGAACTAGAGACATAATTCAGGAACACTGACAGGTCTGAGAACCATTCCAAATTCAAATCTAGAAATGTTGGTGGTGCATAGACACTTTTGCGTTCGGTTGTACGCACGCGAACTGGGCGCGGTTTCCAATCGAAGAATTGGTTTACTTACACTTATTTATATTAATGTCCATTTACAAGCATGGTTGCAACATCATATTGCAACTTGCTCAATGTACGCAATCCTTTTATCTGATTTATTCATTAATACTTAGGTACGTTTATTCAGATTAGTTTAATGACTGCTGCTGCGCCCCGTTTTTTAACCGACTTCAAAAAAGGAGGTGGTTATCAATTGGACTGTATTTTTTTATTTATTTTTATGTTTGTTACCTCATAACTTGCGACTGGGTGAACCGATTTTCATGATTCTCTTTTTATTTGAAAGCTGGTGCTTCCCGTGTGCTCCCATTTCAATTGGTTCAGATTGCAGTCGGTTTTTAGTTTCGTTATGTGTGATTATTTCTAAAATTAAAAGTAGCTTATGTTACTCGTTATAACATCAGCTCTTTGTCAGTGAAAATCGGTTCAGCCGTTCCAGAGCTTAGTTAGTCCTAACAAACAGGCAGATTACCAAATAAATTGAAAAATAATTTAAATACCGTGTACCTATACTTCAATTCTATTTATTTGTATATATATTAAGGGACTTTTACGAATATAGAATACTCATTGACTAGTTGAATAGGATCTCCGACTATGGAATTAACTTACCTGGTGAAAAAGGCTTCGAAAAATGTGGAGACATTGGATGCGGACAGCACATGACCGGTTGTTATGGCGAACCTTGGGAAGGCCTGTATCCAACAGTGAACAGTCTTTAATAAAATGATAATTTAAAAAAAAACAATAACAGTATTTACATACAAGCGTCAATAAACTCTTCCGCATCAGACTAAATACATATAGCACTGGTAGTGTTCCCAAAAGACTGGCAGCATTGACACGTTGAATGGCAATGCTAATTCTTTGTGCTAGACTAAAGCCGGCCTTCTGGTCACGAGAAGAAGCTTCTCGTGTCAGTCAGTCTATAATAAATGAGTGGTTATATCAATCATGACTAGCTCTTTCATGCTTCACGCTTCTACTAGAAAGACAAGTTACATATTTCTTAAGTACAAGAGAAGTTTACCAACTGTTTTAACGGTAGATTCAGCTTAAATTTAACACACAGATTAGTTTGAAATAATTTCTAGCCTCTCAACAACTTCTAGACAGTTGGCCTACATTCTGCATCCTGTTTTATAAAGGCGTATTCTAAATACTCTTGTTCTACCAAAAGCAGGAAGAGTTTAGTACACTATCCTTAAATAACCGATAAAAGCAAGATTTATCGAAATAGGTTTTGGAATGCAAATGGCTTAATTGATAATTGAGTATTCGCTAAAGAAATATTCCATGTATCTAAATTTAATTTTGACATTAACTTAGTCCAGATGGCTGAGCACTTAAACTTTGCGTACCTCTAATTAGAATTGGCTGTTGGCAAACAGTTTTTTAGAGGTTGAGTTGAGTTGAGTTTGAAAAATTGGAGTACCCTGTACCTTGCTTCTTCCATTAAAAATTTAAAAAAGTTTAGATTAATATCGCAAGAAAGTGCAATATGCAAGAGGAAGCGATTGATTAATTTGCAATAAGTTCGATAACGATTAATCCAATTAACGCAAATGGATCATGCGCGACGGCGCACGCCACTCTTGCATGCCAACATTGCCAACTGACATGTGTTAAGAATTATGCACATTCCAACATTGAAGTAAGTTGTTATTTTACAATTGGACATCACTTATTTGTCACTTAGTTACGCTTCTGTATATCTTTGATTCGGATGCATTGTGTTTGCTTTTTTCTTTCAGCACAACTGTATCCTGTATCACAGGGAAATTTACAAATATTTCTGAGCCACGCAAGCCCGTTTGCGTCTCCTATTGCCCGTAGCGTGATAATTTTCTCCCGTTTTTGTAAGATTCTTCATTGGTGTTCCGCTCCTGTAAGTTTTAGCGTGATGATATATAGCCTCTATAAATGTTCTATCCAACACTGAAAGAATGTTTAAAGCAGCTAAAGCTCTTCAGCTATTTATACTAATATATAAAGCTGAAGAGTTTGTTTGCTTGTTTGAACACGCTAATCTCAGGAACCGCTGGTCCGATTTTAAAAATTCTTTCAGTGTTAGATAGCCCATTTATCGAGGAAGGCTATAGATAGATATATCATCACGCTAAGACCGAAAGGAGCGGAGCACCAATGAAAAATGTTTCAAAAACGGGGGAAAATTATCACGTGACGGGCAATAAGAGACGTAAACGAAGTTGCGTGGGTCAGCTAGTATTAGTATATAGATGTAGTTAGAACACCTATTTGTTGATTTCTTAAAGTGTTGTTTCATGTGAGGTTCAAAGCAACCACAAGCCGCAGTAGGAAGCAGCGAAAGGCCGTCTAAGCCATAGAACAAACTGCGGTTTAAGAAGCTACCACATTCACACGAATCTGATTCATCTGACTTAAAGAAAGGCTCTTTAAAACACAAGGGTAATAATATCTCGAGAATTTTAAAGGATATGATGTTGATTGCTCATCATTGAGTTTATTAATCAGGAAAAAAGGCAAATAAGTCTAAAAAATATAAATATGTGTTTTGAATCCCGTATCAAATTGGTTTGGTACTTGCTATCCTATACGAAGTATAGATATTTTTGTCTATACAAATAAATAAAATTGGAGTGTCTGTTTGTAATATTAAAATAACCGCTTTTTAGTAAATGCATATGTATGTATACACAGTACATAAACCAAAAATGTAGTTAAAAAAAATTATTGTCTGTCTGTGTGTCTGTCTGTCCGTCTGTTTGTTCTAGAACGGTTGGACGGATTTTGACGGGATTTTTATGATCCAGGGAGTAACTTAGGCTACTTTTTTAGACTAACTTTGGTAACACCGTGGGGTTCATCTAGTCTTTTACAAAGATAAAATAAAAATCGTACTATCTTACAGTGGTGTTAATCCGATTTAATTTTTATTACAATACATCTATTTAATTTTTATTACAATCATCTTCCTAGCCTTTATTATTCCCAAGATTATCAAACAGTTTAACCAGGCTGTATAAATGCCATAAAAACCACATACCGTTGCGAACGGTATGCAACGAATAAGGTAAAAACTAATCCGTCCTAAATGAGACAGTGATTAATTTACAAGAATAAATAATTATCTCTTAAATGCTAATATACACGTCGCATAATAAAATCTAGCTTATTGACTGTTTATCATTTTTGTTTATCATGTTTGACATTTAATACGTTAAAAATAATTAGCAGGTAGAACAAGTTAATTTGTGAACAAGCACAGGTCAGGGATATGGTCACAGAAGCTCGTGAAGGATCGCCATAAATATTAGTGGTGCTAAGTACTTCTTATAACACCGTCCTTTCCTCCATTGGCATGGTATCTATATTCATAAGAAGAGAAATGGAAGTATGTTAACTGTAAACGGGAAGAACGTCGGCCTGATTATTTTGATTTGGGAAAGCAAATGGTCGTAAAATACCACAGTAGACCACCAAATTTATGAATCGTCAGCAGACTTGGGTCGTTGAATAAATTTTTACATTGCTGTTTAGGCGTTAAACAAAAAGGGTGTCGATAAGTAAGAAAATAGTATTAAAGCCTATGGGTAGGTAATGTATTATGTACATACTTGCCAGAAGAATACACCCGTGGCAATAGCATACGACTGAATTGAATGTGTGGCTACAAGAGCTGAACTTTTACTCCGATGACATGATACCAGTGTTATCCTTATTACAATATTGATTTGGGACTGTATTAGAAAATAAAGCAATTTTTTGATTGTACAGAGTTCTTTTGGAGGTACGAGTACACATTTGAATATTTGAATAATAGTAAAGTTTTATGGCAGAGTCTTTGATGTAAAAAGGTTGCGTTATTTTGTTTACCTCTTTAACCGACTTCAAAAAAAGGAGGAGATTTCTCAATTCGAGCGTATATATATTTTTTATGTGTGTTCGCGGATAACTTCGTCGTTTATGAATTCTTTTGAATATTTTGATGATTCTTTTTTTAATGGAAAGGAGATATCCCAACGGTGGTACCATGATAATAACACTAAGATCTGATGATGGCATCCAAGAGAAATCGAGTCAAACCTTGAAGTCGATTTTATTTTTGTTATGTTGAATGCCGACGGTTCTTGTGACGATTTTATGTAGGTACATCGAATAATTAGAACATTTAAAACCGGTTTACTAATTTATAAAGATCAGCATAGGCCGGATGTTTTCATTAAACAAAATCTACATCCGAGGGTCGACCAACTCGTCTCTTTTACGTTCATGTATTATAAAGTAATTGATGTAACCTTATTTTAATCATTACAACATCTTGTTAGGTATTCCACATTTGTTACCTTGCTTTTATTTCGACTACGCCTGTCTAATGTGTTATGTCTGTGAAATATAATTGCCAGTGGCAGCGCATATGTCATAAAATCATACTAGTTCACGATCCGTACGTGTTATTGATAGTGTGAAAAATTATACGTTTTGCACGACCATTAACATTCATTGAAAGCGATTATGGCATGTTTCTCGTTGCTACGCCCAGGTCCGTAATCCGGGCACTAATGTTACATAATTAAGTAAGATTTATTGGAATGCACTTGCATACTTAATTTTTAATTCATTTTATGTTGATCTATCACTGACGGTAGAGTTTTATATTGTGTATAAATAGGAGAAACAGAACCGTATTCATTAAAGGAAGGAAACCATCGGCTACACATTAAGAAAAATAAAGTTTTCATATAACTTTAGTATTTTTCTTTTGTACAACTAATATTATGGTTCTTAATATTGTTGTTTCGCTTCAGTATTTTGGTTAAATGGACACGAAAAGCTAATATAATTAAAATTAGCCTATAATTCTAAATGTATGAGAGACTTTTTATTTGAATCTGAGGAATTTTATACCATTTTCGCAAGATTGTTCGACAACTCGAATTCAAGTAATTTCTACATAGACTTGTTAAAGTACAGAAAATTATCATAATACTCTAGTTACTTGTCATTACGGATGTAAAATACTACTCTTAAGTAACTAAGTACTACATGGCAACACCATCATGGAACAGTTTAAAGGCTTTCGCGTCGCGTCGGTCTGATAAAATAACGACCGCAACATAATCTGTATTGTTCACGCCTTTACGCTGCAGGGTTGCCACGCCGCTGTTTATTACATTTTTGAGAGAATGTAGAATTATTGCAGTGTACGTGAAAAGTAGACATTCAAGGAACCTGTACTGCAGTGTCGATTACGCAAATCGATCGATGTAGAAATGTGTCCGTGCGTTGAGGCTAAATAGTTGACTTCTGTAGGTGGTTATTATTACCTACCGGTATTATTACCTACTAAGCATAATTTGCGATGTTAAATTTGTAGAAATAAATTGCGTCGTATACATGAAACATTGTATATTCTTGACCGTCATCTTCCTAGTCGTTATTATTCCCAAGAATTGGGGTCGGCTACTAGTTCGACCGGTTTTACCTGAATATCAGTTTTTACACGGAGCGACTGGCATCGGATCTTCACAACCCTGAGGGTGAACTGAATTCGAAGGTTGAACTACTTGTCAGTATATTTAAGGGCGCTGACTTCCCAATACTGATTGCCATAAATGTTTATGACAACCGGGACCGACGGCTTAACGTGGCATGGGCGGGAAACACCGCCATCTTCCATACTCCGGGCTGCTTTTAAGAATTTCTTGTAAGAAAAATCCAACAGCAATCCGATCCGGAAATCGAACACGAGACCTTCTGTTCAGCAGTCACTTACGCCCAGCACACGAGGCACTCTCGTTGTATATTCTTCACCACAGCAAAAAATGTAAATGTTTATGATTCATACGTAGATATGATAAATATGTACTGGTAATATTTAAAAGAAAGCTATTAAAGCAATAAAACTAAAAAAATATTTTGTTCTACAGAAAGTAGCTGAGTACAAAAATGAAGTTTATTTGTCACAGTAGGTCTACTACTTCCTACTTCGATATCACCCAACCCTTGGGTAGTAGAGATCTAATGGCAGACGTTACTTGGAAAAATCTAAGTTAAGCTATTATATTAGACTAAAAGTCGACTGCAATCCAGTTTGCAAAGGAATAGCAAGACGATGAGATCTAGAACAGTTGCTACCTGAAATGTTTTAAGGGGGAAAAATCCAATAATTCAAACTGAAGTCACGGGGCTTTACGTCATTTGTCTAAGTTTGATAAGTAGGTACCGTCCTCGCTTAAAATCTATATAGCCAGAACGCATCTTAAATCTATTCTAATATTATAAAGAGGTAAAGTTTCTAACTTTGTTTGTATGGTTGTAGGGGTTACCCCCTTCTTCGGAACTACTGATCCGATCCTGAAAATTCTTTCACTAACAGAAAGCGACACTATTCAGGAGTGACATAGGACATATTTTATTACGATTAAACAAAAAAATCACATCACAAAAACTGAACGCCCAACGAAGTGAGCACGGCTCCAGTCTATCCAGGCCCCATGCCAATACAAACTTTATAAACAGGTATAAGAAACATTCTTTGTCGTAGGTCATGGTCGCTTGCTATCAATATTATTATTTCTATGGCAACCGTTATTACCAATCGAGTTGACCAATAAATAGTTGCAACCCTATTGACCAGATATGTTTGCGTTGTAGTATTATGTGCATCCGGGACTTGATTCGACGACCTCGACCGACAAGTTAGTTTTCATGCACCACTGATCTAGAGTGCTAATAATGTGTACTTACACATTATAAATTTAGTATTTTTTGTATGTAGGAATAATTGTTTGTTTACATTGTTTTATTTCTTTCAATCTCTTATTATTTTATGAATTTGTAATTGTAGTTAAGAAACTAGAATGTGCGTCATTGTACAGTTCTACATAAATATAGACGTTTACTGTAACTTTATATGTACTTGGTACAATCAGCCCGCCCCAGCTTCGCAAGGGTAGACATAGGTATTTAACAAAAAGTATTTAGGTATTGTAATTTGAACACTTAGCTAACTTTCCAAGAGATCACTCGATCTAGTCTGCTTTTGACGTAACATGTAAATCATCAATCATCACAAATCATATGTGTGGGAGCTATGAGGCCGCAACAACCCACAGGCTGGTTTATACACAAACAGATGTATGTGGATACACACCTCAAACGTATGCATAACACCCCCTACACTTCGTGTCGGAGCTTAATAAAAAAATAGCATATTATAAAGATGATTTTGGTAATATTATTACTTTATTCTATTTTCTTATTTTTTTACCCAACTACGGCGAAGCTAAAAGGAAGGGTAATTTAGCAAACGTTTTCGTCTAATTTCAAATCTGCCCTATTTCTCACCAAGGCTGTAAAGATTAATGTTATAGAATACTCCAATAAAAAAATTATGTGTTATTAATTTTACGCAAATTATTAGATCTTATCAAACGAATTTACACATGTTACTACATTATTTAATTATAAGTTATTAACATTTCACGATTTTAATCTGAAGGGCAAGACAATTAAAAAAACAACAACGCACTGTTTCTTCTGCATGTTGCGAAGAAGCGATAGGCGAGAAAGACGAGTGCTCTAACATATTGATATCAAAGTTCATTTTCGTTGTGAACTTCGAAGTTTCTTTAGATTTTAGCCTGGTTATCTGTGAGAGGGGTCTTACCGCCCTAGTAGAGCGGTTCGTATTGAAATCGACGTGGTTCTACTACCGATTGAAATCAAATTATAAAACATACACTAAAATGTTAATTGAACTTTACCACAATACATAAAGGAAAGCCGCATCGAAATCGATCAAGCCACTTCTGAGATTAGCGTGCACAAAAACATAGTCAAATAGACGTACACATAAAGAAAGATTCCAAAAATCAATGTTTTAAGTTCAGTTACCTAATAAATACCTTCGTTATTTGTTTTTGTTCAATACCTTTAATGTACATGTGTACAAATTATTGGTTGGAATGTAATTTTTGGCTATAAGTGGTAAAAGAAGATTTTGGTCAAGAAGTCTAGCCCGTGAGAAAGGCCGAACAATATATCTTTAAAAATGGCAAATTGTAATTGATTATTAATTAACTCTCGGTCTAAATAAATCACATAAAAATCACCTAGAGCATGAAATTATTTGCGAAATTAACCCGAAGTGTAAATTATACGTTGAGAGGAATTAGTGTTTGACATTGAATTCAATTGATAGTAAAATGGGGGTCGAAAATTATCGTAATTGATGCTATTTGAACGTAGTATCAGGTTTAATTGTGCCTGCCTGCGGCCAAAACTAAATTAACATAGGTATTTAAAGTTTAAGTTATGTTATTGCTGCTTTATATTGCCGCTAATAGATACGTAGATTTATGTCCCGGTTAATGGTAGGTGCGGTAATTTGAACGGCCTGTTATGTTCTTCGATTTGCGTGGTGTTGAATTAAATAAGATCACAGTAGGAGGTGCCTGAAATTTAATAGCTATCACGCGGATCAATTTGCTATGTTGAGAAACGTTGGTGTGGTCAGATCACCGCATTGGTGACATGTTGATCCGTTAGACTCGGCTGACATGTTTGGAGAAAGGAAAATAGTTAGACCAATAAGTTTGACTATTAATATCTATACTAATATATAAAGCTGAATAGTTTGTTGGTTTGTTTGAACACGCTAATCTCAGGAGCCGCTGGTCCAATTTGAAAAATTCTTTCACAGTTAGATAGCCCATTTATCGAGGAAGGCTATAGGCTATATATCATCACGCTAAGACCAATAGGAGCGGAGCACCAATGAAAAAAGTTTCAAAAACGGGGGAAAATTATCGCGCTACGGGCAATAAGAGACGTAAACGAAGTTGCGTGGGTCAGCTAGTTTGTCATATATAGTGCTAACTGAAACTGAGGCAGAGACGGAATTGCGCATGTCAGCATCTGCAGCCACGTCTTCTTAAATGCATAAAACAAAAGTGAAATGTATTTAAAAATAATAAATTAAAAGAAACTTAAAAAAATCAAGCTTTTTAGGGCATTCCAATAAATGGAATGCCCTAAAAAGATAAAAAGACGAAGAAAAAAATCAAAACTCGTTGGTGTTGCGACATTTCTTTATAGGGTTTCTTCGACCACCTTCCAGCTCCAGCATCGGATCAGCTCCATGTCATTATAATATTGTATTGTCACGCTGTATACATATGCTTGCAAAATTTCAGCAAAATTGGTTGGAGAAATCTGCTTCAAACTTGAGTTGCAAGATTGCACCCTAATATACATACATACTTTGCAAGCTAATAAAAAGCTTGTAAAAATAGGTGACATACATACTATTTCATTTTACGTATGTATGTATACCTATTAATTATCTTTAAAAGAGCTTAAGGCTGAATTTATTATGTATTTACTACAAAATGCGAAAACAATAGTTTTTATGCTAAAAAGTTTCTCAAGAACACTTTTCAGTACCATAACGATAATTAATCTATCTTCGCATACTTTTTTGTGACGAGGTTACAAATACACCTCAACAAACTCAAATAAAGCCGGAACAAAGCAAACCATAATGCGTCTAAATTTTAAGATGGCAGTCAGTTGCGCTCGATCAGTTTGCCCTGAATTATATACACTTAATATAATTAATGTACATAGATCTTTAGGTTATTTAAACAGGGTATTTTAATAAGGCCTAGCATATTCAAACATAATATTTTTCACAAACCACAATGACACGAGTAAATAACGACGTAACTAATCAGTACCGTCGAGTTGTTGGCATTTGAAATATTTAGAGCTGGTTCAAGCCATTTAATTCTTATGTTTATACTATTGTGACAGAGTTAGTTATTGCGGTAGACCCGGGGCCACACTATCAGTTTTGCGTAAGAAATAAACGGTTTATACATAAACATTTATTATTTTTATACTGTTTAATATAAGACCCGTTAGAATAATTTTTGGATTTTATTAGTTCCACGGGATCTTTAGCTTCTTTTGTGAGATCGGAGATGGCTACCCGATGTGTAAAACTTATTTATTTACGTTTACTTCTTAGTCAAATTCATTTATAGCTACCTTTACATGATGGGCCAGCGTTGGCCAAGCGTTGGTCATGCGATGGTTGAGACGCAATACACGATGGCGATATTCAGTGGTGATCTTTACGTTTTTCGAGATGGACGTCGACACATTATATATATATATATATATATATATTCGAGTATCTATACAGTTCAAGCACGCACTGTGGCATGGACCACGTGTAAATGCGTACCGCCACCGCTGGCCCACTACCTCTGATGTGCGGCCGAAAAACCGACAGCGAAGCCATCCCACGACTATCGCACGCGCCATAAGCCATCCGGCACTACTATGCCCTCCACGTTGGCCCATCATAATGGACCATCGCGACGGCCCATCGTGTAGAGAAGCCATTAGGGGCGTCGGTCGTTGCACTTATAACGAATTTGCGCTCTTACTGAAGAGTATTACGCTCAATAAAGGGCGCTAGAGTAATGAAGGCATACGGGCTCTTCACGGGCTATAGATGTCTCTGCCTACATCACATTGGTCAAATGGGTTACATATAGTTGGCCGTATGACAATTTAAGATTAGATATTGGAACTGTTTTGCTATTTATGTAAAAACAATATGGTATCTAATGCTCTATGAACCCATAAAGTGGATTCAATTATGCAGTCCGTAAACCACCGAAACAAATAAAAATAAAGTACTTTAGGGTTTATTGCATGCATCGAATTGCATTCAATTGTAGAAAACCGTTTGTAGCTTCTAATCTCATTTTATAAAGGGTATCTCAGCGCCGATTTTAAACTTTGAATATTTATAAAAAAAACAAAGATGGTATTTATAATATTTTAATTGCAGTAAATTATAGTTTATGAGTGCGAATTTTATTTACGGAATATTACACCGTCAAGATGTTACTTTTAAGAAGTTATAGCAATTTTGAGAGTTATCTTTTTACAAGTTTGGTAAACTTGAGTCAAGAAACCCGTGTCTAAATGAACTTCACAAATACTTCAACGACGGACAACCAAGCCTAGGATAACTGTTTATGGATCACATAGATTTTGTAGGAATCGAAATCAGTACGTCCAGTATCGACCTAGGGGACCATGTTACTGATTGCGCCTACTATGATTGTAATCGGCATTCGTAAACCATTGTTTACACCTGTCTCGTTCAACTGTTATCACTAACCTACCTGTATTCTAGTAAAACTTGTTCAAACCTAAGCAAAAGCAAGCTACGACTTACAATATCTTATTTATTATATTACAATTCTGTATCAAGTTACTAAAATAAACTGTTAGATATACATTGTAGCTCTCGAGAAGGGCTTTATAATATACCTGAAGGAGGGGCCGTCAATGTGTTGAAATAGTCCGTAACATTGTAACATCTATACAAATGAATAAAATCGGAGTGTCTGTTTGTAATATTAAAATAACTGCTTTTTAATAAATACATATGTATGTTTACACGACACATGTACCAAAATAACATTTTTACAATTTTTGTCTGGCTGTCTGTTTCTTCCGGATAATCTCTGGAACTGCTGGCCGATTTTGACGGAACTTTTGAATATTGTTGTCCCGCGGCGTAACCCGCGATACAACAATAACCGTAGGTAACACCGCGGGGTTCAGCTAGTTCTAAATAAAAAACATATCTAAACGACGAATTAAATATGAAATTAATTTGTATAAAAAACAATTAAATAAGTTAAAAACACATTGATCTTATAAATTATTCATGTCAAAATGAAATGAAGGAATTGATATTAATTTTAAGAGAATTTGGTGGGAGAGCCACGCTTCGACATCCATGGGCCGGTTCTACCGGAGTGATACCACGGCCTCACAGAAAACTGATGTGAAACAGCTGTGTTTCACAGAGTGAATGAGGTTACCGGAGGCCCATAAACTACCCTAAATTTTAAATTCCAAATAGCCTTGTTAAAATGGAAGGAATCATCGTGAACGATAAGACCGCCGATTGTTTAATAGTTATTTATACTGTAACATAGAACAATTGTGGTTTGTAACCCATCTTATGTTTGGTTGCCTATATACCTAAACAATTAAGATAAATAAATAAAAAAAAAAGTTTTTTATGTAGGGCCTGCCAAAGTGAATCTATTCTACCTGATCGAAAGCATAACCTGAATCCAAGAGGGGTCGTAACCATACTCATTGAATCATTCAACAATACAACACCCACACCATGGTGACGTTTCTGTATCATTGGGCCTCCGCAGGTCCCGTCTCGTACTCACCAACGAAATACGTCAGTACGAGTGGTATCATTTAATATCATTAATCTTCTGTGCGATTGTAGTACCACCCCGTCGAGTCGGTCCGTGCGTGATGAAATCTACGTGGCCCTACTACCTTTAAAAACTATAACTTCACCTTGGTTTCTATCCCATTTAAAACTTTACTTCGCTACGAATTATTTGTAGTATTAAGTATTAAATGTTTCTATACCAATCTTGTTACTTTTATTATAAACTGTTGATTGAAACGTAGAACGACTCATAGACATATTAAAATTTAGGTAGGACTGTATTACGTATCTCTTTCAGTTTTATGTATAAATATGCAAGGATTGGTGACATATAGATTGATCAATTAATGTAATAACCAATTAGATACGAGATTGGAGTAAAACTGTAACTGGATATATATTATACTAGCTGAACCCCGCGGTGTTACCCGCGGTTATTGTTGTACTGCGAGTAACGCCGGGGGGCAAAGTTAGTCTAAAAAAAGTAGCCTAAGTTACTCCCCGGATCATCAGCTACCTGCCAGTGAAAGTCCCGTCAAAATCCGTCCAGCCGTTCCAGAGATTACCCGGAACAAACAGACAGACAGACAGACAGACAGACAGACAGACAGACAGACAGACAGACAAAAATTTTTTTAACCACATTTTTGGTGTATGTACCGTGTAAACATACATATGCATTAAGTAAAAAGCGGTTATTTTAATATTACAAACAGACACTCCAATTTTATTTAGTTGTATAGATATCATTTAATTGTTTTACGGTTTGTTGTGAAGAAATTCCAACATTTTTAAAACTTATAAGAATTTATTGATTACCGTGTTTGGATCAGCCTTGCTCCACATTAGATGTGCCTAAGTATTATGAGTACCTTATTTGTAAATAGGATGAGGTTAAGTACTTTAGTCGTGCATGGAATAGAACAATGTAAGAAATGCTTTGTTGTGGTTGGATAAAAATAAATATCATAAAAATGTATTAGAAATTCTTAACAGGCCTGTAAACTACTACCTACTGCCCGTGGCTTCGCTCACATCTTTTTTTTTTTAAATAAACAACTGCATTAGTAATATATATCCTGTGCTGCGGGGGACTTTACAAACATACATGAAACGGATACAAAGTACACCCAGACTTAGAACTACAATTTGTGGATCACACAAAGTGTTGTCCCATGTGGGATTTGAACTCACGACACTTGGCGCAGTAGGAAGCGGCGTGGCGACCACTAGGCAAACCGTGCAGTCAAAATCATTTTTGAAAGTGCAGTCAAAGTCATGATCATTTTTATACCGTATTTCTAGCTTAGAAAATAACTTGCTTCTTTGTGCGTACAACACGAATTCAGTCAGTGCAGACGGGGGATTTATGCGGCCGCTATTTGCTTTCTGGTTTGAAGTCTGGATGTTCTTTGTATACGTTTTATGTATATTTGTAAAGTCCCCCACGACATATAATAACATGTTTAAAATACGGTCGTTGTCCTAAAAAACCGGACCCAGCAACTGATTACTCGATCTGTATGACTGTTGTAATGAATCAGTCAGTCAGGGCAGGCATTTTCATATCAATAGATAAATACATAGTAGGTAGATAAGTGGGACACTTCAAACTCGTTCTTCTTAGTGTATAGAACTCTGGGTTATCACCAAAACAGGACTAAATGAAGTCCTCTTATCGTACAATTACTCGATCTGACGTTGACTTAAATCGAGATCTTTAATAAAATCCCATCATGACCTATAGTTGTAACAGAGCCTGTCGTTCGGATTCGTCTCTGAAAAACATTCTTACTAGAGCGTGTATTGTTGTATCCTAGAAGAAGCCCAAACACCCTTCTTTTTACCCGACTACGGCAAAGCCAAAGGAGGGTTATGACATATATACACTCTACATCATCATACATTCCGTTCCTATTGCACGCCACTTTGGTTGATTTTATGCTTCGATATAGTCTTTTGACATAGGCATTGAGAGGCGCGACAGCGATCTGCCGCGGGGGTCACTCTGGTTACCAAGGGATGTACCTCAGATATGAGGGTTGTAAATCGGTTTGCCGGGAGTCCCACACACGTACACACACCATCCCTCCGTGGGACGGACGCTCTTCGTGTGGTTGTGTTGTTCGGGTGTTGGTTAAAAAGGCGTTGACTTCTGGCATTTCATTTTCTTCTTCATTTAGAACAATATTTTTGTAGGTCAAATATATGTGGCTAACAGGCTTTGAACAAATGCGTCTATTATTAAAGTTAAAGAAGCGTAAAAAGTGACAACATCGCTAACACCAAAGGTGTTTTGTTAAAGGAATCTCAGTTTATCTTTGCATCTGTTAGATGAACATGATAGTTCTATTGCTATTGTTAAACGTTGTCAAGATAGAGTTACGTACCTATACGTTTATGTCCAGTATTTCCCAGTAACAACGTTGTTTGTAACAAGCTTTTTAGACTCAAACGTACAGTAATAGATATGACTTTTTTTTTTTTTATCGTGTGGAAACCCCCTCGGGCCGTCACCCCGCCGGGGTTTGCGGCGGGGCGGTGTGTCGGAATCGAACCGACTAAAACCAGACGGTGTGCCACTCTGCGCCTTGGACGGGAGGGATCCGGGAACTGCTGTTATTAACACATCCGGACCCCTCCCTATAGTAATAGATATGACTAGCTGAACCCCGCGGTTTTGCCCGCGATTATTGTTGTACCGCGAGTAACGCCACGAGACAAAGTTAGTCTAAAAAAAGTAGCCTAAGTTACTCCCTGGACCATCAGCTACCTGCCAGTGAAAGTCCCGTCAAAATCGGTCCAGCCGTTCCAGAAATTACCCGGAACAAACAGACAGACAGACAGACTGACCGACAGACAGACAAAAAAAAATTTAACCACATTTTTGGTTTATGTACCGTGTATGAAGCAATTAGTAAAAAGCAGTTATTTTAATATTACAGACAGACACTGCAATTTTATTTATTTGTATAGACGAAACTTCTATACAAATAAATAAAATTAAAATCTGCGTTTGTAATTTACTATTAACAGATTTTTACTAAATGTTTGCATGTACTGTGGTCACATCAAAAACAAATTATAAAACTTTTATTTGTCTGTCTATTTGTTCAGGCCCCTCTGGAACGGCTGGACTGATTTTGACCGGACTTTCACAGGCAGATAGCTGATTACATAAGGAGTAACTTAGGCTACTTTTAGAGGACTACTTTTTTTTACGAAATAGTGAATAATATTCTATTCAAAAGAAAAAAATTGGAGCTAATATTTCTTTAGAATAATTAAAATTAATAAAACAGGAATGGCGTCTATTGTGTGTTAATTTATTTTAATTAATTTATTTTTTTTGGATTAAGGCCCATGTCTCCTTCTCTGTATGTGTGCACGTTACGACAGCGCATAAAATACTAACAAAAACAACTACATTAAACTTTGAGGAAATGATTAATAGTACGGACTTACATATTTTGATACTGTCTGTCCATCAGTAGTCTCCCAAACGAAAAGACCCGTTTATTCACTAACGTGAAGTCTATTATAGAGAAATATCTTCTATCCGATCTCCGTTAATGTGATAAATGTGACATGTTTAATTAAGAAATAGTTATGTCTAATTCTTAATGCTTTTTCAATGTCCGCATGAATATTGGGTATACAGATATAAATACAAGTATAGAGCTTCTAATTATTAAGCTGCGTACACACTAATTCTATTTATTTAACGATCTACACTTCATCTAACCATCCCTTTATATATTACTAATATACAAAGCTGAAGAGTTTGTTTGTTTGAACTCTGGTACTCCGCTCCTGTAGGTTTTAGCGTGATGATATATAAGCTAAAGCCTTCCTCGATAAATGTGCTATCTAACACTGAAATAATTTTTCAAATCTGACCAGTAGTCCCTGAGATTAGCGCGTTCTAACAAACAAACAAAAAACTCTTCAGCTTTATATATTAGTATAGATTTAGATATAGGTGCTGCTTTAATTTCCCCTTGCTTGCTTGCTTTACTCCAGACACTACCCTATACTTTACCCCCATCATGTTTTCTCTCCATCCATGGTTGCCTGTACGGTTGATATTGCCTCCGAGCGATAAGGCCGCCACCTACATACCTAGTATTAAGACCTTTTGTAATTACTTGGTGTACAATAAAGTCTTCATTATTATTTAAGACATAAGCGCAAAAAGGTGCTGAATTTTATGGATTCTGAGGATAAGTATTGTTAGAAATATATTTACTAACTCCTTTCATTTGAGAAAGTATTTTCAAGTCTGTGATATTTTATTTATACTCTCGATTTTCGGCACTTGATGGAACTTGTTGCAATACATTCCAAAATCAAACTCACTTGTACTTATTCGACTATTTCAATTACCGGTCATGTGTATACTTAGTTAAAAAAGTGGAATAAGTACAAGTGAGTTTGATGCTGGAATCTGTGATATATGATCGAGAAGGCAAATGTAAAAAGTTTTTGGTAGTGTAGCATAGATTTATAAAACTATAATATAATAACTATATCATATATTAAATTTAATAATCCTCTGATAGGCCAATAATAATCCTCTGATCATGCTGGTCAAACGGGTTGGAAGTTGGAATAGCGTTTGTTACAAGGTTTCCTTCTCTCCGCAGCGATGTTTTCCTGCCTAGTTTGCTTCCTAAGTCAGCTGTTATACTACTACTGATATAATGGTATGAATAGGGGTAGTAATAATCGGTATTCTTTATCTGACATTACACGCACATTACATTACATTCACAATACCTTAAAGTTAATGTTGTTATGACTGTTTCTTATCCAAGGAATTTTCATTTGATATCTCAGCTCTAATAGCACACCCTAAAAGGTCTGCATTGCCTGTATACTTGACAATATACATGTAACTGCGCTTTTCATTTATTTTTACTCTCGCTAGTGAGAACTCTGCTTTAAATAACTCTGTTATGACCTTTAAAGTGTCAAGTAAAGAAAGGCGCCAAGATATTGAGGAGAGATTAACAGATTGAAACCATTAAGCTACCGACTTCTTTATTGACCAATTATTGTGATTAATTGTGATCAACTGCTACTTATAATAACACTAATATGTATCTACGGTAAGTAGGTATGTAGTTAAAAATGTTGTGACGAACCTTGCTGAAGGTCTATGTCCCGTTGTCTATGTTTTGGGGCTGGATTGTTGTTGATTAAGAAATGTATTTTTTTTATGTGGTAGCTATCAAAATGACTCTACTCTGCCTGATGAAAGCATGAATCGTGGAAAATGCAACATAGTGAGCCACACTATGGCGCCCCAGTAAGATGCTTTTTCACGTCCCGCTTAAAGGACCCGGGATTATAGTGGGAGGGTGCGGAATTAGTGAGTTTTAGGTTTTGACTGCTCAAGGCAGAAAGGAAGTTATGAATAACTTTAAAGTAACCAATATTTTTTTTTAATTTATGATTTGTTATACTTTTTGTGCAAAACCTGAGTAAAAACTATTGGTGTTTAGGTACAAAGAAAATTCTTTGCCAAAATTATTTAAAAAAGGCAAATTGAAAGAACATTTGGCATAAATAATGTCACTTTTACAAAAAGAACTCATCTATACAAATAAATAAAATTGGAGTGTCTGTTTGTAATTTTAAAATAACCGGTTTTTAATAAATGCATATGTATATATACCGTACACGTAACATTTTTTTTTTTTAATTTTGTCTGTCTGTTTGTTCCGGGTAGTCTTTGGAATGGCTGGACGGATTTTGACGGGACTTTCACTGGCAGATAGCTGTCGATACAAGGAGTAACTTATGCTACTTTTTTAGACTATCTTTAACCCGCGGCTTTGCGTTGTGGTTGTGGTACAACAACAAAGACGTAACACCGCGGTGCTCAGCTACTTAATAATAAGAATTTAGACCAATAGTCGCCTCAGATCGCCTACGTACTTCAACAAACACTTTATACGTAGAACAAATTGATTTTGATTAAATTCTTAGACATATTGATCGCTGCAAAGCTGATATATTATTTGAGCTTAGTTATTGGTACTAATTTTAATAGGAAACGTTTAAATCAAAGGTATCTATTTGAATTTAATAGGTATTTTGGCCTACTCATAATAAACGACGTATTACTAAATGTATTTTACAGGTAGGCAAGTATTTTAGACTTTCGGAACAGTTGCTTGACTAGTATTGCTTGCGTGATTCACTTTTAGTAAGTTATATACTAATGGTACTAATAGTACTAATAGTAAAATAAGTAATAAGTATATACAGTTGTAAGATATGGTCCATAAAGTCACACACGTACACACATAATTCAGTCTAGCTGATGAAGACAGTGAAATATAAAAATTATGAATCTTTACAGCTTTATGTTGTTAGGTACTGAGAAACGATTCAAAATCGTACTAGTTCTGGATGAATGTTCCATGATAATTTTGGGAAATTATTTACTACTACTATCTAATTATTGATAATCTCATTTCCTAAGAGATATATATGTCCAGCTATGGAGTATTAAAGGTATGCTTTGACGAACATTTAAATTACCGAATCAATCGGTTTCTTTGTTTTTTTTTTCATTATTAGTAAATATGAAAAATAAAGAAATGAAACAAAAGAAGTTTTTGTTTCTATTTTACGTGTTGCCAATTATTTCACTTGGGCTCGGGGGTTCTGATAAAGATTGATTTTTCATGAATAACATGATGAAATTTTAAATCAGGGGTGTCAAATTTTAAAAGACTGCGAAATAAAGCTAGTGTTTTACCTAGTTTAAAGTAATGTCTGTTCATTCCAACAGTAATCTTAAATTTTCTTTGTGTGAATCAAATTGCAATGCAATTTACACTAACCTAGGGCGATGTTAATATCAGTATGCCTGCCTGTCGGTCAAGCGAATTAATCCATAATACAACATAATCGCCGGAACTTTTGTTTTGCATACCATTCGAATGTATTACAAGCCGTTTATTGAGGCTTAGTTTTAGCGTAACACGCCTAGATCAGCATCTGGACGTTAACTTTGTACAGACGTAGGTTGTCTCACGCATAGTTCTAGTCACGGTTATAGTTGAAGGGAAGGGAACGACACGACTACTGGTCTGTGTTTTAAATAAATTAAAATATACAATTACATAACACATACAATAAGTATAATAGCGACAATAGTAAAGTAGTTAAAACTATAGTCCGACTAAGGAGTATTTTTAAGCGACTTATAAAAAGGAGGTTTTCAATTCGACCGTATATTTTTTTTTTTTTTATGTGTGTTCGCGGAGAACTTCGTCGTTTATGAACCGATTTTGATGAAATATTTTTTAATGAAAAGGAGATATCCCAACTGTGGTGCCATGATAAGGACACTAAGATCTGATGACGGTATCCAAGAGAAATCAAGTCGAACCTTGAAGTCGGTTTTAATTTTGTTTATTTTCTTCAAATGAAAGTTTTTCGTGCCTTCTTGATGCTATGTGTTGACGGGATTATGTTCACCTACTATATCAATGACTCTGAAATGTTTATAAAAATTAACATAATTTAATCGACTTCAAAAAAGGAGGTGGTTATCAATTCGATTGTCTTTTTTATATTTGTTACCTCATAACTTTCGACTGGGTGAACCGATTTTAATGATTCTTGTTTTATTATATAGCTTGTGCTTTCCGTGTGGTCCCATTACAATTTCGTCCAGTTTTTTGTTAATGATTGTGATTATTTAAAGACAGTTAGTAAGATTTATACGTATAATAAACTAACTGTTGCCCTCCGCCCACGTGTATGTCGGTATCGCGACTAATAGTAGCCTACGTGTTATTCTGATGTATAAGCTATATTAGTGTAAAGTTTCATACAAATCCGTTCAGTAGTTTTTGCGTGAAGAAGTAATAAACATACACACTCACAAACTTTCACCCTACAGGATGTACAGTAGGATGACATATTTATTTCGGCTGCTACTTTCCGCTAACGTTTCACGAGGCAAAACTTTAAATACAGCCATCACTAACTAAGCTTATGATCTTAAAGAATAAATTAAATTAATGAAAAATTATAGCAAATAAAATTTTTAATGTAAACATGCACGAGATATAAATCTACGGATACGAGCAATTTGTCGGACTATATAAACTTTATTATGAACAAGAATAATAATATCTATCCGTTTCCTTCAGATTCAATTGTATCTATTGCGTCACTTTCCTCCGACGCTTTCAACACGACCTATCGGAGCATATCTTTTATCATCTATACTAATACTAGAAACGCGAAAGTTTTTAAGTATGGATGGATGGATGTTTGTTACTCTTTCACGCAAAAACTATTGAACGGATTTGGATGAAACTTTATAGTAATATAGCTTATACATCAGAATAACACATAGGCTACTATTTGCCGCGATATCCGACATATTCGCGGGCGCAGCGGCGGGCAACAACTAGTTTACCATATTTTATGATTCGTTTGTTCGTGTAGTTTTGGATTATAAATGGGAGCGGGAGGGAGCGAGCGATGATGGTTCGTCTAGACTTCTTTTATTATGAGCTTGCCAAAGTGATTCTACTTTGCCCGAATGCATTGCTAATGCAGACAATGCAACAATGCAGCATGGTGAACCACACTATGGCGGCCTATTCAGATGCTTCTACACCATACGACGTGAGAGGGTAGTATCGTCCCGGTCGAGCCGGCTCGTTCGTGTTGATATCCGGTTCTACTACTTAGGGACGATCAACATTTCAGCGAAATTTAATAATAATTTTCTACATTCCTTTTAAAACATTTAATAAATTTTGTTAGACTGGTAACTAAATAAAGTAATCATACCATTTTTGTTAGTTTAAGTTTAGAATGTCAGTTTACCGTAATTCCTCTCGACCTTTCTAATTTTTGATAGTAACGTCTATACGTACTTTTTTTTTAATGAATAGGAGGATGGGATGGGGATGGGGGTAGGGAGAGGGTTGTTTCACACCGGTTTTCTGTGAGGCCGTGGTATCACTCCGGTCTAGCCAGCCCATTAATGCCGAAGCGAGGCTCCTTCCCACGGAATAGCCGATGCAGACTTAAGCCGATAACAGTAGAATTGAATAAAAGCATAATTTCAATTTTGGGAATTCTTGCTACTAGACTATTAAATATTCTAGTAAGTCATCCCAACTCATCGTAATAAATAATAAAAATACCTTTAAGTAGATTTTTGGAGAGGCCTGTTTTGGTCTACATGCACTCATCTACAAGTATATTGCATAAAAATGACCAATGTTCCTTTAAAATATTAGAGCACTGTATAGTAAGTCCGTAAATATTGTTAGTTAATTTATAGCAACAGTTTAATTGGGTTAACCAGTGCGCATTGTATTCTAAATTCTGACAGATGCTTTGTCATTGTCACCATGAGGAAATTAATACTTATTTATTTAACTTATAAGCAAGAATAACATTGTTTAGTTTGAATTTATTATATGAAGGTGATACGATCGTTATTGCCTTGGTATTTTTAGTCTGGTTTCATAATTGTAACTATTTTTCTCTGCTTTAAAATTCTCGGTAGAACATGAAGTCAGTCATAATGATTTTTCTGTTTGTTTGATTTATCATGAGTGTAATGTATAACTTTTTCGACATCTCATCTCATTTCATCTTCATGAAATATCTTAATAGATATGTCAGTGTCGAAAAAGTTATACCTCTATATATATACGACTGGTAGAGACTGGTAGAGAATGCCTTAGGCATTAAGTCCGCCAATGCACCTAAAGTGCATGATGTATAAAATAATAAATAAATATATAAATAAAAAATCCCTTTTTTAATTCTTACTGTTCCTTTGTTTAAAGATTTAAAAGAGGTTTGGTGTTATGTTTAAAAAATTTGTAAGTTTTTTCCGAAGTCTGTAATGAAGATCATGTTTATAAACGAAATCATCATCATTATCAGCTTATCGCAGTCCACATCCGGACATAGACTCGCTACTTGGTTCGATCTCCAACGTAATCGTACAAAGTTTTGATTTGATACTAGGTATATTTTTTACTTTCGATTCTCGAGTGCCACTTATCTATACTTCTATACTAATATATAAAGCTGAAGAGTTTGTTTGTTTGTTTGTTTGAACACGCTAATCTCAGGAACCGCTGGTCCGATTTGAAAAATTCTTTCGGTTTTGGATAGTCCATTTATTGAGGAAGGCTATAGGGTATATATCATCACGCTACTACTAATAGGAGCGGAGCAACAATGAAGAATGTTTCAAAAACGGAGGAAATTTTCACGCTACGGGCAATATAAGGCGCAAACGAGGTTGCGTGGGTCAGCTAGTTAAAATATATTCTTCAAATCAAACTTACTTGTACCTACTTTAATTCACTATTTAATTAGCTTAACCTGACAGGTTTCGCCCAATAATGGCTGTAATAACTCTGTAATTTGATAATACAAATACAAGGACAACATTTTGTGTGATCCACAAATTCTGAACGTTCTTTGTGTCTGTTTCATTATGTTTGTAAAATATCCCGCGACACAAGATGTATATTCCAAAAGCGGGTGTGGTCTTTTAAAAAGAAAAAGATAACGCAAAATGTTTTGTTCTTTGTACCTCATAAAAATGCCAGCCAAGTTATCAAGTAGGTGCGCCTTAAAAGCTTTAAAAGTAAACTTGATAATATGGACTGTCGCGTCAGTTCCGCATGCCAATTCATAAATTGTAACTATGGGGTTAAATACCAAATGACGTAGGGCGATCGTTGCATTGTTTTTTCGAAAGACGGTCCCCATTTCATCTCATCCACATTTTTTATATTTTTATCATTAATTTCATCACGACGAAGACTTGAGATTTGAATACGTTAAATACTTGACATTGGCAGAAACAGTTAGTTGCCTTCTCATCAAAAGAAGAAGAACAACGTATCACGGACACAAATAGGAAAATAAGAAATGGATCGATAATTACTTTTACTTAGGTCCAAGGTTGACTAGTAAGTAAAGTATAAAACTAGTTTTATGGAATCTTTTCGGACGTAATTAAACCCTTATTTATGTGGTCATGTCGTGTTTAAATATGGACAGGCAAGGTAGTTCTGCTGTGGCTGTTATAAAGTAACTAGTTGCTCCCCGAGGCATTGTCCAGTTTATCAATTATTTGCTCATCAAACGGAATCACTATATTTTTCAGGATAAAGCCTATGTGGTAATCCAGGGAGCCAGCTATTTCTACACCAGATTTCATCAAAATTGCTTTAACCGTTTGAGCGTAAAAAAGTAACAAAAAACACATTCACTAATTTTCGCCTTTATTCGCCTCAGCGTGGTTTAATAAAGCGAACAATTTTTTTTGAAATAGTTACCAAAAATACCAAAAAAAATTGTCTAACTTACAACAGCATAATTTTACACTTGCTTTAACATATTTGCAAATAAATTAGCATGCACTGTTCGCATTATACTTTTTTGTATATTTAGATTTAGACATGTCAATAGAACAGAACAATGCATAAGTGACTGTGCGCAAATCTGGAAGTATTGATTGGCGATCCGAGAGTCGTGAGGTCTTGCTGACCTCTTGAGGCAATTGCTTCACAATAGAAGTGCATTTTAGTGATATATCGCTAAACGTACGTGTATTGTACTTAACAGTGCAAAGCATGAGGTACTGTTTTGTTTGTGCTAAGAAAAACGTCAATCCACTGGCCTTCTTTTTGATTTGCTGTCCAAAAAATCCTAGTAACTGTTTGAGTGTAGTTCCGTTGCTTATAAAGTGGCTCATATAAATCCTAAGACTTTAATGTTTCATTTGATGTTGGGCGTGTTAAGCAATTTTCGCGCTCGTTGTGCGTTAAGTTACTTAAATATAATATTTTACATCGATTTGCTAAGCACTGGATCTAGCTCACTGTGTACATACTTTGTACAATGATTGTGACAATAATTAGCTTCAACTAGGTTATTATTTAAAGCTACATATTGTAAGTAATTGAAAATATTAAACTAATTCTTACAAATACTTAGTATTTTTGGGACCTTAGTAGTATTTTTTCGAAAGGAGTGCGAAACGCGTCCCTAAGGCATTTTTTTATGTGTTCTGCCTGATGGTGGTTACCATACTCATTGCGAATAAAGACAATGTAACAATGCAGTAGAATGAACCTAAGCTATTATATATCCATACGGATGATCATTTTAGATAGTTATTGAATTACTTATGCTTGAGCTGGTGCAATCCGCAAATACACTACACGTTTTATCAACAACTAGATGTTTATTCCTACGTCATATATTGTTAAATTAATAGAATTTATACATAACTAAACCTGACCAGCTGTGTCAGTATATTTCAGATATGAGTATATTACGATCACGTAGTATTTATTATGCAGGAGCCACGGCTCCATAATACTCTAATGTTACATGGTAACGTATGGCTAGTTATACTAACTTACAGCTACATTATCAATACAAATAAATAAAATTGGAGTGTCTGTTTGTAATATTAAAGTAACCGCTTTTTACTAAATGCATATGCATGTATACACGGTACATATACCAAAAATGTAGTAAAACATTTTTTTTTTGACAGACAGTCGTCTGTCTTTGTTCCGGGGTAATCTCTGGAACGGCTGGGCCGATTTTGACGGGGCTTTCACTGGCAGGTAGCTGATGATCCATGGAGTAACTTAGGCTACTTTTTTTTAGACTAACTTTGTTCCGCGGCACAACTACGGTTACTCGCGGTACAACAATAACCCCGGGTACCACCGCAAAGTTCAGCTAGTATGTACTAAAATCTATCGGTACACTGCTTATAATCATGTCTTATTCCCGACGAGATAAAGAATGTCTAAATACTATGTGATCATAATATGTATACACGATGTATGTATCGAAATATATTTTTTTTAAATTATTGTCTGTCTTTCTCTTTGTTCCAGGTAATATCTGCAACGGCTGGAGCGATTTTGACGGGACTTTCACCGGACGGGAGATAACTGAGGATCTAAGGAGTAACTTAGGCTAGGCAAACTTTTTTTAGACTAGCTTTGTCCCGCGGCATTACCCGCAGTACGACAATAACCACGGGTAACACCACGGGGTTCAGCCAGTTATACATATTATACAAGAATTGCTCGTTTAAGGGTATCAGAAAAATACAAATACATACACAGATAAATCAATATTAAGAGAGTAGTTTAATTTTTTTTAGATAATTATCTGCAAATTCTTGATTTTCGTCGTTATGTCTTGCGTGCAGTCTGTCATTCCAGGTTAACTAAATCCTTGCGTGGTTTCGTGACTTAGAATTTGATTTCCATTCGTTGTATTGAGTTATTTGTTACCTACAATCGAATACTACGAATGCCTACTATTTGTATTGCTATTGTCATACGTAGTTTGCTTCCATAGTGGAGTCTTACAATCGCAGTTGTGACGATTTGGATTCTTAACCTGTCATCACACGGGACACCGAACAACCGTTCTATTGCTTATGGAAAGTATCTCTATTGTTTCAATATAGGAAATAGGTAGGCAAGACTTTCCATTTCTATATATCTTATCTACCTTTAGCAAGGCGGGAATGTAATCTGTATAGGTAATCTTTTCCAAAAAAATATTACAAAAAAATTATAATACAGTAAATTTAAATCAAGTTTCAAATTACCAGTATATATATAAATAATTTAAATCCTTGAAATGTAAACAAAATAATCTTAACACTGTTAATAACAATCAATATTACTCCAATACAATTTTTTATATTACAGTCCTTAAAATATAACTTGATGTCTGTGACTTCTACAAAACGCAACGATTCCGGCGAAGTATCTTTGAACGAGCAATTTTATTTTATAGGTATCACCTTTAGTTTCATTTATTATGTGACAGTTTTATCACAAATGAAGTGCTGTGCATTTTATATTTAAAAACACACCTAAAGTGTGCCTCGTAAGTTCTAAAATTACATGTTCGATTTTACATGTCTCCAAGAATGTCTGATAATAAATATATATATATCTGCAATATTTATCTGTTAAATAGTGTTGTATATTTCAGATAACTGTCTGAAATTTTATCAGGGACTGGTAGAACTGGCCCTTAGTATTTTATGATACGCCAATATTGTCAGTACGTTTCGTTCAAGGAAAATGAAACAAGTGGTCATAATTTAATCGACTCAACGACTGATATGAAGAGATCAACTCGATTTAAAATCTACAGAAATAAATACAATTGGAGTGTCTGTTTGTAATATTAAAATAGCTGCTACATAGGTCTTCCAAACCAACATATACCTAACCGAGGGTACATTTTCTAAAATAACATTTCTTTAAAACTTGTCTGTCTGTTTGTTCTGGCTAGTCTATGGAATGGCTGAAATTATTTCGACGGGACTTTCACTGATAGATGGCTGATGATATAAGGAGTAACTTAGTAACGGGTAACTCCACGGGGTTCAGCTAGTTCGTAATAAATTATGATGTAAGTGAAGTAATAATTTTAAGTTTGCTAGCTTGATGACATTCTTTTTTAATACGTTATTAAATGTGGGCGATGATGCGGCCGTCTTCGTAGGCTCGACTCGTAGACATTTCGTTCTCATTTATCTGTCAGGGTTAGGGCTCCTACACATAACTGCGAATTAACAACGCATTGAAAATATCTGCGAGCTCGCACGAATAAACCGCAAGAACTTCATGCCGCGTCGCTTCGCATCGCAGTTATGTGTGGGAGCCCTTACAGCCCAGAATTTCGACTGCTCGGATGACTTAGTGGTTTCAGCGGTCGCCGTTTTCTACATCGCTGTGTGTTTTGGGTTCAAATCCCACATGGGACAACACTTTGTGTGATCCACAACTTTTCGTTCTGAGTCCGTTTACAGAGAGTTTTTTTTTAAAGGGTAGAAAGAATCCTTAAGGGCTCTGGAACCAAAGACAGAGAAGAATTGAGTAAAGAGTCTCAATACCACTGATTGTGCAAATTGATCAAAATCAAGGCACAATGTAACATTGAAGTGCGATCCAAGAACGAAATGCGAACCGAATCATCGAGTTAAATTGGGAGTTTAAGACCGTCAGCTACTTAACGGTGAGTAAAGGCAGTTTTCCACTTTTTCCTCGTATAACATAAATACAGATGAAGAATGTAATTGTCCTTGTAGTGACGGATTAAAAATATGGAGTATCATCTCCCTTATTCATGCCATGTAAGTCGTAAGACGTGACTATGGGCGCCAAATACGCAGGACAGCACCACTGCCTCAATTCAAATAAAAAAAGGTACATATCGTTGAAAAATAGCGTAGTTTCTTAGTATGTGTGTGCGTTAATGCATGTGTTTACTTGGAATTACCCTACTTTGTTTGTTTCAACAAGAACAAGGCCGTGCGTTATCTACTTTTTTTATTTGATCTTAGATCACTGTATCGAAAAGGAAATTTACCTGTCTAGCCAGCGCGATATAGTTATGCAAAACGGCATAAGCAGAGTCATATATAGAAAGAAATAAATACTTTTTTTTTTTTATTTATTCAAAATCATATACACATTCTACATGCTCAAGTCTGCCAAACTGTAAGACAGTTTGTCGGCAGAAGTTCTCGCTTAAATATTCATAATATAGTGTATTGAGATACAAAATTGGTTTTAATTTAAAAAAACTGTACCAAGAACATTGGTTAACCATGTCTACAAAGCTAGTAACGGGTAAAAAGTAAACAATTTAGTAGTCACACTCACATATAAACATAAAAGATGAGAAAAATAAGACATTTAACGAGACTAAACAACAAACAAACATAATACAAAACAAACAATATAAAAAACAATGAAATAAACTTGGTGTGTGGGGTCACAGCTCAGCTTATGCTACGGTCCTGAAAGTGACCACAGCGCTGATTTTCAGCTGAAACATAACATAGTGCAAAACACCTAAATCTGATTGGGTTTCATGTTGTGTGTTTGACCTGGTGAAAATTAATCATTTACAATCACTGTCTACAAGTAGTTCAAATTGAAATACGTCACGCATTTCACCCACGTCACATTTTGTAATTTATTATTAGTAACTCTAAAATAAACCTTCATTCATCAGCCAGATTGAACTGATAACAGGCGTTTAAATACTATTACTATTAGCACATTTTAATGTCTATTTGCAAAGTATAAAAAAGTTGTTGTAATATATAATTGCAGTTGAGTAAATAGAGCAAGAAATCAAAGCGTCACTCACACGCATACTATGGCTTGGTACGGACAGAGTACCTTACAAATTACTGAAGAATACTCTTTAAATATATCAACATAAGGTTTATTTTTCAATGTATATGTTGGTAGCCGTACCTGTGTACTGTATGACAAACGCAATGAACGCAAACATAGTTGCCAAAGTGGATGTAATCCAAAAGTATGCAACGACGTTTTGATACAATTATCGTTCCATTATAATTAAGATTGAAACAAGCAATAGATACTGCCTCGTCTATCTTGCGGTTAGCGTGTGCGCCTGCTGATCATGAGGTCTCGGGTTCGATACCCGGGTCGGAAAAAATGTTTGTATGATTTACAAATATTTGTTTCGGAGTTTGGATGTTTTTTATGTTTAATATTTACAAAAAAAAAAAGAATATATATTTGTATCAGTTGCCTAGTACCTATAACACAAGCTCTGCTTAGCTTGGGACTAGATGGCATTGTGTGTTAGATGTCCGAAATATTTATTAATATTATTATTATAATTATTTTGCAACGAGCAGTAGTATTTAATGTAGGGAAGTTAGGTATACTAATTGTCATTGAAAATTATTCTAGTGTCATTGATTTATTTGAAAGGGCTTTGTGCCAGATTTATCAAGACAACATATATAATCGGACAAAAAGAACACTAAGACCCAGAAGCTCTGTTTAGCTTGGGACTAGATGGCGTTGTGTGTTAGATGTACAGAAATATATATATATTTATTTATTTTACATAGGTTTTTTTTACTTTGCTCCGCGGCCTTAACCCTGGTTGTTGTTGTACTGCTATATTCCTAATGCGGGTATTAAATTAAGTCAGAATGCAAAATAAGTCACATTATAATAAATGTTTACAGCGTACATACAATGTAATGCAAACCAGGTAACCAAATAATACAAGGAAATTATAAATAAGTTTACTGAAACCGAATCCAGAACCGAAACCGCGACCCTCACATGAAACCAGCAACGCTCTTACCAACCACATAATTGAAGTAAGTATATGTTTTTTCTCTTCTAATCTATACAAATAAATAAAATCGGAGTGTCTGTTTGTAATATTAAAATAACCGCTTTCTACTAAATGCATATGTACGTATACACGATACATATACAAAAAATGTAGTTAAAAAAATTTTTTGCCTGTCTGTCTGTCTGTTCCGGGTAATCTCTGGAACGGCTGGACGGATTTTGACGGGACTTTCACTGGCAGGTAGCTGATGAGTACCTTACTCCGGGGAGTAACTTAGGCTACTTTTTTTAGACTAACTTTGTCCCGCGGCGTTACTCGCGGTACAACAATAGCCGCGGGTAACACCACGGGGTTCAGCTAGTTAAGAATAATATTAAACCTCATCTTCATGACATTATTTTGATCTTTATTAGTATCATTTATCAGCTTATGAATACTTGTCAGCAGTCTGTTTCTTATTGCGCAGGCTAGTTTGGTATAAGACGGCCATGTTCGAGATGTCTAATATTATCATCATCATATATTATCGGCTACTGCTGAACGAAATTCTTCTCCAGGGAGCTCCAATCATCCTGGTCTTTGGTAGTTTGCATCCATTGGTTTGGTTTTGCATTTTAACTCCTCTATGGGAGAGCCACGCTTCGGCATGATTGCGCCGGCTCGACCGGAGTGATACGACGGCCTCATAGAAAACCGATGTGAAACAGACGCCCATCCCCTCCCTATCCCCTAAAGGCCGGCAACGCACTTGTGACGCCTCTGGTGTTGAGGGTGTCCATGGGTGGCGTTAATCGATTACCATCAGGCGAAACGTCTGATCGTTTGCCCACTATACCATAAAAAATAACTGCCTTGGTGGCGTAATGGTAGTGCTTGATGTCTCAGGTTCGATTCCCGGGTCGGAACAAATGTTTGTATGATCTGCATATATTTGTCGATACAAATATTTGCAGATCATACAAACATCGGCCAAGAAAACACCCAACTACGATTAGTTGGGTGTTTTCTATGTATAATATGTGTGTATTTTCCAAAAAAAGTATAAATATAGTTATAACCTCGTTGGTCTAGTGGTTACCGTAAGCGACTGCAGATCAAGATGTCTCGGGTTCGATTCTGGGTCGGTCGGTCCAGCAAAGTTTGTTTGAACGCGCTAATCTCAGGAAATATGGTCCGATTTGAAAAATTCTTTCAGTGTTAGATAGCCCATTTATCGAGGAAGGCTATAGGCTATTTATAATCACGCTAAGACATACAGGAGCGGAGCACCAATGAAGAATGTTACGAAAACGGGAGAAACGCTACGGGCACGGAGATGCAAACGAGGTTGCATGGGTGGGCTAGTATAATATAAAACTTGATAGTTTTTAAAGCTGCATTTTTACTTCGCTCTCTTGTTATTTATAAAGTCTATAATTACTACCTGTCTACTATCTGTTAGCGTTAAACTATGCGAGAACTAATTACCTCACTTCATTCCGTTGTCGTGTGATTAGTTGGTAAATATATGTATCGTCACATTCACAAACTTTCATATTTGCAATTTATATAACAATATCAATACGGGCTCCAGTTGGCTTCATTCCGAAACAAAAGTGAACTTTGAGCTTTTTATCTATACCTACATATAAAATTACTTTGCCCTGAATGACTATGCTATAGTAGGTGAAAACGTTAATTTTTAGAGAGGCCTATGTCCAGCAGTGGACTATTAAAGACTGTTGATGATGATGGTGATGATGATGGTGATGAGTAGTTCGTCATCGCAGAGCTACGAACTGTTGGAGCTACAAACTTATTTGGCAGCTGATGCTTTTTAATTGACTTAAAAAAGAAGTTCTCAATTTGACTGTATTTGTATAAATGTTTGTTTTGTTACCTAAGAATTTTCGACTAGGGGAACCGATTTTGATGAATCATTTTTCTTTTAAAGCTGGTGCTTTCCATGTGGTCCATTTCAATTTGGTCACCGGCCAGCCAAAATTACTATACTCTGCCTGATGGAAAGCATAAGCAGAATCCAAGAGTAGTGGTCACCATACTCATTGTGGATGCAGACAATGCAACAATGTAGCATGGTGACCCACACCATGGTGGCCTAGTGACGCTTCTGCATCATTGGGCCTCCGGTCTCGGACCCATCAACGAAACACGACAGCACGAACGCTGTCATTTTGCGTTGATCCTCTGTGTCAATAGTCAATAATAATATCATTTTACATATTTTTATTGAAAACTGTTAGCGATAATTATCAAAGATTCAATAACATTATGACGCTGTTATTAGACTCTAACCATTCAATAGTAATTACTAACATCAGTGTATAAACTATACTTAAGTGTATTTACTATTCGGAAGAAAATGTATTAAGTACAAGGACAGAAACTAGTCTGTTTTATGGCAGTACGTGTCACGGGGACCACACCTCTTGGTATACTGCCACGGTTGACTACCTCGCTGGCAGCTTATACGTCTGTTGTGTTGATCTCTCGGCTTGTAATCCCCGCTCGGATCAAATGTTTGTATGATCTACAAATATTTGTTTCAGAGTTTGGGAAGTATATATTTACTTACAAAAAAGTATACCTTTGTATTTATATCTGTTGTCTAGTTCTACTCATAGTACAAGCTCTACTTAGTTTGGGAATACACGGCTTTTAGTTGGTAAAAGTCCGACAGATTCCTTTACTCTCCCTCAACAGGCGAAAGACATCTATGAGTTTCTTACACACCATTAACAAAGGAAGGATGTATTTACTTCACAAACAGAGAACTGATGCCAACACTTTTTATAAAAATACGTGGTAACAGTCTTTGCCCTTATCATTGATTTGTTACCTTAACGATACAAGTTACTTAATCGTAGTTCCTGTGTACATATTGATTGTAACACCGGTGGTATTAAAAGTGTTAAACGCAATACATTTGAAACAAAAACACGGATGTTAAGTACAAGACACGTAACCAAACCATATTAATTATATTATGTCACACTGCAGCCTATTATTGAGAGGAAATGTTCATTTGTAGACGTTTAAAAACCATATTATCTAGTTTTTAAGGTCTTTACGCAATCTATGTCGTACGCCGTTGGGTTATTCTGTGTTATTAGAGCAGAAAATTTATACATTAAAAGCTACACATGTAAAACATTACACAAAACACTTAGATTAAACAAGTACAATAGTAATGCAATAAATTTATTTTATTGTCTATGTTTTTTGTTGTCTATCCATAAAACAAGCCTGCCTAGTTTGGGACTAGATGGCGTTGTCTGATGTTCGAAATATTATTTTTCATTTCAACCAATCGCCGTCCACTGCTAAACGTAGGTCTCCCCCAAGAAGCGCCAACTATTCCGGTCTTGGGCAGTCCACATCCATCCGCTGTAAGCCACTTTCTTTAAATCGTCAGTCCACCGTGCCGCAGGGCGCCCTACACTACGTGCCTAATGCCTTGCCTAATCGCGGTCTCCACTCAAGCATATTTTTTTATGGAATAGTGGGCAAACGAACACACCTTTCGGCTCCACCGACCATCGGTACGTCCAGAGACGTGACCGGCCCATTTCCACTTCAGCGTACTCATTCGCCGTGCGATGTCGGTTACTCTAGTTCTCTGTCGACTAACCTCGTTCCGAATTCTATTAGACAGAGAAACACCCAACACCGCACGCTTCATCGCACGCTGAGCGACTTGAAATTTGTGGACCAGTCCAATGGTGAGTGTCCACGTCTCCGCTCTGTATGTCATCACGGGTAGGACGCACTGGTAATTATTATTATTAATTACTGTCAAAGAAGAAAGTTTAGAGTACCTACTCTGCCTTTAAAACCGTGACGTAGATATACATTATTATTCTAGAATTGGTTTTCCTTATTGATTAACTAACAAACATTTAAAAAACATTTTAAGACATTTGTTAGCGTGAGTAACAAAACTACACAAAAAAATCTGATATTTGCATTCATATTAAGTTGAACAGAATCACTGACGTGAACAATACCGTGCAAAAAAATCGGCCAAGAGTCCAAAGGTTCCGTACAAACTTTTAGTTAAGTAACTGTTGTCCACATACATCGACATAGCATAGGTCATGGTTGGTGAACCAACTGCAAAAAGGTTTATGACAGTTTTTTTTTATGCAACTACAATATTACGGTTTTCGGACTTTTCTATTACCTGTGCCACATGAGATTGCTTCATGCCAAATTTTATGATTTTAGGTCAACGGGGAGTATCCCATAGTCATAATCGTTTTGATTCCCTTGCGAGTGTCATAATATGCGACAAAAACGGAGCATAAAAGACCGTATCTTGTGATGATGTCAACTTAGAAGTTTGATTTTTTCACCGCTGCGAGGGACCACCAACCTGAGTATTGGACATTAATTTCAACTTGATACCTCCACGACTTCCTGATAAAAAGGGCCTTGACAGACGTACGGAATGGGAGACAGACGGATAACGAAGTGATCCTATGAGGATTCCGTCTTTGTTAAGGAGTACGGATCCCTAAAAACAATCATGAATTTAAAGAATAAATTCAGTACATAATTGACTTAACGACTTTATCACATCAAGATAAAATCTCGACTCGAATTAAAATGTAACCATCATGAGACAATAATGATATTAATTTCGTTCCCGATAAAGGATATGGGTGTCGGCGAGCGAAACCTTCGGGCAGTACAGAGAATGCCACCGCCATGACTGTTGACATTCAGATGCCCATCGTGGGATAGTCTGCAGAGACGGGGGCCAAGGGTTATTAGAGCTATTTCTGTTCGGCTTTATAGGTCTGATATTGATATTCGATAAGTCTGTTCCACAGTAAAATGAGTGCATAAAAATATGTGATTGTTTCTTTATCAGACTTCTTATTATTATCGTTATAAAAAGTAAAGGTTATCGTGATCAAAAGTAGCCTATGTCCTTTCTCAGGAATCAAAGTATCTCCATGTATATCCATTTCATTAAAATCTGTGCAGCGGTGTAGCCGTGAAAGCGAGACGGACAGACAGAGTTACTTTCGCATTTATAAAAATAGTTTTAAAATCAGTAAATGATGATTCATTGTGATAGTTATTATAACTTTTATACATTTTAATTTTACACGTCTTACTTACATATTGTGACACTGCCGTCCGGTTCCAAAATGTACAAAGCCTCCATTGTCATAAACAAACACATTAGATATACATATCTATTATTTTCGGACATCTAACACACAACGCCATTTAGTCCCAAACTAAGCAGAGCTTGTATTATGGGTACTAGACAACTGATATAAATACTTAAATACTTTTTTTTTGTAAATACATACATATTATACATAGAAAACACCCAAACTCCGAAACAAATATTTGCAGATCATGCAAACATTTGGTCCGACCCGGGAATTGAACCCGAGACCTCAAGAACAGCAGTCGCGTGCGCTACCACTGCGCCACCGAGGCAGTCAAATTATAGATAAATTACATTAAGATACAAAACAGATTATTGAATTCATCATACTATTTACTATTTATTTTCGATTGCAATCAAACCCAGAACCTCTGACATAGTAATTAGGATTAAGAAGGAAGGACCCATTAAACGAACTGTACATGCTAGATTTAAAAAGTGAGATTTTTATTAATTATTCAAAGGCCACAGATTAAATACATAATTAATTGCAGTCAAATTAATTAAGCATTGCATTAAGCAGCTGGCTATATCGTAAATTAATTGTAAATCAAGTTTGAATTTCAATGATGGTGAAAAATAAATATGAATTCAGTTTAATTTCAATTCTATCTATTTTTAACCCCCGACGCAAAAAGAAGGGTGTTATTAGTTTGACGTGGATATATGTCTGTCTCTGTGTGTGTGTGTGTGTCTGTGGCTTCGTAGCTCTTAAACGGATGGATCGATTGCGACGCGGTTTTTTTTTATTAGAAAGCCAGTTCTATGTTTGGTTAATATCGGTCCAGCAGTGTAAGAGTATAGCTCTTTTTTAAAATGATGTAAGGCATTTTTGGCGTTTGGTTACTCGATTAAATGCTTTAGTTAGGGTTTTTTTTATTTTAGCTTGTTGTTTGATTGGTTGCATGTGCTTATCTCAAGAACTACTGGTTCGAATTGCTAATCATTTTGGTATAGAATAACTCATTTATCGAGAAAGTCCCATAGGGAAAATTAATATTATTTAAGAGACAAAGTTGCTCAGGTCACTTAGTCACTATCGATACTACATGTCATACTATAAAACAAAGTCCCCCACCACGTCTGTCTGTCTGTCCGCGATAAACTTTAAAAGATACTGCACCGATTTTATGCGACTTTTTCGAATAGATAGATTAACCATGTTCTCAGAGTAATACATATAGGCTATATTATATTTTCCGAAAAGTATCCCTGAGAGGCCAGTTTTATCATAAAAATCCTCAAAAAATATTCTAAATTAGTCTTGTATCATCGTACTTCAACCCTTTCCTTAATCTCCATAGCAATATAAGATCGTGAGATTGATGGTCCTTCAAGCCATATACAGAAAGGTCAAGCTACGAAATTAACACCTTGGGAGCAAAGTGAACGCGGTGTTTTAATTCCGTTTATCTAAACATATTTACCTAATAATATAAGCTTACAACAATTTTGTAATGCCGTTATAACAGATTAAACAAAGCAATTGTATAATTTAAGTAACTAAGCGCAGTTTTTTTTCCAGGTAGCTAGATTATCGCATAGACAATCAGGTGTATTGAAGTCACGATTAAAAACCATAGATACATTTAGAATAGAGTAAGGGGCAAGCAACGGCACTCATGGTTTTTTAAATTTTCCACATACTTTACTATCATAGGAACCATATTTTATTTAACTACAGCATGAACTAATTTTTTTATGGAAAATAAATATTAATTTTTAAATTTCTAATATTTTCGGCAGTTTTTGCCTGGCAACCCGTTGTCAATGTATTGTCCTATTCAAAAACGAATGTACAATTTTGAGTTTGAGTAACTACGTGATGAATGTAAAGATTGCGCGGCCGGATCTTAGTACTGTAGTGCAATGAGTTGTAAGCCCAGTCCTATTAAGCCGCCACAATTTTCTTAGGGTTACCTGATCTATCTGTTGTATGTCTACATAGCACATATTTGACATTTAACAACTAAATTCACTCTGAATCTAGACCATTCTTGTACGCGTAGATGAAATGAAAAATCAAGGACATTTAGCAATGTATGTTGTCTATTGTACATGAAGTTGACCTTATTTGTTTGCCATTGTCAGAGACAGGATAGAAAACCCAGGTTTTATAGTAGTTGAACCATCTCACTACATCTACCTCTGAGCAAAGAAATACGTTTTTCCTTGACAAATGAACTGTCTAACTCTACAATTCAATGTTTGAACATTGAATTACATAACAAACAAACTATTCAGATTTTTTCATTATTTACGTTTTTATTAGTGTACGTCAGAGACAGATGAGGCCATTTGTCACTCTAGCAGGAGCAGGCTCGGGTGGAAGCGCGCATGCTGCGGAGCGTAAAGTAACGGGAACATCGGGGTTCCCACACAGTTGGGGGCTACATAAGACCATTTAGGTGGCCCGAGGTACGTCGGGGTTCCAGGATTTTCCTTGCTAGGGTGCACCTGGTTCCCCGGCTTTCAGTACCCGAGACCGACATACCGAGGTCGGATCCGAGGGGATTTCCGCAAGAAAAAAAAAGTGTACGTTAGAAGACGGCTATTATACAACGACTTGTATAAAGAAACGTGAATTTTCTAATATGTCTACACGCCATAGCCCCGAGCTCATTTCAATGTTTGTTTCGACATAAATGTTATTGTAACCGTAACTGCCTGAATATTGTAACATCGAACTCTGGACCTATGATTTTAATAATGAGTTAATACCTAAAGTCTCAACCCACTTGTTGATAAGCATTTACCTTAAACAACAGATTCTATCGAAAAATTACGCGCCTTTCCCGAATCTTTCGATTGATTATAAATTATATATCTTTTCTTTGCAGTTTTGCAGTACTTTGAAAATAAATCTTTATAATTTAATTAGTATATGCAATTAATATTTATAATCAGGTGTTACATGTCGTGGGATCTATTCCGCTTTACATCATTCGAAGAAGTCGACCTTTACTATTATGAATTTATTTTGAAGTCGTACATAACTAATAAAGCGAAATAATTAATCTACAGTAAAAAATGGCCGTAATCTAATATAATGATTTCAATAAGTACTTGACATTTGGATTACAAGGAGCGTCAAATGAAACTCGTTTACATTATTGAGAGCATATTTTGATGCGTGCCTATGTTCCGGGTTGGGCGGTATCACCATTTTCGCGGTTTTTTGATATTATGAACATTGTTTCTGTGCCGCTCTTAAAAGGAAATAAAAATATTAAATGAAGTCGGTAGTGCATTTAACATTATTGGTATTGTACCGATCATAACCTTTTTTTATAGGATGACCTATACGATGATAGAAAAAAATATTTAATTATTGAACAAATTGAAAATTAATTAACTGTATAATTCAATAGTGATGTATGTAGTGCGATTTAAATTATTCAGAATTGTAATAAAAAAAATATTTATTTGAACATCGAATATGAAAAAATATTTTTTTTACCTTTCATTTAGGTTTGATTATGAAACCATGACCTAGATATCGGTCTACAAATTCAAAAAACTAGTTGTGAATTTTCCGTGTCAAATCGTATAATGGAATTCTGGTAAAATGTACGCAGCGAAAACATATTTATTGTTCCTAGTTCTTAACGCATATTTATTGCCTAATTATCCTTAATATGTAATTACATTACCGCTAACTGTTAAATTAAAGAGGTAAAGGTTCGGTATGCCGCAAGGCGGTACAAGGACCTGTGAGAGGCCATAGGGTGTGGTTCCACATCAGTCACTTCTTTTTAAGGTTCCGTGCCAAAGGCAAAAAACGGAACCCTTATAGATTCGTCATGTCTGTCCGTCTGTCTGTCTGTCCGTCCGTATGTTACAGCAACTTTTTTCCGAAACTATAATAAATATAACGTTGTAAGTTGGTAAGTAGATGTATTCTGTGAACCGCATTAAGATTTTCATACAATTGGGGGTCCCTATACTTAGAACTAAAGCTCAACAATTCATTTTTCATCAAATTCTTACATCTATGGATGGGTCTTCGAAATTGATATTGAGGTTTCTAAAATCATTTTTTTTAAACTGAATAGTTTGCTGAAATGTGTCCCCCCCCTGTAACTTCTAAAATAAGAGAGAGAGAGAAGGATAAAACTAAAAAAAATGTATGATGTACATTAACCATGCAGACTTCCACCGAAAATTGGTTTGAACGAAATCTAGTAAGTAGTTTTTTTAATACGTCATAAATTGTAAACTGCAACTTACCTTTCATTCAATCAACACAAATATAAAAATAAAATAAAAATTATATTATGTTACTTGCTGCTGCGGAATCCTTCATGGGCGAGTCTGACTCGCACTTAGCCGCTATTTTGAACTAGGAACACTGGTTCCAAATTGATTGGGTTACAAAAAGCTTTCCGTCACGTTGAAATTGTAACCTTTTCAATATGAATTGTCAGTTATTTTTTTTCACGAACGCAATACGTTTAAGGTATTGTTTACATTAACTTATCCGACTCTTATCATACTAACACCCACACTCACTAACACAAATTCAACATAAAACACACACATGTATGTACTTTATAAAAAATCTTGTTTATAAAGTACTTATGAAAAGCACTAGCATAATACCTTTTTAATTTCAAAAGTTCTAATAACGGCACAAAGAACTCCTAGAATAAGGACTACTGTTAGTACCACATGTCATAGTCTCGAAGCTACAATTTTAAGTTTTGCAAAACCTAGATTAATTGCTAATGTTTCAATACTTACATATATTAGTCTTACGAGTTAGTCAAGATTTAAACTTTATTAATACTACTTGAGAAAAAGTTTTGATACTATGACGTAATATAACTTCTGACTATATCAGGCAGGTGGCAGGGACATGGAGTAGAGTGACCAGAGAGATGGAATAGGTTGGAGGAGGCCTTAGACAACTGGTCCGGATGTGTTATAACAGCAGTTCATGGATCCATCCCGTCTTAGGCGGCGCAGAGTGGCACACCGTGTGGTCTTAGTCGGTTTGATTCCGACGCACCGTCCCGCCGCAGACCCCAGCAGGGTGACGGCCCTAGGGGGCTTCCACACGTAAAAAAAAGCGTTTAAGACAACTAGCAAACTAGCTACATGAAAATATTAACTATGTAAAAATTTATTAGTGCAGTTGTTTAAGAAGCATGTATTTTATATTCGAATAAACGGCTTTAAATATAATACTCTGTTTTATAAGTTTTTAGTAAATTGAAGAAGTAATCATGTTTTATTCCTGTTGATTGCTTATATCTATTTTCTTAGTCTTATTATGATGTTATAATAAATGCATATTTATTTTAACTTTATTTAAATTTGAGTTAATGTTCTTTCGCTGATTTGAATGCAATAAAGTAGTGGTTGGTTAGTGAAGGGTAGTGAATGAAGTAAGTTATATAAGAAAGAATTAACTCGAGTAGTAAGAATAAACAATTATGTATTTTACAGTAACATCTTTTGTTATGTTTAATATTCTATCATTTTTATATATAAAAATGAATCACCGAGATGTATGGACGCGCATAACTTATTATCGACTGTACCAAATTGAATACTTCTTTTGTTTTTGTTTGTTAGAGTCAGGGCCAGGTTTCTATAGAAGAAAATTAATGCAAAGTCAAACTCGGTTCGTCGTCGAGAGCGAGTTAATCTATACTAATATATAAAGCTGAAGAGTTTGTTTGTTTGTTTGAACACGCTAATCTCATGAACTACTGGTCCGTTTGAAAAAATATTTCAGTGTTAGATAGCCCATTTATCGAGGAAGGCTATAGGCTATAAATCATCATGCTTAGACGAATAGAAGCGGAGCACCAATGAAGATTGTTACGAAAACGGGGGGAAATTATTACGCCACGGGCAATAGGAAATAAAAACGAAGTTGCGTGGGTCAGCTACTGTGAAATAAACTTGCACTAGAAGTAAGACCCCCAGTGTAAAAGAAATATGATTTGCTAAAGTCAGAACGAAGTTAGAACATTATGAATACCATTTATATTATTTAGTAAGATATTGCAATCTAACAGTTCATTAAAAGGTCGCTATTCACACACTACATATGTGGCCCAGTGGTAGCTAACTGTACTGTGTTTCCGAGTTTGGGTGTTTTCTATGACAAATATGCAATGATATATAATATGTATGTATTTACAAAAACATAGTATATATTTATTTATATCAGTTGTCTGGAATCCGTAATACAAGCTCTGCTTAGCTTGGGACTATATATCTATACTAACATATAAAGCTGAAGAGTTTGTTTGTTTGTTTGAACACGCTAATCTCAGGAACTACTGGTCCGATTTAAAAACTTCTTTCAGTGTTAGATAGCCTATTTATCGAGAAAGGCTATAGGCTGTATATCATCACGCTAAGACCTACAGGAGCGGAGGAACAATGAAGAATGTTACAAAAACGGGGGAAAATTACCCAATTATCACGCTACGGGCAATAAAAGACGCAAACGAGGTAGCGTGGGTCGGCTAGTATCATAATATAGGGCGTTGTGTGTTAGATTTCCGAAATATTTATATATATGTACCCACTATCTGGTTTTTCACGCTTTAATTCGTTCGCCATTGGTTGTTCAATGATCAATTCGACAGCACTAACTTCTACTTATAAATTAGTAAATAGACATTTTGAATTTCCTAAATGTAAATTTTTTACTAGCAATACTCAACATTTCACTAATTATTAGATGTAAAATAGATTGCTTGGCTTATTTTTCTACGAATAGAAGTTACTAGCATTAAGTTATTTCTAACACTTTAAATATGTTTCATCACAAATTGAGGCTATATTTCTAAACATGCTGAAACAAAACGTTTAACATTTTTATACCTTGTTAGCGTTTTAAAAGTTACTGTACTGTGCGTAACGACTTACTATTAATTATATTCCTTTTATTTCACATATTTCATTTACATAGATAACAGAACTTAGTCTGTTGCTTAATTTATTTAATAGCTGCTATATTCTACAACCTTTTGGGCAATACTAAGTCATTTTTATTATGTTTGGCGCTGTAGGTACCGTCTAACTTTTGTACGACTGGTCTGAACTTAAGACCTGGAAATTTGCCTTTATGGTCTCAGTTTCAGTTGGTAGGTAATCAACACAGCTCGAATGGTTCGAAGTTCATGTGAAGGAAGCCTTTTTCTCGATGATTCGTACTCATCATCTTCCTAGCCATTATTATTCCCAAGATTTGGGATCGGCTATTAGTTCCACCGGTTCTACTTCAATATCAGTTTTTACACGGAGCGACTGGCATCCACTGAATTCGAAGGTTGAACTAGTTGTCAGTATATTTGAATTCCCAATAACGATTGCCATAGATGTTCATGACAACCGGGACCGACGGCTTAACGTGCTTTCCGAGGCACGAGTTCAATGATTCATACTAATATTATAAATTTGAAATAAACTCTGTGTGTTACGCTTTCACGGATAATCCTTGAACCGTTTTCAATGAAATTGGGCATGGAGTAGCCTATGTCCTTCCTCAAGAATCAAAGGGATTCTTGAGGAAGGACATAGGCTACTCTTTATCCCGATAACTGACAGACACGCGAATAAAAGCTAGTCAGAACATAAATTATGATATGATGAATAATTTATCACCATGGCAGAGTATAACGACTACGAAATAGGTTTCATACCAGTCAATATCGACGTTTGCAAGTACAATAGAACTAGGTAGGAACCTGTGAGCGTTTCTCACAATTAAACTAAATATTTGGGGCCACCCACTCGCTTAGCTAATACACGTAGCTAAGATATTGCTTGACAAATTAGAGGGCATTCGTTGTAAAGGAATTGTAATTTGAAATACTATGCTGGATTGGCACTCGCTGTTATATCGTCAACTTGAAGTGGCAAATGAGTAGTTTAAAGTCAAGTTTCAATGACTACTCATTAGGATAAAGTGTCGGTTAAGTGGCTACCCAACTTACAGTTCGCACAATTTTTTTCTCGTGATAGTCAAGAAATAATTTTCTGATAATAGTTATCTGAATATTTAAGTATCTAAGTATAGTTTGTGCCTGTTAAGCTGTTTGAGATACCTATGTCCGAGTTACTCTGCGACTAATTTGATAGAAAAATGAACACAAATAAAAAAGTATCTGTTTTTAATGTCTTTTTTTTCTGACTGTTACCTGTGGATGAGTGACTTTTTAGTATAAATATATATATGAACCTACCAAGGTGACTCTATCTACTCTGCCTGATGGAAAGCATAAGCAGAATCTAAGAGTGGTGGTCACCATACTCATTTCGAATGCAGACAATGTAACAATGCATCATAGTGACCCACTCTGTGGCAGCCTATTGAGTGTCAGTCATTGGGCCTGCGATCTAGCACTTCTTAACGAAACACGACACCACGAATGCTGTCATTTTAGGTTGGCCTTCTGTGATTGGCCTCGATTGAGCCAGCCTGTTCATGCTGAAACCAGCGTGGCTCTGCTACCGTGTATTATGTATACCTACATTATGTTCTAAACTGATCGTCATTGTTATATCTTCGTTATTATATGTAGTTTCTAATTTTAAACTATTTATTCTAATAACATTCATTGTATATTATTTCATAATTTTGAGCACTTGCGTAATCTTAACATTAGAGATTTTATTCAAACATACAATTTAATATTCATCATTCGCTGAATTTATGCATATTTTTATGAATATTATTATAAATTAAATTAATTTAAGTACCAAGTAAAAGTATATCAGTGTAAATATTGAATTATTTTACAATATATTAATACGCTTATTATGCTAGGGAAGTTAGATGTTAGTTCGAATTGTTCGGGTATTGTGGGTATGTTAATCGACGTGGTGACGTACTGAACTAAAGGCCTGTTTTCAAATCATTGATCATCTGCACTCGCACTAACCAAAGTGAATACGGGCCTTAAGTATATGTATGACTAAATGCGAGAGTCAGTTCAGTAAAGCCAACAAACTAAAACTGTTTCAAGATTAAATGACGGGAACACGAACAACCGACCGACCGACAGTAGATTCTATGTTTGTCTCTCTTTGGAGATCCGAGAATGGCTGTATATCTAACTGCTGCGTAGAGAGGAGAGAGATGCTCTTCTGCAAAGAGGTGTTTCTTGAAGGCTGCTTTTAATAACGGCGGAGTAAACACTATTGAGGTACGGGTGTCTTGTTCCTTAAACGCAAAGGAAAGATCTTCCGACCAGGCTATTACTGACCGGCCGCGGTCCAACGTTGAGAAGTACTTAAGTATACTACGTACTTAATCGGTATGACAACTTTTCAGATTGCAATACGGCGAATGGTTATGATTCACTGTGGTTTACTTATAGGTTTTTAGGGTTTCGTGCCAAAGGCAAAAAGCTGAACCCTTATGGATTCGTCATGTCTATCTGTCTGTCTTTCCGTCCGTATCTCACAGCCACTAGAACTATACTGTTGAAACTTGATAAGTAGATGTATTCTGTGATCCGCATTAAGATTTTCACACGAAAATAGTAAAAAACAATAAATTTTGGGGGTCCCCATACTGAGGACTGAAACTCAAAAATTTTTTGTTCATCAAACCCCCACATGTTTGATAAACACGCATGGGTTTGTGTTCTATGAATAGGTCTTCAAAAATGATATTGAGGTTTCTAATATATTTTTTTCTAAACTGAATAGTTTGCGCGAGACAAACACCCAAAGTGATAAAATGTCCCTCCCCCGTCCCTGTAACTTCTAAAATAAGAGAATGATAAAACTAAAAAAAAATATGTGATGTATATTAGCATGTAAACTGCCACCGAAAATTGGTTTGAAGTAGTAAGTAAGTTTCAAGTAAGTAGTTTTTTTTATACGTTTCAAATCGTGAACCGCAATTTACCTTTCATTCTATTAACACAAGTATAAAAATAAAATAAATAATATGAAGAATGAGTGTCTCTCGAAACGTTTACAGCCTTTTATTTACGAGTATTACATTTTCATATAGTAAATCTTTTAAACAATGTAAAAAATGTTCTTGTCTTGACACATCTCTGTACAAATTAAATTATTTAATACCACACCATGTCATCAAGCACAATATACCTATTTTTTTCATTTCGTTAATATTTATGGTTCATCAAGGTCTCTGTTTCAAAAGCCCATGGCGAACTAACTTTTAAAATTATCTATTGTCTGCATAAACTTTTCATCATATAACCCTTAATGAAGCCATTAAACAAAAAACAATGTTTACTAAACTTGCACATTTCGATTTAAATCTAGAACAACATTAAGTAATATACGCCAATGGAGTAACTTGACTATAAAAAAATGCTAATTCTGTTCTGCGTATTGTACAACTACTTATTGTACGTGTTAATACCTCGTAGTTTCTCCTGGCTGTTAAATTATTGATACTGGCAATAACGATATTTCTTAAAATCTGCCTTGGAAATATATTTAGCTGTCATTGGTACCAAACCCGTTATGTGTCTATTTGTCGTTTGCGACCAACATTTGCCGACGACCCGATTGGTGTCTGTTTATCGTGCACAAATTAAAGTAATTTGGCGCAAGCTGCAAACAGAGTTCACACGTTGGCCGAGTGTTCACTTTCTAGTTACGCGTCAGAGTCAATGGTCATGTCGCGCTTAATTGTTTCACGAACAGGGCGACATGGAGTAATGAGGAAATATTTCGGTTCATTGATTGTTTTAAGAATGAATATAACTGATATGGAACTCAGACGGGTAAACTTGCTTAACTACCTTCAAAAAGTAATACCTACATGTTTAGTTGCGATCTCAGAATAACTGATAAAACTATGCAAACCAGACCAATTTAATTAAAATAAAATTTGAAAGCGCAATACAAACAAATATATTGCAGCGGCCGGAAGTGCCTCGACGAAAATCTGCCTAGCACACTCGTCGAGTGCGTTGGTCCAAGGTGCACTGGGTCTATAACATCTTTACTCTCCGGATTGATTTCGTAAATAGGGACGGAAATGTGTTACAAGTAAGATGTAAAACACTTTGTCCCATGGGAAGTATCTAAGAACGTAAGAAGTGAATTTGAACGTCAGTTGTCAGATGGTAATACATATCATAGATGGAATAACTATGTTCTGGCAAGCAACAAATGTATTTTATTTATAAATTTCTAAGAAACTTTATGTAAGTTATTGTACCTTTTTAACTAATTATATATTATCACTAGCTGTCCCGGCAAACGTCGTTTTGCCATAAAAAAATTTAAGGATGGGTGACCCTTACCATTTAGGGGGATGAAAAATAGATGTTGTTCTATTCTCAGACCTACTCAATATGCTCACAAAATTTCATGAGAATCGGTCAAGCCGTTTCGGAGGAGTTTGGCAACTACGTGACACGAGAATTTTATATATTATATTGACTGATTAATGATATGTAGGGACATCACTGCAAAGAGAAGGAAAACTTAAAACAAACCCTTAAACCAACCCGCTTAGACAACGTCATATCGTAGGCCCAAAACTTCGTTGCTATGGCGCTACTCAGTGCGACGCGGATCATCCGCGAGCGGACCGTCCGTCGCGGATGAATTCGTCGTTCAGTGCTGCGCGGACCCTGCAGTGGCGTCCGCGTGCAGAGCTGTCCGCGTCACGTTAAGCTCCGCGTAGCACTGAACTCGCTGTATAGGCTTCGCACATTGTACCATCCGTCGCGGACATCCACGCGGACGGTCCGCGCGGAAAAGCGCCTCTGTTGGGCTATTGCTATTATAAGCTGCTGCATGGGCTGCTGTTATTGTTGACGAGTTTTTCTTTATTACAGTCGTACCACTTCCATCCAGCCTGACAATTTATGCTTAACTTTTGTTCTTAATTATTTCTGCATAGGTACTTTTTGTCAATTCTATGCGCCCAAAGCGATAAAACATTAGTTTTATTATTCAACATATTAGAAAGTAAGTACGTATCTATTAATAAGTACGTGTAATATGTGATTAAATATTTCATTACACTCTATCTTTGACTAGCGGCTAAAAGCAATTAAAATTGTTACAAGGCAAGCTTTATCAATATTAAACATCAAATTCATTTTTTTTTTCTATTAATATGCACTAAGGTAATGCAGTATTAAGATACTGACTGCGAAATGCACCCATTAGAACTTGAGATAGAGTAAGTTTGATTTTGAATTTACAAATTAAAAGTAATACATTTAAACTATGTAATTGTTTACTGTTTTAAGGTTCACCTGTGTGCTCTGTGCCCAATCACACACTCTAAATTTAAATATAAAAATCAAACGAGAAAGAGAATATCTTAGAAATTAAAAAAAATGGTTGTCATTTTAGTCGTGTTAGGAAAATACCAGTTACATAAAACACGAATGAATATGGCTATATACTGTACTCGCGTTATTAAGGACACTGGGTATGGGACAACTGAAAAAAAAATAGGAAGGGTATGTAAATAGGAGAGAAGATTCTATTTAGGAAGTGGCGTTGGATTGGTCATGCATTGCAGAGGCTTGCCAACCATATCTCCAAATAGAGTTTGAAGTGGCAAGCGGACGGGAAAAGAAAACGCGGCCACCCTCGAAGTACTTGGAGGCGATCAGTCGCTAGAGAGGCTGCAACTATCGGTTACAGCTGAACCGATCTGTAGGTTGCTGTACAAGACTGGGAGAAACGTAGGTCTCTGCACGGTCGTGCAGGCGAAACAGTAGGCAAAAGCTAGTGCAAATTAATGATAGGGAGTTTTTGACACCGGTAACTTAAAAAAGATAGTCTAAGTTTCATTCATTTCAGTCCAACATACTCTTGAGCGATTCCAGGATTATGTTTTACTAGTTAACCCGTGCCAACTTCGTGGGGCGGTAAACATTTTTTTCTCCGACTTACTTTGCAAATTCAGCTACCACGAAAAAGTTTTTCCATTTTTCGGGTTATTATATATCCTATGTTACTCACAAAAAGTTTAGCCTTCTGTTGGTAAAAAAATATCAAAATGGGTTCAGTAGATCCAGAGATTAGCCCCTACAACGTCACAAACTTTACCTCTTTTTACCCGACTACGGCAAAGCCAAAGGAAGGTTATGATTTTGACAGGCTATGTATGTATGCATGTATGTATGTATGTTCATTTGTTCCCTCAGAGCTCCTTAACTACTCATTAGAACTGGACAAATTAGAAGCGTCATGATTGTCTGCTGGTTATAGGCTATATGACCTGCCACTGAATCTAATGTGGTGCCCTCTAGCCGACATAAAGTACTGTATTAAAAAATAAATTTGAGAGAAATATGCCGTGTTTGGTATTATGCCGTGTTTGGTATTATACAAAAGGGCGTTACTTGTACATTTCAAAAATATATATATCATTAGCATTTTCTCGTGAATTTGTCCGTATATATTCGATAATTGAGCTATTTCTGTGGTACCTATTTAAAATATACTTTGCAAAGAAGTTACTATTATAGAGGCACCAAAACATTTTAAATAAAAAAAAAGTAAAAACTAAAACCCTACTACGACAAAAAAACGACGCTGAAAAAGCATGAAACAAGTTTCAAAAGCCGTAGTCACGCGTTGTTAAAGTGATATGTTTTTATAATAATATAGTATAGATATAGATAAACATGTGACACTCGGGTGGACACTTGAAGATATAGATCTGAAAATCTATGTATATTATGAATGTTGTTGTTGAATGTTAAAAAATAAGTACTGAAATACTTCCTTCGTTCTTTCTAAGTTTATAAAGTCACCTTTTAACAATCTTTAAATACCCATTCACACTAAATAACCGCAACTATTTGAAATATGAACCTACAGTTCGATCTTATTTTTTATCCCACGCGGAAGAACTTTGGCGCAAAAACCGGACTTATACCTAGAAGACATTTATTTTGTTATTTATTAGTCAGCCAATTATAAAATATTTGCCCGCCGTTATGCATTACACGATGTATAATATTGTACAGTTTTTCTTACAATCTAAACAATGCACTGAGCTATGTTCACAGTTTCTAATAAAGAAATCAACGTTTTCCGTCGTTTGAAATACAATTTATACTGAATATATCCTTTGATAATATCGGATATGGAAAATTCTTTATCAACTACCGGTTGTGCCAAGTTGTCGTATATAGATCAAGTTAAGAAATAATATCTAATAATCGTTAATTGACACAAAGACATTGTAGAAAATCTTGATTCTCTGACACTGGAACAGTAACTAGTTAGAAGTATTTACTTTGTTGAGCGTTAACGAATCTCATTTTGCCATTTTATAATCCTTATTAGCCATAGTCGTCTGAAGGAAGTCTAGAAACAATAGTTATAAATAAATGTATAGAAAAATGATCTTACCTGTTGCTCTGACTTAACAATTATCGTGTTAATACTAAAACAACAAAGCAATTGACAAAAATTACTTAGTTACATAATTCCATTCAAAATACAATAAGCTTTTATTTCACTTTCGAAACGTTACATTAATGACTCTAGTTGCGCAGTTCCAAAATGTTATTCTACGAGTATTCAATATAAACTCCACAAGTTATTCTTTTAAAAATTGAGATTTATTATATATATATATATTATATTTATTTTTACAATAATTTGGAAGTCACCGCTCCAGAGTGGTAGACATAAACTCTCGTACACACCGCTTCGGTTCTTCCTTCCTGTATCGAGCGGTCAAATTCTGGAACTCACTATCAGCGTACGTGTTTCCCTCCCACTATGAACCCGGGTTCTTTAAGCAGAGCGTGAAAAAGCATCTAACTAGGCCGCCATAGTGTAACTATGCTACATTGTCCTTATTCGCATTGAGGACCTGGATTTTCCTCATGGTTTCCATCAGGCACAGCAGTCATTTTGGCACCTGCAACGTTGTTACATGTACAAAGTAGCTCCAATAAATAAACATAAGCATATATTTAAAAGCAGATAGCAGACAAAAAAGATTTGTAAATATAGGTTGGGTATTTTTTTTAAGAGAATCCAAGAGTGGTGATCACCATCCTCAGTGAGAATAAGGACAAAGCCGAGCAGCATGGTGACCCACACTATGGCGGCCTGGTGAGATGCTTTTTCACGCCCCGCTTAAAGGACCCGGGATCTTATTAGGGAAATAAACACGTACGCTGGTAGTGAGTTGCAGGTTTTGACCGCACGGCACAGGTTGAAATGAAACAACATTTATTTTAACATCACCACAGAATAACGAATAGTATAATCACTCTACACGCCTCAAAGACAAACGAAGGAAGGAAAGTAAGGCATTCAAAATTGCGTAGAACGGCTAGTTTATAGAGTAAGTTACCTAGTTTAAATATATTACTAAAGATAAGGATTTTAGTAAGTGAGCATTGAAGGCTGATAACAGTGAGTACGATCAGGTTCCGAACTCAGTGGTATAAATGGTCGTTCACCTCGATTGACAATTTCCGAATTTAACCATTACCTGCTATTACACTCTGAGGAAACTGCAAAACTGCTGAACTTCCGAGTTCTCGATAGTATTCACGTAGGACGTTATAATTTATGATCTGGTTTAAGGTAGGCAATCGGGCTAAAATCTATACTTACGGTGTTTGTTATTGCGTTATTTTCTTTTTTTAAATTACGAAGTACTAATATGTAGAACAAGCTTACCATCTGTCAGAAAGCAATTTGCAAACTTTGATAAACAATTTATACAAACTTTTTAATTATCGCCGTCCATCCATGTTAATATTATAAATTCGAAAGGAACTTTTTCTGTCTGTCTGGTAGATTTCACGGTTAACTGCTGTACCAATTTCAACGAAATTTGACAGATGTATTTGTTTCTTGAGGAAGGATATAAGCTTCTCTTCTTCACGATAATCGTCATAATAAAGGGTGGAGCCGCTAGTTATTTTTACGGAATTAATGTCCTCATAATAGATATTAAATGTCTGACGTTTCGACCATGTTGCACTGGTTACAGGTAAACCGTTTTATATATGTACCTTTAGAAAATATTCTCTAGAAAAACTATTCCTGGTATATTTTCTAACGAGATTGTGCCTTAAACAGAAAAAAATACGAATAGTTTAATATTTAAGATGGACTTTAAAACGAAAATCCTAAACAAGTAAAATTTTAACAAAAATAGAACCGACTTCAAGGTTCGACTTGATTTCTGTTGGATGTCATCATCAGATCTTAGTGTCCTTGTCATGGTACCACCGTTTGAATATCTTCTTTCCATTAAAAAAGTAATTATCAAAATCGGTTCATAAACGACGAAGAAGACGAAGCAGCGAACACACATAAAAATGAATATATATAATTGAGAAAACTCCTCCTTTTATTGAAGTCGGTTAAAAAGAAATGCATTGTTTTAGAAGTGGGGTTAACCGTTAGTCTACATGGACCTTATACATGCAAAAAAACTCTCCTTTCCATGTTCCTCTAATGTCAAAACCAGCTGAGTTCCGCGGTGTTACCCGCGGTTATAGTTGTACCGCGAGTGACGCCGCGGGACAAAACAAAGTAACCTAAGTTACCTAAGTCTAAAAAAAGTAACCTAAGTTACTCCCTGAATCATCAGCTACCTGCCAGTGAAAATCCCGTTCAGTCATTCCAGAGATTACCTGGAACAAACAGACAGACAGATAAAACATTTCTTTACTACATTTTTGGTATATGTACTGTGTATACATACGGATGCATTTAGTAAAAAGCAGTTAAATTTTGATATTACAAACAGACACTCCAATTTTATTTATTTGTATATATAAACAGACAAATAGAACTAAATATCTACATCAATTTACCCAGATTTACCCTAAAATTGACCTTCGTGGTTACGCATAGACACAATCGCTTCAAATCTAAGGTATGTGTCGAGTTACCATTACATTGTTGCTGCGTTCACCTTGCCACTTCGGCACAAGTGAAATGCAATGATACCAACGTACGCCTATTTACCCTGAAACTAGGGAAAATATTGCTGCAAATTTATATTAGTGTTATATGAATCTACATTGTTATACACACATATACATACATAGAGTAAGCTTTAATATAGGCATTTATATTAAATTAGACGTTAATGTACTTCTCTGGTATTACGTCTGAGATACTAACACCAATGTGACTAGCTCGTCTTACAGGAAGCTTATTGTTGTTTTACTGATTTCATTTACAAATTGTCCCCTCTGATAGTTTGCCTCCCTATTCCATAAAAAAGGGTGGCACGACGCAGAACACACAAGGCATAGGATAATTTAATTTTACTCTAAACTATTCGGAAAATATAACTAACTCGGGAAAGGCAGGCAAAATAGTGACACTTCCCATGTATTTTTCAGTACTTAGGGTGACAAATCAACATCGAGCTATGCTGCGCTGTGCTATGTTTGGTCAACTCGCTCGTCTAATATTTTAATGAGGATACAAACAAACCATGCTGTGCTGAGCTGTGTGAGGCTACGCTCTGTTTAAAAACACAGCAGTCTCGAGCGAGGCGCGCTACCCGCCGTGCTGAGCCGCGCTGTGCCGAACTGTCCTATGTTTTTTATGGAGCTCTGCCATGACAAAATAACTCATAAAATATCCATATCCGCTTCTTCTTCACTTTCATGTTCATCGGATTAAACTATGTCGTAATGTTTACGTTTTTTTGAAAATAAAGTATTTTTTTCGAGATAAACGACTACACGAGCTGCTGATTACTTTTAATACCGAGCTAAGCAAAGCGCAGCACAGCTTGATGTTGATTGTTAAAAAAACGTAGCTTAAGAAACACAGCACAGCACAGCGCAGTACAGCGCAGCATAGCTCGATATTGATTTGTCACCCTTACTATCTTTGCTGGGTATCTCCACCCTTAAATTCGGCGCCGACCGCTTGATAAAAAAAAGGTTCGATGAATTAATTTACAATATCCTATCCATGTTTTGCAAACCGTTGGTTTTAAAGCTATAATATTTCTGAAAAGCATTTACTGTCTATCAATCAATTACTGTTCAAAATTTTTTTATGGAATACAGGGCAATCGAGCATACGTATTGCCTGATCGTAAGTAATCGCCGCCCATGGGCACCTGCCACACCAGAGACGTCACAAGTGTGTTGCCGGCCTTTGGGGGATGGAGGAAGGGGTTGGGATATTGGCTTCTGGTATCCTCGCTCACTCGTTGAAACACAGCGCAGGCGCTGTTTCACACCGGTTTCTGTAAGGCCGTGGTATCACTCCGGTTGAGCCGGCCCATTCATGCCGAAGCGGGGCTCTCCCACGGTTAACTACAAACTTCTCAAAAGGTGATGTTATCAAAGTAAAAAAATATCTTAAAAAGTTTTGGTCCCTTATTCAAGCATCTCTAAGTTACTAAGGAATTTTCTATCATAGAGTCCATGTTACAACTTGTTCCTATATTCTAATGAAAACAAAGAGCAGTTATCTTAAGGGAAAGTGAAATCAATAAATGACCACACCAGTAAAATGGCAAAATGTCGATAAATTCCGACGATAAACCTGTAACCTGGATTATATTTAATGTCCAATTTTATGAATAATGGGTGTAGCCACCGACTACTTGAAATTACGTGATCTTAAACTAAACTTAAACTATTATCTAGAAAGTCTGAATCTTATTCTAGGTTTTTCTTTATTTTTTAAGAAAATACTTCTAGTAACAACGACTTGATATGACATTTAAGGCAACGTCAAACAAATACCTTAACAACAAATAAGAACGGAAAATATATAGAAAATACTCATATTAATAGTAACTGCCTCGGTGGCGCAGTGGTAGCGTATGCGACTGCTGTGCTTGAGGTCTCGGGTTCGATTCCCGGGTCGAACAAAATGTGATTTGATCTGCAAATATTTGTTTCGGAGTTTGGTTGTTTTCTATAATATGAACGGATTTACAAAAATTAAAGTATATATTTATTTATATCAACCGTCTAGTACCCATAACACAAGCGCTGCTTAGCTTGGGACTAGACGGGCGGCGTTGTGTGTTAGATGTTCGAAATATTTATTTATTTATTAAAAAAAGGATATTACGAAGATAACAATAAAGACTGAGTGACATCATTTAAAATGCCATCGTATGCTTAAATTTCGGTCCGGATCTAGTCCAATTCCGGTCTAAGTCGGGAAAATTATCAACTTTTTTCTTAACTGCCAAATAATGAGTGTCGTGTTTTTGATCTGAAATGGACAGATGTCAACATATGTTTATTTAAACTTAATAGAAAATTTTAGGCATTATTCTCAGTCTTCAGTTATTTTTGTGTATCAATTAAAAGAACAACTAAACGATTAATGTAGATCACTCTCGCTGCCCACACGGTACTAGCAAAACACTGTGTTCTGTGAGTAAAACCTTAAATCGTCTGTTTAGGTACTTATTTCATTTATAAAATTCATTAACAGTGCCACTACCTACTACTACAGATGCCTCCTACTCTTATTTAAAATATATGGATGAACGAAGACCTTAACAATGAAGACATCCACCTACATTTTGTGTTTTTATATAATGCTACTAAGATTATATATTTCAATGTCATTAAAGATATAGGTACTATAGCCCCGTGTCTTGGAGAGCTCGTTAAGCCATCGGTCCCGGCTGTCATGAAAATCTATGGTATCGGGAAGTCAGTGCTCTCAAATATATGGACAACTAGTTCAACCTCCGAATTCAGTTTACCCTCAGGGTTGCGGAGGTCTGGTGCCAGTCTAGAACTACGGACCCCAAATAATCTTCGAAATAATAAAGGCAAGGAAGATTAAGATTAAAGATACACTACTTTTAACCGGATATTCTTTATGCTTTCATTCTGTCTTTTAAGTTTACAAAGTAGGTAAATCTGACAATATTACTTTCATATAGAGCCTTGCTTCGCATGCCTTTTAGTCATAAAAAATAAATCAATTATTTTGAATCATTGACGTATGAGCGAGATTTTATTGAACTCGTCTCAATTTGGCTCTATCAATATACTTTCATATTTTGTTGTCATCCTTGAGATCTGGTCCCTTGTCATAATTTTATGTCTTGGCCTTTATGTCCAAAAAACGAGAAAACTAAAGAAGGAATGTAAAATGTATCTTCATTATCAACAGCCTTTAATAGTTCACTTCTAGACATAGGCATCTCTTTAGCAACGTCCTTTTTAAGTACAGACAGTTACCGTCTGAAAAACTATATCAAGATTACCCGGAACAAACAGACACACAGACCGACAGACCGACAAAAAATATGGTAAAAAAAAATTTTGGTACATGCACCGTGTTTAAATATATATGCTATTATTAAAACGTGGTTATTTTAGTATTACAAACAGACATTTCAATTTTATTTATTTGTATAGATTACATAAAAATATTTTGTATTCGCTGGTGTAATTTTTTTTTAATGACGAATTACTTCTTATTATTAAATGTTTTTTTTTATTAATTTCTATTATTTGGTTAAGCTTCATTTTCTCATCACAAAACGTATCGAACTATGTGGAAACTTCAATGTCAATACGAATAATAAAATAGCAATATAATACAATCCCATTTTCTTACTCAAAGGGTTCTTAGGCCATTCTTTGTCACTATTAATACACTATATTGACAGTTCAAATTGTGTAAACTAACCATTTCAGATAAATAAATAAAAAAATATGAAAGAAAATATTAATTCAATCATCCCTGAGACAATTTTCTCCAGACGCGTTCCGGCGGAAACGCGCATGCACATCTTACAATTAAAAATTACAACGTTGCACTTGCTTGAAACTTAATTGTTTCCAATTACGAACCGCTAAAGCGGGGTGTTTCATATATAAAGGGGCGTACTGTGCCAAATCGACATTCCAACTTGGAAGGTGGTTGTGAACACACGTCACTTAGGCGAAAATTTCTAGGCGAGTACTGACCCACAGCAGCGCCTTAGTTAGTTCGTTTGAGATCTCTGTACCTTAGAATAAACACACAGTAATCATGCAGTCTATGGTAAGTGTTTTATTATATCTTTCCTCTATTTTTTGTCTATGATTTCTGTATTTTTTTTTCTCATACTAAATTTGAAAATAATTTGCCGCCCTTTTTGTTGTCTGTATATCTGTCTTTTCTTAATTATCTCTAGTCATTTCTTTTTACAATTAAGATTAAAATAATAATTACTTATGATACAGAAACTTTAATAAGAAGAAGTAGTTATGCAAGGAGGAAACCATTTCTTTCCCACTTTCACCCTTTTAGACATGTAAATTATACATGTCATATAACTTCCCTCCTTTACATTGTTACTTTTGGTATTTATTATCAAGAATTGTTCACTAATTGCGTTAAAGTGTGTCCAAATTTAAATAGTTTCTTTTTCGGAATATTTCCTGCAGGATTTCTGGTTCATAAACGGTTCATTGCTATGCATTGTATCTAAAAGTAGTCATTTGTGAGTTTACTTTTGAACAATACAACTTACGGTTTTGAAGTCTAATTGAAGGATGTAGGAAGACCTTCATGGTTACTTTCCTGAAACAAAGTAACACCATAAAGTATTTTGTGTGTAACGGTAAAATTGTCAGTTCTAATGAAGTAATTTAAAAGACGCGGGAAAAGCAAATACTCAAAAGTATTTTTTTAACCTCTCAAAATATACTCATATATTTATATACGTAGTTACATTCATTCATTCATTTTATCAAATTTATAGTAGTAGATATAGTTTAAGTATTACTATAAATGTGAATGTAAGTGTGTAACGCTCTCACGCAAAAACTACTTAACCGATCATCATGAAACTTAGTACTAATATTCTTGGAGGTATTAGAAGTAACGTAGGATACTATTTATTAAATGAGATCGAAGCCGCGGGTTAAAGCTAGTAGTAATCTTAACATCGTAATCGTAACGGAATTATTATGTCAGATTTAATTCATTCATATAAACGAAAGTGCTTGTTGCCTTCTTGTAGCGTAATAATTAGCATTAAATGATTATTCTGCCCACGGATTTCGTATTCATCTTATTACCTACTACATAACAGAATCTAGAAAATATGTCAAGGGCCATATCTAACAATGTAGATAATGATTGATGATGATGATGATTGATGATCTAACACGTACTTATCCTGGTCGCTTACGCCTTCAATATTAGGAAATTATCACAATTTGAATACAAAAGTGCGTAGATTTACAGAATTACCATATATACATAGATAGATATAGATGTATTATATATTATTTACTTTTAGACGGCAAATCATTAAACCTACTACTAACTAAATCGTAAACCTTTAGATCATTGGCTGCAAAATCTATGTGTTCGACTGGTAAAGGATAGGCGCGAGCTAAATTAACCAAACGCCATATTTACCACTGTCTACATAAAGGTTGGTACACAGAGCTACATAAAAAACCTAATGACAAAAACTCGTGTTACCATAAGCCGGTCAAGTGTGAACAAATTTCTATTTTCAATGTCTTGCTATTTTTTTTGTGACCTTCGACCATAGACACCATAACACTTCCTCACGCCCACGGCTTCCTCTTAAGCAATATAAATTGCAGTGGTCGACTTGTTGTGCACCAGTTCATCGAATGATAATTCCGATCTATTGCAAAATAGGGCTTTTGCAACAGAATGCAAAGGCGAGTCGATATGAGGTCCACGCCCACTAATTACAGTGCACTCGCTTTGTCTGATGTCCTTAAATTTTCTTTAATGATACGACGTATAAACTTCAATCAGATATAATACACATGTCTACTCCTTTATTACACCACCAGTTATCAAAATAAATCAAGAAGGCTAAGATACAAATATTTAAACTAAGATTCAAATCATTTCATGTCGTTTACAAATTTCATCATGAGTGATAGCTAAATAATAATACCTACTGTTTTATTTAGATCCTTCAGCGTAGAGCTGTGGCCCATTTCTTGCAAAACCTTTATTGTTTACTTATAAACTCACTTGAACAGATCACTTGTCGAATAGTCGAGACTCGTTTTCTTACTAAATTACAGGTATAGACTTCGTTTACGTAAATCGTGTGACGTTCCAATAGTTAAAATTTGTCTAAAATGAACTGTCTGCTGCTTTGACAACAGAATTTTTTAAATAGGTATTTTCAAACATTTTCAACTGACTAAATTGTTACAGTTTAAATTATACCTTACGTGTTTTTTTTTGTTTTGTGAAAGTACAAGTCTATTAAGTGGTCTGCGGTTTCATATTTGTATCGATCATCTTGTATTGCGAAGTGTTATAGATTTCATTGTTGATTGTAACGCGATATAACAATATAAAATAATCGAAAACGCATTTGTGGTGTAATAAAAGTAAAAAAGTGTTCGCAATATGGGTTTAGGCCGTTTCTGCTGGCAATTTATCGAGATACGTATTATTAAAGATCAATCTCTAGGAGGCTAAAGCTCTTACAGCTTATTAGTAGTGCAAAATTATCTCAGAAAGCTATTTGTAATACCTTGTGCCTGTATAACTTTCCATAAATGGCTTTAGCTGGATTTTACACGATATATATAATTGTACGACATTAATAAATCATGATTTAAGGCATTATGGACAAGTAATTAACAAGTATTTGCGATTTATAATTCCTTTGCCCATTATGTCTTTATATATGTGATCGACAAATAAATTATCATGACATTAAAATAGTTGTACCTGAACATGTTGTGCATTAGAAACCTTTAATACCTTACTTTACTTTAAAAGCGTTCTAACTTCAGACAATAGATAAACCCCGACGTCAGTTTAAGACTGATGTTTGTACTGAAATTCTACAAACTTTGTATATGTCAATAAGACACGTTTCAAATATAACAACTACATTCCAAAAATTAAAATCGAAACTTCATAGAAAAGTAAAAAACTAAATCCTAAACAAACGCGTTTTTTGTAAAGAACAGTGATTGTTATTGTCTATGCTTTGATTGCAACAGATTTCTATCGTACCGTTAAACACAACCACAGAATATATAAGCACATAATTATCCCTAGATCTTATTAATGCTGTACTACTTGCTTATCTGTCATCTGTATTGGTCAGTGCGTGCCTTTTCCTCAGCGACCACGCCTTGTGTTTTCGTAACAGTAACGTTTTAAGTAATATTTTTGCAAAATCACTTTATTTACTTAGCTAACTTCAATTATTATTATAACATTCTGAAACTACTGTCATACTTCTTAGAATGATTTCTAAACTGGTATCTCGGGAATCTAACGACGAAATAAAATATTTCTAAACAGTATACCACACGATCCAAGCTTAACTTCAAAGGGTATTGACAATCTTTGAAAAGTTTGTGTAAATTTGTTTAGTACGCAAATATTTGTAACACGCTAAAATTCCAACACACACAAAATAGTTCGGTACAATTTCACACGCATTATGAAATTAGACATACGATATTATGTTTGACAGCCATTAAAAATGTGTGATAAACAAATGGTAAGACCGTGAGAGATCTGATAATAAATACAATAGTACAAGCTTTTGATTACTACAAATCTCATGAAATCATGCTGAATAATTGCTCATCTCATAAATATATCGTTTACGTAAAGTCATATTGAGAAAAATAACTTTATATTACAATATTAAATCATTCTCACACGCGCCTTGCTTTACTTGTTGCTATATGCAATTAAAAATGTATTGTCATAAAATTACAAGAATGTAACTGGTTACTCAACTATTAATTAGTTATGAAAACATTTCGAACTAATAACTGAAAAAATATTAAGACCTATACAAAAAATTCTGTTTTTAGAAAGAGGATAAGTATCGTGAAATTACCTAAAGAAAAATTTCTATTTTTAGAGCGTGAAGTTCTTTCTTATTTTTTTTTTTCTATTGTTCTTCAAAAGTATTTAGATATTAAAATCACCTATCGGTAGAACTAATTCTGAGCTAAGTTTTTATTAAAGTATCGGGACCAAGCATTTTGTAACAAAGTATCTCGGGACAAAAAGGCAAATAATACTTCGAGCCTGTTTTTATTCAGTCGCAATAGAGCCTTTATCCGTGTAATATAGTTAATAGAGACATGTCAAAACACTTGCTTCGTTACCTACAGCTAGTTTTTACTCGGCCTCCAGTGGACCGTGCGCTGTGGGTCAATGTATGCAAGTTATGTCCTCGGTAATCTATTAGAAATCATTGCGATATTTATTTGTGTTTTTATTACCTTAAAGGCGAAATTATGAGATCTAATTAAATTAACTATAACGTGAGTCGTGATTCATTTTTTTATTAAACTGCGTGTGTAGACAATCTTGAAGAACATTTTTTAAACCATATAGCAAACTGCGAAACCGATGGTTACATTCCGATAAGTTTTGTCAGTTCAAATTAGCCACCGTACGGTGATGTCAAAGAAAAGTTAATGTTAATAATTTGGGTATATTCTATATTGCAAATATGTTAAACAATTGCGTCAGGCAGTCATTTAGTCTTATGAACACTTGTGAACTTTATTAGTTTATTCAAACTATAGAGATAGCCAAGTTTATTATAGTCTTCAGTAGTAATTATATGTTGATGTTAACACAAACAATTCATTTGTTCACAGGTTATCCTAGCAGCCACCCTCTGCCTGGCTCAGGCTTCTTTCTATGCCGGCCCACCAGCGCACGTGCAACTTAGCCATGATGGCAAATTCTTGCTCGATACACCTGAGGTAGCTCACGCTAAGGCCGCACACGCCGCGGCGCACGCGCAGGCATCAAGCGCGCACGGTGCGTGGGCGCCCGCCGCCGGTTATGCCGCAGGCCCCGCTTACGCTGCTGGTGCACACTACGGCGCTCCTGGCGCTGGTATGTACCTACAAACACTAATCTTTAAATGATCGATTAACCAAAAAGTATACATTTGATTTGATAGTTTTTAACAACGTATTCCTCTTGTTGTCTTACAATCTTCAAGCTTAACATATTCAACTTTATATTTTCTTAATAAACAATTAAAAGTTAGGCAACAATAAATGTTTATGATGATAGGTATACAATGTGATATTTACTCCACAGGTCTGTACAAATACGGCCCCGCTCCCCTGGCGCACGACGGTCGCGTAGTTGACACTCCCGAGGTAGCTCACCTGAAAGCCGCTCACCTCTCCGCCCTCCAATCTGCTCACGCTAGCGCGGCTCACGGAGCCCACGGTGCGCTTTCGCACGGTGCCGCGTACGCGCCCCTCGCCTACGGCGCAGGTCTTGCCCATGATGGAGGTTATGCCGCTGGTTACGCCAAGTGGAACGGTCCTCAGGTAAGCATTAAACTTTTAACCAGATCGTCAATTATTTTATCATCTACCCAATGATGCAAGAAGCATCACTAGCCCGCCATGGTGTGGGTCAGCATGCTGCATTGTTGCATTGTCTGCATCCGCAGTATGGTGACCACCACTCTTGGATTCTGCTCATGCTTTCCAACAGGCAGAGTAGAGTCATTTTGGCAGAGCTAAACATAAAAAAAAAACATCTACGTCATTAATTTGTAAAATTCCCTTAACATATTAAATTAAAATACGTGCGTGGATGTTCCTGCTCTACATCCACGAGTATAAAAAGATGTAATTTTTAATTATCTAACCTCCCCCCTTCGACGAAGCTGTAGTCTAGGCTCGCAACATTTTATTAAGCATTGTACATGTTTACAGGCCCACATCCAATTGACTCACGACGGCCAATACGTAGTCGACACCCCCGAAGTCCAGCACGCCCGTGCTGCTCACCTCCAACAATACTCAGCCGCCGCCCACGCCGCTGCTTCCGCGCCCGAAGAACCCTGGGGCCACGGACACTCCGGCTGGCACTGAACACCTCTACCTCTGACCTCAAACTCCATACTGCCTGACAATTTATTTTTATACAAAATAATGAAAAAGCCAAAAAAAAATGTTAATGTATAAAGTGAATGTGAACTGTGTACTATACTGCAATTTATTGTAGAACGAACTTGAAAATGTATTAATAAAAAAATCTAATAATTTTTATTTAGTGATTTCATTTTGATAAGTGACCCATAAAGTTACTGTTTTACGCTGAAAAGCTTGATATCTTTACATAGTATGAAATTTAGACGGTTCCGCTGTCTGTTCGGTTGGATCTTTTAAAGCACTCGATGGATTTTAATGCCGTTTCATGCAATTTCAAAGACTGGTGTACGAAGTCATCTATCTAATCTAATGTAATGAATATTACATGCCATGTAAGGTTAGAACATTTAAATAGAATGAATTAAGTATACGACTTTTAAAGTGTGATCGTTTTGTGTGAAATTTGACGGTTTACGGTTAAAGTGATCCACATAATGTAGACTAGCTGAACCCCGCGGTGCTACCCGCGGTTATTGTTGTACCGCGAGTAAGGCCGCGGGACAAAGATAGTCTAAAAAAAAGTAGCCTAAGTTACTCCCCGGATCATCAGCTACCTGCCAGTGAAAGTCCCGTCAAAATCCGTCCAGCCGTTCCAGAGATTACCGATTAAACAGACAGACAGACAGACAAAAATTTTTTTAACTACATTTTTGGTATGTCTATCATGTATACATACATGTGCACTGATTAAAAAGCTGTTATTTTAATATTACAGACACTCCAATTTTATTTATTTGTATAGATGTATAGATATAATTTATGATTTGAGGGACAGGTGTGTCGTCTCCAACCAACACAAAGGGAGGATCCTCCGACGAGGTGAGGTGATCATTCTATACATTGTACTCTGTGGTGATCATGCCTGGCGGGCCACTGCCCACCGGTTGAAGTATATGTTAATCGACGTGAGAACTTCTATTGCCCGATTCAGTTCAGTGTAACTTCGGTAGATGGCGCTGTAGTATATTTCTTTTGGGCAGTATGTGGTAGTCGACATAGGTTCAATTTAAATATTACACTAGAAAACTACTTAACACAAAAAAATATAAATTACTTGTGCGAAATCTACCATATTCAATATTTCCCTGTGTAAAAATCATCCAATCACCAAATTTAAGTCCTTTATAAAACAGAAACTTTGTGAAAAGGTTTATTACACAGTTTTGTATTATTTGGATGACAAATTTGCTTGGAGTTGATGTTTCTCACTCCAGCACTTACCTACGTATTTTGTTTGAAAGTGATAGATATTTATATTTTTATTGTTTGTTGTTTTTAGATCAAGTTAATTCCTTTGTGTATTTAAATGTGAGTATAGTTTAGGCTTGTAATATAAGTTCATATTTAGTATCTTTCTGGTGGTTTTGAGTGCCTACCCGGCCTACCCAAATGTCCTACTGGCGGTAGTCCGCTTGGGGTCCTGACGCGATGGCTGGGGCTCGTATGCCGTCTGTATGAACAGGTCGACCGACTCAAAACTATGGTCTTTTCTTCAAAAGGTCAATGCAGATCCTATACTGTACTCGCATACATTTTTTTTTCGTAATCAATGTTTTCGGACTTTAAAAAAAAAGGACATCTCTATGGTTTGTTTCGTCATTTCCTCCCAGAGTGAGTCGTAGGAAATGCCGGCCTCTTCTAGCAGTAAAGTCCGATGTGTTAAAATATCTGTAAATATTTACTTACAATAAACATAATTTCATTTCATTTCACTCATCAAGATTAAATCAATCTTCATTTAGGGGATAAAATATAAAAAGATGTCTAGCATTCCTCTTAAGCATCTCACTTTGGTCAGTCAAAAAAAAAATATCAAGGTGCTGCAAATGGTTTCGTGCGGTATGAGTAAAGAACTTTAAGTAAATAGATCAAACTTTGAAAATAAATAATTTGAAGATAATCATTATATACTTATTAATTATGTTGTCAGAATTTAGCGATCATGTTACACGACTAGGAAATAATTAATATACCTTCGATTTGCCTAAATATTTTCTACAACTTGAATTACAAATAAAAACAAGGTCAGGTGTGTGCAACAAAGAAAAGAAAAACATTTCGACTGTATTCGGAAAACAAAACTAATGACCATTTTCACCAACGTCCCCTAAATTTAAGGAACCACTTAGAGGGAGTTAGGTAACAATTAGTGCTATGTTCGTTTTCACTCACCCTTAGGGGATACATAAATACTTAGGTATCTCTTAAGGTAAAAATGAAAATAGAAAAGATTATATTTCGGGGATAAATACGTTAGGGTGTTCCTAGTTAGAAGATGGTTTAAGTATAGTTGTAAAAACGGGCATAAGAATCTTTATTTCTTTCAGAAACTTTTCTTATTTAACGTTACCTTATTCTAATCAGGTTCTTAAAATTGAAATTAAATCAACTAGTATTGTAAATGCTCTAAAATTACATTAATTAAAGCAGTTTGAAAACTTTGGACACCATATTAGAGGATTACTGTTATTAAAATGCTAAAAAGACGTGAACTGTTTATTATTTTCTTAATTATAAAAAGCTATTGAAAATAGTTTACAGGGTATAGGTTATTAGTATAGACCTATTAGATTAATTACATCTATATTAATATTGTAATGAGGTAAAGTTTGTGAGATTGTATGGTTGTGGAGGGTAATATCTGGATCTAATGAACCAAATTTAAAACTTCTTTTACCTAGAGACCCGTATTATTTTTGAGTTCATGATGATGTTCTCCTAGCCGATTACGGCCACGGCGGCCAGTCTCAACAGAGACCAACCAACTACGCAGGAGATATTATAGTGCGAAGTGTGTGCGCAAACACAAGTGCACTCTCTTTTCCCTCACTCGCCTAATCCGATGAGATGGCTAACCGACACGATCGGAGAGAGATCAGGCGCAGGACCAACAGCTTTATGTGCTCTCCGAAGCACGGGGGTTTAGACCCAACTTCCAAACTCCGAGCTGTTATTAAGTATTTAAAGAATCAGAAAAACTCAACAACAGTTTTGGCTCGACTCGAGATTCGAAGCCGAGACTCTTGATCAGCAGTCGCATACGTCAACCGCTAGACCAACGAGACAGTAGAGTATATAGTATATGAGTACATAATAGGCTTTGTATTAGCCCAAAAATAAAAATACTTTTTGTCGGGATTCAAAAATGTGTATGTATATATATAAAAGGAAGGTGACTGACTGCCTGACATATCTAGAGATCAATGCACAGCCCAAACCGCTGAACCTAGAATCCGGAATTTTTGCATGTAGTTCTTTATATAACGTAAGTGAGCACTAAGAAAGGAATTGTTGAAATTCCAAACCTGAGGGGGTAAATCAGGGGATGAAAGTCTGCATGAGCGAAGCCGCGTGCAAAGTCTAGTGTTTATATAAAAGAGGAAGGTGACTGACGTACCCAGAGATCAACTCACAGCCCAAACCACTGAACCTATAATCATGAAATTTTGCATGTAGGTTCTTTATATAACGTAAGTGAGCACTAAGAAAGGATTTTTTGAAATTCCACCCCTAAGGGGGTAAATCAGGTGATGAAAGTCTGCGTGAGAGAAGCCGCGTGCAAAGTCTGAACTACTGGTCTGATTTGAAAAACTCTTTCAGTGCTCGACAGCCAATTTATCGAGGAAGGCTATAGGCTATATATAATCGGGCTAAGACCAAAAGGAACGGAGCACCAATGAAGAATGTTACAAAAATGGGAAAAAATTATTACGCTACCGGCAAAAGGAGACGTATACGAGGTTGCGTGGGTCAGCCAGTCATGCATACTTATTGCAGACTTCCGTTTACACTGAAACCAAAAGCCAATTTTAGCTAACGAAAGGAAATAATAAAAAATATGTTATTTTTTCTTAAATTTAAACGCTTTTTTTTTAAATAATGTAAAACATAAGTTAAAACATTAGTTGATTTAAATATTCGGTATTAATCCTGAGTGTGGCGACTTCCACATACAGCGCATCAAGAAAAACATATGACAGCGCCCTCTACCGATGATACACTGAACTACGGAGTAACATACAATGCGAAGTAACTACCAATCCTGCATCGCGCAATAGAAGTGCTTGCGCCGATCAACATATATAGAAAAATCCCAACGTCAACCGTTGGGCAGTGGCCCGCCAGGCACGATCACCACGCCTGGTCGGAGGATCCTCCCTTTGTGCGGTGGGACATGACAACCGTTCCCCCACACCGAGTAATAGCAAAAAACTTTCACACAATTGTTATTATCAGTTTGTTATTGAAAACTATCTGCGCCCGCTACTTCGTACATGTGAGATTTTAATTTTTAATTTATTTAATTTTTTTGCCATTTAAACCTTCCCTGGACAACGACAAACATTTTAAAACTAAATACAGCTAAATCGGTCCAGCCGTTGTTGAGTTTTAGCGAGGCAAACGCACAGCAATTGATTTTTAAATATAAGAAGATTTGCAGATCGTTTACCCCCGCCCCCGATACCTTGTGGTTAGTGATTCTTACTGTCATACCTGATGTGGATTCGATTTCGATCCGGGACCAATGATTTTGTGATGAGTAAGATATTTTTTTCTGCGTCTAGGTTTAATTTTTGATATGTATTCCATTTCGAAATTCATATGTATGTTTATTAGTAGCAATTTTGTTATTATAGTACAGGCTCTACTAAGTTTGTGACCAGAGATGTGTGTGAAATTAGTATTATTAATGCAGTTAAAATAGTTTTTAATGAATGCGCCTTCTATTTTATATACGCAAGCCGCAACCACTCAATGATGAAAAAAACAACAGGTTCAAGTAAACTTCAATCTATACAAATAAATGAATTGAAGAGCAGTTTTTCACTAAAGCATGTGAAGACTCGTCAAAATTGGTAAAACAGTTCCAGATTTTAGGGAGAGCAAAGAGATATACAGACAAAAATTAAAATGATTTTTGAGGTACCGATTTTGATGAGACATTCAGTAGCAGATAACTGATGATATGAGGAGTAACTCAGGCTATTTGTTCTAGACTAGCTGAACCCCGCGGTGTTACCCGCGGTTATTGTTGTACCGCGAGTAACGCCGCGGGACAAAGTTAGTCTAAAAAAAGTAGCCTAAGTTACTCCCCGGATCATCAGCTACCTTCCAGTTAAAGTCCCGTCAAAACCCGTCCAGCCGTTCCAGAGATTACCCGGAACAAACAGACAGACAGACAGACAGACAAAAATTTTTTTAGCTACATTTTTGGTATATGTACCGTGTACATACTTATGCATTTAGTAAAAAGCGGTTATTTTAATATTACAAACAGACCCTCCAATTTTATTTATTTGTATAGACTAGCTTCGCCGCGCAGCGTTACCCGCGGTTGTTGTTGCAAAGGTACAATAATAACCACGGGTGACACCGCGTGGCTTAGCTAGTTTTAACGTGTGTATACAGAATCCATTAGCAGTGAAGAACATGAGTCATAGTTTTAATGAATGCAAAGCAATACGACAAAATGTGTTTTGCTGGTATAGTTTTGACAGACGTATGAACTCAGTTTAGGTAGTAAGGAGTACAAAATTCCATTTGTATGTTCTTTTTTGAGAATCAAGCTATTTATTTATAAAAAGATATATACGTACATACTTTAATTGACGTAAAATTGTTTCACATAAAATTTCTCTCACAGACACACTCACAGAGTTAGATTGGACTTTACAGTAATATAAGCCTGTACATCGAAATAACATATAGGCTACTATTCACTGCTATTTACGACAAACAATTTGTTCCGTAAAATCTTGTTTCAAACAGATATTGTTTCTGTAAAAACCTCTGGAAAAAATCATTTATTATATATACTTAGTGCAGAAGCCCACAGAACAAAGGCAGAAGCCCACAGAACAAGGTAGTAGAGCCACGCTGATTTCAGCACGAATGGGCCGGCTCGACCGGGGCGGTACTAACCTCGCACAGAAAATCAACGTAAAATGACAGCGATCATACTGTCGTGATTCGTTGGTGAGTGCGAGACCGGAGGCCCAATGATGCAGAAGCATCACTAACCCGCCATGGTGTGGGTCACCATGCTGCATTGTTGCATTGTCTGCATTCGCAGTATGGTGACCACCACTCTTGGAGTCTGCTTATGCTTTCCATCAGGCAGAGCAGAGTCATTTTGGCAGGGCTAAACATAAAAAAAAAAAAAAAAAAGAAAAAAAAAAAAAAAACAAAGGCGAAGCCCCTTTAGTCATTATGACTGTAGTATTAGTCATATTATAAGTTTCCATTTTTATGACGGACTAGATACTCGTCGCGATTTTACTCATGATTCTTACACACAGATAAAAAATTTACAAATAGTTTTTTTTTTATGTAAATACCGTATATACTTTCATAGGCATTGAGTGGAAAACTCTCAATTTGAAATTTCAAACAGACACTACAATTTTATTTACTGTATCTATAGATGCAAGTTTTTCATCTAACCAATCTTTTTTTACCATAATGATGGTGGAAAAAAATCAGATTTACATGTCGTGACTAATCGGTTATCCCAACCTCTTGATGTTTTTATTATTACATAAAGTTCTATGTACTTTTTTGTATGGTATATATTATTTTTTAGCATATAACAAACTTATGAGCTAATGTTAAGTTTATTAAACTGTATATTATTACGTACATTTGGTTAAAAATGAGAAATCAATACTTTTAAAAGTGTATTTCAGTTGGAAACATTATGAGTAAGTAATGAAAAAAAAAAAGAGAACCGACAGTGTCATATGATGTTGGTCCACGATTGTGCATTGAGTATCAATCGGCAGCTATGGCGGACATATTGATATAAATAATCATAAATTTAAAAAAACCCTACACAGCATCAGGTCGAAGTTATCAATAAATTATCATTTAACGATTATACTGGCATGCGCGAAGCACTATCGAGTAATCATGCGCCAAAAATGCCTTACATCATTTTGGAAAAGAGTTGATACTCTTACAATGCTGGACCGATATTAACCATATATAGCTAAAAACCACCGCAAGGAAACTGGATTTCAAATGAAAAGAACCTCATCGAAATCGGTCCATTCGTTTGATAGCTATGATGCCATAGACAGACACACACACACACAGACAGACAGACATCGACTTCAAACTTTTAACACCTCTCTTTTTGCGTCGGGGCTTTAAAAATGGTTTTTCGGAATTTAGAAAACATCCATGAAAAAAATATTACTATAGATATAGATATAAATGACCTCCAGTTAAAATCTTATAAATATTGCAAATCAAAGTTTTATGATAAAAACAGATGTCGATAAGAACATATGTTGTTTCTCTGTGTGTTTTTTTCATATACATCAATGTATAATGTGTCGTATCATGCTTATACGGAGAAAACAGCCTTACATTACCATCTGTATGGTAATGGCCCGACAATGTCATTTCTTATCAGCTTAACAGAAATAGACAATAGCAGCCCCTATGTAGATATGCCCTGTATCTAGTAATGCGCAGAGAAGTGAAGAAATAGCTGGAAAACCCGGTTTTATCTTTATCTGAAGAGTTTGTTTGGTAGAACGCGCGCTATTGTCATGAACATGATGCAGATTGAACAAGTAAAATTTTAACAAAACAAGTAACCGACTTCAAGAACGACTAAATCGATTCTCTTGGATGCCATCATCTGACCTTAGTGTGCCTTATCATGGCACCACCATAGGATATCGCCTTTCCATTAAAAAAAGAATCATCATAATCGGTTTATAAACGACGAAGATATCCGCGAACACATAAAAAAAAATACGATAGAATTGAGAACCTCTTCCTTTTTTTAAGTCGGTTAAAAATAGGTACTAATACAGTTTGACAATAACTTTATACGTAGAGGTATACCCTCTACGTATAAAGTTATTGATTGACCCTAAACATTTGGTTACGACCAATACGAGCTGAGCATAAATGAAAAATGTTATAAAATCGAGAAAATTTTATTTTACTTCAGAGAGGCAGAAGAAATTGTGCGAATCGGTTAGATATCTATAACTGAGTAAAAACTAGTAGGTATCTATATTGAATACTACCTTCTACCTGCGGCTCCGTCCGCGTTGATGTCAGTTATCGCTTATCGCGGTCTTTTAAAGTGATGTAGTATTTTTTTTTCTCAACCGATTGAAACTAAGCAAAAACTAATTTTAAATCAACGTTTATGTGAAAACAGTATATCCCGTAAAACTGGAAGGACACTGGTGCTTATAACACAGGTTTTTCTTTTTAAGCACCCACCCAGTGGAAAAATGTTAACCTAAGTAAATGAACCCAGATCAATATTGTCATTGTCATATTTGTAACTTTGTATTTGCTTGATTTAATTTAATAAATGTTAAGTGAAGTATAACGCAATACATAAAAGAAAATTGCATTTGAATCGATCAACACACTTCTGAGACTAGCGCTCACAAGCATACAAATAGTCAAAAAATATTGGCAGCAGGTTTGCCATTTTTATTTGTCAAATCTGGATTTTGAGACATTTTAGTGAAAAAAAGCGAGATTACAGCAGACTAGCTGAACTCCGCGGCGTTACCTGCGGTTGTTATAAAAGTACATCAGTACTAAGTAGGGGTCAGCTTGCCTCATCTGTCTGCTCCTTACCACTCGCATCATTTCTCATACCTCTCAGCACTACGTGTTCCAACCTTGTTTTTGGTCCATTGGCGGGAGTGCTCTGTCAATAATCTATATCTATATAAATTCGCCGAAGTGTATGCACGCATATGACGTCCGCTCTGCCGCACGAAATTATAATAATTTTTTTATGTGTTCGTTATTATTAGGGCAAGGTTTAAAATGAAAAGACAACGGAATAGTTTTTTTTTGTGACCGTTCACTGCCTATGGGAAGCTGAGACAGATATGTAAATATGGCGGTACGGAGTTCGCCGGGTCACTTAGTACCTAAAATGGAATGTTATTTTTAAAAGGATCATATCTAAAGGAAGTACCTAAAAGACAAAGTACAGTTATAAGAGCCGGTTGGGCAGGAATTCTTTCACTTTGACCCGATAAAAGAACTGACCGTTATTATAGAGGATTGACCCACGATTATATTTAACGTTTATATTTGAGATATTTTATAGCTTTTAATCTCAACATTCCTATAAATAAGAGAATTGATAAATATATAATCTTTAAACTCAAATAGAAAATAGAATTTCGATAATGTATAAATAATATTTCTAGTCATGATATTAAGTCAGCATGTTTATTATTATTAGTTTATTGTCTCCTGATTGCTGATTAAAATGTACAATATATAAGTTGAGAAGAATGTATCGATTAATGTAAAGTATATATGTCACCGTAAGATTGTAAAAACCGTTACATTATAATCTATCTAGCGAGATTGCAAACTATCGATAGTGATGTGATATACTGCTTACGGGCGTCATATTGTCAACTGTCCCTAATTGGTAGGTTTTACAGTAGGCCGTTTAATAATAATAATATAATAATAATAAATAGGCCATAGAGCTAGGTTAGGTTAGAACTTTTTTAATTAATCACAAAAAGAAGAGACATAGAAACCCTTTTTATTGTGCACATTTACTAATATGATTATTATTTTATTTATTACAAGTTAAAAAGAACCTTTCTCATCTTCCTAGCCTGTATTATTCCCAAGATTTGGGGTCGGTTACTAGTAAAACCGGTTTTACCTGAATATCAGTTTTTCCAAGGAAGGACTGGCATCGGACATCCGCAACTCTGAGGATGCACTAAATTCGAAGATAGAACTAGACCGACAGCTTAACGAACTCTCTGAGGCACGGGCGGAGAATACTGCCATCTTCCATTCTCCGGGCTGCTATTAAGAATTTCTTGTAAGAAAAACCAAATAGCAGTCCGACCCGGGAATCGAACCCGAGGCCTTTTGATTGGCAGTCGCTTACGCTAACCACTAGACTAACAGTGGAATAAAAAAGTTATGGCATAATTTTGTGAAAAGTATATGAAGACCTTAACTCCTCACCAAATTATTCCATACACTGGAACTGTATTAATACTCCTTGCATCTAAAACCTAAATCAATATGTTTAAAGAACAGTCGAAGGTTAATGTACAAGGAAACTTTACAATAGTAACTAAAATGAGTCAATGGTTGTATAGAAATGATCTTGCATTTTCACAATAATTCCGGTGTCATTCCCGCTACGATTTGCTATGACCAACGGATGATAAAATTGGTTATGGTCTCGAATTGTGTATAGGCGTTAATATAATTCTATGGGAATTTAGTTTCCGCATAAACTAGTGCATTTGGAAATTGATTTAAAATATATTTTTACCCGACTACGGCGCTCCCAACAGGAAGGGTTAGTTTTGGCAATCTACATTATGATTGTATGTTCCACCGAAGCTCTTAAATTACTAAACCAATTATAATGAATGAGATGTCAATAGATTCGTAATAATGGTCTGGGTGACATAGATTATATAAATTTATTCAATGCTTTTACGTAGTGGGGTTGTAGGGTTTAAAAACTTTTTTTTTGTAATTTGTAAATAAGTAAATTGTAAATGTGTGATATCGTACAATTTATAATTGTACCACATTTCATGTAAATTGTTCTTATTACTTGCTCTTATTATTCTCATTAATCTGTAGCCACGCTTCGGCATGAATAGGCCGACTCGCCGGAGTACCACGGCAGCACAGAAATCCGGAATTTAGCAATGTTTTTCCTTAAGTCCACTTACTATACTATTTATACTAAGCACACAAGTGCCTATTTGATTCAGCATTCAAATAGTCACTTAACATTAGTCTCGTCCTTTGCCTCTTATTTAAAAAAAAGAATCTCGCAGCAAGCAGCAGTCAGTTACGCCGTTATGAAGTAAACAAATTATTCAAAAACGCAATCGCAAAAATGAATGTTTGAAATATTTGAATCTTCGATTTTTTACCAGGTGTACCTTTCGTAGAATCACAAATACTAAATTATAAAGCTCATAAGGTATGAAACCAGCTATAAGTGCTTAGTTAGGTTCATTTTTTAATGTCTCGACCTATTCGCGTGGACAATAGGATTTGATATTGTGTATTTTTATTGTGCGATTGCAATTAAGTATGTGGTATATCGTAAAAAAGAGTTTGTCTTTTTAAACGATAGTCTTTAGCCACATAGTAAGTTATATTTAAACCGTTATATGAAATTATATTGTGGAAAAACAATACTTACCACATCCGACCAAACCTGAAGTATCGAAACTAAAACATCAAATGTTTTCGGTGTCTATATTATCATCAACAACATATTATATTTATATATATAGCCTATTATCCCATGCTGACTAGACGTATTGGTAGAGAATTTGTTATAAGTATTCCTTCTGACCCATAATATATTTCCAACTCTAGTTTTTCTTCTGGTTTGATTGTTCCTGGGACTTTCCGAGTGTCAAAGCTCGGTGTGTTCGTGGGTCACAGCTGTTCTGTTCTGATCGTGGTGTACAGGAGTTACAGTGGTGGGAGTGTAGGCGGGATTATTCCTTTGTAGAAAACCAGTATGAAAAAGCGCTTGCGCTGTGTTTCACCGAGTGAGGGAGGATACCGGAGACCCATACCCCAACCGACGCACTTGTGACGCTTTCATGGGATACGTCTGCTCGTTTGCCCCCTATGCCATAAAAAAATACAAAAAAAATCTCCCTTTTTGCAGTAATGTTTTCTTGCTAGTTTTTTTCTTAGTCGCCTCTTAGGTACAAAAACTTAATCCTAATAAATTGTGTTGTGGGTTCATACCCCACTTAGGACAACAGTTTGTGTGATCTGCAAATTGTTGTTCTGAGTCTGGGTGTTCTTCATATCCATTAAATGACGTGTCCTATAATTGTAGGGTCTCCCGCGACACAGACTTTATTCTAGTGCGTGAGTTGCCTGGCAGTCATAAGCGATAGAAGTGAAAACTTATAACTTAGAATGTTATTATTATCATAATGTTTAAACTAAAATTATCAATATCAACTATTAGCATGTCGGTGACGCGAACTCTTAACATTTTCCCCTACCAAAAAGTTCTCAACATGGCTAAAGAAGTTTTCATTTCAAAAAACATAGTAGTCTATTACATCACAGTTTTTTATCTATACTTATCATATTATAAAGAGTTTGTTTGTTTGTTTGAACGCGCTAATCTCAGGAACCGCTGGTCCGATTTGAAAAATTCTTTCAGTGTTGGATAGTATATTTATCGAGGAAGGCGAAAGGAACGGAGCACCAGAAGAAGAACGGAGACCAAGAATGTTACAAAAACGCGGTAAAATTATCACGGGCAATACGAGACGCAAACGAGGTTGCGTGGGTCGGCTAGTTAACCTATAAATATACTAAGTACTCGTTTATGTTATGTCTGTTGTTATCAGTTTGGATTTAATCACCCTAATCTACGTTTAGTGCCTGTGTTAAAAACATAATAGTGGAAAAATACGAGTACAAACAAGAGGATTATGACTTGTACTTCTAAGACAATAACAGATTATCGAAAGAGTTTAGACGTAAATACTAAACTCTTTTGGTGTTATCTGTTATTGTAATATGACACACATGACACAACTTTTTTTTACCCGGGTGCGCAAGAAGAGGGTTGTGTTTTTCGAGTGTATATGTATGTGTGTATATTTCTTTGGCACGACCTAGAGCCTAAACGGCTTGTCGAATTTTTGTGACTGGTGTCAAAAGATTCGTCTTAGTCGTAAGAGTGACACTGGGTACATTAAAATAAAAAAATAAAAATTTAAATTACTTTTCTGTTCAGTTCTTTCTATATGTTTAGTTCTCCAATGAATATAATAAAGAGGGCAGAGACTGACGCAGTCGGTTTTTTCTTTAAATAATTCCTTAGTTGATCACTTATATTATAAAAGAAGAAAAACTTGAAGTTAATCCTATACAAACCCTTCATGCCAACGTGGTTAGAAGGCTAAAACCTCACCAGCAATGGACTGTTTAAGACTTTTGACGATAATACTATTTGTATGCTACACTGCGGCACACTCTGGTTGCACTATAAAAAATTAAGAACAAAGCTAACAAAACAAAATAGTCGTCTTAAAATTTAAGCGCAATAGATGCAGAAGTGCTCGAGTTATTGAAGTGTACACAAATCAACTTAACGTTTTTGTATTTTGTATATATATGTCGGAGGCATACGTGTGGGGATCGGTCGAAGCGGTTTTTAAGAAATGGTGACGTCAGTTTCGCCGACGTCAATTGCATATTTTGTCAAGTGGCACTCAGGATTTAAAGCAATAGAAATCGCTCTTAATCAAGTCTAGTCTAGTAATCAATCTTCATTACTACACACGTTGGTAGGTAGGGTTTATTTGCACAGCCAAAGACAATATTGAATTCCAATAGTTTATTGAATCAGTGAAGCTACAGTTAAAATCATAGATCGGCACAACATTGACAAAGTGAACCAGGTGAGAACACCAAAATTCACTGAACGTCCGTGACGACCCATAACCTCCAGTTTCCAAAATGCGTAGGGCCTTATGAGAAGAAACCGGCAAAGAAACTCATGGCCACTCTTTTGAAAGTTACATCTTAACTTATTAGTTACAAACTATCAATAGTCAATTACAACAATTAAGAAGCCTATGTACTTAGCTTATTTACAGCTTGTCCTTCCTGGTACAATGCCCGTACTCAACTGATCTGTTGATTCTATTTTACTTCAATACGAAACGGTGGGTAGTTAGATTAAGAGCCAAAAGGTTAGTAGTCCCGCAACTCGTGCGGCCGCTCTCTTTTATACCGACTGCTCGCTTTAACTAGTGGTGACACCTACCACTATACTCGGTGTTACCCGCACACATTTTAGTAACATTTAATTTAATATTGCTTACAGAATCTACTAAAACTAAACCAACATTATTAAATCAAGCTGTAAGTAAACTAAGACTTAATAATCACATCATTAACAACAAATAATCAGTTTCTTCCTTTACATACACCGTCCACAGATTCCACCCAAACTGCCATGTTTCTCGATGCACAGTTTGACGTTTCGAATAATCGATTGAAATAAACACGAATTCAAATTAAAACTTAAGAAAACTACTCGTTCTCCGACACGGCCGTCCTGATGCATCACACGTCCTCGTGTGAGTCATCTGTAAACAAAGAAAAAAGCAACCACAGTAGCTTAATTTATTCGGCCGGTATTGCCTCGCCGACACAGGCATTATGATGGACTTTTACACGTCTACGTGTTTGTTAACTGAGGAAGCATCTGGACAGTAAATCCGTCCTCTCGGCTATTCCTGACCAAGTTAAAGATCTATTCGCGTCAGATATCACGATAAGGTTCTGACCCTGCTCATTTATGTCTCTACCAGCGTAATCACATAAATCTTAGTACAAACAATAATGATTGTTAACCCAGGTTCAGCACCTCTGTTTAAACCACCAGTAACAGCGTTAAGACGTTTTGACTTAGTCGCTTTACCAGCAGCTTTTTGCTCAACTCTTAACCAGAGATCGAGATCTTTTTATTGTCACTTAACCAGCGACTAACATTCGCATAGCCACATGCGCACCGCGCACTCTCTACAGATAAGTACTGCACGAGCTACGGCTACAAATGACCAGCGAGACCTAAGTAGGTAGTGAAACCAGGCTACCAACACTACATGTCTTTTAATCAAATAACTTTGTTTATTAATTAAAGCAAACTTAAAGAGTGTAATCCTATCTCTATCAACAATTAACAATGGTCTGGTTAAACGTCACAAAATACATTCCAAATAATTGTTCACGAACAAAATAATCAAAACAGAGAAATAAAACCTTCGATTAATTTAATAAACTATTCAAGGATCATTGTTTTCTACATCATGTTCATCGGACATATCAATAGGGACTTCACTAGTGGGTATCTGACGGTCTGTATTCACTTTGACTACCGCGGGTGTAGATGATCAATGGTTGGTAGAAAATATGTGTGTACAGCAAATTCGCGGTCTCCCTCTAGTATATCGGCGACCACGTAAGGACCTTAATACTGTGGGTCTAATTTCATTTGATTGCGATCCTCATTTTATAAGAGAATGTAGGCACCAATAGAAACGACCTTATTATTTTAAGAACTTTTCGAAAATTACAACTGAAAAGCGTAAAGCAAGCAGATTTTCATTCTTTTCTTTGTATAATTATGTCGTTTGAAATACAGTAATCGTGTACCTACTACAGGAAATACTATTCAGTGCATTTCTTCGACCCGGATATCTTGACAGAATTTCGTGTTTTTCTTGTTTTATTAAAAAGACAACTCTCCCATTAGGAATAAACATCCTATGTCACGGGGGACCTTACTAACGTACACAAAGATCACCCAGACTCAGAGCAACAATTCGTTGTCCACTCAATACAATAAAGGCGGGCGTTACCTACCCTCAATAATATTACTGCACTATATTGTCGTTGGCCCAGAAATCTGTCTGACAGAATTTGTCTTATTAAAGAGCATTTGAAACAAAATGAAAACTTCTCACCAAATCTTTCTTGAACTAGAACTGGTTGGATGGAGCCGACATTCACTGGTTACTCGGTTTGTAAATTATTTGCCTTGGCATTCATATTGGAACTGCATCCATGACGCCACACTTGAATAAGGTTCAAGTATTAGTCTTCTGCACTTTGGTTCCCTTCGACTGTCAGGCGAGGTAGTATCTGAAATCTCAGATTATGTGTTAGCAATATTGTCACGACTAAAATTGTCCTAATCTTTACTAGATTACGTAACCTTTTGACATTGCCACAACTGTGACAGCTCTTGAATTTTCACACATCACTTTACTTTTACAGTCGGAGTAGTTCTCTCACTAGTTGGCGGTTCTCGTATAGCACAAATTAATTACGTATCGAAAAGATTTTTTTAACGTAGGGTAAACGTAAAATAAAATAATAACAATCTGCCCTGTATTTTGTGCCTGATCCGTTATGGGTTATCCATAGAGATAATCCGTAGGGGTAGTCCATATGGGTAATCCATAGGGGTAGTTCATAGGAGTAATCCACAGGTAATCCATAGGGTAATTCACAGGTAATCTCTAGGGGTAGTCCACAGGGGTAATCCACAGGTAATCCCACTTCTGATGTCGGAGTCACAGTGTGGGCGATCGGTCGAAGCGGTTTTTATGAAATGGTGACGTCAGCTTCGCCGACGTCACTTGCATATTTTGTCAAGTGGCACTCATGATCCAAAGCAACAGAAATCGCTCTTAATCAAGTCTAGTCTAGTCTAGTAATCAATCTTCATTATTACACACGTTGGTAGGTAGGGTTTATTTGCACAGCCAAAGACAATATAGAATTCCAATAGTTTATTGAATCAATGAAGCTACAGTTAAAATCATAGATCGGCACAACACTGTCAAAGTGAATTAGGTGAGAACACCAAAATCCACTGAACGTCCGTGACGACCCATAACCTCCAGTTTCCAAATGCGTAGGGCCTTATGAGAAGAAACCGGCAAAGAAACTCATGGCCACTCTTTTGAAAGTTACATCTTAACTTATTAGTTACAAACTATCAATAGTCAATTACAACAATTAAGAAGCCTATGTACTTAGCTTATTTACAGCTTGTCCTTCCTCGTACAATGCCCGTACTAAACTGATCTGTTAATTCTATTTTTCCTCAATATGAAACGGTGGGTAGTTAGATTAAGAGCCAAAAGGTTAGTAGTCCCGCAACTCGTGCGGCCGCTCTCTTTTATACCGACTGCTCGCTTTAACTAGTGGTGACACCTACCACTATACTCGGTGTTACCCGCACACATTTTAGTAACATTTAATTTAATATTGCTTACAGAATCTACTAAAACTAAACCAACATTATTAAATCAAGCTGTAAGTAAACTAAGACTTAATAATCACATCATTAACAACAAATAATCAGTTTCTTCCTTTACATACACCGTCCACAGATTCCACCCAAACTGCCATGTTTCTCGATGCACAGTTTGACGTTTCGAATAATCGATTGAAATAAACACGAATTCAAATTAAAACTTAAGAAAACTACTCGTTCTCCGACATATATATATATATATATATATAATACTAGCTGATCCCCGCGGTGCTACCTGTGGTATAACATAAAACGCAGGGAACGCCGCGGGACGAAGCTTGTCTAAAACAAAATGGAAAGTCCCGTCAAAATCGGTCCAGCCGTTCCAGAAATTAGCCGGACAGAAACCGGACAAACAGACAGACAGACAAAAAATGTAAATAATTCTATTTTGGTATGTGGACCGTGTATATAGTATATACATATGCATATATGTATACATATAGTAAAATGCGGTTATTTTAATATTCCAAACAGACACTCCAATTTTATTTACTTGTATAGATGTAAAGATTTGTAGTATTTATACCACTTTAATTCGTTATATAAGAACCAATAACATAAACGTAAGTTCCACGCTGTCCCTACATAGTTTTACTTTTGACGATATGACCAATAATAACGCTCGGCTTCTATATCAAGGTACGATTTCAACTTCAGAAAAACTGCGTAAAAGGATAACTGAAATGGATTATTTTTTTTGGTAACTTTAAGCATACTACTGTTCCCATATTGTACTGTTTGTTTCAACAGATAGAAAATCGGTAAGTTAATCGCTCCTTCGATTGTATTTCAGTCAATGATTGCGGTAACCGGAGCCCACATCGGGGGAGATGATAAGAACGGCAACAATATCATGTTTGTCCTCTAAAGCATGGTAAAAAAAAACGAAATTATTCTACCTGTCTTTGAGTATTTTAGTCATAATGTAAGTTAAAGTTTTCATATACTTATTAACGTATAACGTAGCCTACATTATAATTCAACTCTAGGCCCATGCGTAAGATTAAGTAAGTATAGAAGTTCTGTAAGAAATTCTGTTATCGGGCTTATAAGGGTCCAGCTACCCATAACAACTGCTACGATGTTCATGGCAAAGGTAGTTAACGTTTTATAGGTAGTAGAGCCACGCTGACTTCAGCACGAACGGGCCGGCTCGACCGGGGCGGTACTACCCTCGCATAGAAAATCAACGTAAAATGACAGCGTTCGTGCTGCTCGTGTTTCGTTGGTGAGTGCGAGACCGGAGGCCCAATGATGCAGAAGCGTCACTAGGCTGCCATGGTGTGGGTCACACTCACCATGCTGCATTGTTACATTGTCTGCATCCGCAATGACTATGGTGACCATCACTCTTGAATTCTGCTTATGCGTTCCATCAGGCAGAGTAGAGTCAATATGGTAGACCATAAATAAAAAATAAAATAAACGTTCATCACCCTTAGGGCAGTAAATTGTACTGTCGCTTGGCTTCCCTCGGAGTATTGGATATATTTTATATACTTCGCTTTAATATTTATTTAAATTTTGTACATGTTATTATGTTGCGTAAAAAGAATGGATAATAGAAGATTCACTAAAGGGACTTATAGAGCGGATAGAGTGTGTGGTAGTCGGAAGAGTCGTCTATGGCAAACATTTGCGAACAAAATTGGTGATGTTCTGAAGACGCACCGTGTGAAAAGCACCAGGAACCGACGCGCATTAATGCAGCGGAATGTGGACAAAGCCAAAGAGCAAAAGAGGATCACAGTAAGCGGAGATCAATTCAAAAATAATCTTCATAAAATGAAGTCCCTTCGACTGTTTAGATTTTTTTAAACTTCTCTAATGCAGCTTTTAGCAATAGATAATGGTTCAAGAAGAAGGTTTATATATGTAATATATGCATATTATGATAGAGTAAATCTGAGAATTTCATCGAATCCGGGCCGGATCGCCAATTATATGCAAAACTAGCTTTGTAGCCCCCGTTTTACATCCATAGGGGTCGAGTTTCGTAAAATTCGTTTCTAGCGGTGTCTACATTCTATAAGGAATTTAGCTGCCAAGGTTTGTAGGTGTTATAGTTTCTGAGATTTCGTGATTAATCAGGGAGTGGGATTTCGCTTTAATACATATAATATATATAGAAGATAATAAGCTAAGATGGCTTACATACTCCTATCTAATCCCAGACTAGGCAGACAGCGTAAGTATACCAGACTGTTGATAAACATACTTTATTTTTTTTCCGGTCGTTATCAAATTACATTTTCACGCGATACTTTAATGGTACCTTAACTCGTAATTCATTGCGTATTGTAGTTTGACAAACTGTCATAAATAATGTAATAAAAAAACATGATAAAAATGGCGTGTTAATCTTGAATTGAAAAATCTATCTTAAATTGCCGTGGCTTATCTTAGAGAGCTTAATTTTATAATCTAATTTGTTTAAAATCTCGTTATTAATATGTGCGTATCTTTCTCAGAACCACTCATTGAGAAAAGTCACCTAGGCCTAATTGACACTTTAAAAAGTAAGGAATTTGTATAGAAAACATGAAAAATGACTTGTAGGGAAGATTGACCTGTATAATAGTTTTTCCCAGAACCTCCGCAATCCTGAAGGAACTGAAATGGATTGTTGAACTAGTTATATTTGACGGCATTGACTTGACAACAACGGTTGCCATAGATGTTTATTAGAACCGGGACCGACAGGTTAACGTGCTCTCCGACTTTTGCTCAGTAGATCAACATTAAGTTTTTAATAGTAATTTATAACCAACAGAGTAAATTCAAAATAATCAATAATTATAGTAAAAAATATCTCGAAAGACGCTTACAATAGTCGTTGGAAAGAAACATCCTGTATGTTTTTTCTAACGACTTTTGTAGATTTTTTAAGCTAATAAAAGCGTGTAAAATACGAATAATGCACCAAATTTTTTTTACATGTGGAAATGAAAACTATAGCCAGGGTTTTGTTGAAAACGCATCTTTTAAACAAAACCACAAATGAGAACTTCAAAAATACTTACAAAATTAAACTTTTGTGTGCCAAGTGCAGCCGGATATGTATACTAATATATAAAGCTGAAGGTTTTGTTTGTTTGTTTGAACGCGGTAATCTCAGGAACCGCTGATCCGATTTAAAAAAATATTTCAGTGATAGATAGCCTATTTATCAAGGAAGGCTATAGGATATATATATATCATCACGCTAAGACCTACAGACCTACACGACCGGAGCAACAATGAAGAATGTAACAAAAACGGAGGAAAATGATCACGCTATGGGCAATAGGAGACGCAAACGAGGTTGCGTGGGTCGGCTAGTTTAAGATAAGGTTGGGCTTTTGCAAGTGTTCTTAGAGTTAACTAAAATAGAGCCCAATGATAGGAAGGAAGTCGCCGTCAGTAGTAGTCATATCCACAAAACTACCGTGGGAGAGCTGTCCTTCGACGTAAATGGGCCGGCTCGACCGGAGTGATACCACGGCCTTACTGAAAGTCGCTGTGAAATAGCACCTGCGCTGTGTTTCAGCGAGTGAGTGATGATACCCGAGCTACATACCCTACTCCACTCCCTACATCCCTTTCCCCATCCCCCAAAGGCCTGCAACGCACTTGTGACGCCTCTGATGTTGCCATGGGCTGCGGTAATCGCTTACTATCAGGTGTGCGTCTGTTCGTTTCCCCCATAAAAAAACTACCAGATTTTTTTGTGTGTATTACGGATGTTCCATTAGTCCATTTTATGGCCTGATAGAAATGTCGTTTTCAGATGGGTCAAAGAAAAAAGGGAAATCGTAGCTTGAAAATCGAAAAGGACGAGAGAGTTATGGTAAAGAGATCGTAAGCATTGACTGGGGAAATGGTTTCGACACTACAGATGTTTAGAGGGTGGAGACGGTTACCTGTACATGTTCTAATAAAATTCCACGAAGTCCACTCGTAAGTCCACTGTGGATACGTCACTAGACATTCTATAAAGGTGCATTTACACTGTGCTGAAAGAAAGGTATGAGTTCTAAACATGTAATTTCACGAATTCACCATGCTACTGATTACTCTTTATATATTTAAACTTAATTTAATCTTGAACACACGGTATATTCGACGCTTTACGACGTAATACACATTAAAAGGTATATTATGATCATGATAAACATAAATAAATAAATAATAAATATTTCGGACATCTAACACACAACGCTATCTAGTCCCAAACTAAGCAGAGCTTGTATTATGGGGTACTTACTAGACAACTGATATCAATACTTATATACTAAATATTTGCAGATCATACAAACATTTGTTCCGACCCGGGAATCGAACCCGATACCTCAAGAACAGCAGTAGCGTTCGCTACCACTGCGACACCGAGTCAGTCTGTATTTATAAGTAGTTTTTGCCCGGTGCTCCGCACGCGTTTATGTCGGGTTAATGTGCCTATGACACTCAGAAATAATGTGGCTCTCAATTGGTAAAATAATTTTCATAATCGGTTCAGTAGATCCCCCTACAACCTCAGAAATTCACAAATTTAACCGCTTTATAAGATGAGTATAGATTTCTTAAACAAGTTCAGTGTTTGCCGCTAAAAATAATTTTGATCCTTATTGATTGAAATTTGTCCGAATATATTATAATTGCTCGTTTTAAAGCGTAAAGTACTTAAAAAAAGATGTAAAAATTACATAGGTACTACGTTTAGACCGTTTTCATTGTGTCAGAAGCACAGAACATTTTTAACCGACTTCAAAAAAAGGACGAGGTTTCTCAATTCGACCGTATATTTTTTTTATTTTTTTTTAAGTGTCTTCGCGGATAACTTCTTCGTTTATGAACCGATTTTGTTGTTTTTTTTTTAATGAAAAGGAGATGGTGGTACCATGATAAGGACATTAATATCTGATGATGGCATCCAAGAGAAATCGAGTCAAACCTTGAAGTCGGTTTTATTTTTGTTAAAATTGTACTTGTACAATACAATATTTACCGCCAGAAATAAACGTAATCTTCCAAAGATAGTAATAAAATATTTTTTTCGGATTTCCGACATCTAAACACACAACGCCATCTAGTCCCAAGATAAGCAGAGCTTGTGTTATGGGGTACTAGATAACTGATACAAATACATATACTTTTTTTTTGTAATTACATACATATTATAGATAGAACACACCCAAACTCCGAAACAAATATTTGTAGATCATACAAACATTTCGTCCGACCCGGGAATCGAACCCGAGACCTCATGATCAGCAGTCGCTCACGCCAACCGCGAGAAAAATAACTTTGAATTGTGGGTAAGTACATGTTCAGTGTACATAAGCCCTTATCACGGGGGCTCATCATCATATATATACAAAGGCTGCGCTGGCGCAGAACGTGTTGCCGCTTGCGCGTCTTCTCACGCGCTTTTGTCAAATTATTTGTAAATATTTTTAAAGTGATATTAGTGATATAGATAGTGTGACTAAGTGAAATTCAATTTAATTTACAGGTAAATATTTGAATTTATTGTTTAAATAAAAACGATGTTGTTGTGTAATTTGAGATTCAATCACTGATACTGACTATGTCAATTGCTGGTAAACACATAACTACAATTATATCCCCATATATATATATATATATATATATATATATATATATATATATATATCCGCAATTAAAGTTTTACAAACCAGTGAATATTTAATTCTTAATAGCTAAATTCTTAATGCTTAGTAGGACTTTAGTTGTACGTTTATGAATGCTAGAATGCTAAGGGCGCAAAAACTAGAAACGACCATTATTTATTAAGCATAAACGTAACATTTCTAAGTAATAAACCAGATTATTGGTAATATTAGTTATAAATACTAATATGATATTAAAATATTTATTTGAAGAATTAAAAACATTCAAACGTTAATATTTCAAATGAATGATTATGCCTTTTTTTTAATATTTAAAAGTAAATCTACATTCGAAGAAAGAAAAACAAAAACTATAAATACTATTTTAAAAGACACGCATTACTATTTATTTACGCTTTATTGTGCATGAGTTATACATCCTAACCGTATTAATAAAGGATTATGCAATGGAAAAGTTAAGTTATGGTAATAAAGACTTTATTACTGTTTTTCTCAATTACGTGAATTTCTACGGGTCATTCGCCTTACCGAAGCAGTGATGCGATATGTTGGACTTGAATTGATTAAAACCAGACAATGATCTGTAAAAAGTTCTTTTCTGAGTTCCACTCCTCAATGACAATTTAATGAGTTCAAATCAATCTTAACATTCAAAGATAAATACTAGCTGAGCCGGCAAACGTCGTTTCGCAAAAAAATAATAATTAGGGGTGGATCACCCTTATCATGTATGTATGTGGGGTATAAAAAATAGATTCTCAGACCTACCCGATATGCACTCAAAATTTCATTGAAGCAGTCTAGCAGTCTAATCACAAACACCGCGACACAAGGATTTTAAATATTAGAGAAGACAATTATAGAGATGGTCCCTATTAAAAATGTCGTACCTATTTTCAAAAGACTACTTGTCAGTAGAGCAAATCAAATATTGTATTAACGATAAATAAAAAACAATCAAGGAATTGTGGACATTCAAATTTTGAATATTATTAGAAACCATAGATAAATTATGTCAATATACTTTGTACAGTAGGCTATACAAACTCTTAACATATCTTCCTTTTTAACACGTTTTTATTCAATTCACTTGTATGTTTGTTTGAGTGTTGGTTTGTAACCGATTATTGTGAGCATGTCTTTTTTTAAATTATTTTAACTATTTCCATTTTTATTGGGTATTCAAAAGAATTATTCTGACTAATGAATAGCTTAATTGTTAAAATACTCCTGTTTTAATCGTTCAAGTAGCTCTTGGTTGATACAAATCTCAATGTTAATCGAAATCGTTGAGTAAAAACTAATTTACTTCATTCATCAATACCTGGATGACCGAGATTTGCTCGTTTTTTGATATTTGGTAATTTTTCTATCAATGAATCCTAGCTAGATCGACACGAAATTTCATGAAATTCGTTGCAGCCATTTCAGAGATTCAGATAATATATGTAGGTAAGTACAAGAGTTGCTCGTATAAGGTAGGTAAGGTAAATGCGGTTATGATATAGTTGTCATAGTACAATCATAATATAATACGATTTTCATTTGTAATATCATGAAAGATAGAAACGCATACAATTGAACCTATTAAATAGGTTAAACATTTATTGTGTATAGTATATATCATTCGGAATCAGTAGGTCAATAAACCACCGCTATTATAAACATAATTTATTGAGAGAAAGTAGAATAATGTCCATACACATAATTAGGTATTTTTAAAAACTGTGTATCAGGATAATTTAACAGAAAATGCGATTAAGAAGTGTTTTGATTGTGGTAGCTAACAGGGTTGGCAGGGACAAAAAACTTTTGATAATGATATTATTTAACAGACAAGTTGTCCTACAATTTGCGTGGTGCGTTATCCCTGCGTTTTTTAATCTATACAAATCAATTATATTTTTTTAATATAATATCATTGATACAAATAAAAAAAAATTGAAGTGTCTATTTGTAAATTAAAAATAACCGCTTATCACTAAATGAATATGTATGTATACACGGTACATATACCAATTTTTTTTTCAATTTTTGTCCGTCCGTCTGTCAGTTTGATCCGGCACTGGAACGGCTAGACCGATTTTGACGGGACTTTTACTGATAGGTAGCTGATTATGTAAGGAGTAATTTAGACTACTTTTTTTAAACTAGCTTCTCCCCGTGGCGTTACCCGCGGTGCGACAATGACTACGGGTAACGGGGTTCAGCTAGTTCTGAACATGATTAGTATTGTAAAAGACGTTACTGCAATAAAATGGCATGATCCCCATAATGAACTAGATGATCAGGTCTAGGTTTATGCTGGTTAACAGTTTATAATGCTATTTAAAGACATTGTTCAGAACTTGTTCAAAAACAGGCTTACATTTTCACACTATCGATTTTTTTTCCACACTATCGCATTTTTTTCGACCTTTTGTCTCTGTTAAAGAAAGAGAAAATTGACTAGGGTTTTAATATATTTTTTTCTTTCTATCAATTATCACATTGACTTACATTGCGTACCTACGTAGTTTGGGTTCCCGAACACGGAAAAACATACATGATCACTTTTTTATTCTAAAGTGTAGGTATTTCAAATACCTGGAAAACTTGGATGTAATATTATGTGTGTCTAAAGCGGGTTTTTGCATATGTCCGGAAAACATTAGATACCTTTACTTACATAAGCATTCAAGCAAGAATTGAAACCACAACCAATATTCATATATTTTATCGATGTATGTCATGTACGGTTAAAATCCGCAAACAAACCGTTGTGAACTGTAAATACCGACTCGTTTGTGAATAACATGTTTTATAGTATTTTAAACAATATCTGAGGTTTCAAATGGTTAACTTCACAAGATATTGATAACGGGTAGAAATCTTAACTAAATGAACATCAAGATTCTTTAAAACAAAGCCTCCTATCCCGGTCTTGTTCTTGATAAAAAAAATTAAGAATTACCAAATATAATCTAATCTATACAAATAAATAAAATTGGAGTGTCTGTTTGTAATATTAACTAACCACTTTTAAATAAATGCATATGTATGTATACACGATACATGTACAAAAATATTATCTTTTTAATTTTTGTCTGTCTGTCTGTCTGTTTGTACCGAGTAATCTCTGTAACAGCTGCACCGATTTTGACGGGAGTTTCACTGGCAGGTAGCAGATGATTCAGTGAGTAGCTTAGACTTACTTTTTTTAAGACTATCTTTGTCCCGCGGCGTTACCCGCGGTACATCAATAACCGCGAGGTTCAGCAAGTTATTCATAAATCAGTTTCTGAAGCCATGCCTGTGTGTGTAAAGATTCTTGGGCATTTGTGCAAGTAATACCATGAAATAATTTGTTTTTTTTAAATTTGGAATAATGTTTTAAGTAGTTATTGTGCGCTATACCTATTACCAACTCAACCGAGAAGACTTTGACGTTAAAAACAACTTATTTTAATTTGTTTCTTTTCGGAAATACATTAATAGAAGCCAAAAACTATTGTAATTAGTGTGGGATGGAGTATCCTGAACAATAGACAATGGATGAAGTAAAAAGTAAAACATTACATTTATTATAATGAATATTAAAGTACATAAGTCGTTACTGAGTGAGTCATGATGAGTCTGTTTACTACTCTATCTAAGAAGATGAAAAATTTACGAAGTATGTAATATGTGAAATATATAATAATAATATATATAATATGTAAATATGTGATGAAATAGATACAAATAAGTGCTTAGTGAGTAAAACATTTTTTAATGGAAACTAATAAACCTACTAAATTTAGGATTTACTTTTTTGAAAATAATGCAAATTAGGTGCATCGTAAATGTAGGTACCTACTACCTACCAACACTACCTCCGCTTATTTAAATTTATATATATTATAATCTATGTTTTAATTGTTGCCCAACGCTTGCTAAGCTTGTTATTAAATGTCTTAAATTTCAACGACAAAAAACACTTTTTTTATGTATGGCCTGCCAAAATGACTCTACTCTTCCTGATGGAAAGGATAAGCAGAGTCCGAGAGTGGTGGTCACCATACTCATTGCTCGTACAGACAAGGCAACAATGCAGCATGGTGACCCACAGTATGGGGGCCTAGTGATGCTTCTACATCATTGGGCCTTCGGTCTCACACTCAACCAACGAAACACGCCAGCATAAAGCTCTCATATTACGCTGGTCTTCTGTAGGGTAGTACCAACCCGGTCGAGCCGGCCCGTTCGTGCTGAAATCAGCGTGGCTCTACTACCTGGAAAACATTTTTTCTCTTCTAAATTTCATAGGTATTTGAATATGTCAATTTACCTTGTGGTACCTAAACTTATAATTTCCTAAAGTTACTTACTCAGATGTGTTTGTTAATTCAATAGAATTCTATATCGCACCAACAAGTTCAACAATAGGTATCTTATATTAAAACACCGTAAAAGTCCTCCGGTATCTCCAAGTCACAAAGACCATTTAGGAATTATTTAATACACCAGACACAACTCTCTACTTGCCTATTTTGTTTTCTCTCCATCCTAGGGTTGCCTGTAAGAGATTGCCTCGAGGCGATAAGGCCGCCAAGTGCCTACATATCTTGTATTAAGGGCTTTCATAATTTAATTGGTGCACAATAAAGACATTATTATTATTAATTATTCTTCTATAAACGGCAGTTACAATAAAAATGTAGACTATATTCTTACTTTTCGGCAAAGTTTTTGGTTTGTGTGCACTTGTATGCCTATTACAGTACCTACATATAGGTAGAACAGAATAGCATATATACACAATACAATATAGTAACCATGTACAAATGACGGCCTTATCGCTAAAAAGCAATTTCTTACAGGCAAATAAGTATACTAGTTCCCACAAAAAGTTGTATTCGTTCTTTTCGGCTAAATCTTTTGCATATCTTAGTAACAGTTTAAAACTATTTCTTCACATTTCGCATAAATTTCGCATAACTTGAACGGGATTAGTTCTCATGTAATTGAATACTGCAACTTACACCCCGTGACAGGCTATTGCGGGTAAAATATCTCTCTCAATAAGTAGACTGATTTCACAAAGTAACCAGAGGTGAACAAGAGAATGTGTAATCATTACATCATCGTCATTTTCAACTTCCTTTAATTTTTAACAAAGCCAACTCCCGCATTAGGAATTTCCATCCCGTGTCGCAGGAGACTTTACCAACATACATGAAACGGACACAAATAACACCCAGACTCAGAGCAACCATTTGTAGATCACATAAAGTGCTGTCCTATGTGGGATTTAAGCTCACAACACTTGGCTCAGTAGAGGCGGCGTGGCGACCGCTTAAACCACTTTTTTTTTTTGTGTTTGGAAACCCCCTCGTGCCGTCACCCCACCGGGGTTTGCGGCGAGGCGGTGTGTCGGAATCGAACCGACTAAAACTACACGGTGTGCACTCTGTGCCTGAGACGGGAGGGGTCCGGGAACTGCTGCTATTAACACATCCGGACCACCGCTTAAACCAGTAGGTCAACCGTGCAGTCAAATAGGTTTATTCTCAGAAATGACGTTCAGGCCTTTTACTGGGGATAAGAGTCGTTTGAAAAGTTTCCAACCTACACATGATTATAAAAGCACTCGTTAATAAAAATCTAGTGAAAGTAAGTAGTTGTGCATCTTAACACTTTTATTGTGCGTCGCTGGGAGAAGTAAGGAGGAACCTACTTTATAAACTGGACCAAATTGAAATGGCACTACACGAGAAGCACCAGCTTTCAAATAAAAAAAAAATCAAAATCTGTTCTCTCAGTCGAAAGTTATTATAACAAACAAAAAAGAATACAGTCGAATAGATAAACTCCTCCTTTTTGAAGACAATTAAAAATAAAAAAATAAATAAGAAAACAAAATCTGTATCATCGTCAGGTCGGCAATGTTTACTAACAACATATACCACGTTGGCCTCACGGACTGGTAAAAATCATAGTTTGTAGTCACGGAGTTTGGGTAAAGTTTTACTTCTCTCTGCAGTGCTGTTGTCCGGTTTAGTGTGTTCCCTTAGAAAGGTTTTCAATAATAATAAATCTCTTTATTTCCGGGTTTCTTAGACCCATATAAATTTGATGAAATAAACATTAAAAACACAATCACAAAATATAGTAATGCAATAAAAAATAAGACATTGTAAACATTTAATAAGGATAAAATAATTTACTTTTCTGTATGAATCCTACAACAGTGATTCATATAGGTATAGTCGAGCCTGGCAGCTATCATAGACAAAATTCGATTGGGGCTGGCTCAAACTCTGCAGAGCAAGAATGCACATCGCTTTCAAATCGTGGAGTAAAAGCAATCCACTCCGGCTTCGGCAAACACTCCTGATGCGCTGCAGAAACGAGGCAGTCCCAGCAACGTATTGTATTGCACCCTCAGAGCGCTGTACGTTTTTTGAGTATAACAGGCCCACAGGCTGCTTGTGTAAAGCATTGCACAGAAAGCACGGAATAATAAAAATCAAGTGATTTTTACTTGGTTGAGCATCTGGAAAACCTGCGAGCCCGCGTGTTCGGTTTTATGGACAACGCTCCACGTTCGCGTTGAATGTCTGCATCGTCTTTGAGTTCGGTAGTTAGCAAATGACCAAGGTATTTAAACTGCTTAACCCTTGTCAGAGGCAGCCTATCCAGTGTTATACTTGGTACGACCGGTCTCAAATACCATTTATTCACTCTTTCTAGGGTTATATTTTAAGCCATGTTTTACAGCGTGATTCGCAGATTCCCACTAGTTGACGTATACCACTGACAGAGGCACTCAACAACACCATGTCGTCCGCATAACTCAGATTGTTTACGCAGACGTAGTCAACATGACAACCCACACGAGTACTGCTAAGTGTCTCTATCAGGTCATTCATAAAATAACAAAGGTGACGTTAATCCACCCTGTCTGACCCCACATTCGAGTATATAAAGCTCCGATAACACTCTCACCCATTTAACGTAATTGACCTGGTTTGCATGCCAATATTTTAATTTCTCTATTATTGCAGATGGAATATCTAATTTCCGTAGCTTTTTCCAGAGAATATTATAACAAACCAAGTGGAATGCTTTGGAGAGATCCAGGAAAGAGGCGTAAATTGATGTGCTTCGATCGGTATAATACTTGACAGTTTGCTTAAGGCCGGAAGCCAAATTGATTGTCATGTAAATGCGTGTACCTGTTAAGCGGTAAATTAAGCAAACTATCAAATATTCTAGCGATAACAGTGACCAAGGATATTGGCTGATAGCTGTTTAGATCGGCCACAGCACCAGTCTTATTTTTAATTATAGGAACAACTATCGTTCTCATCATTGCGTTAAGTAAATATGAGTGACTCACACAAAACGAGTACAACAAGGTCAACACCCTCGATAGATGAGGACCAGCAAAACGGAGGTGCTTGACACCAAGGTTGTCGTGACCGGGAGACTTTCGTCCTCTCATTTTCTTTATGACATTTGTAACATTTTTCGATGTAAATCTTAACATATTAGGGTGATTGTCCTACAACCCGGTGCCAAGCACCTCCCCCGACCGGTTCAGTGGAGACCGCGCGACATCCATTGGGTGAATAGGGGGTGAATATTATTATATTACATATCGGAGTATTAAGTTTATGTACAATATTTAGTGGTTTACAAAAAAAGCGCATACGTAATCAGTGTGCAATGAAGTTTACCATATTTCTTAGATAGAAACCGTCAGGTACATTTAAAAGGAAACTTAGCCATTGTTTATGAATTCACATCATAAATGGTTGGAAAGCAACGTTTGGCACACCACACGTTGCTTTCGGTAATAGCATTTTCATGTGACAGTCTTTCAATTCATGGCCAATGTTGTGTGACATATGCAAAATTATTCAAATGTTTATTGTAAGAATTAACAGAAGTAATCCGTAGTGTTGTTTTTGATCATCTAACCAACAAATAAAAACTGAAATAGAGTTTATTAAGGTTTTTCAGTTTTATTGTAATTTAAAGTAGCGATTCACATTTTAGGTTTAGAATTTTTTCCTGCGGCTCCTCCCGCGTGAATGTTGGTTATGGTTTATCGCGGTGATTTTTCAAATTGATCTAACTTTCTTATTTATGAACCGATTGAAATAAAACAAACACTAAATCTTAATTAAAGTAAGCCGCAACGCATCAGTGAAAACCACACTCAAACCGGTTTAGATGATTCTAAGATTAGCGTGCACAAACGTAAAGGCTAACACTCAAAAATTCTAAAAACTATTGTTTTGGGTTCTGTAGCGTTCATAAAGCTCCCGTATAATAGTTTTTCTTATATATCTATACTAATATTATAAAGCTGAAGAGTTTGTTTGTTTCTCATAAAGAGCTGGTCTGATTTGAAAAAATCTTTCAGTGTTGGTCAGTTGTCATCACGCTAAGAACAATAGGAGCGGAACACCAATGAAAAATATTTCAAAACGGAGGAAGATTATCATGCTACGGGCAAAAGGCGACGTAAACGAGATTGCGTGGGTCGGCTAGTCTTCCATATACAGACAGCTACCACTTACGATTTTACTGTATTTCTGTGGATTTCTGAAGTTGGGATTGTTTTTCTATAAATACTTATCGTATTTTACTACTTTAGAGAAATTTACAACATATGTCTTCATATTACATTATTGTTGTATCCTTGAATCAGGTTACAGACTTATGAGCAAATTAAGCCACTTTTTACCCGACTAGGGGCAAAGCCAAAGGAGGATTATGATTTTGACAGGCTATGTATGTATGTATGCATGTTCATTTGTTCCCTCATAGCTCCTCAACTACTTACTAGAACTGGGAAAATGAGGTATCGTTAGAAGCTGGTTTAAGGCTATGTGACGTGTCACGGAACCTAATGTGGCGCCCTCTAGCTCTCTAAATTTGAGATAAATATATCGTGTTTGGTATCATCGGAATGGGCGTTACTAGTACATTTCAAAAATATTTATTTTATTAGCAGTTGCTCGTGACTTTGTCCGTATTTATTCGATAATTTTGATATTTAAATTCTAACAGCACCAAAATAGTTTAAATAAAATGTAGTAATAACTAAAACCTACTAGTTACTACTTTTTAGAAAGATAAAATAAAGAGGTCAAAAAATGCTTTACCTTATAAGACACACGTTAAGTACTGCCTCGTTGGTCTTGCGGTTGACGTGTGCGAATGCCGATCAAGAGGTCTCGGGTTCGAATCTCGGGTCGGGCCAAAAGTGTTATTGAGTTTTTCTGATTATAAAAATACTTAATAACAGCTCGGAGCTTGGAAGTTGGGGTCTGAACCCCCGTGCCTCGGAGAGCACGTTAAGCTGCCGGTCCTACGCCTGGTCTCTCCCCGGTCGTGTCGGTTAACCGTCCCATCGGATTATGAGAGAGAGGGAACAGAGAGTGCACCTGTGTTTGCACACACTTGTGGCATATAATATCTCCTGCGTAGTTGGCTGGTCTACGCTGAGACTGGCGCCGTGGCCGTTATCGGGTGGGAGAAGAACATTAAGCAAATCATAATCGTTTTGAAAACTAATTTCTTTCTTTTTTCAGGCCAAGTCACTTACACACACACAGGTGACTCTGAATCATGATAAGATCACCAGAGGTAAGTTTAAATCTATATATATCTATAGTAATATTATAAACGCGAAAGTTTGTAAGTAGGGATGGATAGAAGGATGTTTGTCACTCTTTCACGCAAAAACTACTGAACGGTTTTGGATGAAACTTTACAGTAATATAGCTTATATATATCATAACACACGCTACTATTTAGACATACACGCGAGCGGATCCGTGGGCTACAACTAGCATAATATAAACAAGAAAAAGTTAAGGCAACTGAAACTCGACTACGTAAAAGCTTTTGATAAAATGTATACAGCCTATTTCACCCCAGTTGACCCGAGCCATTATCACGAATCTATTGGCATCTCATTCATTAGAATCGGTTCAATAGTTAAGACAATAATGTCTTATGTATAATAGTGTGTATGTGGTTCAACAACAGACTGCCAAAAATATTACCTAGCCATCTTTTTGATTTCGACATAGTGGGGTAAAACAGGAGATCGTTTTTTTTTCGTAAAACGTCAACGTGTGGGTCATCGTGCTACATTTTCTGCATTCGCAATGAGTATGGTGACCACAACTCTTAGATTCTATTTATGCTTTTTCATCTGGCAGACAAGAGCAATTTGATAAATGTATTTTTTCAAAACAAAACACTTTCTTGTAAATACACAAATCTTCAAGTATCATGAACACATAAGCCATATTATTTATTTAGTTAAAATCTTTCCCTAAAGGTTTAATATACATATAATGTTTGTTCAAACGTTACGCGATGGCAAATAAGTACATGAGAACCCAATTACCATGGTCACAAATATGTAGTAGGTACAAGTAAATTTTCATTTTTGTATATTTTTTCGGCGTGGAAATCACCATACCTACAGCTAATTGCGTATTAACAAAAACCGTAAAACATCCTCCTAGTTTTTAGTTACGTCTCTTTTTTATTCATCAGCGTTTTAAATAATTGTTATAAAATCTAATATTCACGATATAGTGTAGGTACTGGTTAGGAGCATGAATATGAAGGTTAATATAGACACATATTAAACAAGCTCAGATTATTATTTGTTATTTCTTTATACTTTATGTGCATTAAATTAATTTATTATCTTACAAGTCATTCAATAACATACCTATTAACTTTATTTACTTGCTAAAACAAGTTACATTGGCGGAAATGACGTGGATCATCTAATTTTAAAATATAAATTGTTCCATTTTAACGTGGCAGAAAAATATTAGATGAGTTTGCCATTATTACGCGACCTGCGTATAACATTTTATGCCACCGTACTCAATTAAATTTTACCCTTTACCAATTTTTTTCTTTGATCCAATATAAATCATAAATCATTTTTTTCCTTTTTTTGTTTTATATTAGTTTAAATACCTTAATTGTTGTAATATCCTGCCACAACTTGCCGTGGAACTCTGTAAATGGATTAAGTTTATTGTAAATGCAGCCAGCTGAGGCTACTGCATAACCGATTATATATCACTGTAACTTATAAAATAGCTGTAGACTGTAGTGTCCTTAAAATAAATAAATAAATACAAGTTTACTAATTACATAATGTTTGTTATCATCATCAACATCTTTTTTTTTAAATATATTTTAGCTGCGCCAAAATGACTGTGCTCTGCCTGATGGAAAGCATGAACAGATTCCAACAGTAGTGGTCACGATCCTCAACGCGAATAAGGACAGTGCAGCATGGTGACCAGCACTATGGCCGCCTAGTGAGATGCTTTTTTACGCCCCGCTTAAAGGACCAGGGATCATAGTGGGAGGGAAACACGTGCGCTGAAAGTATATAGTAGTTGTTCCTTCTATAGTAGTTTTTTTTTTTTTTTTTGTTATCTCTGAGGATAACTCTGCTTTCCCCCGTCCGAAGGCTTCGACAGGACCTTGTTATTATGGTTGTATATTTGCTGTCCTTCAATGTCTCTCGCACTAAGTGCCTCCCATCCGTCTCTCGCACTAAGTGCCTCCCATCCGTCTTTTGACTTTTAATGATTTTTACTGTTATTGGTTTACCATACCAAATTTAGTAGACTGTAGTTTTCTAATTCTTGTTAATAATTATATATTCTAATCTTAATGTTATATAAATTTTTGTGTGCATGTTTTATTTATTCTAGTTTCTAATTGTTTCGATTCACGATTCTTACTTCTAGGTTATCTCTATTCTAATTCTCTATTTGATTTGTATTTTATGTTTATCTTAATTTTCAAGATCTGACTCTTCTATTAATTTATTTACTTTACTTTCATTTACTTACTTACTCATCTGCTCAAAAAAAGTTTAACTTGCAAAAGTGTTTTGTATAACCTAATTGCAGAATAAATGATTTCATTTCATTTCATTTCACTTTATTGTTTTTTCCAAAATTTTCTTCTTATTTATTTTCAAGGTGTATTTTTAGTTGTAATTTCCTTTATGTTGCAAGTTTATTTGTTTTTAAGTTAGTTAACATTAGTCTAGGTTTATAAAATTAAAGTAATTGTTTATTTAAGCGTTCAATTTAGATTTTTGATATTTATTTTCTTTGCTTCTGTTTTGTTTTACTATTGTGTTGTTTCATTAGTGTATTTTCTATTTTATATATACTACTTTTATCTAAATTTGTCCAATTTAATAAATAAGTCGTGATGATATTGACCGTGGCTTCCCTATCTGCGAGATCACGGCGTTGTGACTTGTGTGTTTTTGTGTTTGAGTACTTGTTCAGTGTTTGTGTGTGTGTGTGTTGTTTGTATTGTATAGTCTTGTATCTGTATATGATGTTCGTGTCTATGTGTGTTTTTTATTGTAAGCATTAATTCCGCCTCCGTTATACAATATAAATATATACTTAAATATATGAAATTAATATAATTTCGGTCGTGAATTGTTATGCTGTGTTTTTTGTATTGTGTATTTGTCCAGTGTTTATGTGCATGTCCTGATATTTTCTTATATATTTAATATATACATCTAATATCTGTGTGTGTGTGTGTGTGTTTTTGTGTCGTGCGTGTACGGGTGAGTGTGTCACAAGTATGCCGTTGTTGATCTCGCTAGATAGTCCCACTTCTGACGTATTGGGCACTCGGCGCTGAACGCGTTGTGCCCCGTGCTGCTCAGCCTCTCCCCTTGGCAGTTGCAGCAGTTCGGCTCCGCACCACTAGCAGCGTCTTGGCATTCGGCCCTTAGGTGGGGCCCGCCACAATGGCTGCATTTGGGTTCTGTAGTGGTGCAGAACTTCTTGCTATGCCCGTATCCCAGACATAGGGAGCACTGCACTAACGGAGACTGGTCCGCAACCTTAATCGGTTGCAGGTCGACGTGCAGTCTCCCCACGTCTAGGGCACGAGACCAAACCGCCGGGGAGACCCTGAGCACCACGTGGCACATGTGGGGATTCCTAGCTCGCCTCCTATAGAGGACGGCTAGCCTGTCCTGGTCCGGTGTCAGGTCCCGGAATATCTCCCGGTTCCTGCACCGGACGGCCTTTACTAGGCCATTGTCAGCCAGATCTTTTGGGACACTAAAGAGTACCAGCAGGGGATCTTTGTTCCTGATTTCCTCCACCATCAGGTCTTTGCTTTTCTCTACTATTCTTTTTTGGGCCTTATTTCTGTCCTCTTCTGTCTTGTACCCTATAATTATTTTCCTGTCCTTTGCTTTTCTGATTCTCTCCACTCTTACCCATCCTTCATCCTCGTCGGCAGCTTTCCTTAATCGGTCGATGACTTGCTCCCCGGTGTCCAGCTCATCTCTGGACGTTACCACCAGGGAGTGCAGCGTTATCCGCTGGGGCTTGGTCGCCGCGGCGCTGGCGTATGTTTTGGGGGTCGCGGTCGGGCCCGGAACATTTACCGGTGTCAGGCCCTTGATGGCTGCGCCGATGTGCGTTTGGGTCTCCATAACGACATCTCTTGCGACAGTCCCAATCAGGTCTTCTATCTGGGACTGCGCGCGCACCACCATAGCCTCGGTCGCCTGGTCGATGTCGACCTGGGTCTGTTCTATTTTACCGAAAACCTTTTCCACGACCCCCGCCACTGCCCTCTCCACGGCTAGTGTGGTCCCCTCAACCGCCTTTTCAGTTGCTAGTTTAACGGCATCAGTCTTGTCCATCACGTGCTCTATGATGTCCGCGCCCCGATTGTTGTTTTCACCATCGAGGCGCTCCAGTCTCTGTTCGAGGTTGACCTCCATCTGGCTGAGCCTAAGGGCGATTTTTCCTTCCATTATGCTTAGTCTCTCCAATAGTGCCTCCTCCGTTGCAGCTCCAGGTGCCGCCGTCGATCCTTTCACTTCCTCTTCACTCTCTTTAAATAGCCTCTCCAGCACTCTAACCCTGTCTTCAATCCCTCTCTTTATCTCTCTCTTGATGTTTCCCGACATTCCCAGTTGCTGCCTGATGCCTGCACAATTTAGGGCGAAAATCGAGCTTTTATAGTAGTTGGAACATAGGATACATTGGAATACATTGGGTCTTTGCTTTGCAGCGCTGTTTTTCCGGCGTAGTTTGCTAACGGCTAGTCGGCTTTTACGACATTAGCGATATGAATAGGTGTGGTGAAGCTCCGTATTCATAAACCACTACCACACGGATGTTTGAAATAGTTCAATCAATCATGTCTATGTATAATACACATAAGTAAGACTATCATGGCTAAAGTGCCTATTCAAATTGGCATACCAAAGTTTTTGCGTACATCTTAACTGGTAAAGATCAAAAAACATCTTTGTTAAGACAATAACCTATAATCATATCTATTACTGATTGTATAATCTGAGTGATTATGTAATCGTTATCGAATAAACTAATATAGTACTTACTGACATTAATCTGATGTAATGAAGTTGTAACCTTCAACTTAACACACGACGGAAACAAATAGTAAACTGCCAACACGCGACAAAAGAATGTAGTATTGTTTAATAATGAAAAGTACTTGCAAATCCGTGATGACGTCACGAAACACCAGACCTCAGTGGTGCAGTGGTAGCGAATGCGACTATACTGTATTTGAGGTCTCAGGTTCGATTCCCGGGTTGAACTAAATATTTGTTTTCCAAATACTTGTTTTGGAGTTTAACTGTTTACAGTGTTTATATGGTGTACATGTTTGTATTTATAAAAAAGTACATTACAAAAACACAAGCTCAGCTTAGTTTGGGAGAAAATGGTGTTGTGAGCAAATGTTCGAAATATTATCATTAAATATAAGGATAGCCTTCAGGTTTCTGTTTTCCAGTAACTTCTATCCCTTAACTCATCAATCCAGTCACATAGGTATTTTTTCAGTTATCAGTATAAGTTAAAAATAAAAATGCAGCCATTGGTATTACCTTAATCCCAATTTCAAATAATTGAATGTTAATTATCGAACAGTATTTCTTCTAAGGGAGATTTTAACAGCTCAAATATATCGCCCGATAGATACTGCAAGATTCCTATATACATAGTAATACTAGGATTTGACTGCAGCTTCGCCTGCGTGTAGGTTGGATAATGTGGTAATATTTTTTTGGGTTTAAATGGGTATAGCCACTCACCAATAATGTAGCTTTCTATTAGAAAATAATAATAATTCATAATCGGTTCAGTAGATCCAGAGATTACCCCCAAAAATCTCACAAACTTGACCTTTTGATAATGTTAAAGTAGGAATGTATGTTATTATTTCCTGTGAATTACGCGGCTATGCTCCTGAATAAAGTGTGAGGCCTGACTGTGGCATATATATACATAAATATTTTATATTCTTCTAAAATAAAAACATAACTAATTCTTCCACAGCCTTGCCAATGTCCTATACGGGAAGTGGGACCTCCGATGGTCTCCGCATGTCCAAACCAATTCCTGCTGTTTATGACACTCTTGCAAGGATACATCAATGGCCGATGCGACTTAGCTGATCCTTGTAATAGGGTCCAAAGTATAGAGGAACCTGATGACAGTTACGATTTCGTTGTGATTGGAGGAGGTTCCGGCGGTGCTGTTGTCGCTGGAAGACTATCGGAGAATCCACAGTGGAAGGTACGTGAAATAATACTAGGTAAATATTTCTATATTATTCTTTACAATCATTCATTTACGAAGACGAAGAAGATTTATGTGTGGGAGAATTGATACTGAGAAGATACTCCTGTCGAGCCGGCATGAACAAGCCGGCTCGACCGGAGTAACACCACGGCCTCACAGAAAACCGGTGAGAAATAGCGCTTGTACTGTGTTTCACCGAGTGAGTAAGGATAGCGGAGCGATCTAACAAACTATTAAAGGGGGGTTAATTACTCTTCCCATTCTATCATCTGGTTACTATTTTTCTCACCTATTGCGCTCAATTTTTTATCAATCACCGTAAGGCCTCTGTAACAATGGGAGACCATTCACGCCAAATTAACGCTATAACCTAACAAATATTTTATCGCACACCATGCATTGTTGTCCATAAAACGTAAGGTCATCTATAGTTGTCTAAATAGCATTTGATTGAGACACTGCAAATTTACGCAAAATCGAGATGCCTAGCCTCGGCTGTACACCGACCGATTTTTTATGCTATGAAGGCAAACGAGGACATAAGAAGCCCTATGATAAGTATAGTAAGTATAGTATAGTAAGATAAGAGCTCCCCAGAATTAGAGTGATTTCGTTAGAGGCTGACGTTTACTGGTAGTTCAGATAGGTCGTAAGAAACAGACATGAAAAACTATTTGTATAACATGACCGAAGGAGAAACACGCTTCGGCATGCATGAGCCAATTCGACCGGATGATACCACGGTCTTACAGAAAACTAGTGTGTAACAGTGCTCGCGCAATGTTTCACCGAGTGAGGAAGAATACCGGAGGCCCGTAACCCAACCCCTACCCATTCCCCAAAGGCCGGCAGCGCGCTTGTGACGCCTCTGGTGTTGGTGTCCATGGGCGGCGATAATCGCTTACCAACAGGCGATCGTCTGCTTTTTGTCCTCTATCCTTAAAAAAATGTGTTCCACTTTTTTTTTATGTTTGGCCCTGCCAAAATGCCTCAGATGATCAATAATGCAGAAGCTTCAGTAGCCCACCATGGTGTGCCATCTCATACTCACCAACGAAACACGAAAGCACGATCGCTGTCATTTTACGTTGATTTTCTGTGCGAGGGTAGTACCGCCCCGGTCGAGCTGGCCCGTTCGTGCTGAAATCAGCGTGGCTCTACTACCTTGAATTCATATGAAACCCGATTTATAAAGTAAATGTTTACTTCTCATCTTTCAGGTATTATTAATAGAGGCTGGTGGAGATGAGCCAATAGCATCAGGAATTCCTGCATGGCTTGCTGCGTATTGGGATCGCAATGATACGGACTGGCAGTACACCACAGAAAAACAGGAGAGAGCTTGTTTGGACTCGGACGGGAAATGCTCTTGGCCTAGGGCTAAAATGCTGGGTAAGTATTGAATATGACTGTTTCGATTGTGAAGTTATCCACTTTATTAAATAAATAACAAGCTTTTACCGACACTCCGTCTGTATGTCATTTTTTGCGGTAGAATGCATTATATCCATATATATATATAGAGCGTTCAACGCGTGTTTACAACTACATATAATTTCATTCTATGAGTACACATGCTAACGCGCGTTTCTAGAATGAAATTAGCCCATGTTCAGATGACAAGCGCTCAACGCGCGTTTTGGTAACGCGCGTTGAGCGCTCTAAACGTATCTCCATTTTTTTATGATGTTAGTAGGGATAAGATAGATATTATTATGTCGTAAGCGTTAAATATTGAATAATTACGTTAATCTAAACGAAACTTTTGTTTATTGTGTTACAAAAGTGTAGGTGTGTTTAAAGTCGTTTAAGCTAAACAGATTCAAAGGAATATCCGTTTCACGAGCGGCTGACGAAGCTCGTTCAAATCGTAAATAGAGATAAAAACTTTTGCATGCCGATTTTTATGATAAAACCAGTATATTTTTTATCACTAATGAATTTGTTTTCCCAGTTAGGAAATCCCACCGTTATCCATCGTAATCTCAAATTAGGTATCTTATTGGGATGGGATGAACAAAGGCGTCCTTAACCCGTAAAGTGTCCGTGTGCAATCATTTGTTTAGCTTCTTTTAGTTAGCTTAGGGCCCTTCAGTAAGTCATTAAAAGGGTCGCGGCTGGCGCCCCTAATACTGCTACGCCCATGTGCACTGGACACCCTGCACTACCTACCTATAGGTAATACCGACCCTGGGAATGAAGTTAGTTAAAATCCATGTACCTATTGCTTCGAGTGATAAAAAATACACGTAGAAAACAAGGGTTCCGTTTGTACTGCATATCATTTCGAATATTGAAGTAGCAAAATATAGTGTTTAGACACATGTGCCCAATTTGATTTCTACGTGTCCACATTAAATTTGTAACGATAAAATTGTTGTTGGTTATAACTAACAAGAAAAAGTTGAAGAAACTATAAACCAAATACGTATAATCTTTCAATATCTAAAGGTCATCCGGACCATTACTAAGAATCTATTGACACCAGCCACCCACCACCACCATTTATTCAAATCAGTTCAGAAGTTTAGGCACTACGGTGGCCTGAAGAAACAAATAGAGTGCCAAAAATATTTGCCATAGTCGGGTAAAAAGCTGTCTTATCAGTGTTTTATCTAATTTCCAATTTAAACTTTTGTTATATTTTTTAATCTAATGCACGTGACGACTCATTGTTGTCCTTTTGTTACTCCAACTCTTTATTTTTCTTCTAACAATTAAAGACAAAAATATCTAGGTTTGAAATTGTGTTCTCAGGTGGCTGTTCAGTTATCAACGGAATGATGTACATGCGTGGTCAACCAGCGGATTATGACGGCTGGGCAGTGAACGGAGCCACAGGCTGGTCTTGGTTCGATGTTCTACCCTACTTCTTGAAAAGCGAAGATAACAAGGAGATCAACAATGGTGTCTCAGGGCAGTACCACAGTACTGGTGGACCGATGCCGGTTCAGAAGGTAGTTAATATTGACACATGTGGTAAGAAAATAAAAAAAATCAAGTTGAGGATAAAACCAAGTGGCGTGCTATTGGTGGGGTCTATGTCTAGCAGTGGATTGTGATAGGTTGATCATGATGGTTTCACACTCGTTATGTCTATATTAATAGTTATTAATATAGACACCTAGTTAGCTGACCCACGCAACCTCGTTTGCGTCTCCTGTTGCCCGTAGTGTGATAATTTTCCCCTGTTTTTATAACATTTTTCATTAGTGCTCCGCTCCTATTGGTCTTAGCGTGATGATATATAGCCTATAACCTTCCTCGATAAATGTACTATCCATGACTGAAATATTTTTAAAATCGGACCAGCGGTTTCTGAGATTAGCGTGTTCAAACAAACAAACAAACTCTTCAGCTTTATAATATTAAGTATAGATGTAATGTTTTAAGTTTTCCTTTTCCTTGCAGTGATGTTGTCCTGCGTAGTTTATGCCTTGACTCTTACGAAACCCATGGGATGAGTAGGGGTAGTGATCATTCGTATTCTTAACCCGTCGCAACTACGATGCATATCATCATCATCATGGGGTGCCATCTTCAAAATGAAGTTTGTAGGTCAGCAGACGGAATCCCTCGCGATCATGAACGGCCACTTTTAATTGGTGATCTTTTTCTAGTCCAATCCATGCACCGATGTCATCTATCCACTTCCTTCTTGGTCGATCTGGTCTTTCTACCAGGTACTTTTCCTTCTAAAAGAAAAAAAAAGAACTCATGTTGAGTGCCCCTCTGTATGTGTCCAAAGAAGGTCACTTTCCTGTTTACTATATTAGACATCAGTTCCCTCTTTCACTTGGCATTTAATAATTAATAATGTAGTTAATATTCAATTGAAACTTAAAACAAACAAGAATGCGAATTGTGTGTGAATCTGTGTGATTTTTTTATTTTATTTTTTTACTAGCTGACCCACGCAACTTCGTTTACGTCTCTTATTGCCCGTAGCGTGATAATTTTCCCCGTTTTTGAAACATTTTTCATTGGTGCTCCGCTCCTATTGGTCTTAGCGTGATGATATATAGCCTATAGCCTTCCTCGATAAATGGGCTATCTAACAGTGAAAGAATTTTTCAAATCGGACCAGTGGTTCCTGAGATTAGCGTGTTCAAACAAACAAACAAACAAACAAACAAACAAACAAACAAACAAACTCTTCAGCTTTATATATTAGTATAGATATTTGGCCCTGCCAAAATGACTTTACTTTGCCTGATGGAAAGCATAAGCAGAATCCAAGAGTGGTGGTCACCATACTGCGAATGCAGACAATGCAACAATGCAGCATGGTGACCCACACCATGGCGGGCTAGTGATGCTTCTGCATCTTTGAGCCTCCGGTCTCGCACTCACCTACGAAACACGACAGCATGATCGCTGTCATTTTACGTTGATTTTCTGTGCGAGGGTAGTACCGCCCCGGTCGAGCCGGCCCGTTCGTGCTGAAATCAGCGTGGCTCTACTACCTTGAGTTTGTTGAAAGCTCAAGTTTTGCAGCGAATTAGATATTCCAGTTTTTCTGATACATATAACGGACCTAAAATGCGCTACCAGTATACCTAAATTATTTTTTCATTAAACTTAGATCCACTCTGAATTCTGAGTAAAGTTCTTATAAAACGATAGTTGTACAAATGTATTGTTTTTTTAATCTTGGCAGTTCCGGTACGCGCCACAGTTAGCTCACGACGTGGTGTCAGGGGCAATTGAGCTTGGGTATCCTCCCACGAGCGATTTGAACGGAGACACAATCACAGGATTCACCATTGCACAAGCTTTTAATGAGTAAGTTGATCAAAATATTGCAAATCATTTCGTACACTCTTCTCTCCTTTCTTTAATTACTTAGTTGTTCCTCTTTTATTACTTTCTTTAGGTTCCAAACTAGTTTCTAACAATACATTGATAGTACTTTAAAGTAATTGCATGGTCCAACATTTGGTGCGCGCACAATTTGTGATACTCTATACTGAATATATGTATCTGTATAACACTTAAGCTATTGTCAGAAGCTTAAATCAAATTTTGACATTCTATTCTATACTAGCTGAACCCCGCAGTATTACCCTCGGTCATTGTCGTACTGCGGGTGACGCCACGGGGCGAAGATAGTCTGAAAAATTTCGTATAAGTTACTCCTTATATTATCTACTACCTACCAGTGAAAGTCCCGTCAAAATCGGATAAGCCGTTCCAGAGGTTAGCCGGAACAAACAGACAAACAGACAGACCGACAGACAATAATTGAAAAAAAAATGTTATTCTGGTATATGTATCGTGTATACATGCATTGCACATGCATTTAGTACGAAGCGGTAATTTTAATGTTACAAACAGATACTCAAATTTTATTTATTTGTATAGACTTTTGGATGTAGGTAAGTACTTTATGCGGATAAAATACGCCATTTTAATGCATTTCAGTCAAATGATTTTCTGAATAATCTAACTCACTTTCGGATTTAAAATAATATCGAATTTATAAAAACTAATATACCTACCATTCCCTTTCATCATTTATTTAAGCTTATGTTTTAATATGGCGACCTTTATCTTAACTGCAGTCTATTCATTTTAAAGAATTTTTTTATTAATAAATTATAAATCTTGTCCTTAGCGGCGGTTCCCGATATAGCTCAGCCCGTGGTTATTTACGGCCCGCTTCGCATCGGGCTAACTTTCACGTGTTATTGAAAGCCCTCGGTTCTCGGGTTATCATTAATCCTGCTACCAAGACAGTAACCGCAGTAGAATACATCAAAGATGGAGTCACGAAAATTGTCAAGGTCAACAAAGAGGTAATTAAGATCAAATTTCCTCAAATTTGTTTTTTTTTTTTTGTAATGAGGAGGGATAGCCTACAATTCAAGGAATATGATTGCGATGTCATCCTTTGAGTGACCTTCCCCTAGACAACAGAGTAAGGGTCGGTAGACGGACGGAGTGACGGCAAAGAGACTAATTCCGTTACAATTTAAATTCAATCAGTCCCTAGCAGTCATTTGATTTTCATAATAATCAAAATCCAATTTTATTCAAATACTTGACAAAAAGGTTACAGTCATTGCTATAGGCACCCAAACTAAGCTACGCTTGTATCTTAGGCTGCCAGAAAATACAAAAATATGCAACAGTGGAATTATACGCGTACAGGATACATTTTTACAAATTATAATACACAAAGTTGAATAAAGTTAAAAACACAAAGTTAAATAAAAACAAAAGAAATTATAAAATTAAAAAAGAAAATATTGAAATAACAATTATATAAGCACTATGTATACCCAGATAGTAACTCCTCAGTATCTTAATTCAGGCATTTTAATGCATGAAATACAGCTGTATTCTGAAGAACTTTAGCTTGAAAAAAATTATTACTCAATTAGTCCTTTCGCCTACCCTTCTCGGCCTATTCCTTCTACGTATTTCTCGGCGCCGACCTTTAGAAGGGTTCCTCCCTTCCAGGTCTTGGTCTTTTTTGTATGTGAGAAAAGCCCCTCGATATATCACCACCGGAGTCTGGGATATTTTAATGTAAAATATTTTCCTTTTTAGGCCATCGTATCTGCAGGAACATTGAATTCTCCACAAATCCTATTACTTTCCGGTGTAGGACCCAAGGAGACCCTCGACAGGTTCAATATTCCCACGATAATGGACTTGCCTGGAGTGGGACAGAATTTGCAGAATCATGTCGGTGTTACCTTGGATTTCACGCTTACGAAGGAGCCCAAAGTTTCAGATCTTAATTGGGATGTAGCTACCCAATATTTGCTCGAAAGAAAAGGACTTTTATCCAGTACTGGTATGTCACAGGTAAGAATAAGAATATTAAAATAAATAAGTGCATGCAAAACTTGATGAGCCAGTTTATGTTTTAAAACCAGATTTTTCCAAAGGGATAGAGTGAAAGCGTATTAAGCCCACATATTTTGTGATTTTTCTTTAGTAAGAAAGGAGCTAATCTATTGCTGTCTTGATTTTTAGTCTTCGTTTTGTTTCTCAATACCTAGTTCAAAGCTCACATAGAGATTAGGAGACAAAATTCTTATGTAGTAAGTTTGACATCTCATATGTATTTTTTAATTCTCAGTTAACCGGCAAAATAAATTCTCGTCTCGCGTCAGCCGGCGGCAGACATCCAGACATACAATACTTTTTCGGTGGTTACTCCGCTCTGTGCGGCAATGAAATCGTTGTGGACCCTAGAAAACTTGGCGACGATGCTGAAAAAAGAACGGTCACGTATGTTAACCTCGTACTATTACCATGGTCAAGTTTTGTAACATCTTATCTTTTATCAACACATTACATATACAACCAAAACTATGACTAGAATACCTAAATACGTATACTACTCTTTTGTATATTTTACTTAAAGAGCTATGTATATTTTACTTGACCTGTTAAAGTTGTCGGTCCTTCGCCTGATCTCTCCCCGATCGTGTCGGTTAATCGTCCCATCGGATTATGAGAGAGAGCGAGCAGAGAGTGCACCTGAATTTGCGCAATATAATATCTCCTGCGTGGTTGGCTGGTCTCCATTGAGACTTGCCGCCGTGGCCGTTATCAGCTAGGAAAACATTATTATTATATTTTACTTAAAAATAAATTAATATCTGATACAGGATCTCAGTCATTGCTGTGCAGCCTCGCAGCAGGGGCTACGTGACGATTAGATCTGTGGACCCAACGCAACCACCTATCTTCGAACCCAATTACTTCTACGACGAACATGAGCTCAATGTAGTTGTTGATGGTTCCAGAGTTGCTTACAGACTTGCTAATACAACGGTAAGTCTACGTGTTTAATACTGAATATGATTCAATCAACGTTGTCTAAGAGTTGCAGGCTTCTAAGTCTAAGGAACTTCGGTTTACAAAACTCGCAAAAGAAAAATTTTACAACGACCAATCTAATTTATGTTTTCAGATTCTCCGTGAAAAATACGGTATGATGCCAACTGAAGGATACGGTCAAGAATGCGGGGAAGGTGGTTTAGATCCCAGTGATGAGTTTTTCAAATGCTTGATAAAACTCCATACCTCGCCAGAAAACCATCAAGTTGGTACATGTAAAATGGGACCTGCAAGTGACCCTATGGCGGTTGTTGATATGCAGTTAAAGGTGCACGGAATTGAAGGTTAGTGACTGAATCTAATAAATTAAATGATTGTGTTAATTACATAATCTACTTTCAGGTTAGCAGTCATTCAATAGTTCAAGAGGTCTGTCTTTATAGACAAACTCTATTGAAACAATAAGCAATATTATTTTTATTTTTGTTTCAGGACTTCGCGTTATCGATGGATCAATCATGCCCACTGTTATCTCAGGTATTATAATAGTCATAATTTATTAATTTAATTTCATACTATTGTACATTTTCAGGACTGGTTCTCATAGAAAAGTATTCATTTTTTAGGTAATACAGGAGCTCCCATAATGATGATAGCAGAACGTGGTGCAGAGTTCATAACAACAAGACATCAACTGTCAAAGGAGGATACCGAGAGTTTAGACAACGGAAATAGATTCGGTGATGAGTCTGAAGCTTCTCAGGAAACAGAAGGAAATTATGCTAGCAATGAAAATAATGAAGGGTGAGTATATGAGAAGTTTTGATTTGATGGCGAATAGTATTTTATTAATGTCTGTGCTCTATTGTGCCATGCAGCTGTACTGATAATGGACATAGAAGACGGCCGTACGAGCGAGAAACCTAACAGGACAAGTTTATTAGGTTTGGGCTTATTGGTTTATCTTCGCTGTGATATTTAATAAATTTTATATTTATAAAAAAAGCATGGTTGAAGTACATCCTGTTCCTAAGCAGATATGCTATGCTGGATTTTATGATACGGGCATTTTTTTCTGTTTAGGAGTAATCTTCGTCGTAATGAAATGCCTACAAACTACTACTGTTTGACATGACGTCGAGAATATTTTTTTACGAATTTGCAGTATCCAGTTAGGTAGCAAATGTTTAAACACTTATAAGTAGACACCGGGGTTAATTTGCAGGTAGTAGAGCCACGCTGATTTCAGCGCAAACGGGCCGGCTCGACCGGGGAGGTACTACCCTCGTACAGAAGACCAACCTAAAATGACAGTTATGGTGCTGTCGTATTTCGTTGGTGAGTGCGAGACCGGAGGCCCTGTGATGCAGGGGTGACAGTTATCGGGGTATTCCATTTCCCCTCCCCCCTTTTTTGTCATGGCAGCAAGAAAAAAGCGTAAACGTTCAACAGCGGCACTCCACTCTCCCACCAACATACTTTTTTAGGTGGAGTTCACTAACATCCGTGGACTCCATGCAAACCTCAACGCCGTCCACCAGTATCTTGAGACGGCACGACCGGCCATGCTATTCCTAACGGAGACACAAATTCGCCGCCCTGCCGACATGACATATCTTCACTACCCCGGCTTTGTGCTTGAGGAGTGCTTCCTCGCGAAGGCTGGGGTATGTCTTTTCGTCAGGGCGGATGTTTGTTGTCGCCGATTACGCTGCCGTGAGGACCCATCCTTCTCCATCCATCTACATGGATATTGGCTCTATGAGGCGCATCTACGTATGCCTATACCGATCCCACTCTGGAGACTCTGAAACAACTCGACTATTTGAACATCTCAGCCAGGCAGCGGACAAAGCGCAGGAGCAGTTTCCAACCGCCGAACTGGTGTTTCTGGGAGACTTTCAACGCCTACCATGAGTCCTGGTTACCAGCTGGGTGAGGTCATGCGTGGACAGTCTGACCCGCGTGGTCAGTTCTGGAAGATCCCAACCAGTGGGCTGGAGCCCACCAGGGTACCAGACATACCGAGTCAAGCGCCTTCCTTGCTGGACCTACTGCTGACGAGTCACCCAGCGCAGTACAGTGTATCGGTGCTCGCCCCTCTGGAATCCTCCGACCACTGCTTGGTTTTCACTACGGTGCCTCTTGCCCTCCACAACGAGTGGCAGCAAAAAGACGTTAATGGCACTACTCGTCGGTAGACTGGGATGGAATGCGGGATTATTTTGCATCCATCCCGTGGGCTCAACGCTGCTTCAAAAAAAAAGATCTGTCGCAAAGTTCGGCCGCCGTGCCTGGCGAAATCACTGTCGGAGTGGAATACTATATTCCCTACAGTGAGGTCGCCAGCGCAACGACCCGTCGGTTCAATCGCGAGTGCGCCCATGCTGTTTCACAAAAGCAATCGGCCTACCGCGCATGGCCCGCGCTCACGGCGCGTAACTTCTGTCCGCCCTCGCTACCACCGCTGAAGTATCCAGACGGATCGCTGGTCCATCAGCCGCGGGTGAAAGCACAACTGCTTGTTGATCTTTTTGCGGCTAACTCCCGAATCGATGACCGCGGCAAACACCCGCCTACCACTCCAAACTGCGACATTACAATGCGGGTTTTCGTATCCGCATTGTCAACAGTTCCGAAGCCACCGAGTCCCTTGAGCCTGGAATTCACTACCAGCATACGTGTTTCCCTCCCACTATGATCCCGGGTTCTTTAAGCGGGGCGTGAAAACGCATCTCACCAAGCCGCCATAGTGCGGGTCCCCGTGCTGCTTTGTGCTTATTAGCAATGAGGATGGTCACCACCACTCTTAGATTCTGCTCATACTTTCCATCAGGCAGGGCAGAGTCATTTTGGCAGCTGACTATAAAAACAAAAACAAAAGAAAAACTTTTCGAAAAATCTATGAACTAAACTAAAAATGAGGTTTGTCCTGCCAAATGACGGGAAATTAATTATGAAGAATGGCTAAACTTAGATATGTTGCACTAAAAATAGACGATATCTAAATACATACATGGAAGATAGCAATTTGGTCACTTCACTAAGAGAAAATGGAAGATAATTTTAGAGAAGTTTGGCGCAACAAACGAATTAGCATTATTTTTTTTAACATATTTCACTCATCATCATCATTCAACATAGTTCATAATAATAATTTATTAATATCGATTGACGACACTTGGTGGGACTTGTTAAAATACTCTAATAACCTTTGATAAGAGGCGTTCATAGCCCAGTTGCACTCGGTGATTAGAAACAATCACCGAGGGTGAGCAACAACGGCTCGGTCAATACCGGGATGGGTGACCGCGGGTGGCATGGTACCATGAGCGTCTCCGTGATTCGGAGGATACGTTAAGCAGTCGGTCCCGGTTGTTGTCATAACATAACAGTCGTGAAGCTTAGTTGGAGCCTTTGGGCGACTTAAATGGGTTGTTGATGAACCTTTGATAATACCATAGGGCGGAACAGGTCAATGGTGGAATAGAAGTACAAACTAGTTTAATTAAAGAATGCAGTAAAGAATAAATTTAGTGCCATTTTAGTTGATATAAAGATTAACATATATTCCAATGTCTCACAGTTGGAATCACCAAGGCCACGACGGTTACAACTACCCACGTCCTACTCCCAACCAACCAGAACAACAAACGAACAAAAACCACCGATGGGAACACACATGGAAGCCTTGGGACAAAAATTGGCAAAACCCTTGGCTGAAACCTAACCAACAGAAACGTGAACAAAATGAGTATCGTACGAGATAGTCAACTGTAAGGAGAAGTTTGCTATGCTCATAAATGTTATTTATAGGAATAAATATGTTAAAATAAAATCGTACGTTAGTTAATTTTTTATTTCATTTATGTTTCCACTTACGAAATAGGCGGTAAGTTCTCCTATTAGATGCCTAGCACTATAAGTTGTTTTGCATATAGTTATCGTATTACTGCAATCCTTGGAATTGGAAAGCTTAGAAAAATCAATCCAATATAACCGAACTGTGACAAACGCGGATTTATGTGTGTCAATGCAATAAATACATACTCATGTCTATTTTCTCGAAGGGGTAAGGGGTATTAGACACCTATATAAGCTTATGTATGCCATGTCAAAGTTTTTAATTGCCATAAAGAGAAGCAACATTATATAATATGTATTTTGTAATTTTGGCTGTAAGGTCCTCGAATGAAATAAAAATAATAAGTCCAGCAGATATAGATAAAATATTTATTAAACAAATCTGTGGTGTACATAAAATAAAACAATGAGTTACTACTATAATATTACGTTTATTTGTACTATTTTAACAGTGACATAAATATATTCTATTTCTTCTTAGTGTTTCGTTTGCTGTTTATTGGTATTTCGGGTTCAGAGTCTGACCTACAAAAGAAATAAGTTTACATAAGATATGTAATGGTTGGTTTGGTTTTATGTGCACGCAGTTTTGTTACGTGTGGTAACAGATTAAGAATACCACGAATGTCACCACTCCTATTCATCTCTATCGTCTATCATCTATTCGTGAGAGGGCCACGCTTCGGCATGAATGGGCCGGCTCGACCGGAGTGTTACCACGGCCTCACAGAAAACCGGTGTGAAATAGCGTTTGCGCCATGTTTCACCGAGTGAGTGAGGATACCGGACGATCATACCTCAACCACTCCCTACATCCTTTTCCCCATCCCCCAAAGGCCGGAAACGCACTTGAGACGCCTCTGGTGTGGTGGGTGTCTATGGGCGGCGGTAATAGCTTACCATCAGGCGATACGTCTGCTCGTTTACCCGCCTATTCCATAAAAATAAAATACATAAAAAAAACCTATGGGTGTCGTAAGAGCCGACTAAGGGAGTAAACTACAGGACAACATCGCTATCGATGCAAAGGGAAAGAAACCCTTGAAACAAACCCTATCCCAACCCTTCAGGTCAGCTTGGCATAGTAGACCAAAACCTTTCTAAGGAGAAGCCTGTGCCCAGCACTGGAATGTTGAAGACTGTTGATGATAATGAACTAGTTATATGTCGTAAGAGTCGACCACGAAAGAGAACGGTTAGGGAGCAAACCACGAAAAAGAACGGATAGGGAGGAAACCACGAAAGAGAACGGTTAGGGAGGAAACCACGAAAGAGAACGGTTAGGGAGGAAACCACGAAAGAGAACGGTTAGAGAGGAAACCACGAAGGAGAACGGTTAGGGAGGAAACCACGAAAGAGAACGGTTAGGGAGGAAACCACGAAAGAGAACGGTTAGAGAGGCAACCACGAAGGAGAACGGTTAGGGAGGAAACCACGAAAGAGAACGGTTAGGGAGGAAACCACGAAAGAGAACGGTTAGGGAGGAAACCACGAAAGAGAATGAAAACTTGAAACAAACCCTTATTTTACATGCGGGAACCCCTTCAGGTCGTCACTCCACCGGGGTTTGCGGCGGGGTGTTGTCGAGGAATCGGACTGACTAATACTACTGTGTGCCACTTAATGTCCGAGTTAGCAGGGATCCAGGAAACTGTTATTACGACATCAAGACACATCCTAGCTCCTGAAACTTGAAATACTATACCAACCCGTCTGGGCAACGAGATATGGTATGCCAAAACCTCCTCTTTAGGGAAGGTTATGTCCATCTGTGTATTACTAAGCGTGTTGCTGTTGAACCAATTAAAAGTAACTTACTCTTCGCTACCATCAGGTGTTTCAGGAATGGTGATGTTTCCTTTGGATCCACGTCTACTGTCGATTAGTTCGCTCGAGTCATTTAACACTTCTTGAACCTAAAATGTATTTTTTTACGATCATAACATATAATAATTGCCAATATCTATATAATAGTACAGTATTATATATTATAAATTATTCTTATAAAGCGGTCCTTGATTTTGAACAGAGTATTTAAATAATACCTTCACTAACATGGTACATTAAAGGTTTAAACGTAACTAGCTGACCCACGCAACGTCGTTTGCGCCTTATATTACCCGTAGCGAGAGAATTTCCCCCGTTTTTGAAACATTCTTCATTGTTGCTTCGGTCCTATTAGTAGTAGCGTGATGATATATACTCTATAGCCTTCCTCGATAAATGGACTATCCTACACCGAAAGAATTTTTCAAATCGGACCAGCGGTTCCTGAGATTAGCGTGTTCAAACAAACAAACAAACTCTTCAGCTTTATATATTAGTATAGATGAATATCGATTTGCACTTAATATGAATTTGGTAGGCGTACAGCACACTCTTTTTAATACATTTGTTAACTGACATTGCATTTACATTGAATATTACAATATATACAAGTAGATTTTCTTCATTTTCTTTTAGGTATAGTACTTTTGTTCTAGATAATAAATGTGTTAAAATGTATGCAAAATTTAATTATAGTTGAGCATCTAAGAAAAAACGTAAATAACAAATATTAATAGCATGTCTACTACAGTCACACAACACTATCGAGGCTGTGGGAACTCCTATAAATACATATTATATACATACTAGCAGACCCACGTAACCTCGTTTGCGTCTCTTATTGCCCGTCGCGTGATAATTTTCCCCCGTTTTTGAAACATTTTTCATTGGTGCTCCTCTCCTATTGGTCTTAGCGTAATGACATATAGCCTATAGCCTTCCTCGATAAATGGGCTATCTAACACTGAAAGATTTTTTCAAATCGGACCAGTAGTTCCTGAGATTAGCGTGTTCAAACAAACAAACTCTTCAGCTTTATATATTAGTATAGATTATTCGAAGAAAATTGCACACAAGTCGCTTTGAACGGAAATCGGGCACCAACTATTGCAGCACTCTATTACGTTATTCGACTCTCATAAATACAATTGTTGTAAGGATAGTTTACTCACAAATTCTTTCTCGTACACTATTGTATGTAGTAATGTGTCGTCCGAGTCGTCAAACTGTGACCGCGAACTGCCAGCGCTACTGCGGCGGGACCCCGCCGACGACCTCGTCATACGTCTCACTGGTTTGCTCACTTTAAACAAATATACAGTAAGTTATCACACTTCACGCTAATATATAAAGGCAAAAGTTTGTGAGTGTATATGTTTGTTACTTCTTCACGCAAAAACTACTGAACGGATTTGGATGAAATTTTACAGTAATATAGCTTTTACATCAGAATAAGACATAGGCTACTATTTGCCGCGATAACCGACTGCCACGCGGGCGGAGCCGCGATAACCGACATCCACGCGGGCGGAGCCCCGGGCAACAACTAGTTACTTTATAAAATGCAAAGGATTGATTAATAACATAAATTTTAACAAAAAAACCGACTCCGACTTGGACTCCGGACCAAATTGAAATGGGACCACACGGGAAGCACGAGCTTTAAAATAAAAAAAAGAACTATCAAAATCAGTTCATCCAATCGAAAGTTAAGGATTTGAAAACGTGAGGTAACAAACATAAAAAACAGTCGTATAATATATAATAACCTTATCCTTTTTTAAGTAGCTTAAAAATACTTAAGACTAGCAGACCCACGCAACCTCGTTTGCGTCTCCTATTGCCCGTCGCGTGATAATTTTCCCCCGTTTTTGAAACATTTTTCATTAGTGCTCATCTCCTATTGGTCTTAGCGTGATGATATATAGCCTATAGCCTTCCTCGATAAATGGGCTAACACTGAGGGAATTTTTCAAATCGGACCAGTAGTTCCTGAGATTAGCGTGTTCAAACAAACAAAGAAACTCTTCAGCTTTATATATTAGTATAAATTACTTAAAAGTTTAACATTTTCAATACAACTCTACATGGGACAACATTTTGTATGAATCACAAATTCAAGCGCATGCCCCTTAATATCAGGTGATCCATTTAAAAATGATATGATGTGACAACGTCTTATAAATTGGTGAACGCCGGCTGCACGCACGAAAAAGCATGACTCATTGTCACGTTCCGCCTGAGCCGAGCGTGCGAGCGAGAGCGCGGAACTAGCGATAGAGAGGCACGTGAGGCCTAAACGTTCGGCTTGTGACGAATATTTTTCGTCAATGCTTCGTACTTCACCAGGTAGTAGAGCCACGCTCATTTCGGCACGAACGGGCCGGTACTACCCTCTCACAGAAGATCAACGTAAAATGACAGCGTTCATGCTGTCGTGTTTCGTTGGTGAGTGCGAGACAGGAGGCCCAATGATGCAGAAGCATCATTAGACCACCTTAGTGTGGGTCACCATGCTGCATTGTTGTATTGTCTGTACAAGTAATATGACCACCACTCTTGGACTCTGCTTATGCTTTACATCAGGCAGAGTAGAGTCATTTTGATAGGCCATACATAAAAAAATACCTCACAAAATGACACGTGTAGCCCACTTTACAAACATAGTAACGGACATAAAGAACACCCAGAACATAAATTTGTATATCAGACCAAGTGTTGTCCCCTGTGGGATTTGAGTCCAAAATACTTAAGAGCGATAGAAATCGGCGTGGTAACCGTTTAACACCTAAAACATTCATGTAGCAAAACTCACCCTCTTTTTCTTTTACTTGCTTTTCTGCTTTCTTTTTTCCTTTAACGCTAACTTTAGGGGAACTACCAGAATCTGTACTAGAACTGGATGGTAAACTTCTAGTAGACTTTCTTATTGTAATATTTGAATCATCTAAGTCTGACGGCGGTGATGCTTTTGGGGATGGTGGAGGTTTCTTTTTAGTTTTACAATCTTTTTTTGGCTTTTCTGGTTTGGTTGGCGCTTTGGTCTTGGCTTCTACCTTGGCGTTCGCGGCTGCCTTTGCTTCAGCTTTCGCTTTTTGAGCTGGAAATATAAATTGATAAAGAAATTATTTGACCTGACACACAACGCCATCTATGCTCAAACTTAGCAGAGCTTTTTTCATGAAAGCTAGATTAACTGATGGAATCATAGAATACTTTTATACTTTTTTTGTAAATAGATATAGACATAGAGACATAGAAAACACTTACACATAAACATATTTGTAGATGATACAAACATTTGGCCCGACCTGGGAATAGACCACGAGACCCCAATGCAGCAGTCACAGGATACTACTGCGCCACCGATGCAGTTCTTGGAACATTTTCTTATATAATAACATACCTCTTTCAACATCCACCAGAGAGCGCTGTGATCTACTTCTTTTCACTCCACCCTTTTCAATTTCTTCTTTAGGATCTTCTTTATCTTTTCCATTCTTCGTTTTAGCTTTAGTCGTATCGGAACCACTACCTTGCTTATTCATCGATAATTTTTTCTTTGCTGCAAAATTATTTAGGTGAAAGTTTAAGTATGTAGACCTGAATGAAGATTAATCTTAATACATGACAAAGGGTTTGTGCCTGATTCGAAACAATAGGGTAGGTAACACCTTAGTCAAATTAGTTACTTATATCATCTATCAAAACGATAACTTTGAATGAAAAATTTACTAAATTTCAACTTGTGACGTCACTGTTTTAGACTACTCAGTTAAGCAATATATTTCATGTTTATTTCATTAAATTTTTTAACAGACATGAAAAGGCTATTATAATTATATTTTATGACATATTTTGTATTATTCGTTTGAAGGAAGGAGACATCGGTATTTATTTACGAAACAGTCAACTACCCTATTGTGTGATCAGAACGATTATTTTTTCAGAGTCTGAATGTTATCTATAATAGGTATGTATTTAGTAATTTATGGTAACATTTCTCAGCAGTTTAGTTACCATAATAGTTTGGATAAGACTGCTATATGTGAGATGTGTCAAGCTATTGTTATTAATTACCATATAGCTATATTACTAGTATTAAAACATTGAAAGAGGTATATTCAGGAACTTACCTTTAGTGATTTTAGCCCTCTTGACAGGTGAAACACCACTGCTAGAATCAGATTGCATGTCAATTGGCTCTTCGATCGGTACAACTTCTGTCTGTGAGGACTCTCTTACAGCTCGACTGCTTTCTGCTTGCGGTTGACCTGAAAACGATTTGTTTATTAACTTTGAAGCAAAAACTACTGGTATTAAAGTTATCATGTAACTTTTTGTTATACCTCGAAAATGGATGGAGAATCTTGGATTTATCTTCATTGTTTAAAGATTAATTTCATCAAGAATGTGAGTGCATTACGTGCAATAAATCTAATATATAAAATTCTCGTGTCGCGGTGTTTGTATTTAAACTCCACCGAAACGGCTTGACCATGTGCATGTTGGGTGTGTCTGAGAATCGGACAACATCTATTTTTCATCCCCCTAAATGGTAAGAGTGATCCATCCTTAAATATTTATTTATGGCAAAATAACGTTTGCCCAGTCAGCTAGTGTCTTATTATAAAATAATCCAATTTGGCTACATGGATTGCGTAGAAGTTTAAGCGGTCACCGCGCAATTTGTTACTATTACACTACTAAGTTGACTGTTGTGGGTTCAAGCCCCAAATGGACCTCTTTGCTTAAGACAAATAGTTGTTGTGAGTCTAGGTGTTCTTTGTGTCCGGTTTGTGTACGTTTGTAAGTCCCCCGCGACACAGAATTTACTCCTAATGCGTACCATGTTCCTTGTGGAGTTTGAACCCTCAACACTCAGCACAGCACAAATACGGTCACTACGCTATCCGTGGCGCTATTAAAAGTAAGGCAGATAATATATTGACGCTACTCAATTACAATCACTTACATAAGAATAAACACATGAATCTAAACTGCAAAATCAATTATGATTAACGTTGAACAGTACCTTCGGAAATCCTGGACAATGCAGGGTCATCAGTTGGCGAGGTCTCGTCTATCTCCACTTCCTCTTCAACAGTTTCGTTGACAACTACGTGAGTGCTGCGTCCGATCGGTTGAGCTGAAATAGATTATGTTGTATTCATTTTTTTTTATGTATTGGCTGCTGAAATGTCTCTGCTTGATAGAAAGCATGAGTAGATTTCAAGAGTGGTGGTCGCCATCTTGATTGGGAATGCAGACAATGCATCACTGTGACCCACACTAGGCGGCCTAGCGAGATGCTTCATCAAGTTTTTTTTCTGGTATAGAAGGCAAACGAACAGACGTATCACCTGATGGTAAGCGATTACCGCCGCCCATGGACACCCGCAACACCAGATGCATCACAAGTGCGTTGCCGACCTTTGGAGGAATGGGGAAAGGGATGTGGGGAGGGATAGCAGTATGGGCCTCCGATATCCTCACTCACTTCGGTGAAACACAGCGCAAGCGCTATTTCACACCGGTTTTCTGTGAGGTCGTGGTATCACTCCGGTCGAGCTGGCCTATTCGTACCTCTTCCACGGTAAAAAAATATTTGGTTTTAGAGTCATTCTTCTTCTTCTTCTTTCTTTCTTAAATAATAACATGAGCTCTTAAGTTATATCGCGTGTCGTGAGAAGTTTAACCAATGTAATATAGAATTTGTCATAATGTCAACTTACGCAAAGAACTTGTCATCCTTCCCAAAGGTGCTAAAGAATCTTCTTGCATGGTACCTTCTGTTACACCTGAAAATCAAATAATTGTTTTAAATACCCTGTTTAGTGTAACCGACTTACAAATTGTTCTGACATTTTAAGTTTATTTAAAAACAACTTAATTTCGACAGACACTATAGTACAAAATCGAGAGTAAAATAGTAAAAATGTTAAACATTTTTCTTTTCCCATACAAACCACAGAGAAATTTAAAACGGAAATAAGAACGAAATCTGTCGGGGCAGCTAGTTATATAGCTGTCGTAAGAGCGACTAAGGGAGTTAAATATTCAGGTCAACATGACTGCAAAGGAAAGAAAAGACTTGAAACACGCCCTATACCAACCCGTCTGGCCTGCATGGTAGCCAAAACCTCAGAGAGGCATATAGGCATAGCAGTGGATTATTATAGGCTGTAATCTATACAAATAAATAAAATTGGAGTGTCTGTTTGTAATATTAAAATAACAGCTTTTTAATCAATGCATATGTATATATACACGATACATATACCAAATCTGTAGTTAAAAAATTTTTTGTCTGTCTGTCTGTCTGTCTGTTCCGGGTAATCTCTGGAACGGCTGGACGGATTTTGACGGGACTTTCACTGGCAGGTAGCTTATGATCCGGGGAGTAACTTAGGCTACTTTTTTTAGACTAACTTTGTCCCGCGGCGTCACTCGCGGTACAACAATAACCGCGGGTAACACCGCGGGGTTCAGCTAGTAGTACATAAGTAGAATAGGGTATTTTACTGTATACCTTAGGCAAAAACCAGTCGGAAAACGTTAGATTTAGTTCATAAAATGATAAAATATTTTTTTTAAATTTATTTCTAAGTTTTCAGTTTTTTTTAATCTGTTCTTATAACACCATGAAATAGTAGCCGCCATGTTATTACGTCACACTTCTTTGTAAGTACATTATAGTGTCAATTAATCCTGTCATCGACATTTTACAAAGCGAACTGACGTCATTACCACAGAGCAATATTGCATCCACTGCGTCCATCGTTTTTGACAAATTACGCGCGAAATTTGAAAATGTAAAATTTTAATGCGTTATTATGGCACTTTTTATTGAATAAAAAAATTATGTTTTTTTTCTGTGGTTTAATAGCACTAAAGAATCTAATTAAGACACTTCAAAAATGGGTGTAATACCCTTTTAGAGTTATAAATTACCTGTATGAGACAATTTATTAAGGCTGGCTCGTTCAGCTATCTCTAAAGCGCCGAGATACCTGGTCAAGTTCCGACATGACTGTTTGTCTGGTAATTTCTGTTAACGATAACACAAACACATTAGAATAATAATTATATAACAATAAAGATATAGAACGGAACTACAGTCATAAACAATATAAATGCGGGCCACTATCAAGTCAAAATCTTTCGATTCAAATTTTATATATCCCTAAGGACAATAGGGAATATACATATAAATTTTATTTGCCTCAAAATTTTTTTTTGCCTTTTACTTACCAAACATAGATCTTTCAGCATATGCGCCAGTTCTGTAGCGAGGTGAGAATCTCTGGGTGGAGAGAGCAGGGCTAACACTCGACAAGCCAATCCTACTTCGGGAGACGTCGGGCGGCGGACTATGTATTGGCAGAGTACAGTTGCCATGCCACCTTGGCTATCAGCTAGCTGAAATATTTAAAGCCTTTTAAATAACTAGTTTATAAGTCTCGGTGATATCACTTTATATGATCATAAGGGATGATAAAATTGTTGGAATATCATAAACATAAATTCCAGTTCCTGAACGCATCCTGAATAGTTCTCATGTCTGCCATTGGCGGCGCCACTTATTTTCTATACTGTGTGCAATTCATTTCTTGTCACACAATTTTGGCATTCTTTTATCAAGTAATAAAACCGTTTAAGGAGATCGTTTTTTGTTTTTTATAATTTATATTGATTTCATAACTTTTTAAAATCATTCAGGTTTACAATTACATAGGTTAGTTTGACATAGTTATTATATAAAAGCACACATTTGCATTTTTTTAAATTGAATATATTAACAACAGACTTAGAACTTTCGACCACTCTCTTCGGCTACAACTTGATTTAAAAGTTGTAGCTGAAGTATATATTGTACTATTAAATTAAAACGACAAACTATACACTGTTAATGGTGGCACCAAAAAACAACTTACTTCATGGTTTACTCTGGTGAGTGACACAATAAATTTGACGACAGCTTCCTGATCTATTTCTGCGAGAGGTGAACTTGAAGGCGCGTTGACTAGAGTCCGGAGTGTAGGTAGGGTTGCTTTCTGCATAGACAAATAAATGATGCAGCTTTAAGAAAACGATAGATATAGGTAATAGACCCTAAACCCTCACTTAGTGAGCTGAATTCCACCATACTAGAGAGCTTCATATACTCCGATATCACGTCTAAAGGTAGTAGAGCCACGTTGATTTCAGCACGAACGGGCCGGCTCGACCGGGGCGGTACTACCCTCGCACAGAAGATCAACGTACAATGACAGCATTCGTACTGTCGTGTTTCTTTGCTCAATGTGAGATCGGAGGCCTAAACATGCAGAGGCAGGCTGCCATAGTGAGGGTCACCCCACCACAACATGCAGCATTATTTGCATTCGCAATGAGTAAGGTGACCTACCTTTGGATTCTGCTCATGCTTTCCACCAGAGTGTTTATTACAGACTGACATACAATAAAAAAAACATCACACTTAAGAAGTTTACAAGATTGGTTATTTGAGCTTACATAAGACTTTCAGGTGACTGAGAAGTAAATGATATAAAAGAAATGAAAATGGGAATTGTAGTAAAAACATATTACTTTTAACCCGATTACGGCGATGCTAAAAGGAAATGTAATAGTTTTAGCAATTAATGTATTTTGTTCAACCTTAGAGCCTAAACTACTGAACAGATTTTGAAGAATGACCTGGGTAATATAGGCAATTTCATCAGAAGTTTTCACTAGTCGGATTATAGCTTTTTAAACTTTTTCTTATTGCTTTTGTATTAAAGAAATACCAGGAACTCTCAAGCACACACACGCACACACAAGCACACAGAAACTATATCATTGCACACATAAGTACCTGTATCTGTTCTTGCGCTCCATCCACAGTCGTAGGAAACGTTTGGAAGAATACGCCAATTGTTTGTCGTAACATGTCTTCATCAACTAAAACAGACATCAAATTTAATTATTTATTATTCATTTATCAATAAAATATAAAAATTCATACAAATTTATTATAGATTCAGTATCATTGTGAAAACTAGCACTAAATTATAAAAATATATGGTTTAGTTTTTTGACATCGACGCAAAGCTCTGCTCGAGGTTAGATTGAGCTTGTACTATTAAAGCTAGTATGCATTTTTTTTTTGGAAATATACACATTATATAAACATTCACATCATATTGGAGATCATCTAAACATTTACATTATTCGACCCGGGAATCGAACCCAACACCTCAGCACAGCAGTTATATAAGCTACCACTGCGCCACCGAGGCAATCATATTGAGTTCTTGAGCGTTTTATTAATCAAAAACATTGAACTAAACTTGTAAAGCCATACCTGTAGCTGGATTGAACCAGAGTAAAAGTAGCCGACTGAGTATGGCTGATGATTCTAGATGACCCAAGTGTAATAGACGACATAATCCTTCTACGATGATTAGCCTGTAAGCTGCGCACTGTAATGAATAAAAGGGTAACGCATTCTTATGAAAGAGAAGGTTACGGATAATACATTTAAATATATGACTTTCTCTTGAAGACTGATTAAGCCTAGGTTTATTTAGAATCACCAAATAACATATTTGGGTGATGACACAATTACGATTCATTTACGATTCACTCATACTCACCTAGGTGCATCCAATGCTGGCTGGGAAACAATTAAAGAAAAGTAAAATCCTTTCAGTTAAGCAATCTAGAATACCGTCATAACGCCACTAAATGTTTTTATCTTTAAACTATATATTTTTACTTACAGTGCTATCCATTATCTTCAGGAGTAGCTCAATAACAGTGCTATGCGTTGGAGATAGTGATATCGCGGATTCTGATATATTACCTGAAAGAAGAACATTGTTACGTGTTAGGATTCGATAGATTTGAGAAATAAACCTGACGTGTAAACGCGACTTTATCAAGAACACTCTTAAAATCACAATATCATTTAGAATAACGATCCTTAATTGTCGCCGAGGTCGTTCGGTTAGACACATAATCACTCCGATATTTATTGCACTGTAGCTCAAACCGAACTAAACTGCGGCCCGCGAGACATCGTGTTTATACCCATATTATACAGTACATTCTAGTAACCACTCGTACAAAGAACGCGTCTACCCGCGAAATTGCTGATCGACAATCAATGGATATTCGACGCTATGTATGTCGATGTAAGGTTCATTATTCCGTGTCTCAGGAGATAAAAGAGAACTTTCTCGAGCGTTATTCGCGAATAATCTTTCTTCGTAACAATATCAAATGATATAATTTACTAAAAGCGACACCTCGCGACAATTAAGTAGCTACATATCATGGAGGGACACTAAGTCTTCAATATATTAAAGTTAGTATAACATCAGTCAGTCTGTCTATATAGGCGAGTAGGAAATTCGATATTTTTCATATAAGTAAATCTTTAGCCTAGTGCCGTCTACTCTGAACGAAGACCTTTCCTAAGGAAGTCCAACTTCCCCAGTCATGGGCAGTCCGTCACTTTTTCAGTTGTTGGTCCATCTTACCGCAAGGTGTTCTACACTATGTTTGCCCTTAAGAATAATACTCACAAAATGTTTTAGTTTAATAATTTAAGCGTTTATCTTAACGTTTCCTAGTTCTTACTAACCATTGTGGCTCCGATCCCTACATGGTACATTTTGTGTGATTCACAATTTATTGTTCTGGATGTTCTGTATGTTTGTTAAGTACCCCGCTGCTTTATTCCAAGTGTGGGAGTTGTGTTTTTGTCAAAAGGAGAAGATTATATCATAGTCTTACCATCATCATCGATAGTATTGTTCGTAGTGTGAGTAGTGTTGCGCTTTCTCGTAGTATTGGCTGTGGTGTCATTTTGAGTGTTTTCATCTTCAAAAAGTCGCGCTCCGTGTACACATAGCAAGTCCACTATGCATCGGAGTACGGTCGACACTGTACGTTCATTTGATGTGTCGATTAGCTGGAAACGAAAAGAGAGATAGGGGATATACGTTCTATCATTTAGAAACATTGAATTATATAAATGTACACAGAGACGTTGATGATTATAAACCGCCGTTTCTTGTCATATCTTTCTCTCTCTCTCGGCCTCCCTTTAGAAATTAGGTTTGGGTTACTATACCAAGCTGCTAGACAGATTCCTATAGAATTTGTTGCAAGTTTTTCATCTCTTCGCAGTGCTGTTATTTGAATTAGTATGATTTTTAGTCGGCTGCTACTGTTTTCTTAATCCACCACATGATGAAATTAAGACATTATTTGAAACTATCTTTTGAGCGCGGCTACGCCCGCGAATATGTCGGTTATCGCTTTTAAAAGCAGCCTATGTCCTTCCTAAGGAATCAAAGTATCTCCAAATCGAATTTCATTGAAATCGATGCAGTGGTTTAGCCGTGAAAGCGTGATAGACAGAGTTACTTTCTAATTTATAATATTAGTATAGATAGTATAGATTATTCGTCTTCTAACTCTGGACATTAAAAGCTTAGTTATAATAACCTCCTTTAAACATAGAATACAGAAGATTTTTATACTTACATTGGCAAAGAAGAAAGCTTTATTCTCTTTGGCAAATTCCTTATCTAACATGCCATACAAAGCAACAGTCTCCAGGGCAGTTTCTATTATGTCTGTGTTTTGGAAAATCTCGATCTAAAAAAAAACATTGTCAGATACAAACAGAAATTTATTTATTTCACTATATTTTCTTGTGTTTTGTTTAGGTAGTTGGCCTGGCTGTCGATTTTTTTTTTAATTTAATGGGTAATCGAAAGATTTTATTAGTGATAAAGTTGTTTCGTTTTTAAATAGAATATTCTGTAAAAGTTTACCTCAAGCTCGCTGAATATCATTCGCATCATGGGAGTGACTGTTGTCAGCTGCGGTGTATCCAACGCGCAGTTCAGTATAGTCAGGCATTTGATCAAAGTCGCGGAGTCCGATACCTTTTCCTTTATAGTCTGTCAATTTTAAATTTTATTGGATATTATTGTTCATAAAATAATGTAAATTTAAAGAATTAACAGTTTAAATAACTTTCGAAACAGGGAAAATAAGAACAAAGGTAAATAAAATTGAGTAGATGATGAATTGAATGTAGAAATATTTATGGTTAGTCAAAAGCATTGGTGTTAATTCTACTGTTCGAAAACTAAATCTAAAATAAAAATCACACGAAAAAAGTTTAGTTCTGTAAGCGACGTTCTAAACGTCGAAGCTTTAGTAAAATTAGATAAGTCACACGAAAAATACACGTTATCTCAATACATACCCACAAGAATAATGTTTGGATATCGTTTGATTAAAACAAGAGTTTTAAAGAAATTTGGATTGGTTTGTTACATAACAACAGAATTAGCACCATTTTCAAAGATTGCGATAAGGGTAATGACTGCTGCTATTATACAATTAGTAAGTTTTTTTTTTCGTATTAATAGCATAGCAAACTACAACATACATACATAGAACTAAATGCAATAGTATTGTATTTAGTTCACTAATAAAATTACTTACAGGAATGGGTGGTGGAGGTGGTGCAACTGGTTGAATGTTTAGCTCTTCCAACTTTTTTTGAATATCCGCCACCTAGCAGACATGATAAAATATAGGGTTAAAACATTGATGTAGATAGTAGTAGTGCGACAGTGGCACTTTGCTTGTGGTTAGGAATTTGTTAGTTTGTTCGGTTAAATATTCTAATTTGAAAGTTTCTTGGTCAAATTAAAAAAAAATGTGTTGGATATCCCAGTAGAGAATATACATGTATATTTTTATTTCTTAATCTGATCATTTACGTCTCGCGTCATAGAAAAAGATATAAATAAGCATGAAAATAGCCAAAATAATTTTCAAAGTGAAATTTAAAAACACTGACTAAATCTGAGCTATTCAAACGCCGCCATTTTGCGCGCGTCTTTGACACGGCCAATGACGTCATTGCCATTTCGTGTTTGTTTACTATTCAGTTCCTTTATACTTATTTACAGTTTTAATTGCTTTAAAAATCATGGAATAAGTTAATTTTCCTCACAAATACTACTAACACATTATGAATATCCACGCCTATAATTTCGATGACCTGAACATCGATGTCACATTTCGTTTCGACCAATAGTGACGCCTTTTTGTAAGTTTGAATTTCTCTCCCTTAATTTTCACTATTTATTTAATATTTTCTGGATAATCAAAAAAACCTTTTAAGTATATTGTAAAGACAATAAAGAATCTTCAAAAAATATTTGAGACACATATTATTTTTATTTCATGCATATTCCCTGTCATCGAAGAAGTTTATAGACTATGTATCATCACGTTACGACCAAGAGGAGTGAAATTTCAATGAAAAATGTTGCAAAAACAAGAAAATCATTGCTTTTGAGAGCTAAATTGTTGTTAAGTTAACCTTAAGTATTGCGTGGGCTGCGAAAATGGTCAAAGTTTCGCAAAAAATATATATGAAAGACTCTGTGGTTAAAAGAATAATAAAACAGAAATAAGATTCCCATTGAAGTGCATTTGAATGGGAATCTTGTTTCTGTACAAGTAATAATATATTCAGTACCTTAGCTTTACATTCCGCTGCGAGGGCGTAGTTCTGTTCTCTTACTGCTTCTTCCTGGGCCTCCATTGCAACATTCAGTGATACGCGAAGTCTAGCTCTCTATGCGAACAAGATATGATAATTTTGAACAGATATAAAATACTCGTTTGAAGGGTACAGATTTGTAATTCAAATTTAAATGTAAATTATCTTAACTTAACTTAATATCTTAACTTAATTATCTTAACTTTCACTATTTTTATTAAATTTTTAGTTGTTGTGCATATCATGTAAAACATATTCTATATTTATATTATGCATTGTATAGTAAAACTTATACAAATTACATAGGATTGACATGAAGTCGACAATGGTAGCACCATTGACGACTTCATGTCAATCTTATGTATTTTCCCCTCGTCAAAATGAAGCCACTCACGAAAAATTAGCTTGATAGTAATAAATTGTAAAATTTGTTCCGGGGCTCCCGGACTATAACTTTCAACACGAGAAAAATTATAGCCTATCTTGAGTAATTTTACTAATTTTGGTTTTAGATTAGAGATACCAAAAAATGGACTGTTAAAAACTGAAAATAAAGTATAGAGTCCAACAACAAGACAATATAGAGGCCAACAACAGAATTTGCACCATTTTCTTATTTTCAAAATGCAATTTATATTTGGATGTACACATATTATCTGATTTTAGTTAATCTTTGACATTTGAAAGGAGAAAATAGTAAGTTTAGAGAATTTTCGAACAGCAGAATTAGCACTAATACCTGCATCTTGGTTTCAGTACTATCGACAGTGGGAGGAGGAGGGGTGGGAACGTCGGGCTCTGGAGGATCCCTCAGAGCGTTGAGGACTCCACCGATCACTTCCATGCGGGGAGTCACCTCGGGCAGCACCAGCTCTAGAGATGATACGAACGCTCGAATCACGTCGGAGTTAAGAGGACCATAGTCGCCTGGAATAATAGGAAAACTATTTTGTTACATAGGCGGAATACTAAATTACAATCATGGTTTTACATTAAAAGTAACTAGCCGAGTCTCGCGGTGTTACCCGCGGGTTGAAGCTAGTCTAAGAAATACGATTTCAGTAAAAATCTTCCACTTTCTGTAACGGTAAAAACAAATAAAAGGTCAAAATCTGTTGATGATTATAATGATGATGAAAAGCAAATATACTAATATCATTGTTTAATGAAATAAACCAAAATTTTTACAAAAGAAAAACCGACTTCAAGAACTGGACCAAATTAAAATGGGACAACACTAGATTTCAAATAAAAAAAGAAACATCAAAATCGGTTCACCCAGTCGAAAGTTCTAATATAACAAATATAAAATAAAATACAGTGGAATTGAGAACCTCCTCCTTTTTTTGAAGTCGGTTATAAAGTAGCTTAAGTTACTCTTTATATCATCAGCTATCTGTCAATGAAAATTTCGTCAAAATCGTTCCAGCCGCTCCAGACATTAGCCGGAACAAACAGATTTTTTTGGGTTACTTAATGTGCAGAAGAATTTTGATAATATTTGAAAGTTCCATTACCACACATAGTACAATAACCGTTACTGTTATTCTTACAAATATCATTAAATTTTATCTTTCAAGTGTAGTCCTTCAGCGCACTTAGATTTGAACCAGAGTAACACCATAGCCATAAAAAAATTACCAGCTTTTAAGATCTAGATTTTAAATAGGTCTTTGGTTACATTTCACAGATCAGGAAAATGTTAGCGGGAAACAAAACCCGCCTAAACTTTCTGATTTTGGATAAGAGGAGTGCCAAGTTGTGCTTGTGTCTCCACTCTTTTCAGGTCTAGCTCATGGGCAGTGTTAGTAAAAAAAACTGCAATCTTACCAGTAAGTACATCAGTGACCAACGTCTGCAAGGCTGTTCTACCTGTCGGGTCGGTCGCATCATATACTCGTAACATGGTGGCCAATTCGTGCAACACGTACTGACGAGTACTGAACCCAACAGGATCTTCGCTTTCGTCTGGACATGGCGATTCTACGATACTAATAGACAAATTAAGGTTCTAATTGATTAATCATTCTCAGAAAGTAAAAAGCTTTGGCTGAAACTGGCTAAGAGTACCTTAGTCGATTTCAGCCACGGCAGCCAATCCACACAGGAGATATAGTGCATAAGTGTTTGCATAAACACAGGTGCACTCTCTGTTCCCTCATTCTAGTAATCCGATGGGAAGGATACCAGTCACGACTGGAGAGAGTGCCTCCGAGGTACGGGGGTTAAGATCACAAATTGCAAAATGCATTTTTTATAATCTAAAATAACACTCTACGATTTTGTTTCTAATGCCATAAAAACCCACTTACGCTCTAATATATCCAGTCAAAACGACTAAATCAGGTAATATAGTCTCCAAAGTCTCGTCATCGTCAATCTTCTGCAAATGTTCCGCCAGGTGGCGCCAGTACCATGCTGTCTCTTTGTTTAGTTTTTCTGCAGGAATCAGACGCAGATTCTTGTCTGTTGGCAGCCATTCTAGCAGTTCTGATATTGGTAAGCGCCTGGAAAAATAGAAGGTAACCCAGAAATATATTAATTTATTGCGACACATAAAAAATAATGTTGGATAACAAATATTTGGATGTATTTATCTTAATATAAACTGAAACACAGTTAAAATTTATTAGTACATTACTCTCGCAGTTTTACTCAAATGAAGAAATATTTTGGCAGAAAAATTCATATTTTTTTTATCTTATCAATGTGTACCTGTGCATGGTACAGCGGCGCATTTACAAATTAGCTAACGTCGATTTTAATGTATATAATTTCAATATTACTTAAACCTGCTATACCTATATTATTTGGTAAGATTTCAGTAAAACTTTGAAACCTGTACAAGCTACCTTGTATATTTGTAATAATAAAGCTAACAAAAATGTTAATAATGATAAAAATAATGAGTAACTTACTTAAACAGAGACTCGAGTAGTTTACCAGCAACATACTGCGAGTCCTTAGCGTCATGAGCATTATCCAAACGTATTGCCTTCAATAGATCAACTATATTCCCTTGAAAGGTACTCAACCAACCCGGTATAAGAATTTCTTCAACCACACGACGTACGCGGAGACTGCGTTCAGTTAAACCCACCTGAGAGATAATGAAAATGATTCTACATAATCAAACTCAAAAAGCTTTTATATTAAGTAGGCTTTTTCATGCACTTTCGAAACGTTACGTTAATTTCTAGTTATATCTTTATCAAATTCTAGTTGCGCTGTTCCAAAATATCATTAATATTGAGAAGAACCAACAAGAAGCTCCATAAGTTACCTTTTACTTTACAATGGAATAACATTAGAATTATCCGTGGGAGAGCCATGCTTTTGTACACAGGGGCCAGGATCGACTTGAATGATACCAAGAAAATGGGTGTAAAATGTAAATCTTTTTTTTATCAATGAGTAAGGTTGCCAAAATCGACCCCCTCACTACTCTCTTAAATCTGGGGGAAGGAAACTAAAAGCCAAATGATATTTATTATTGTAAGTGAATCTTTTAAATATATTTTTAACGTCGGACTTAACAACTAGGAGGCGCCGGCATTTCCTAAGACACTCTGAGAAAAAATGTCAAAAGAAATCACAGAGATGTCCTTTTTCTTCAAGTCCGTTGATTAAATAAAAACTATGCGATTATAGTATAGTGTGGGTTAGCCATAATCCTGAGTCAGCTTGTTCGTACAGGCGCCATACGAGTGTATCATGTGGAAGGTTGCCAATGTGCTTATTACTCTTCAGAGTAAGATTTTTATGCGGGGTTGGTAGAAGATTCCAATTAGCGAATTCACTGCTCGTTTACTCCATTTCCCTATTGAGCACAGCTATTTGAATGCTCGTTATTGACTAGAGCTAGAGAATGGCCCTCTCAACCATGATCAATTAATGATAGGAATATTAGTAGATTACCTTGAGTGTCAAAAGTCTTTGGCGAACTCTAAGCTGTGTGACATTAATGGCTGCTATGTAAAGAAAGGCAGCGCGTCTTACCGCCTCATCAACATCGCATAATCGCTCCAATACAAATGGGACGTTGCGACTGCACTTAGCAATTGACATTACAATAGCCCTGTAGAAATAAAAAGATGTATGTACATTTACTTGGTATTAAAACATTGTGTCATTGTGTCTATATTAAAACATTTGTGTAAGAAATTTACATAAATTTTAATATAGACGATTGTTGGAATTGGCCGACAACAACCTTTCTTATTTCATTCATATGCCGACCAAACCCAGAACACTCAGTGCATTAGAAAGTGGAGAGGTAATCACTTAATCTTTATAAAACAACAGACACACACATACACACAGTTGACACACATAAATCTTATTTTTATTTGTCTTAAATATTTTGTTCTAGTTTCTTTTATTTGTCTTAAATATTTTGTTCTAGTTTCTTTACTGTCTTTACAATATACATAAAAGGTATTTTTTTATTAAGTGATTATTTAAACCCAGAAAATACTAAATAAAAAGTGGAAATTAAGGGAGGATAATTCAAACGTACAAAACGCGTCATTATTGGTTGAAACGAAATGTGACGTCGATGGTCACTTCATCGAAATTATCAGCGTCGAAATTCATACTGTGATAGTAGTGTTTGTAAGAAAAATTTACTTCTTCCATGATTATTATAGCAATCAAAACTGTAAATATGTATAAGTATAAAGTAACTGAAACACTGAATAGTGAACAAACACGAAATGACATTGACGTAACAACATGGCGACGTTTGAATAGCTCAAATTTAGTCAGTGTCTTCAATTTCACTTTGAAAATTAGTTTGAATATTTTAAGCCTATTTATATCTTTTTCTATGTTATAGAGACGTAAATGATCAGATTAAGAAATGAGAAAAATACATGCATATTCTCTATTGAGTAGGAGCTTTAGGCCTCCTACAAAACATGCCAGCGGGTTTAAACCACGATAGGTACGCTGCCGTCATCGTTAGGCAGCTGGCACACGCAGCAGGGCATCTTTTTACAGATAAGATTAACTCGGCGGTCAATAGTAACCCGCCGGCAAGCCGCCGGTACGGTGTGTAAGAGACTTAATAGTACAACAAAGTTTTACCTTCTCACAGAAGAACTAGGGTCGCAACTCATATGGAAGCGGTACGCACGAGTAACTTCATCATCAGGTTCCATTGGATTCTGCAATCTCTGTAACGCTAGGGCCGCTCTACAACGTACGGCTCCACGAGTATCTTGTAGCCTTTGCATCTAAAAATGAGGTAAAAAATTATATTTCATCACAATTAACATTTCAGCCAACCAACCTAAGTAAATTTTGCAAAAACTTAATATTTTCAAGGAGTAACTAATTTGATATCTAAATGCTGAAGTGGGGAAAACAATCTACTACATAAGGCCTCCAACACAACATGCCGGCGTGTAGCTGTACCGCCAGCCCTGCTGCTGTGTGCCATATGCCCACCCCACCCGGCCTAAAACTGCGTGTGAGTGAGGCCGTATTGAGATGCCATAGCAAATGGTTTTTTTTGAAATAGTGCATTATTTACATTGTATTTTATATTTTTAGCAGTTATTAATTTACTAATCACATTGAAAAATAAATAATGCCAATTTTTATGAAATGGTTATATTAGAAATAAATTAAATCTACATATTTTAATTACTTTCTATATGTTGCAAAAACCAAGGAGGTTCTGAATTTTTAATGAAACTACTTCCTAAAAAGCTTTTTATGTGTGTAAAAAATACCTGAGATGCAAGCAACTTGTCGCATAGATCATCGTCAAGAGATGCATCATCTCCCATGGCTGATAAGACAGCTGCCAATAGCTGACTGGCACGATACCGGACTGACTGCCCAGATACACACTGACACTGAAAAAGAAATCATTAAACCCTGTAATAGGTATGTTTAAAAACTGGTTTATTTTTCACCTTAAAAATGGGGATATATATTCAATATAACTGTTGCCTGTTGTCTGTTTGTCTTGGTGTCAAGCTAGTCATACACATTAGGGTGTATCGGACAACTTTATCTGCACAATAGCTGACCCACACAACCTCATTTGCGTTTCCAATTGCCTTAGCGGTCCAGCCATTCCAGAGATTACCCTGAACAAACAGACAGACAGATAGACAAAATTTTTTTTACAACATTTTTGTTATATGAACCGTGTATACATTCATATGCATTTAGTAAAAAGTGGTTATTTTAATATTACAAACAGACACTCCAGTTCTATTTATTTGTATGGATGTCTAATAAAATTTAATATTGCTGAAACAAACCTATAAAGAAGAGAAAGCTATATTATTAAATAAACAAAACAAGCTTTTTTTTTCTTTTCAAATTTTTTATTATTTATATTGATCATTAAACTTACATTAAATATGATATCAAATATGAATAACAGGAACTCTTCTTCATCATCTAGAGAAGTACAAAATGTGGCCACGAACTGTATTACACGGTCCACGTTCGAGCTGGTGTCGCCAAACGTAAATAAATACATCATGGCATTCTTGAAGCTCTCACGGAAACTATCTTCATCAAGCTAGAAAAAAGAATATGAAACTGATGAGATTTTATACATACTAGCTGCACCCCGCAGTGTTACCAGCGGCTATTGTCATACCGGCAATAACGCCGCGGGACAAAGTTAGTCTAAAAAAAGTAGCCTAAGTTACTCCCTGGATCATCAGCTACCTGCCAGTGAAAGTCCTGTCAAATCTGTGCAGTCATTCCAGAGATTACCCGGAAAAAACAGACAGACAGACAACTAAATTTTTGGTATATGTACAGTGTATACATACATATGCATTTAGTAAAATGTGATTATTTTAATATTACAAACAGACATTCCAATTTTATTTATTTGTATAGATTAATAAATAAACTATGGACCATTTTTTTAATACGGATTGATATGAAATTTGACACAGTTAAAATTTATATGGAGGAAAAGTCCAGATTGCTAAAGAAAGTAGAAAATAATAGTTAAATGAATTATGATTCAATTTTAACCACAAGTTTTTAAGTTTTTTTTCCACGTTTACAAGTAAAATATTGTATTATTTAAGTTATTTGAACATTTGAATTTACATGCAACAAGAAGAAAGTTTAAATAACTAACCATACTACATAAAAGCTTTTGATAAAAAAGCCTTTGTCACCTAAGCCTTTATTATGGATCAGTCGACAACTCATTCAAGAAAATCAGTTCAGTATTTTAAATGCTACAGTGAAACATTTGCACCTACATAGACTACCAAAACTATTACCATTCCTTTTAGCTTAGCCATAGTCAGACTTTAGATTTAGATTTAGTATAAAAGTATATACTTGGTTTATATAGCAATTTTTTTGGTAAAACTGATTGGCTCTATAATCTGAGGAATATAATTACATATTTCATTTTTAAGTAGAACTTGTTCTTAGTATCATAATCTTATTAGCAACTATCGGATTTTTTTAAACCTGGAAATTGAAAGATCAAAATGGATTTATTAATATTTTGTTATATTTCACTGCCTCGGTGCCGCAGCAGTAACATATGCAGCTGCTGTGCTTGAGGTTTCAGGTTCGATTCCCGGGTCGGACCAAATGTTTGTATGATCTACATATATTTGTTTCGAAGTTTGGGTGTTTCCTATGTATAATAAGTATCTATGAAAAAAATGTATATATGTATTTGTATCAGTTGTCTAGTACCCATAATCACAAGCTGTGCTTAGTTTGGAACTATGTGGCGTTGTGTATAAGTGTCCGAAATATTTATTTTTATTTATTAGAAAATTTAGACAAAAGTTTTATCATCAAACTATCTCTAATACCTATCATGTCCAGCAGTGGGTTGTGATAGGCTGATGATGATATTCTTAGCAGTACATCTTATTAAAAGCAGCAGTTAATAAATCTGTTGACGCCTGTCGTATTATATATAAAAATGAGTGTGGTGCAAGTATACAAAACGCAGCATAGAAATCAAAAACATTTTATTGGTTACATTTGCAGTATATTTAATATATTACCTTACCTTTTTATACAGTTTTATCATTTCTTTTACATATTTCTTGTGCTGGACAACGTTATATTGTACATTTTGAAATATTTTAAACATAGTTGGGTTGTTTCGCGGGTTCGGCTTTGAAGCCGCCACTGATTGAGGCACTTCAGCTTCAGTTGGAGGCATTTTCTTTAGAAATATCTATCTAACGCCAATGTAGATAGAAGATAGAAGAACGGTTTTGTTTTTAAAAACACATTTGACGTTTATCTGAAGTGTTGCCAGTTCATAAAAAAAGACCAATTGGACTTAAATACTAATAATGGTAATCCAATCATCTTCATGTTTGTTAATGGTAATCATCATAATTATCTGCTTTATTGCGCTAACTGCGCATGCACGAGTAGAGAGAGACAGATAGATACCGCGATCGTCTCTCGTATTCTAACGGAGGGCTGGCTGGAGGCCTGGCCCCACTGCTTTATGTTTAATATGATTTTTTGAAAATAATGATCTATCATGGTTGCCTTTTGATGTGAAACATCTATAGGCGAGGGGTAAACCTGATTTTTGGATGAATACACCAACCAATCAGAAGCTTGCGTGAGACAGACAGACACTATCCAAACTCAGTCTCTTTCTCTCTCTCTCTCTCTATCTACTCCGATCACCACCACATATCCATTTAGCTGCCACTTCAAATATATATGCTCTAAGGTAACAGAGGTATAGCTGGTGTCAATTCATTTCACAACAACTCAAAAGCTATCGAGACCGAGTTGATGGGAAATAAACTTGCACTGAGCCTGTAGATCATGGCTGTGTTCTGTGATTATGGCACTAAGCTCTCCATTGATTAAATGTCCAAATTAATGACCACCATTAATTTGGACATTTAAGGCCCGGACATTTAATCAGTAGAGACTGTAGAGAGCTTAGTGCCATAATAAGCTCATTAAAATGAAGTCTAAAACGATTTGTTAAGCATTTCCTTTAGATGAACAAACGTTTATAACTTATGTTTGCCAAGTGGCTAGTGCTGCCAACTTGGTGGATTGAATCCTTCATTTAGGGGCGATAAGTATATTGGTTTTAGGGGGTGGTGGACTTTTCTAGCGGTTTTTTAAAATATATATTTTTTTTTATGGAATATGCGGGCAAACGAGCAGACGTATCGCCTCATGGTAAACGACACCAGAGGCGTCACAAGTGCATTGCCGGCCTTTAGGGGATGGGGAGGGAACATAGGGGGAGGGGATTTGGGTTATGGACCTCCGGTATCCTCACTCACTGGAGAAACACAGCGTAGGCACTATTTCACACCGGTTATCTGTGAGGCCGTGGTATCACTCCGGTCGAGCCGGCCCATTTATGCACGAAGCGTGGCTCTCATACGGTAGTAATTTAGATATTTATTGCTTTAAATCATGAGTGCCACTAATGAGATAAGCAGTGACGTCAGCGAGGCTGGCGTCACCATTTTTAAAAACCATTACTCGCCCAATGCCACGACATATACATATTCGGAATTATTATTATTATCTGACGTCGAATTTGCATTTTTTTTCAGTAATGTACTTGAACCATACAATTATATAAAGAATTGAGACATAAATCAATTAACCTTTCTCAAATAAATAACTTGATAAGAGTAAAAGCGTTTTTCCTGTTTCTCATTTTTATGACGTAATTTGAATCATTTTGACTTCCACCAACTACTCGGCCTGATATCTCTCTTAACCTAGGCCTGATAAGTCGTTTAATAAATTTGTCGGTCACCCAAATACGACATGGAGAGTCTCGCTTAAGCTTTTTTAGCTGCATCTATTTTCAAGGCAGTGTGCTACTTAAACTAAGTAGACATTTTGTTTCAGATCTTTCTTGCAGTCTTTAAAACATGTTAGTTCTATTATCAATACTCACATAGGTACATTAAAAAGAAAAAGTGGTATTAGATATATCAATCGTAGATAAAAATCAAGTCTGTCAATTACCAAAGCCAAATACCTATTCGGACCTAAACAAAGAAAGTGCGAAGTATTATACTCGTATGTCATTCAAGTAAATTAGCCAGCCATTCATTTTAATCTAAATTTGTAGTCAAGATAAATAAATAAATAAATAAATATTTTGGACATCTAAACACACAACGCCATCTAGTCCCAAGATAAGCAGAGCTTGTGTTATGGGGTACTAGACAACTGATACAAATACATATATACTTTTTTTTTTGTAAATACATACATATTATAGATAGAACACACCCAAACTCCGAAACAAATATTCGTAGATCATACAAACATTTGGCTCGACCCGGGAATCGAACCCGAGACCTCATGATCAGCAGTCGCTCACGCCAACCGCTAGACCAACGAGGCAGTCAAGATAGAAGATATATTATTATATATAAGAAGATAATAGTAGCAAGCTATTGCTTGAATAAATATAGGTTGGTTTTATTTGGTACTAGCCGACCCACGCAACCTCGTTTGCGTTTGTGTTGGAAATCCTTTATTTACTTTTTGCTTTTTTTTACTGCACGACTTTTTGCCATCTTTCACCCAAACTGTAGTAGTGGTAGTTGATAAGTACTTATGGTAAAAACCACATCAATATCCGTACAGTAGCTTTTGAGTTTATCGCGAACAGACAGACAGACAGACGCGGTGGAGGACATTGTTTTTTAATATGTACCTAGTGATAGTGATGCGGGAGTTGTCTTTTAAAGAAAATAAATAAATAATATGTAAAAGTTTATTGTGCCATATTGATAATACAAATTTATAAATAATCATAAATCTTAAAATATTATGTACAAATCACATGATTTAGCAAATTATTGATTAAAAGGTAAATAGGTACGTTTATGATTGTGATTTTGTGGTTACATAGTTACAGCAATTGTTAAAAATAGTAAAATTAGGGAATTCTACAACATATGTAACTATTATTTAAGTTTTCTTAACATCTGAATCGTTAATTCTATTTTTAAAATGTAGGTGAACCCCTAGCCTGGTTGCAAGCGTTTTTCTTTCTGCAATCTTTAAATTCTCGTGGGTAAGTACTTTTACTTGTCAATGGCTTCGTCATTGGCTAATACTTTGTCTAAGATTAGCTAATGCCACACCGGCCACACGAGAATTTAGACGTTAACGATTGCAGAAAGAAAAACGCTTACAACTTGACTAGGGCTCAAGGTAGTATTATCGATTTAAAAATTCACTGACTACTAAACTACAGCCCTCATATTAATGTTTATAAATACGAGTGTTATGCTGCCACTCAAGTCTTAGCTTCAAATGAAAATAAATTATTTTGCTTTGTACTGTCAGAATCTTTTAGTTTATTTAATTGCAGCAGATACTTTCACTTTTATTCATCTAAGCAATAATTATGTAGTATCAGTTCAGGTTGATTAGCGAAGTAAGAGGAGGTTATTATTCCAGTTTGAGTGCTATTACAAATGGTAGGTACCTCCTAAAATAGCTGTAAAGTCATATGAATCACAAATTTTAATCTTAAACAAATTACAGAATTTACAGATCCGACAAAACAATTGTATAAAAAGCTTGTAATATAAAGTAGGTCTATTCATAAACATTAAGTAGGTACATTTAAGATCTCTTTATTGAGTTTTAAATTCACAAGATGCTTTAAAAATATCATTACACTATTTAAACTCAATCACAGATTTTACAAAGTAAAATAGATTAAAAAAAATGAAACCACGCTTTTTGTTAAAATAATTCTTTGACTTAGACGTTTTATTACATTGAAAGTGCTTCAATAAGGCCCCTAGCAATAGCAAATTGGGATAAGGAACCTAGGACTACTAACTAGTAAGATTATTAGAAAGGGAAGAAATGACAATAGGCTATTTGACAATATTGAAAATAAACTATGGATTGTGGTCATCCTATAAGATAATAGTCTAAAAATACATATTTCACTATAAATCAAACAAAATAATATAAGTTTCTCGCAGATTGCACGAAATAGATTTCTTTTTTTTGAAATTTTGTCACCATATTTTTCTTTCGTAAATATTTGCTAAATTTCTGAAAACCTTGGTTTTAACAGTCATGCCGGTCTCAGCGTCTAAAGAATAATTTAAAACGATTTCCAAAAATCAGTCAAATAGCCTATTGATTAGACAGGAAACTGATGCCTTATTGTTGGAATAAAAACTTATAAGAAAAAACTTACTAAAACTAACTTACCTATATAGTAGTAGTATTAGCCATGTTAATTGTCCAATTAATAAGTCATCAATAAGATGAGAAATAACTTCCACTATCTACATAAATAATAACGAATATGTCTATTCATTGAACTATCTAAGTAAAATTACTCTATAATAATTTTATGCTTTTCTATTCTCTTTAATTTGCTTGAATATATATATCTTTTTTATTTTTTTGTATTTATATAAATTCATTGTTTAAACTGCAGCTGCCATTTTTGGGCTTGATAATTTGACTTAAAAGTATATTACAGTTAATACAAATTCCTAACATTCTAATGTATTAATGTTAATGAATTTTTGTACAAGATATAATGAATAATGAGAAAAAATATAAAGCACAAGAAAATTATGGAAGTTGCGAGTAAAACTCATGGGAAAATTATAATAATATTGTTATTGTTAAAACATTAATGCAGATAGACTTATTCGACCACAGTTTTGTTAAGAAAGCACAGTTCTTTTTTGGAATAAAGACAAAACCGTACCAATATGAAAATATTCCAAAAAATGAAATCGGAAAAATATATTAAATCAGTAAAATTATCAGAGAACAAAATTTTATACACAATAAATAATATTATCATACAACAGTACTTGAGAGATTCATTTCTAGTACCTAGGTACTTAATAGGATTCTGAAAATATCGTTTTATAGAGGAACAAAAAAACAATCGAATTGAAAACCTCCTCGTTTTTTGCAGTCGTTTAAAAATACATATTGATCAAAAGTTATTTGCTTGTTAGAAATGTAAGTTAAAATAAAGCTGTGTGTTTATTATTCAAGGTCATCAATCAAAGAGTCCAGTTCCGTCTTCAAGCTAGAAGATTCTTCTCTCTGTTTGAGTACATCGTCCTTCAGGCGGTCGACATTGGCCATAAGGAGAGCATTGCCTTTCTTTAAGGCTGTAACCCTGCCTTCGTGTCGTTTCAGCCTTGTCGCCAGGTTCTCTTTCTTTTTGGGTAGGGGCGCATCCTGAACGAGAACATATATGAAGTAAGTCATTGCGTTATGAAAAGTACGACTATATAAATAAAAATGAAAGTTGTTAAGCGAATAACTCGAGAATGGCTGGACCGATTCTGGTAATTTATTTTTTTGTTTAATCCTTAAAGGTCTACGGGAGATTTGAATAGTGTTAATAAAAAAAATACAGGTCCACGGGAGGTTCACAGAACGAAATCTGTCCGGGCAGCTAGTACCTACCTATTAAACAAATAAATAAATATTTCGGACATCTAACACAACGCCATCTAGTCCCAAACTAAGCAGAGATTGTATTATGGGTACTAGAGAACTGATATAAATACATGTACTTTACTATAGTGTTAGTCACCATGCTGCATGTTGAATTCTGTTCATGCTATTTATCAGGTAGCAGATAGGCACATAAATAAAAAATATATATTATAAATCTCTATTAAGCGTAGTTACCTCGGGCTCACTCTCGCTTTCGGTATCACTTTCCGTATCTTGTTCAGTCTCAGTTTCGGTTTCTTCTTCCTCTGATCCTGACTTCTTTTCTTCTTCAGATTCTTCTTCCTCCTCTTCTTCGTCGTCTTCGTCGTCTGATCCAACATCTTTCATCATTGCGGCCATCTTATCGACTTCTCGTTTCAGTTCTTTGTATTTCCTTTTTTCTTCCCTATTTTAAATTTAAATACATTTGAAACATAAGTTCGTATTTTTTTAATTATAACTATATGTATTGTATTTTTTTAAAATTATAACTATATGTATTGGTACTCACTCGTGGAGAAAAACATATAGGAAATATTAAAAATCAAACCTCAGGCTAATTTAAGAAAGCAAACATGAATAGACGATAAAAAAAAGAGAACAAAAGAAAAATGTAATTTTTTCTTCTCTTCTTTCAAAAATTTTACTTGCATTGTTTTAAACGACTTTACGTATCATATCATGTTATAAGTTTGAAGAGCGTTACTGACTTGAGAGCAGCCTGTTGATTTTTCAGTGACATTTTAAAGCCCATTCGTTCTTTCTTCATATGATCTTGTTTTTCCTTCAGGTACCGGATTTTGTTCCTCATGTTACGAACTTCCTTTTCCATTCGTTTCTGCTTCTTCTCTTCGCTCTCTTCCTGTAAATAAATTTCCTTACAATCAGTATTGATCCGTACTTATATTATACGATTCAGGAAATGATATCAGGATTGTTCATGTTTTTAAAATTATAAATTCTGCGGCAGCCCTGTATGTCTGTTTATTACACGTTCACAGGGAAACCTTGGCACCTAAGTATTTGTTTTAATTTCAGTTTAGAGATCGACTGGATCCCGGAGAACGGCATAGGCTACTTTTTGACACGATAACCGACATAAAACTAGTTTGTATGTAAAGAGGTATCTAAGCAATGCAATACTTACTTCTTCTCCTTCAGATTCTTCTTCCTCTTCAAAGCTATCATCTTTAGTAACAGAAAGCTGTTTGATAGCGTGACTCGAACGCCTTGAGCCCATACTTGTGGGCATGATACCCTGAAATTATATTGAATATTCTTTACTATAAGAAAACATTTATTTCAACTTTATATTATCAACATAGCTACAATAGATACACTGTCTATAACAAACATTGCGGTAAATAGTACCACTATTGACGTACATTCTTTAAATATAACTACTTACAAATGCATTTATGAAAAGTTCACTTGATGCTATTATTAGCGATATAATATTATCTTGCAAAGACCAAACTTCTATTTATTAATGATACCATCAATATTTTCGATTAACTTCTAGTAAGATGTAGAATGTTATTTATAAGTAAGTTTTATGAGAAAGTTAGGTGAGATGAACATTCTTCGACACGTTTTATCTATACTAATATATAAAGCTGATAAGTTTGTTTGTTTTTTTGTTTGAACTCGCTAATCTCAGGAACTACTGGTTCGAATTGAAAATTGTGTTCAATATTAGATGGCCCATTTATCGAGGAAGGCTATATGCTATATATCATCACGCTAAGACCTACAGGAGCGGAGCACCAATGAAGAATGTTACAAAGAACGGGGGAAAATTATCACGCTTCGGGCAATAGGAGACGCAAATGAAGTTGCGTGGGTCGATATAACGCCATAGAGCCGGTAAAATGATTAACACTTTGAGCTTTATAGTTATTATCTAAGCTAATAATAGGTAACATGGTAAATGTATAACAATAACCCCAGTTACGGGGTGATTGGGCGGTAGTGTATTTCACAGCATTATTGGGAAACAGTGTAAAACCTCGAGCAATAAATAAGCCTCAGAATGTTAATATTTATTTTCAAAACAGGTAGACAGTAGTAATAATTCATGTTTTGATAATGAAGAGCATGTGCAAAAGGGATCAGATTAAGATAACGTATTAGAAATATTTCTGAGTCGTGTACGTGAAAAGAACATAAATAACAGCCAGACTCAGAACAATGTCCCATGTGGAATTTGAATCCAAAGGTGACCGTTTAAACCACTATGCCTTCCATGCAAATCTTGTGACGTCATAAATAAATTTTAAATATCATACCTCGTCATAAGCAAGGTTAGTACAAGCGTTACTTTTGGCAATGTTATTGTTAGAATCAAGCGTCTGTTTCCTCAGCTCTTCAGCTTCAGGCGAGTTTATTTCAATGTTTAATAACTTGCATTGTTTTTCGAGATCTAGTTGCCGCTTTTGGTAGAAAGATAAGGGTTCTTCAGATAAATAAAGATCTTCTATGTTATTCTGAAAAATTGTTAGTAAAGCAGTTATCATTGTTAAAAGCAGCTATAAAATTATTGAAATAAATATGATAACAACAAATCATCAACAGGCCTTCATAGTTCACTGCTAGACATAAGCCTCTTTCAGGAAAGAGGGTTTGGCCTGTAGGCCGTTTTGTATACTGTAGTATACGCTGGCCAAATAGGTTGGTATAGGATTTGTTTAAAATTATCCTTCTCTTTGCAGTCCCGTTGTTCTACGTAGCTTGCTCCCTTAGTCGACTCTTACGACAGCCATGGGATGCATAGGAAATAGTGATACTCTATTTTTTATGGTATAGGTGGCAAATGAGCAGATGTATCACCTGATGGTAAGCGATTACCGCCGCCCATGGACACCCGCAACATCAGAGGCGTCACAAGTGCGTTGCCGACCATTGGGGGATGGGGAAAAGGATGTGGGGAGGGGTTGGGGTATGGGATTCCCATATCCTCATTCACTAGGTGAAACACAGCGCAAGCGCTATTTCACACCGCTTTTCTGTGAGGCCGTGGTAACACTTCAGTCGAGCCGGCCCATTCATGCCAAAGCGTGGCTCTCACACGGTTCTATATTCTTAATCCTTCAGGATACGGATTATAAAAAAAGAAAATTTAGTACAATTACCGCCATAGCTTGTTCTAGCTTCCTCTCCAATTCAGCGTTCCTTCTCTTCACTTCTTCCAACTCAGTTAACGCTGTATCTCTGTCTTCAGCAGCTTGTAAATATTGTCTCTCCAAATTATCAGCATTTTCTTTAGTTTTCTCTACTTCCATTTTGAGACTGTTTACTAGTCTTTCATCATATGCGTCAGTGACAGATATGACGGTCTTATGCTGTTCTTGTTTGATAAAAGCTCTTTCTCTCGCTAATTCTGCTTCTAAGTTGGATATTCTTGTTAAAAGACGTTTGTTTTCTCTCTCTTGGGCTTCTTTGTTTCTGTTATAAAGAATAAAGGATAGTGCATAGGTAAAAAAGCGAACTTTTACAATTTATCAAAATATGTTTTCATTATTTGCAATGTTTCTGATAATCTCTACATACCTAAGCTCAATAGCAAGCAATTGCTTAGTTGATTGAAGGTCATCTCTGACTTTGTCAATATCATCCATTTCATCTATTTCATCTTCTTCGGGGGCGGGAGGTATCTAAAACATGTTAATGTAAAAACATATAAGAAGAACTGGAATAGAAACAGTGGAATTTTTAAGGTGTTCTGTGTTATGTCACTCGATAGTAAAACTCGATAGTTTAAAACGAAAAGGTGAGTACCTAATTATAAAAATGAAGAATTTATGTAAAAAAAAAAAACTAATTAATCAAAGCACCGACAATCATTTCTTTAAATACGAAAGTAAGCGTAAGTTTTGAACAGCATTACTTAGTGATTAGATAATTAAGACAAAAGCAAATAATATACTGGACTAGAAATCTTGATTGGTCTAATATCGATGGATTTGTATTGATTTAAGACGTTAAATAGTTTTATAGAAATCAAAAAAGTTGAAACGAAGCACACCAGGACATCTACAAGAACGACAACAAGATTAAAAGCGAATAACTCTGCACCTAGATTTAGGCTGTGTTGTATTCAATTATTTTATCAGATTATTGTAGTAACCATACTTTTTAAAAAGCGTTTTTAAGCTCACTCTTATAATGTGTTGTGTGGTACATACATGTGTGCTACTTGCCTCCTGAGTTAAGTTTAATTTTGCTCCAGAAGCTGAGGCGGCTAAATTTGCTTGAGACATGGATTTTTGCACTTGCTCCTCAATCGTCATTTGTCTTCTAAACTTCCTCAAACCTTCAAGATTTGGTTTACTCCTGTCATTAGTCTTGGTTTTCTTTAACCGGACTCCCTTTGAGATCTCTTTCAGTAGCTCGTTGTGTGAATTTGGCTTTTCTGACTCGAAAATAAACTGGTCCTTGTTTTTGACCACTGTCGATGTAGTTATTATAGGCGATGACCTAAAAGTCGGTAATGCAGTATGCTTTATCATATCACCAAGGATGATATTATGACAAGACTCATGGATGAAGATAGGAAGGGGGAGAGAAATAAAGCATACTTCTGCGTTCAATCCAGTAATTTGCCGAAAATTCAAACGATTGTTTTAATGTTTCAGTATGTTGTATATTTTAACACAAAATAATCCTTCAGATTAGAATAACTGAACAATTACATTAATATTAAACGTAAACTAACTGTATTAGAAATGTTAAAAATAATTCTTCATTGGGTTTATGAAAGAAAGAGTCAGTACGGGAATAAATACACCTTTCAAAGGTAAAACTACACACATTATTAGTTCTGAAAATTCTTTTAGAATATAATATATATTACATACAGTGGAGATTAAAATTTGTTTAAAGCTAAATCTATCAGGATTCCGTTGCGGTGGACTTTTTTATTAATTAAATATACATATGCGGTTGTTATATCGAATAAAATAGATATCTGTAAAGTAACTCCAAAGTTATTTAACTTAAGAACGTTGAGACTTAGGTACTAAGTGATGTTATCTCGGTGTACCGTTTGTCGGAGAAACATTAAAACAATAACATTGACGTATGCATACTATATATAAGGTAGGTATAGGTTATACTATAGGGTACTATATTTTTAAACCTAAATCAAAGTATCGAAATTTCAAAGCTGTTTTTCTACACTACTATTGCCATCAATTGTTATATGAAGCCTTAGCCGGGATTATAAGCGCCTCTTGGTAGAGGCTTTTATAGTAATTGGGAACGAAATTAAAAAAATCTAGAATCTAATTTATAGGAACGAAAAGTTTATGAGATTGTGTCTTCTATCATTGTAGGAACGTACAGAATCATTTGTAACAATTATTCGTTTTTATGATAATCGGGCTGACGAGTCCCCCTATAATAAGTGACTTCGTTCGTCCATTAACACTAAGAGACAGCTGTATGCCTTATTGACGGGTCTATGAGAAAAATACCAATTCCGGTCGAACCCGCTCATAAGCGTCGAAAATGGCTCGCCCGCTTGATCACTTCATTGAAATTTATCTAAATATTGCAAATACGTATGCTTCTGCATTATGATGTGAGTATTGTTTACCTGTCATTACAAACAACATGTTTAAGTTTTTTCCCTTCCTCAACTTCTTTCATCATATCACTCCAGTCTGGTCGTTTTCTGGGTCTGCTACGCAGTGACTCCAGCTTCTTAATTTTAGCTGGATCTACTGGTGCCTTTTTGAATTCTGGCGGAGGAGGCATCTTAGGTGGTAAAGGTGGGGGCATCGGTGGGGGCGTGGGCTTCAGGAGACCTGCAAACATTTTGAAGTAACTTTACGTTAACGTGTGCATTGTTACGTCATAATTTTTTCGCTGAGCATTTTTCAGGTACGGCTAAATTTCTACTTTTAACACGGAGTAACTGTCGTCAGACCTTACGACCCCAATTTGCATTCTTAAGTGATATAAATGAAAAATTATTTATACAAATATCGAACTTCTACTTCGAAAAGTAAGTAGTTATCCCCGGAACCTTTAACGATTAATTTTTATCTGTTACAACGGCAAGTTCGAATGCAACTGTGTAACATCACGATATGAAAGGATACAGGATAACTAAAAAAAAAATTATCCAAGACTCCTAGAAGTTTCGGTCATCTCATCATCGGATGCTGTTGAGTAGAGGGATATAATCCCTGTAACCCTGTTACATACCACGTGAATTATGAATACTTCTTCAATTCATAATCTTAAAAGGTTTGATTTTATCCATATCGAGTTTCGTTTTTTTATACTTAAGATTTTTTTCACCCTTTTTTATGTATGGACCTGCGAATGTGACTCTACTCTGCCTGATAGAACGCATAAGCAGAATCCAAGAGTGGTGGTCACCATACTCATTGCGAATGCAGAGAATGCAACAATGCAGCGTGGTGACCCACATCGTGGCGGCCACAATGATGCTTTTAAAAAAAAAAACAAACTTGTGAAACTCTAAAACTCAAGACTGTCGTAAACCGGAAGATAGCCCAAAACAAAAATTTAAAACTAATCAAAGAAATATAACATTTTTTTTATATATTTCCATTAATATATCTGTACAGTAGAAATGCACAAGCTTTGAGAAAATACTATCTTGTGATTAAATGATGTACTTATTATTTTCTTTATTTTATCTAAAACTTAATGCAAAGGCGGACTCAGTTCATGCATTCTCTACTTATCGACCGTCCGTCCGACAGTTCAAGTAATGTGGAAATATGAGGCAGTAGGTGAAATAGATGAAATACTAAATTTGTTCATATTTACAATGAAACATTTAAAAAAACTATAGTGTGCTCTAGTTTAATCTAGTGACATACCACGAAACAAATTCTCCTGTGTTTCTTCAGAATCTACTTCAGCCATTGTGAATTTAATATCACTTTTATCACACACCAAATTTTTAACACTTGGTCACTAATATCGTCCACAATTTTATTAAATGTGAGTTGTAAAATATTTAGTTTGGAACAGATTTGAATGGGGATAAGTTTGCATCTTAACTGAGGTGTGAGTGCATTTACACCTGATCTGCGAACGCGACGCATGCGGAACTGTTCGATACTATTTTGGATCACATATAGACCACATGCTAGTCTGGTACACAAGAGATCAAAAAGGTAAAGATCTGAGCTGTACTAGAGTCGCACAGTTAGGTACATATCGGTATTATTCTTGAAACGTATTCAAGACAAAAGTAAATATAAACTACCAGAAGAGTAATCGTATTAAAGAGAATCTAATCGTTTTTCCTTTATAGGCAAAAAAATTATGTCACTACAGTAATACTTTATTATCTACATTAGTGACATAAATTGTAATTCAGTTTATAGGCAATAAAAACTAGTTTGGAGATCGTTTTTTGTTTTTTCGGAAGACGGTCCCCATTTCATCTGATCCACATTTTTTATATTTTACTAGCTGAACCCCGCGGTGTTACCCGCGGCTATTGTTGTACCGCGAGTAACGCCACGGGACAAAGTTAGTCTGAAAAAAGTAGCCTAAGTTACTCCCCGGATCATCAGCTACCTGCCAGTGAAAGTCCCGTCAAAATCCGTCCAGCCGTTCCAGAGATTACCCGGAACAAACAGACATACAGACAGACAGACAGACAAAATTTTTTTTAACTACATTTTTGTTATATGTATCGTGTATACATACATATGCCTTGATTAAAAAGCTGTTATTTTAATTTTACAAACAGACACTCCAATTTTATTTATTTGTATAGATATCATTCATTTCATCACGACGAAGACTAAATGACTAGAAGACTTATGATTTGAAGACTATAAACACTTGATATTGGCAGAATTGCCTTCTAACTATAAAATCAGCCTAAGTAATTTATTAGGCCCTTTTAATACTAGATAGTTAAAAATCGGCTAAGCTTGCATATGCCAGGTACTTCAACTACGTCATTGTAACTCGATGTTTGATGAATCGGGAGACAAAAGGGGTACAAGGAAGAAGATCTCAGAAAAGGAATACCCGAAAAGCTTTACAATTTCAATTATACAAGGATTTCAATTCGTTCTGCTGCTAGTAGGTAATGGATTCCTATTACTTATTCCATACCATTGTTGTATATATAATAAAAGTCTGCTAAGTAAGAAGCCACGTATTTCAACTTAGTGAGCGAGATAGTGGTGAGAGTGCAATAGCTTTGATGTTTCGTTGACATTAAGGTTTCCAGCCAAGTGATTCAACCAGAAAAAGAAAGAAAAAGCTGTGTTTTCAACCTATAACACTTTAAAGTACAAATGAATAAGAGGTAATGTCTATCAAAATTATTATGGTTGAAAATATACGTGAAAAAGTTGCAACAAAACATTAAATATATGACATATACTGAATACACAGATCCGAGAACGTTAATCTCATTACACTCAGACATGCAATAGTGCCAATACTAATCTAGATTGATGTCTACGCAAATGATGGCCTAAACAAATCAACGCAACTCTAATTATAATGCACAAGAAAGTGCTACTGTGTCAATGTTGATGTCACGATTAAGCCAATACAAGTATTCGTCCATCTATTTTTATGTTTATTGACTCATCAGCTGCTACTTTGACGAATAAAGCAGACGGAGAAAGTGCACTTAGTTATTTTTTAAAGTTCATGTTATACCTACGGGCTGTTAGAATTAATTTAATTTGATTTATCCATTGAAGCTACTATTTTACTGACGGCTAATATTAAATTATTCCTGATATTTACCTATTTCATAATGATATTGTGGACAATAGGATATAATAAGACGTAAGTACTACAACGGGTGGTCTTATCAAAAGATTTTTCAGACAATATATGGATAGGAATATAGGATTTTTTAATAAGCATCAAAATGATGATGATATTTAAAAAATACTATGATGAACAATAATCTTATTTACAATGGAATACCTGCAACTGTTCATAAATCGCGCTATTCCAAAGTATGTACATACTACCAATTACGTATGAATTCCGAACATGTATGTGTAAGCATAAATTAATTTTACATGGTATACGAAATTGACAAGTTAGAACCTGGCATGAAAAAAAACTACAATAAAAAAGTTAAAAATTAAACTACATGAAGAAGCCTTGGTTCTGCAGTAGATAGCAGTAGACTGAAGTAATAATAGAAGTAGCACGTATAATACAATAAGTAGCCATACTTACTTCTTAAACTCTCATTCTTAGTCAGAGTGTGACCCTTGGGTACTTCATTGGCCAGGGTTTTGTCTATATTTTCCTTGACACGTTCATGCAAGGGATCCCGCCATTTCTTAACAGGTACGTCATCTTTTGACGGTTGTTTTTGAATGGATGGTTTACGTGGTGGAAGCTGTAAACAAGAAATGAGTAAGTTCAAAGCTTAAGATTTTAGTGGTAAATTTATCATCTAATAAGGTCAACTCGAACTTATTTTTAAACAATCTTCTGAACACACTTAAAAGAAAAAATATAAGTTTAAATTAATAAATAATAATAATTACAGTCTTACCTTAGACGGGGCCTTGTCGATCGGCATCGGTGGTTTTGTAGCCATAGTTTTGTCTTCAGATTTATCTGTAGTTTTTTCCGATATTGACACTTTTGTGTCTGATTTTGGGGTAGGTGTTGGTTTTAATTCTGGTTTTAATACAGATTTAGTTTCTTTATCGATAGGTTTTATTACAACTTCCTCAGGAATATTAAGTTTAGGTATTTCTATAGAAATAGATTTAGCCTTCTCACTCAATTTAGGTATTGGCTTATCTTTACTTAATATGGAATTTTTATCAACAGATTTATTATTTATTGTGTTCCTGCCGTTACCGTTTGTTGCACCATTTTTCTCTTGGCGTTTATCGACTATAGTCACTGATTTCTCTTTGGCTTTGCCATCTATAGTTCTAACCGTTTTTAGAGTTGGTTTTTCTGGTATTTTATCAGTGACTTTTTCTTCTAGTTTTGCTGGTTTATCGACACTTTTGAGGGCAGACTTAGTAAATCTTGGCTTTGTATCGGTTGATTTTGACACTTGATCGGCTTGTTTTGCCGCTGATGGTTTGACAAGTTTTTCTTCAATGGGGCCAGATACGCCGTTTTCTGTTTTCTCCGTACTAGGTTTGATTGTTGACTGCTTCTTTAAAACAGCTGAAATTTTTGGACGATGACATTAATTATTGGTAAATGTTGTAGATAGAAACAAACCTAATGTATAAAATATATTTTTCGGACGTCTACCACATAACGCCATCTAATCCCAAGCTAAGCAGAGCTTGTGTTATGGGTACTAGACAATTGATATAAATACATATATACTTTTTTTATAAATACATACATGGTGTAGATAGAAAACACCCAAACTCCGAAACAAATGTTTGCAGATCATATAAACATTAGGTCCGATCCGGGAATCGAACCCGAGACCTCAAGCACTGCAGTCGCATACGCTACCACTGCGCCACAGAGGCAGTCGAGATGTTCAGAAGAAATTTATTTTCGAAGAACTTTTAATATATTTTAGGCTCTATATTTAAAATAGGCAAACATAATAAAATTATTAACATATACGTTAAATAGTTTGCCAAATATTTCAAGATGTATTTATTTCTTAAAGTAGACTGGTAAGTTGATCTATAACATTATTATTTATTGTTCTGAAACCTAAACATAAAGTAAAACAGAGAAATTGATTGAAGCACGTGTTTCGGCAACGACGCTGCAGTTTGGTGGCATTCGTACGTAAATAAACATGGCGTTTGCCAAGATGGCCGACCTTCGCTATTTTAACACGATTACATGTCAAATTCCCTATTAGATGGCCAAGCAAATCAGGAAAATATTACAGCTATGATTGCTAACTACTTAATAATATTTTTTTTGGGAGCGATAAGGTAGATTGTAGAAACAAATTGCATTAAGAAGCTTAATGATCCAAATTATCCTAGGGGCGACTAGTGCATTTGTTAATTTTTTATTTTATTTTATTTGAAAACTGGTGCTCTCTGTGTGGTCCCATTTCAATTTGGTCGTTCTTGAAGTCGTTTTTTTTTTGTTAAAATTTCATACAAATTAGTGCTAAGCGGAGTAAATACAAAATATTATTATTTACACAAGGCAGATGTATCATAATTTTGATAAGTAATCAAATTATGCAAAATTCTAAAAAAAGGGCGCATCAAGATATTTTGAGGTCTACATTCGTTTGTATAAACAACTCAATAGGTATTGGCGATAACCATTAGATAGGTAGGACTCCTAATTAAAACTAAACATTACACGTAGGCATTTCTAGAGCTCTTACAGCTGACTTATAAGAACTCTCCTCACCCTAGCATCACGTTTATTTTGTAAAAATGTCTGTCCTCTCTAAAAATATCGCGGATAGTCGGCGTTGTACAAAAATATCTTTTTAACAACGGCGAAACAACACGTCATGAAAACGAATTCAGATTTTTTCATTCAAATTACTTAATGTAATATAATTATAACTGTTGTTATTTTACCTTTAGGATTGTTTTAAATTTTCTATACATTGTTAACTAGTTACTAATTTACTTTTTATAATGATTCATGAAATGTTTAGTGATTTTGAAGCGATTTGTGATACTACAATAAAGCTTACACCTATTGTTTATTTGACGTCACAGAATCTAATCACGTATCTTTCAAAGCTCAAGCAGTTTGGCAGCAGGAAATATTCGGTCATTAAAACGTAATACCCGATTTAACGGCTCTGTCCAATACTGTATTTTTATTTTCAATATAGCACAGCTTTATTGCAGTCATGTAAACATGAAATTTTCACAGATAAAACTCGTATTACCGATTATTTGCTGGGGTTTCACTTGAAATTGGCAGTTTTCACTTTTAGAGCACAAATCTCACTAGTCATCCGCAGGTAATATTCGAACAAAATTCGGAAATATACTGTTGTACGAAACGTGTAGTCCTCACGCACACGTCATTCCGTCCCGAACTCCAGACTAACAAACTTGTGAACGGTTTCAGAGAGGCAATTACTCAGCACTCGTGTCTCCTGCCAAAGCTTCAGCCAGGTGGCTGACGTCATCATATATATTGATACGTATGTAACAAATACCCACAGTCAGAAATATTATGCTCCATGATTAATTACCACAAGTTAGTAAATAACGTTGTAGCGGAAGCTAAATATTTCATTTTCTTTAGACTTTACGACAATGAATGATTAAAGCTTCCGGTGTCATTCTATGAAACTCACTACCCGCACGGAAGATGGGAAAACATTTTTAACCCAATAAAAGCATAATTTCATCGCATACTTTACAGTTAAGATCAATAATACCCTAGCCTTAATTCAACAGTAGCAAAAACATCGTTTTGCATAGAGCTAAAATACTCAAGACGTCTGAAGAGGATACTCAACAAAAGAAAAACAAGATACCTAAGAAGTTGCTATCTATAATGTTTTTATGGTTTTACTATAAACATAAATAATTACCACTGCTAATAATACTTATACCATCATCATAGGCGACTACTATTGCACGCCACTTACGATAATCTGAAGTTTGATCGATTTTGGACTACTCATATCCAGTATTATCTTAATAAGCCTGAAACTAAAAACGCATCTAAATACGGCATGAGTTGTCATTAAACGGCTCTAGTGTTTATACCCTTACGCACTTCTAATATTCCACATCACAACGAACACCGCCCAAGACCTGGATATTTACCCTATGGAGAATGATGTGTTTGATTATTTTTACTGTGATATGGGAACTACGTTACTCTAGTTCAAAATAAACAAATTTAAAAAATGTATCTAATTATAATATTGGTTTCCACTCCAATAGCCTTAAAATTATATATTGTAACTGATATAACACAGTCAAGCATCATTTACAACAGATTATTTAATGCGCTACGGTTGTATGTTTGTAATTTGGCATGCCGAAAAATTACTGTCACATAAAAGAATTAGTTCAGTGTACACATTATTAAGATAGCTAGATATAATATGTGCATCAATTATGAATGTAAAGGTGAAATAATATCGTTTTAAATCAATATTAGACAAATTAAAAAAAGAGTGGTTTTTACTGTAGTCGCAATAAGATATGACATTTGCTCAACAAAGCTCACTTATTAGTCAAATAAAAATATAGTAGGATATAGATAACAGTTCATAAGGAAGCTATCACTGTATTTATTTATTGAATAACTTTATGAACTAAGTTTGTACATCGGCGGAGTTAATGCCCAGGGTATTCTCTTGCAGTCGACCTTTGGGTGGCGTAGAAATCTTTAAAGGTTGGTGCAAAGAGGTTACATAATATTAGTTCACAAAATATTTAAAAATATACAAACTTATATATATACTAGCTGAACCCCGCGGTGTTACCCGCGGTTATTGTCGTATCGCGAGTAACGCTCGGGACAAAGTTAGTCTAAAAAAAGTAGCCTAAGTTGCCTGCCAGTGAAAGTCCCGTCAAAATCCGTCCAGCCGTTCCAGAGATTACCCGGAACAAACAGACAGACAGACAGACAAAATTTTTTTTAACTATATTTTTACTATATGTATCGTGTATACATACATATGCATTTAGTAAAAAGCGGTTATTTTAATATTACAAACAGACACTCTAATTTTATTTATTTGTATAGAATACATACATATGCATTTAGTAAAAAGCGGTTATTTTAATATTACAAACAGACACTCCAATTTTATTTATTTGTATAGATAAACGGTAGTTATACGAGTATGTTACACAAAAAGACGAGGTACACTGAATTGAGATAAGGTTTAAATTGTAAGGTCTAAGTTGTATCGCTATATTGAACTCCAGATTAATTACAACGATACCTTAAGACTACGAGACATTCACATGGTAGAGGTAGAGTTTTGAAGGTTTCTATAATATTCACACTTACGTTTCAATGGCTTAGCGGTGACCGCTGCTGCAGGTTCGGTTTCCACTGGTTTAGCATCCGTTTTCGTATCAACTGATTTCAACTTTTTCTGCATCCAAGCCGGTGGTGCATCAACATCTTTTTCTTTTACCCATGGTGGTCTAAAGCTCTCCCGCCGAGGGGCGCTATTATTATTACTTATATTACCGATCGGCATTGTGGATTCTATAAAACATACATAAGCATTAGTTTGGTGTATTCAGTTCAGTATGACTTTTTTGTTATAGTGATGTTCAAGCTATGATGGATAAAGTTTTGAAGAGCAGAAAGTACATTCCAATATTCTGTAGAAAAACTAGTGGGAGGATATCACGAGTATTTTTTTCATTGAGTTTATGTCGAGTACAATTTGTACAAATTTCAAATGCGAGATGCCTTAATCTAGCATGATCTACAAAGTCACATTATTAGGTTCACTAACTTTGACGTAATTTTTTACAATAAAAAAACTGAAATTATTAGAATTTTTCTTGGTAGATCCTAACGAAGTAAAAATACCTCGATTTTACATCCCACCAACAATATTATACATCCAGAATTTTATATTGTACATTTATTTTTCCTTCATTAAAAAATATAATAGTTTCGAAATTATGATTGAAGTTGCTGGTCCAAACCCATTCCAGTAAACTACCAACATCCACGCAACTCATAACAAATCTTTGAATAAAACTAGAAAAGCTTTAAAATAATATACATTTGTTCTTTTGCCTACATTCGTTTGTAAAATTTAATAGGTGTAAATGCAAGTTAATGTGTAAACACTATTTTATACAATTAAGCATAAAAGTAATCACCATAGATCATAGCTTAGAAAACAGTCTCAAGTTGAACCCATATTTGAAATTGAGAAGAATACTCCTATGTGTAGGGCAACGGAACTTACAAAAATGTTCTTTTGCAAGAAATAGAGCTTTGAATGAATTCAATAAATAATATATTATAATTAAATCAATTAAGCTATTAGAAAAGTAAGTTTTATATTATATTCTTATTTAATTTTGGCAATTTCAAGCGACGTGGCAATTTATGAATATAACATACAGATTAAAAACAACTGCGCTATATTTACAGATTCGTCTAACATTGCGTCTTTCTGACGCAGTGCTTGTGACGACGCAAAATTGAATTTAGAAAAGAATAATAATATGATTAAGAATATAAGTATTTTATATACAATTAAATAGTACCTATGACCGGGTGAACAAACGTGTTGGTTTAGTGCTAAGTGAGCCTGACTGCCAATTTGGAGGGCATGAGTTCGATTTCCACTTAGGACAACTGTTGTGTGATAAGCACGGTCATTTGTTCTGAGTTTGGGTGTAATTTATTTATGATATGTATGTACATATTTTTTGGTATATGTATAATAAAATAAATATTTTATTAAATATAAATAATAAATATTTCGGACATCTAACACACAACGCCGTCTAGTCCCAAACTAAGCAGAGCTTGTATTATGGGTACTAGACAACTGATATGAATACTTAAATACTTTTTTTTTTGTAAATACATACATATTATACATAGAAAACACCCAAACTCCGAAACAAATATTTGCAGATCATATAAACATTAGGTCCGATCCGGGAATCGAACCCGAGACCTCAAGAACAGCAGTCGCGTACGCTACCACTGCGCCACCGAGGCAGTTAATGAATAAAACAATGAATTAAAGATACTTTAAAATCTCGTAAACTAAAAATGCCAGCTCAAGAAAATGGATTATGTTTAAAAGACACTTAATTGTAGTGATAATTAAACAAAATCACAATTTTTTTATTTTCTTTTTCGATGTTTAGATGCAATATTCTCAAAGGTTGTTGAGTCTGACAAGTCAGCTCATCTGGAATAACTTTTATTGCACCGAGTGGCTCAGCTGTAAATGGAGGTAAATTTGACTTTCTTTATCAGTGTGGCGGCGCCATGGTATTTTCGACTGTTGTGCTCGAGATCTCGGGTCGGACCAAACTTATTTATTTATTTATTTGTATTTGTATAAATGTTTGTATGATTTGCAAAATATTTGCTTTGGAGTTTGGTTGCTTTCTATGTATAATAATATATGTATTTACAAAAAAAAAACTAGTTCAGCTTAGTTTGTCCGAAATATTATTATTTTATTAATTCCAAATTGAAATCGATTTAAACACATGTTTAAAAATATAGTTTTTTGAATAAAATAACGTTATTTGCCGAATCGTGGCTACTTTCTAAGAGTCTTGATTTTTTTTATAGTTATGTAATAATTGTACATAAATTTGCTAGTTCTCTATCACTGTATTTTATTCGAGTAATTTCATGATGTGAATTAAATAATTTAATTATTTAAATCAAACACAACTCTTAGTGATTTAGAACAAACAAGCTAAAAACAAAATCAATTAAATAATCTTAAAATAAAAGTATTTTTGCTTGAAATATCATTGCAAAAGTCATTAAAGCTGCAATACATCATTAAATATAAATATCTAATGCTGAAATACCTAACACGTAGGAGCAGCTGGTTGAAATTGGCCAAAACATACGTCCATTCATTGAAAGAGATATATATTTATAACATCATCGTCACATAAACACAAAGTACATATTCAATAACATTCGTACTAAACAGTTGCCAGTATTAATATCCATTCTGTTATTTGATTTATAAATTCGAATTCCATATTTGTTCCATCATTGGTTATTTTTAAAATGACAATTTTTTTTGCCGATTACCCTTGAAGGCTTTTGTTGCTTATGCATGGCGGATTTTAGCACATAAAAGTAGTGTAGGTACGTTCACAGGCTAGGTGGAGTGATGATTCTCTCCCTTCTCAGGCGCAGAGTGGTACACCGTGTGGTTTTAGCCGGTTCGATTCCGACACACCACCCCGCCGTAAACACCGGTGGGCGGCCCGAGGGGGTTTCCACAAGTACAAAAACCAAAAAAACCTGAAGTGATGATTTGCGCAAGACGGCTGGCAGGAGCTGGATGCAAGAAGCCGAGGATCCAACTAAGAGGCGTACATTTGGAGAGGCCTATGTCCAGCCGTGGACCGCGATTGGCTGATGATGACTCTTTAAGGAGGTTAATGTTTTCGAGTGCAAATGTGATCCATGTTGCCTAAACAACTTGATGAATTTTAGCTTGCAAGCTGTTGTTAAACTCATCTTAATTTTGAAAGTGAATCTGGATTTATCAAATCCATAAAAACTAGACTAGACTGGTCTTTACGCTCTATTTTATTTCCATGTTTCAAATTTCTTGTTTCAAAATCTATCGAGCAAAATCTCAAAGTAAAGTAAGAGTTTCAAACATTTCTATAACCTTATGTAACATAGGTATATTATTTACGCGGACGAGTTTGTTGTTTTATTCAATTATTTCTTCTTAGAAAGGTTTTAACCTACTATTCCATCCCGGCCAAACAGATTTTATCTATAAAGATTTTAATGAAACGTTCACAAAAAAACACTAATAAAAATAAAATTGCCTTGCAATTGGATTGTCTTGCAATTGAAAATACATTATTTAAATGAGAATATGTGTTTGTCTGCTATGCTTTCATTCATACCTTAATTATAAAGCCGATTATCGTAAGTTTCGGTTGAACGGTATGTTCATCCGGGTTTTTTAACATTAACAAGACCTAAGATAATAACTTCTAAGCTGTCTTTTTTACCATGGAGAGAATTGTCTGATATATACAATATATAAACAATTCTCGCCACAGATGATCAGATGCAATTCGTGGTTTATTGTGTTAGTAGGAACTTAATTTAAAACTCTGTCACGGTTGGAAAAATGATCAAGGCACACATTTGATGTACGGATTAGATAAGGACATAAATAGTTGGGTGAAAAACTTGTAAAATTAAACAGAGCTTGTTGTAAATTCTACTAGCACACTTTATGCACTACATTTATACCACATAATACATTTTGTCATAATATTTAGGTTCGTAGGTAAGTGTAAACAGACAAGAAGACAGAATTTCAAATAAGATTTGGTCCGCGGCTGTACCATGTCTTCCATGCCCCTGTGTAAGTAGCATCAAGAAACAAAGTATTTATATGTAAAATTTAATTCAAATCGGTTTATTATAATTATAATCGACTAGCCGACCCACGCAACCTCGTTTGCGCCTTATATTGCCCGTAGCGTGAAAATTTCCCCGGTTTTTTAAACATTCTTCATTGTTGCTCCGCTCCTATTAGTAGTAGCGTGATGATATATACCCTATAGCCTTCCTCGATAAATGGACTACCCAACACCGAAAGAATTTTTCAAATCGGACCAGCGGTTCCTGAGATTAGCGTGTTCAAACAAACAAACTCTTCAGCTTTATATATTAGTATAGATTATACAAAACGTTGTTAAACTTCACATCTAACATACTAAAAAGTTGCCTACTACCTAACATACTGCCTCGTTGGCGCAGTGGTAGCGTACGCGACTGCTGTGCATGAGGTCTCGGGTTCGATTCCCGGGTCCGGCCAAATATATGTACGATCTGCAAATATTCGTTTCGGTGCTTTCTAAGTATAATATATATGTATTTAATTAAAAAAATATATATATGTATTTATATCAGTTGTCTAGTACCCATAACAGATGGACAGGACTAGATGGCGTTGTGTGTTAGATGTCCGAAATAAACTATTGCAGAGCTTGCACTAAGGTATCACATTGCTATTAGATATACATACTTATATATTTATAAATGCATACATATTATAGATAAATCACACTCAGAGCATTGAACATATGATTCTACTCATCACGTGATTAGTTGTCCTGGGTGGGAACCGAATCCTCGGCCTCTGGCAGTCAGAATCGCTCACCACTAGATCAACAGACATCTACCCAACATCATTATGTTAATAGTATGTTAACTTAATATGAAGTAAACATTGGAATTAACTAATATGCCACCTAAAACAATTATAAACTTCTCTGTATTTAATTTCTAGAATTTAATTTGATTGGAATTTATTAAATGTACCTCTTTAAGAGATATTTAAATTATTATTGCTAAGACAAACATCACCTACTTATACATGTTAGCGATTTAACTCTATTATTTTTGGAGAGATAACCCAAATATTTCTTTGAGACATTACTATATTACATTAAAATAGCGTCTATCGAAATAACTCTATCTTAGCGCTGATGTCCTATTTGAATTCATGTCATGATCAAATTGGATTTTATAAATATTTATGAAATTTAAACTGACTATAAATATATATAAAATGATTAATTAAAACAGATTTCTTAACAGCTATTGACATTTAATCATATTTACAATTACTCTTGTTATTATCCGCAATAGCAAACCCTATTTCTATCTGCTCTTCAAATAGATCAAGCTTTCACCAGAAAAGCTGACACGATCTTACATTATTCAACTGTATGTGTGTGTAGTGTTTTCAATATTCACTCAAAAATACGCACTCAAGATCACACCGAACAACACTGGAGAATTTAACTGATCATAGCTTTTTTTAATTAATCTAGATGGTATATTTCGGGAAGACGCGGAACCGTCGGGACGTGAACGCGTGTTCCTCGCGACTACCATCGGAATTTCATGAACAATCCTCTGGAACTTATAAATAGGTGCGGCTAATGTATAACGAAAATTTCAGCTTAGTATACACGATAGGTCTTGTGTCTTTAGATTCGGTACTCCACACGTTTCGGCGCGTCAATTGATTAGAAGCGATGATAGCTATAGTATCGTTTTACTATTTATTTTAATACAATTTCTTAAACCCAAAAAGCTAGTATGAAGTAAATAATTAATGATGATAAAGTCAGTATAAAAATAAGAAGTTTTTATAGAACTATATTTAATTAACTGTACATATAAGATGGCAGAGCTCAGAAAAATAGACTCACTAGTTAAAGTGATATTTGTATTATTCCACAGGTTGTTTTTAAAGAAATGGTCGTTGCGTTCAAACTAAGCTAATACGATTAAATTGACATTTGTTAGTTAGTAACATTATAAATACCTATTATATTGTGCTTACATATCATAGTTAATTCAAGCTTTATTTCTTCAAATAACTGTCAACAAGCCAACTAACTAGAACGAACTTTATTTCGACAGTCTCTTTGAACTTATTTATGAAAGAAAGGGCAAAATTCGAGTATATCGAGTATATTAAAACTATTTCTTGACACATTTACTTTCTATTTGCATGCTGCTTGCGAAAACACTTTAAACTTTATTAACAAGAGATTCTTACCGGTATTCTCTATACTTCAGTCCGCCACTACTGCACAAAGCATTCGACAAAGAGTGCCAATTCCACACCGGTCTTGGGCAGTCAATATCCATGTGCTGTGCTGCCTTCCATTTTCCTCTAGTTGTCGGTTTATCGTGCCGCAGGGCGCTCTACATTACGTTTGCCTAATCACGGTCTCCACTCTAGCACATGTCGGTTTCAGGGTTTCAGCGAGTCCAGTGAACCTCAATTCGCCTGGACACATGAACCACACATTTCCACTTCCGTGTACTCAACCCTTTGCTAAGTAGAAACTCCCGGAAATCGGAAACTCCTGATTATAGTAACATGCGCCTCTTGATAAAAAAAAGACGTCTCTCGTAATTATCTGTAACATATATATAATTGACGAAAGTGGTGTCCGAATGAACATGGTTGAAATATTAGAAAACCAAAATGAGTAATAGGTAATATATGTTATAGCACTGACATTACATGCCTATATTTATTACGAAACAAACATGGTTATGTTATTAGCGCTACAAGAGTTTGAATATACGCAGTTATTACTTTAAAAAAAAAGTTTCATTTAAACCTTTTTGTATACAACCAAACAAATTAGTTGCAAATAAAATTACTATGGATCTTTTGCAATTCCTCAGAATTTGTCACAGTTTAACTACGTGAAACGGAGGATATTACAGTTATTATTGTGTATGTGAGAAAGTATGCATTTTTCAACAGGCGCTTTTACTATTTTTCAAGTATTTTTAAAAACGTACAAACAAAAATAAGTTGTGAGCTAGAACCACGAAGCAAATACAAAGGCTAGAACACACGACTGAAGTAAAACTTCTTTTTATTTAACTGGATATGAGAGAAAGAAAATATGTGCTCGCACCTCTCTCTCTCTTGCCCCTACTACACTTGCCACACTTTTCGTAACGCACTCATCATGCATTTATCACCTTACTCCCCAACTCAAAAGTGCGTATGAAGTTTTACTTAAAAAATAGTCAATTTTATTATTTAGAATGAGTTTATGAACAGTAACTACGGCCGCAACTGGTTCGACACTGTAGTCAGATGTTTAGAAATGAGGAACTATGCATGTACTAACAACTTGGTACTATCAAGTTAGAATTGTTTTACTTTATCTCACAACAGAAAAAAACACATTTAAAAAGATATTAAATTGATTGTACAATTTCAGAGTTTATCGAGAGCAGCAATGTGACACGAGATTTATATACATATATATATATATATATATATATACAACAATAGATAAATGTAAGAACGTTATAAGAATGTTGGCGTCTTGTTTCCGGACGCACCCGATGACGTGCTGTCGCTCCCAGATGTTCAAGATGCAGTGAAGTGTGAAACAATAATAATTATGTCGTGTATTACAAGGCTCTTAGTGAAGCGTCAAAGTATCCACCATAGAGTTATTATAGATAGAGTGGGTTAGACATACGACTGCCTGTAAGCGGAAACGTCCAACGGTTAGAAAGAGAGAGAGAAGATCGCGGTACCCCATCTGTCTTTCTCAACTGACGCATGCGTAGTAAAGGACTGACGTGACAGTGAAGTAGTCACGTCACACTGTGTCGCTCTAGGAATGCGAGACCTTGTTTTCTTATACCATAATTCTGCTATGCTGCTTTTCTGCGCAAACTGCGCAAACACGAGTAGAGCGAGGCAGATAGGTATCACGATTGTCTCTCTCTTTCTTACCGAGGGACAGCTCAGGACAGGCTCCCCTGCTCTATCTATAATATCTCTATTGTATCCACTAACTGTTCATAAATGTCAAACTGACATTTAAGAAAACTGCAAAGAGGTCGCAATGAAAAGGTGTGGTGAACATGCAACTTGTATTAAATTCTAACTGGGCGATGACTCACATGGCAAATTAAATAAGTCTGGTTGCATGGAATGTGAATTTTATATTTATCACAATTAAAACATAATTTTTAGCAATTAAAGTGGGAAATATGAGCTATCTTTATTTTCTTTTTCAGTTACTTTTTCAAATTGGTGAAAACATACAATTTATAAATATTATTTTTAACTAGCTGAAGCCCGTGGTGTTACCCGCGGTTATCGTCGTACCGTGAGTAACGCCGCGGGAAAAAGTTAGTATAAAAAAGTAGCTTAAGTTACTTCCTGGATCATCAGCTACGTGCCAGTGAAGGCCCCTTCAAAATCGGTCGAGCCGTTGTTACAACTGAAATTAAAGATCTAGTTTATTTAAATTACATTACTAGTGTTGTTAAATTACTAGCTACCTAAGTATACACATACATAAAATAAAATACCGCTTTTTTTTTATATTTTATAACTGCGAAGAATATCCTCAAGCCGTGTCCTCTAATAATAATCACGGCAGCAGCGGAAGTCCTCAAAATAACGTGTCTATTAAGTGCAGGAAATGAAACCAAATGAAGCGTAACAAATGACATGTATTTGCTCTATATTTGGTGCTTACTCTGTGTGTTCATTGTCTATTGCTTCTCTAAAGTACATTACTAAACAAAGCTATACAAATTGCAGGCCCGTGGAAGGCAGCTGGGGCAGAATTGAAGATTCCTATGTTCATTAGTTCATGAAAAGAGTAAAAGGGAAAAAACTGCTGATATCTACTATAGAAATTAGAAGAGGCAACATGGTAGGCCACTTTATACGAAAGGATAACTTCATAAGTAACATCACACACGGAAAAATAGAAGGAAAGAGAGGAATAGGAAGACTGAGATATAGTAACATTGACCGCATTAAGGAAAAAGTGGTGGTTGCGACATATAAGGAGATCAAGGAGACGGCTCTTGATAGATAGAGCTGGATAAATCTGCATCGACAAGAGCATAACTTTTAAGTAAATGATGATGTTTATTAGTAAACGGTTAGGGGAAAGTCATGTAGCCCCTGACGGCGGGTAATCGGGGACATTTCAATTTCAAAGAAACTAAACGCGTTGCTTTAGCAGTATTGTAAAGATGCGCGCTCTAAAGTAGAATCAAATGTGGCATGGCTCAGCTGTGGCACGGGCGCTTAATAAATTTCCTGAAAAATGAGTGGTATGAATACCAATGTTGAATAATATTATTTATGAAGTTCCTAATTTTGTTTTAATCAATAAAATGGAGACGACAATCGTTAATTTGTTTTTTACTTGCTTTAATTCAATTGTCCGTGGTTACCCGACTTTCTCCTAACCATCAGATAAATATCCCTCTTCTCATAGACCTCTGCTTAGAAACAAGGAGGTTTTGGCCTACTACACCACGCTGACCAGAAGAGTTGGGTTTTATCTTCTTGCGTCATGTTGTCCTATATAGTTTTTTCTCTTAGTAATCTCTTTTGACAACAACGGGATGAACAGGGATGGCTACTTACAATTTTTATCCGGTTTCCTCTTCCATGCTTCAATTCCACGTTTTCTTCTCAAGAATATTTCTGTCGTCAAATTATTATTTTTCAATGCGTTTTTTCCGGAATTATAATTTTATTCGGCAAAACTAAAGTAAAAAAATTAATATATTTTCCTTGGTTTCGGAACACTGTTGTGAGGAAATAGCGATTTGTAATTTTATACCTAACCATTTGCTCATGATAGTCAATTTGCTGAGTTATAAAAGTTTTTTTTTAAAGTGGTTCAATTGGTATATAGTAAGGTATTTCCAAGTCTTAATTGCAATAAGGAAAAATCTTACTATATTCAGTTACCACTGCTAAAATGTACTTTAGCAAAGTAAAAAAAGAACGCTATCTTGTAACGACCCTATCTTATCAACACAGGGGCAAGCTTGATCAAAGTGTTGATAAGACCTTACAGAAAGAGAATTTTAAGCAATTATTTTGTTACTTTTCAAACAGCGAATCAGATTATTGGAGAACTACCCCCATATCCCAAGCCACCCTAATGAAGTTTGTGGCGGGATGTGGCGTGGCGTCACAAGTGCGTTGCCGGCCTTTGAGGGATAGGGAGAGGGATTGGAGAGGGGCCGAGGTGGAGTAGGCCTCCGATATTCTCACTCACTCAGTGAAACACAGCGCAAGCGCTGTTTCACACCGGTTTTCTATGAGGCTTATCCATCACTCTGGTCGAGCCGGCCTATTTAAGCCGAAGCGTGGCTCTCCCACGGGTGGTTTTTATAAACGCTATTTCTAACGGAGTCTACAACTTAAAATAGGTTATTTTGAACTATGCTGTTTTGATTCCTAAATATACTATTTTAATTTTAGAAGCGATGACATCACTTTAATATTTTTTTAAATATTGAATAATTTTCTTTCTGAATGGTTTATTTGTACAATTTGGTATACAACTCTGGTGTGTATCTAAACCAGTCAAACAGGTTTGGAGCAATATTTTAGAAACAACATGTTTGGATTTTTTTAACTATATTTTGATCTCTAGCAGATCAAAATTACAAATTCACATTTGTGTCATAAATAATGTAATCATAGGAATAGTCAACTAATCATAAATTGAATGAGTTGGAAGTTTCGTTAATCGTTAATTTCCCTGTATAAATTACATTACTACGCTCGAGTAGCATTAGTTCTCAGTTTGAATAATAATAATGTATAATCCTCCTTCTAACCCCTCATTGTATTATCAATACTATGCCTTGATAGAGTTTACTGGAAGGTTCATAGATTTTACTGAAAATTCAGGCATCATTTCCTGTGAACGTGGAATACTGATATAACAAAGGTAAAAAAAATTACATTGTAAATAGTAATTGTCATTTAGAAAAGATATTAAAGTAGAGCGTGATGAATATAGTAGTTAATTTATAAGAGCCGAGGCGATCAATAGAAAACGTAGCAATTTTTTAAAAAAATGTATGTTCTTCTGTTGTGTGATTAAGTAAAATAATTCTAACTTATACTTTAAGTAATGTTGATAGTACATGTACAGCTCCTCATTTCTAAAAATCTGACTATAGTTTCGAACCAGTTGCGGCCGTAGTTACTGTTCATAAACTCATTCTAAATAATAACATTGTCTATTTTTGAAGTGAAACTTCTTTACGCACTTTTGAGTTGGGGAGTAAGCTGGTAAACGCATGACGAGAGCGTGACGAAAAGTGTGATTGGGCGAAGCGAACGTAAGTTGAGAGGGAGATTTAAGTTAGTTAAGCAAATTACAGCAAATAATGGCTAACATTTTAGAAGACGCAGATCAAATTACTCGAGTCGTCAAGTGTGTATAATGTAAGGTGTCTTGACAAAAGTAAATAAAGTAAAAGTTTAATCTTTAATCGAAATATTTTATAATTAAGAACCCGTTCAAAATGTTAGGTTGGCATCGCTACTATAAGGTTATAATTATACAGATTATTTCCGTTTCCTGATTTAATTTCAATATGTAAGCAATAATTGTAAATATATCTAATCGAAGAAAAAAAATGAAAAAATAAATAAAAATGCCACGGTAAGGTAGTAATCAGCTCATCTAACCGGACTAAGCTAAATATCACCTGCTGAATAATGATTTTAATGTCAAACATTACATTACATATCACAAAAAGATGAGGAATTACCTACAATGTCACAAATGACAGTTCAATTGTCTTATTTTTTTTTACTTTTTAAACATTTACTAAAAAGAAAAATTGGGGAGATCGTTTTTTGTTTTTTCGGAAGACGGTCCCCATTTCATCTCATCCACATTTTTTATATATTTTATCATTAGTTTCATCACGACGAAGACTTAAGATTCGAAGACTTTAAACACTTGACATTGGCAGAAATAGCTGATCATAGAGATCCGGCTGGTTGACATTTCATCAAAAGATGAAGAAGAAAAATTGGTCATTGTGTCATTTTGATGTCTGATTTATCTTTAAAAAAAACTTTGTATAAAATGCTATATTATTGTTCTAATCGCAAATTGATGTACTTCACCTATTAAAAGCAATAAGTCATAATAGTACCTATTTGTTATTAACAATAGCCGAGTCCTTAAGTTCTTTGAAATGATAAAAGTTCATGACATTACTGTAAGTCCCCTAACAGTCAATAGTGACTTAACGTGACAAATGTGTGAATTGTGTGATGATTGTAAATACATGGTCACATGGATCATCAATCTGATTGATCATTACATGGCAAAATCATGAAGACATTGATGTGCATATTCCAAGACCAATTATATTTATTAACTAGCTGAACCCCGCGGTGTTACCCGCGGTTATTGTTATACCGCGAGTAACGCCGCGGGACAAAGTTAGTCTAAAAAAAGTAGCCTAAGTTACTCCCTGGATCATCAGCTACCTGCCAGTGAAAGTCCCGTCAAAATCCGTCCAGCCGTTCCAGAGATTACCCGGAACAGACAGACAGACAGACAGACAGACAGACAGACAGACCGACAGACAGACAGACAAAAAAAATTTAACTACATTTTTGGTATATGCATCGTGTATACATACATATGCATTGATTAAAAAGCTGTTATTTTAATATTACAAACAGACACTCCAATTTTATTTATTTGTATAGATTTAAACGCAAATTCAACTAAATACTGTCCTTGAAATGTTTGACTCATCCCAAGAAGAAATTACTCTTGGCAATGCGGTTGCCTTTTGATTATTATATCTATACTAATATATAAAGCTGAAGAGTTTGTTTGTTTGTTTGAACACGCTAATCTCAGGAACCGCGGGTCTGATTTGAAAAATTCTTTCGGTGTTGGATAGTCCATTTATCGAGGAAGGCTATAGGGTATATATCATCACGCTACTACTAATAGGAGCGGAGCAACAGTGAAGAATGTTTCAAAAACGGGGGAAATTTTCACGCTACGGGCAATATAAGGCGCAAACGAGGTTGCGTGGGTCTGCTAGTTTGTTATATAATTTGATCCGTGACACTATTTTATGAACATTGTGTGTAGTTAAATAAGCGTTTTCCATCTATCTCTCAAGAATACGAGTATGGATATGCTACGATTTATTTCTTACGTCTAATTTTACAACAATCGTTAAACTGCAACGTATTAGCTCTTAAATAATTTGGTTGGTTTCTTTTGTGGGGCAGATAAAGCTATCTATACTAATATTATAAAGCTAAAAGGTTTGTTTGTTTGAACGCGTTAATCTCAGGAACTACTGGTCCGATTTGAAAAAATATTTCAGTGTTAGATAGCCCATTTATCGAGGAAGGCTATATGCTATATATCATCACGCTAAAACCTACAGAATGACTACCTAATGAAGAATGTTACAAAACGGGGGAAAATTATCACGCTACGGGCAATAGGAGACGCCAACGAGATTGCATGGGTCGGCTCGTAATAATATATGTGAAAGCCAAATAAAGATAAGATATGGTTACACGGAAATAGGCGAGACAATAGCAAAGTACTTTAATAAAAACATGCATAGATATAGGCTTTTTTTGTTTACTGAGATGTGTGTCTTTAATATTTATTTATGCGCATGTTGATTTAAATAATATATACTGATATAAGTAATATAAACATTAACAAGCTCGCCTAATATTTTATTAACATACTAGCTGAACCCCACGGTGTTACCCGCGGTTATCATCGTACCGCGAGTAACGCCACGGGACACAGTTAGTCTAAAAAAAGTAGCCTAAGTTACTCCCTGGATCATCAGCTATCTGCCAGTGAAAGTCCCGTCAAAATCGGTCCAGCCGTTCCAGAGATTACCCGGAACAAACAGACAGACAGACAGACAAAAAAAAAATTAACTTCATTTTTGGAATATGTACCGTGTATACGTACATACTCATTTAGTAAAAAAAAAAAGTAAAAACTAAAACCCAACTACGACAAAAACGACGCTTAAAAAGTATGAAACAAGGTTCAAAAGCCGTAGTCACGCGTTGTTAAAGTGTTATGGACTATGGAACATTTCTAAGTTTCAAAAGCCGTAGTCCATGTCGTGTAATGTACCATAGTCCACAAAACTTTAACAACGCGTGACTACGGCTTTTGAAACTTGTTTCATACTTTTTAAGCGTTGTTTTTTGTCGTAGGTGGGTTTTAGTTTTTACTTTTTTTTTATTTAAAATGTTTTGGTGCCTTTATAATACTTATTGTACCATAGAAATATCACACTTATCGAATAAATACGGACAAAGTCACGAACAAATACTAATAATATATATACTTTTGAAATGTACAAGTAACGCCCTTTCCAATGATACCAAACACGGCATATTTACTTCAAGTTTAGTTTTTAATACAGTACTTTATGTCGGCGCCACATTCGACTCAGTGACACGTCATATAACCTCTAAGCAGCGGTCAATCAAGACACTTCTAACCATACCTCATTTGTCTTATTCTGACTGGTTTATAAAGAATGAGGAAACAAAAAAGCATACCATAGAAATATCACACTTATCGAATATACGGACGAATACGGACAAAGTCACGAACAAATGCTAATATAATATGTATTTTTGAAATGTACAAGTAACGCCCTTTCTAATGATACCAAATATGGTATATTTATCTCAAATTTATTTTTTAATACAATACTTTATGTCGGCTAGAGGGCGCCACATTAGATTCAGTGACACGTCATATAGCCTATAACCAGAAGACGATCATGACGCTTCTAGAGACACCTCATTTGTCCAAATCTAATGAGTAGTTAAGGAGCTAGGAGGGAACAAATGAACATACATACATACATACATACATACATACATAGCCTGTCAAAATCATAACCCTCCTTTGGCTTTGCCGTAGTCGGGTAAAAAGCGGTTATTTTAATATTACAAACAAACACTCCAATTTTATTTATTTGTATAGATGTATATTGTTCGCAGTCGCTTTGGTCGCGCAGGTTTGGCCGAAGCTTTAAGCTATTATAATAATTGTTAAAACGAGGTGCTTGTAGCCGGTTTGTTGCGTTACGTCGGAAGTAGCGTCGGTCCCTCATGTAGTTGGAAATACTGTGTCGCTAAAACGAAAACGCGAGAATGGTTTTGGTCGAACCGCGTATTGGTGAACAATAAAAGACACACAGCTAGACATTTCACTGCTTTTATTTTGTTTGTTTTGTATATTGTTTGTTGTTATTTACTCTAAGTTAAATGTCTTATCCTTCTCTTTTACATGTATGTTATGTGTGACTAATAAATGCATTCTATTCTATTCTATTCTAAAATACTTGTAGGCCCGCTGAATGCCAGCGTGAGACGAGTGCCTCAGTACCAGAATTGTTGGAAATTGAGCTTGTAGCCATTTGTTACGTTAAAATCGATAATCAATGTCAGCTCGCTCATACGAAACTTTCTCAAACAACACGTGTTTGAATTGTAACTCAGAATCGTTGTGTGATGGTACGGAACTGCATGGATATCGCTAAGGAGATCCCCTCGCCGCAGCGAAGATTGGAAGCTATCACAGACCCACAGAGGGTTAGTGAAATATTTTAAAGAGGTGTAACGCCTCTTGATATCTGGTCATCAGGCTATGTCTATGGGCCCGTATAGGCTAGCAAGGGTACCATGGTAGGAACGCAACGCAAATCACCAGCGATTTGATACAATGTCTGTTCGTTTTCTTTGTGGTAAAAGTGTATTACAAAAAACCATAAATACAAATTTGCATTTCTGTCTACGTGTAAAATGCTGTGCAAAACCCACGTTAATTATCTTTAAAATATTATGTTGACACACGTTAAAAAAGCATATATTTTCCTCCTTTATTAGGGAGATCAAGACGTTCCGTTACATACATGAAAATATAGGGCAGTAAAAACAGAAAAGGATAACGGTGTTTGACTTGAAGAAGTTGTTAATAATATAATAGTTCGCCAATCTAGCACACAACGCCATCTAGTCAGAAACTAAGCAGAGCTTGTATGTACTATGAGTATTAGACAGCTAATACAAATATGTAAATATGTTTGTTGTAAATACATAGAAAATGTCCAAACTCCGAAACAAAAACTAGCGGATTATATAAACATTTGGACCTGTTTCCGACCTGGGATTCGTACCCTCAAGCACAACAGTGGCATAGACTTCCACTGCGCCACCGAAGCAGTAAAATACGTTATTTATATCGACGAAAAAACCTTATTTAAACATTTTTAAACAATCAGAAATCAGTTGCTCTTTCTTCACCTCTTTCTAATATCCCCATGGAGCCCTATTAGTCATTAAAATTTTTTGCACATTGTCTATGGTGACACATACTGTACCATTGTATACAACCTGTTATTAATTACTATAACTACGTTTCGTGTAAATAAATACCTATATTCTAATCTATTCTAACACCACGAGCTCACCTACATTTGCGGTCACAGCGTGATACGACTATATAAATGTCCAGCCCTATCTTAATCGATAAAAAGCCTAAAATAAAAAAAACGGACCAGAAGAACCTGAGTTTATTACTTTATTATTATGCAAATAAGGTTATCAGTCAATATTTTTTAAGAACATACATATTTACAAGGTGAATACCCTGCGTTGTCATCTCCAATTAAAACGTCACAAGACATATATCATCTAATTCATCTATATTATAAATATAGACACTATCATCGAGTGCGATAATATATATTAATTATCTTGATATAAGATACTAAATACATATATAACACTGGAATGTTTTGTAAAAAAGTTAGACCAACCGTAGATCTGTACTATAGGGATATTTGTATAAATACTGGTGCTCTTTAGCGATTCTGTTGTTCGACATATGTCTACACTGACATAATATAGTTTTATTTCGCCGTGAAGTTTAATAATTTAACAAAAAGGTAAGATTTATATTTTATAATTTTCTACACAACTACATATATTTTGAAGCGGTACTTTGTTGTTTTTTTTTGGTGAGTTTTTAAAAGTTAGGGCTTTATGTAAAGTTTCATGGTTTTTGGCACGTATTTGTTTTTTTTTCTATAGTTTAAAAGTGGAACTTATTATGTAGAGTAGATAAGAAATAGATCATCGTGTAGTTTGTAGATATATTTGTGTAATGTTGTTATATATTTGCGTTTTAGAATATGTTTGTTAGATTTATCTTGGCATGTTCGTTCTTTATATAGAACTGGAGATCTAACGTAGACCGTAATTTATTAATTTATTCATTTACAAGCAGGTATGCCAATATTTTTTAATATGAATGCATTCAATATCTAAACTTTACGTTTTTTAAGTTTTAGTGTTTTATTTTATATTTTCATAAACATAATTTTAAACATATATATCAGGTCGTGTTTACATACGAAGCACACTCCAATATCTTTATTGAATCAACTGTAATCAACACTTATATTTAATTTTCAAATCTTTCACAAAACTCCAAATAGTTAAAATGCGGAGTAGTAAATGTATAATGCGGTCTTATGCTTTAAAACTGCTGTATTAAATCAGTTGTATACTCCTGAAATATATTTAAATCTCTTCAAAGTATTTTTAAGCATTAATAGAATTGATTTTGGTAGCGCGATAGCGTCGCGTTTGGGACTCGTCTGCAGAACTATTTCATCCGATATTCTTTAGGTAATGGCGATACTATACTTACGTTATATCATAATAATGAGACACGAAAACCTGTTTGGTCGTCACACTTGGTCAATACTATAGTGTATAGTAAGGTTTATATAGCTTTTAAAAACCTAAAGTTTTTGGATGACATTGGAGTTTTGATATTTCATTATCTTTTGAGAAATATGAAGGTCTTTATCTACATAATATAATATTATTCTCGGGTCACATTATTGTTCATGATGAACTCCGATACTATTTAATCGATTTTCACGTTATATTATAATGCGTGTTTTGCTGATGTGCCTAAGATAGGATAGTTAACATCTCGCTTAGACCATTAGGGCCCAAGCATGATTGAAAAGAGACGCAGATGGAGTTGCAGGGGTCGTATAGTAGTCTTATATTTTTACTTGTAGTATCAATGTGTCTTAGATATTATTTATATGTCATTTTCTCAAGGTTGTTTTTTACACAGAGTTTATAATTTCACGTTTTGGAAATCGACTCTCCTTACTTTTTTTTAAATATATTACGTTTTAATGCTTACAATCTTCTTTATAAGTGGAGGCTCGAGTAACTAGGCTCAGACATACCTATTGTCGTTAATCAGGTACATTGGTAGTTGAAAATGGGAGAACTGGGAATATTGAAAAAGCAATGAACTCTTCCTTTATTCATTCTACCAAGAAGGAGGAGTAGAAGTAGGTAAAAGAGTATAATTTATCATTGTTTTTTACGGATGTTTTGCAAAATATAATAGATCGAGCCAGTAATTACTGTGCGCGTGTAAAATAATAGGTAGTTGTGTCTTTCAATTCCATTTAATAACTATTCATACCTATTGTAAATAGATGACACAGATATGTTAGCTGATTTTTTAAATTTATGTTTGTATTCGATGCTCTTCATATATGTATCTTTATATACGTATTACTGTGCATATTTGTCACTATTACAATCTATACAAATAAATGAAATTAGAGTGTCTGTTTGTAATATTAAAATAACAGCTTTTTAATCAATGCAAATGTATATATGTAAAATGTAATGTATGTATACACGACACATATACCAAAAATGTAGTTAAAAATTTTTTTGTCTGTCTGTCTGTCTGTCTGTCTGTCTATCTGTTTGTTCCGGGTAATCTCTGGAACGGGTAGACTGATTTTGACGGGTCTTTCACTGGCAGGTAGTTGATGATCCGGGGAGTAACTTAGGCTACTTTTTTTTAGACTAACTTTGTCCCGCGGCGTTACTCGCGGTACAACAATAACCGCGGGTAACACCGCGGGGTTCAGCTGGTCTTTAATAAAACCGTCAGTGCGGGCAGGCGCTGGGACGGGTCCGGATGTGTTAATAACAGCAGTTCCCGGATCCCTCCCGTCTCAGGCGCAGAGTGGCACACCGTGTGGTTTTAGTCGGTTCGATTCCGACACACCGCCCCGCCGCAAACCCCGACGGGGTGACGGCCCGAGGGGGTTTCCACACGTTAAAAAAAAAAAAGTCTTTAATAAAACCACCATCATATATCACTTCGCCATAAGGGCAACTATCTCATCCCTCTGCATCCGCCTATTGGCAGAGAATGCCTTGGGCATAAAGTCTGCCTATAAATATATTTGTATAGATTCATCTAGTCATTTGGTTATAGTAATAAATAAATTTTATCTATACAAATAAATAAATTTGGAGTGTTTAGTGTGTTATATAAATGCATGTGTATGTACACACGGTACATATAGGTACTAAACTAAACTAACATTATTTTACAATTTTTGTCTGTCTGTGTCTTCCGGCTAATCTGTGTAACGGCTGGATCGACTTTAAGGGGACTTTCACTGACACGTAGCTGATGATATAGGTATATGTTAAGGCTACTAATATAGACTAGCTTCATCCTGCGGCGTTATCCGCGGTATGTCAATGATTTTAATATTATTCTCCATCATATATAGCTTCCCCATAAAATCTGCCGATACATATACTTGTATATAGTCATTTGCATATTTAGTAATAAATAAAGAAATATTATGTTACATAAGTTACATTCTTGTCAATAAGAGATCTTGTCATACTATAAAATTAACGAGAGAATTTTGATTTTCTTGTTATGACGGACGGGACAAGTTACTAACTTAAAGAAAAGATTAATAAGTTATTGTCTACAATAAATCTTTGAAATGTTTTATCAGCGAAAAATAAAATAAATAATGTAGGAATCGGGTTCTGATCTAAGATGTGATTTTAGATTATAATACCAAGGATTCGTACAAGGAATGTATTTGTCCAAATGCTACACTTTGTATGTAGTAGTAGTTTAGTATGTAAAGTAAAGTCCTGTGTCATACCTGTTGTTTTAGCTTACATTTGCGGTCTTCTTGAAGGTTTAAAAAAAAAATCGTAATATTTTTATTCTAAATTTATTTACAAACTGTTTACTGCTCTTCTAAACGTGACTACCTATGTCAATAACATAGGTATCACTAACAATATTGGATCTACTGTATAGGTGTTATAATAATATGAGATCTATACTTACCTACGTTTTATAAAAACTATCTATCCATAGAAATATTTAAAACTATTAGCTTTACCCTCGGCCCGCGTGTATGTCGGTTAGGTATAGCAATAAATAGTAGCCTATGTGTTATTCTGTTATGAAAGCTACATAGTGCTTACCACAAATTTGAAGCGTGATCCACCATAAGCTTATTTTATTACAGAGATTCAATGATATGACTAGTAATATTCCCAACACACCTTTACTACAGTTTATAATATTATCTTAAAAGTAAATAAACCACAAAATAAAACCATACAGTGTTAAGAAGTGAATCTTCTATTTTAATTGTATCTACCATATTTCATGCAGCTTTACTTACATGGTAAACTAATTAATTTTAATAACGTACCTATATTGTATTATTTTATGATTCAGCATACAACGTGTCATCACCTCTATTCATTCAGAATATTGACTGCCTCGGTGGCGCAGTGGTAGCGTACGCGACTGCTGTTCTTGAGGTCTCGGGTTCGATTCCCGGGTCGGGTCAAATGTTTGTATGATCTGCAAATATTTGTTTCGGAGTTTGGGTGTTTTCTATCTATAATATGTATGTATTTACAAAAAAAAGTATATAAATAATTCTAGTTAGTTATCAGTTGTCTAGTACCCATAATACAAGCTATGCTTTGTTTGGGAGTAAATGGCGTTGTGTCTTAGATGTCCGAAATATTTATATTTATATTTATTTATATTGGTTAAGTAAGTAATGGTTAAGCCGTGAAAGCATAGCAGGCAGATAGAATTGCCTTTGAATGTATAATATTAATATGCACGCTACTTCAAATGAAATAAAGTAAACATAGAATATAAAAAAAATCTAACCAGATTACGCCTCTACGGTCAGCCAGTATAAAAATAAAATGAGGATAAAAATAACTATTTATTTCTAACGTCATTTGCGCACAAGCGAGAGAACTAGTGTTTTATTATAATTTTGTTTTAATTGACACACAGTCAAGATATAAACGCTTTAAGAACACATGCTCGTGTAATTCATTCACACTAACACTTGCGGACTTTTCTTTGGTGACGGGTGGAAAATCCCTTCGGATTTCCGGTTCCTTGACAACACAAGAGCCAGGATTATGTGATGTTTCCACTTCAAACACCCAGACAGCCGTGATTATTTATTTATTTTTTATTTATTTATTTATTTATTATTGAAGAAAGCTTACAGACTAATAACATAATTATAGTTAATATATGTATATAATCAAGTTGCTAACAACAAGCTTCCATATATAGGTGAGAGCATATTACACTGGTCTAAGTGCCGTCTTTTAGGCGTCCTACTCTAGGAAGAACCAAGACCTTGAGACTTCAGATCCACCCTGGATCTACGCTGCATCTAACTACCCCTAATCCTGGGGATTCAAAAAGCTTTCCCCTGCATATCAATCTATGACGCGGTCAGACTGCCATTCTATCCCATACCGCTACCTAAGTTTTCAATTAATTAATCTGCTACCAGAGGTCCTTACTCTCTGCTGGCTAACGGTCTCTTTCTTCTCCATTCGAGATCGGTCCTCTTCCGTTAAGAACACATATGGACTTCCTTCCAAATTTGTATACTTAATTAAGACTTTGAACTATTCAAATTATGACGATTTTTAATTGCATAGCCGACAGCCGTGTTTTGATAAAAATCAAAGTGATATAATTGATTACAAGTATTTTGTCAAGGTATAATATGGAAATCTGGTACATTCTACCTTATCTATAGAAATAAATACCTATAACATCCATTTATACAAATAACATTATATTTTAAAATAAACTGGTTATTAACTAGTTAGTAAGAGTAGCCTATATCCTTACTCGAGAATCAAAGTATCTTCATGCAGAATTTTATTGAAATCAGTGCAGCGGCTTAGCGTGAAAGCGTAACAGACAGACAAACAGACAGAGTTACTTTGAAATTTAAAATATTAGTAGCAAAGTACTAATTTTGCCCGCGTGTACGTCGGTTATCGCGATGTACCTATAATAGCCTATGCCTTTACTCAAGAATCAAAGTATTTTCATTGTAAGTTTCATCTAAATCGGTTCTGCGGTTTTGAAGTGAAACTATTAAAATACCTAGAAGTTTTCTAAATAGTGATTAATGAAATACCATAGACTTGCGCTTAAACAACTATTCGAGTCACTGATTTCGTTCCATTTCATTTTAATTACTTATACACGCCTTTATAAATTTTCTCTGCAAGTGGCTAATCACCTCTTTTTTACCTGATTACGGTGACGCCAAGAGGAAGGGTAATAAGCAGTAAGAGTATTTTATGTTATGTGTAGCACTTAAAATATTGAACCGATTTTGATAAATGAGATGTCAATGGGTTCGTAATAATGTGACATAGTTTGATAGGCTAGATAAATTTATATGTAAAGTTTTTACGTTGTCGGTTTACAGTATTTTGGTGCCTGTAAGATATCGCTTTGGAATGATACTTTTAACCGATATACCAGTCAGTCCAGACTTATATCATTAGAAAAGACAATATTTTTAGCACCGGTAGTCTAACATGCACTCAGAAAGGAATGAATACTCCTTAAGTTGTAAGCGGGGCCGTTTTGCACTTATCGGGTAACAACAGTTTATATCATCTATATATATAAAAGTCATTATATATATATATATTTATAAGTGTCATTATAACAATTTGTTCAACATTGTTTAAATTTTGGTCTATGTATGTATTCGTATTTTATATGTGTGATGTGATTAGATGTTTATTTGTGCGTGAATGCTAATTTTCGAACTTTAGTGATTTTATCTTTGTCTGCTATAAAATTTTAAATCTGTGCACCCTACTATTCTACCTTAAATTTTTTCATTTTTTATTATTCATGTAAAGGTTGTCTGTAAGAGATCGCCGTGAGCGATAAGACCGCCAATTGTCACGTTCGTATGTTGTAATTCTCTTTTTATGTTTTATTATGTGTGTACAATAAAGATAAAATAAATAAAATAAATAAATAAAAAGAGGAAGGTGACTGACTGACATACCCAGAGATCAACACACAGCCCAAACCGCTGAACCTAGAATCATGAAAATTTTCATGTAGGTTCTTTCTATAACGTAAGTGAGCACTAAGAAAGGAATTTTTGTAATTCCACCCCTAAGGGGGTAAATCAGGGGCTGAAAGTCTGCGTGAGCGAAGCCGCGTGCAAAAGCTAGTTAAGTATAATATTATAAAATATTTTTCAATGAGCCAGAATAATATGAGGAGCCATTAATCTTCACATACGCGTTTTAAGTTTATTGGAACTAACGCCCTGCAATTTCATAATGTATTCTTTAAATTCAAATTATCAACATCAAACATTAGCATGTCGGTGACGCGAATCTATAAGATTTTCCCCTACCAAAAAGTGCTCAACGCGGCTTAAGAAGTTTTCACTTCGAAAATATCATGTCAGCATGGACGGTGACGTGTACTCATAAGATTGTCTCCTACCAAAAAGTGTTCAAACGTTTTTCACCAATATACCACTCAGTAGTAAACTAGTAAATATTATATGAAACAAGGATATTCAAAATAATTTAAAATTACCTTGGATGAACGCTATTACGCAGTAAGTATTAGTACTCGTATATGCACTGGAAACCTTGACTGACCTGATTGCTTCGGTGGCGCAGAGGTAGTAAATGCGATTGTAGTGCTTGAGATCTTTGGTTTAAATCCTGGGTCGCACCAAATGTTTTGTGTGATCTACAAATACTTCTTTCGGAGTTTTCTATATATAATACTTGTATAATAGGTATGTGTTTACAAAAAAATATATGTATGTATTTATAGCAGTTGTCTAGTACCCATAACACAAGCTCTGCTTAGCTTGGGACTAGATGGCGTTGTGTGGTAGTGTCTGTAAATATTTATTAATTATTAATTAGCTTAATCGCCCAATGACTACACCAGGTACATTCTATTCAAAATGTCAGACAGCTTAAGGGTATTTATCGCCACAATTGCGGTATTTTCAAAGCATATTAATTAAAACATTATCTAAATCAATGCACTGCTATGTTGTCGTAAAAGTATTTAATAAATCAGTTTAAAATGATTGTATATTGTTATAATATAAATTGTAAAGATGTACGATAAGATAGTTTACTATCTATTACGTTACGTTGCATCTGACTGTACCTATATACTTTTCAGTTCAGAAAATAAAGAGAAAATCAGATTGTTAAATAACATTTTTGGCTTTCCGTCATGACATGGTTGCATCCATTGGTATTCAGAGGGTGCTGTCTCATAGTCTAATTAAGTTTATTAGCATTGTGATAAGTGAAGATTTTACAATAGCAACGTCGAAAACAGTCGATCGACCATGACGATCGAGAAAATGTGAAATAACCTCACACTGGAATTTCATAACACATTGTGTTAGGGAGTGATCCATACGACATGACTTTTGCTATTGTATGGTCCTGCGAATGAGGACAATGGTGTCTTATTCGAAGGACAATATCGCATCGTTTATCTTTTAGATGCCTTAAAAAGAAACATATGCTATGTTTGAGATTAAAATGCATTATATTATTATAACATAAATAGATTAAACAATTCATTTATCTTCTTTACAGGAAAAATGGCAAGAATAAGTTTCATAGCGATAATCAGCTGTATAGCGAGCACAATAGCTCTTCCCTACCAAAAGGTAGATACATCAAGCTGTAAGTATGCTTACTATACTATATTAGAAACATTAATATTACTATTAGTACAGAAAAGTAGTCTCCTTTCCCAATTTAGCAATGTGCCAATGTTATAAGAACAACAAACAAAAGGAGAGTTACAGACTTTTGAGGATTTTATAAATACTGGAGTAATATATCCAGTGTCGAATTCCTACAAAATTATAATGATTAAAATTCATTCAGGAAACTGGTTTCCTTACACAATAGTATTAGGATTCGGGGCTTTACTGACGACTCAAGTATTTTGACTAAAATCTGAGTAACTCGGGTCTTGAGCGATTTTTTACCTAATTTTTATTTCACGTGGCACCGCAAAACCTTTGCGGTTTCGGTTTGTCAACAATGTGTAGTAAGTATTTGTTTAGTTGTATGTTGTATAGACGTTTGCTGAAGTAGGTATATATAGTCAATGTACCATCTTTGTGAATATCTTATATCAATTTTGGTGGCACATACCATAACTCTAAATTAGCCTAGGTTACCTAGGCTAATTTAGAGTTATGGTTTATGTTTGCGAAAAGGGAGAGTCAAACTTCATAGAACCTCTTTGATAATTTATAATTTAATTATGGGTTGTTAGACCTCCTCCAAACTGCATTTGCTTTATTTTTTGAATTCAGTTTTTATTCTTAATTTAAATAAGTGGAAATGTTCAAAAAACTGTATTCGTCTATTTATTTTCTTTCAAATTCGTTAATTGTCGATGCAACAAAACTTATCTGTTTTGCAATTTTTGTTAACAATTATAAATTTTACTTTACGTCATTAGAGATCTCGGAATATTACAACATATCGGGCTGTACCCTTCTAGTCTAAAACTTATTACTGATATAGTCTAACTTGATATTAGTATGACAGCTACTAATATGAAGTTAGACTATATAATATAATAATATCATATTTGTAATAAGTTTTAGACGTTCGATGCGTTCTAGCCAAAGGATAGACGTCATCGCCTGATCGTATATTTTAGAGGCTTCAAACTTTTCGACAAGCTTCTTTGTTGAGCTATTGTTTTGACTATTAAAGAGTTAGGTGATTCCGTATATGAACTAACACTTTCCTAAAGTTAACTTCTCTTCTTATCGTCCATTGAAATAAATCAGAAAAAAAGTGACTATCAAAATCTTCTTTTTTAGCTGCATATCCATTCCCCTTCGTATCACGTGCTGAATGGGGAGCAAATCCGCCTGGTTCGATTGTAAATCTTGCAACACCAGTGCCATTGGTAGTAATACATCACACTGCTATACCAGGAGAGTGCCGCACTAGGATTGCTTGCATCAACAGTATGCGGTCCATGCAAAGAGCACATCAAAGTGGCAACGGGTGGTCTGATATTGGGTACAAGTAAGTACAAGCATACTCTAAATTTATAAAGAAAAAAGTTTATTCACAGAGAGTGGAATTTCTGACCAAGCTAGGTAAATATGGCTAAAACAGTCTCAACAGACTTATCATCTACAACCCTTAAGGCGAGATTATAAGCAGATATTCGGCAATCAGAGGGGGTGAGGTGCGGTACGTAAGCTCCGCCTACCGGAGGGACGCCGCCCGCTGTCGAGAGCGGCAACCGCGGACAGCGGGTCATCGAGACGTTTGTTTTACCACAGCCGATTGCATCTTGGCGAGTCCGAACTTCGCGCAGAAGGTTGCGCAATAACTTTTTTTATGAAAAAACTGAAACTCAAAAATTTACCATTACCATTAAAAATAACCATTTATTTTTAAAATAATATTTATTAAACTATACAAATTAATAAAATTGGAGTGTTTGTTTGTAATATTAAAATAACCGCTTTTTACTAAATGCATATGTATGTATACACGCTACATAAGCCAAAAATGTAGTTAAAAATTTTTTTGTCTGTCTGTCTGTCGGTCTGTCTGTCTGTCTGTCTGTTTGTTCCGGGTAATCTCTGGAACGGCTGGACGGATTTTGACGGGACTTTCACTGGCAGGTAGTTGATGATCCAGGGAGTAACTTAGGCTACTTTTTTTAGACTAACTTTGTCCCGCGGCGTTACTCGCGGTACAACAATAACCGCGGGTAACACCGCGGGGTTCAGCTAGTATTACTTATAATTTCCTGTGGAACGTGGGATACGACTGGGTCCTACGAGGTCGTCTCCCCCCCGGGCTGGGCGTAATTTGTTACGCCGATGACACATTGGTCACAGCCCGGGGGGCGAACTTCCAGGAGGCGGCGCGCCTGGCCACCATTGGTGTTTCTCTGGTGGTCGGGCGCATCGAGGCGCTGGGCTTACGGGTGGCCCTGGAGAAGACGGAGGCCCTATTGTTCCACGGGCCGCGTCGTGGGCCGCCCCCCGGCGCCTCCATAGTCGTCAACTCGGTCCTCGTACCGGTTCGGGCCCAGATGAGGTATCTGGGCCTGATCCTCGACGGTAGGTGGCTCTTCGACAAGCACTTCCGACAGCTTGGTCCCAAGCTGGTCGACGCTGCCTCTGCCCTTGGGCGACTTTTGCCCAATTTGGGCGGAGCCAGCGTCGCAACGCGACACCTCTACACGGGGGTGGTCCGGTCGATGGCGCTGTATGGGGCACCGGTGTGGGTGGCGGCTCTGACTGCCCTCAATAAGGCCCGCCTCTGGCGGCCTCAGAGGGTGCTGGCGGTCAGAGCCATACGCGGATACCGCACGGTGTCGACCGAGGCGGCGTGCGCCTTGGCCGGGACACCCCCGTGGGATTTGGAGGCGGAAGTGCTCGCCGAAGTTTATCGACGGGTGGCTGAATACCGGGCGGAGTATGGCTATCGCCCTCCGCCCGAAGAGGTACGCGAGTGGCGTGAAGCCGCCCGTCGAGCCACGATGGCTAGTTGGTCGTGCCGGCTGGAGACTCCACGCGCTGGCTTTGCCACCGTGGAGGCTCTCCAGCCGGTCATCCTCGAGTGGGCAGGGCGGCAGCACGGGACCCTTTCCTTCCGACTGACGCAGGTGCTTTCCGGGCACGGTTGCTTCGGGAAGTACCTGCACTCGGTCGCCAGGAGGGAATTGAGTCCCGCCTACCACCACTGCGACTGCAGTGAGGACTCGGCCCAGCACACGCTGGCGATTTGCCCCGCATGGGCGTCGCAGCGTCGGGCCCTCACTGCAGTCATCGGAGGAGATCTGTCGCTTTCGGCCATCATACGCTCCATGGCCGGTAGCGACAGCAGTTTTACCGCGGTCGCAACCTTCTGCGAAGAAGTAATCTCCCAGAAGGAGACGGCGGAGAAGGCCCGGGAGGACGACCTCCACTCGGACCCGATCCGCCACCGGCGAACCGGGCGGCGGAGGCGCGCCAACCAGCGCCTCATGCCGCCCTGAGTGTGGCCGAGGATGGTCGGGACGGGTTTTCCCCTCCATCCGCTTTAGTGGCCAACCGCGAGGGGGCGACGTACGCGTGTGCCGTACGTCGCCTAATTTGAGAGTTTATTAGCAGACGGTGCCCGCTTCTGTGCGGGCAAGCGCTGGGAGGGGTCCGGATGTGTTAATAACAGCAGTTCCCGGATCCCTCCCGTCTCAGGCGCAGAGTGGCACACCGTGTGGTTTTAGTCGGTTCGATTCCGACACACCGCCCCGCCGCAAACCCCGGCGGGGTGAGGGCCCGAGGGGGTTTCCACAGGTTAAAAAAAAAAAAAAGTATTACTTATAATTAAAAAATAATCAAGTATTTGTCTCTCCTCTCATATGTATTAAAACTCACTAAAATTTAATCTTCTAACTAGAATAGAATCTTTCAAAGAATTTATTGCACCAAGTGAATTTGGTGTATGAGGATCTACGTTGATATTTTCATTTCCATTCGGCTCTCGGATTGGCATACCACGAGTATACCTAGGATCGACAATTTCGGGTAGTAGGCAATCCATAAAAAAAGTAACTAATTTAGTTTCCACTAGCTGAACCCCGCGGTGTTACCTGCGGTTATTGTTGTACCGCGAGTAAAGTTAGTCTAAAAAAAGTAGCCCAAGTTACTCCCTGGATCACCAGCTACCTGCCAGTGAAAGTCCCGTCAAAATCCGTCCAGCCGTTCCAGAGATTACCCGGAATAGACAGACAGACAGACAGACAGACAGACAGACAGACAGACCGACAGACAGACAGACAGACAAAAATTTTTTTAACTACATGTTTGGTATATGTACCGTGTATACATACATATGCATTTAGTAAAAAGTGGTTATTTTAATATTACAAACAGACACTCCAATTTTATTTATTTGTATAGATGTATAGATTACCTTACTACTGACCTTACTATTTATTTAAAATTCAAAAATAATATTTACAATGTAAATAAATAGGCGAAAACCCAAGCGAAACCAGTAGTATGTGAAAGAAGCAATATGTACTTGCACGTCAGTAATATTTTGGCACAAAGCGTCCGGAACCAACCTCCCACTTCGAGCGTTGCTCGCAGACTGATTCGAATAGCGTAGCGAATATTACGTCTACAAGTGACCCTAATAAGGTTGATTATTATATGTTTTGCGTGTTGTGTTTTTGCTCGTGGGTCTTTCTCAGGTGCTTAATTTAGTTGATTATTGGGGGTTTTCGATTAATTATGATAAATATATTAACATAATTAAAAAAATAGCCGGTGATCGTTTTAAAGTATCATATTTTTTTATTAATTCTTAAAAAAAATAATACTATTATCGCTTAAATTACGGTGTATTTCGATGATTAAGTGTAAAAGAAAGATGTAAAGTTTATAATTTATTTTCTAAGTTTGGTTAGTTAATCTTAAAATTAAATTCGGTAGAATTTTAGTGTAGATCTTTATCTTTACTAATTATTTTTCTTATCTCAGTACCTCAACGCTGTAGTTCACACTAGACGTCAAAAGATAATAAGTTTTTGGCAAATCCTGATTAAACCTCGCCTTAACAGTCCACTGCTAGGCGTAGGCCTCCCTTATCCAGGATGTTTTGGCCTGCTATGCTACGGTAGTCAGACAGATTGGCATAGGGTTCGCTTAAATATTCCCGTCTCCTTGCAGTTATGTTGTGGTGCGTAGTTTCTCCGTGAGTTGCGTACTACACCTATGAAATGAATACGGGTGGTGAAACTGTATTTTTAATACGTTAGCACCCGGATTAGAGACACTTTAGGTGACTGATTTAGGTTTTGCAGTAAGTATTTTGACAATATGGTTCTAAATAATTTTAATACGATTTCTTAATGTTTGATTTAGTTTCGCTGTTGGTGGTGACGGAGCGGTATACGAGGGTAGAGGCTGGAGAACTGTGGGTGCCCATGCTGTTTCGTTTAATGCCAGAAGTATTGGCATTGCTCTCATAGGAAATTTCGTTTGTATGTATAAATCTATATTGAGTTTAAACACATTTCAATGTTCTACCCTTGTCCTCGAAGCCACGTGAACGTATATCAATATATCCACTCGAAAATTTCCTTATCTAGTTTACTCTTATCACTAAACATAATCTCAACATCGTAATCGTCTATCATCTGTTGCATTTATTGTTCATGTAAATATTATAAATAGGTATGACCGTTTATTTTCGTCATGTATACAAGCCTATATCACTTTCCAATCATATTGTATACCTACCTGATATAGGGTTGTCACTTCTACTACCGTCTACTCTCCCGCTAAGACAACCCCTTCCCCCTTATACTACACACATTCATACAAGTAAAATTTTAACGAAAATAAAAGCAACTTCAAGGTTCGAATCCATTTCTCTTGGATGTCATCATCAGATCTTAGTGAGTCAGTCAAGTCATCATGGTACCACCGTTGGGATATCTCCTTTCCATTGAAAAAAGAATTATCAAAATCGGTACAGAAACGACGAAGTTATCCGCGAACATACATAAATATATATACATATATATACTGTCGAGTTGGGAACCTCCTCTTTTTTTTGAAGTTGGTTAAAAAAATATAGTAGGCACTGTTCCTTACACATATCTAAACTAATTAAATTAATAAACAAAATCTACTGTAAAGCCTGGGCATAAGCTAGAGTTCACTTAAATTCCAAAATTATAGTTATCGTAAAAGATAATTAACTATTCAATTAACTGTCATAACACAACCACTAACATGTTCTTTCCAGCGAGAGTTCCACCTCAAAATCAAATGCTAGCTGCAAGGCGTTTGATAGCCGAAGGTGTGAGACGTGGCCACATTTCACCATCACATGGACTCATAGGCCACCGCCAAGTTTCTGCGACGGAGTGTCCTGGTACAGCATTCTTCAATGAACTTCAAAGATGGGACAGATTCCAGACTACTGTTTAAAATGAAATAAATTGACGATACTCAATATTTCAAAATTTATTATTTTGATACTATCCTTAAACTGCTCTACTGAAAGTAGTCTTTTTGCGGATCCGGCATTATTTAATCATTTAATATGAACCATTGATTTATGTCCTAGAAAAAATATACCGAGACATAGATACAGACAAATAAGTGTGAATCGAACTCGACTCGAATCAAGCATTAATTACACAAGGGTCCATATCTCTACAAAAGTACTGTACTGTCATCACTGAGATCGCCAAATATATTTTATAAGTTACCTACGAAGTAAAAAAATATTCAAATATAAATTCTTTGTCATTGTAAGTAGGAATAAATACGACGTATGGAGAGTTTATCATAGATAACCATGTTACAAAACGCATGTTCCACCGTTGCATCCTTGCATCTAAGTCAATGAACCAATTTTAATGAATAACGGTTAACGCGGGTAACAGCTAGTTGAAATAAATTGCTCAATTGAGTGGTCTAAAACAGTGACATCACCTAAAAAGTTATCGTTTTGACAGATGATAAAAAGTTATTAATTTGACTAAGGTATCAACTACCCTATTGCATAAACAATAAGGTAGTTTTGCCGTAATTAGAATTCTAACTAGAATAAAAATTATAATTGGGATTTTTTAATCTTTTTACTAATTATGAATGTACTGGTATTATGGTCTTGTGAAGGAGGTCTACAAACAAAAATATTGTACCTAGTTAAAACATTATTTATTTCAGCAATTTGTGACATTTTGGCCTTCTATACCAGTTCGACTGGTTTCGATTCCAAATTGTACAAATAAACTATTTGCATAAATTCAACTAGTTTATCTTCATACTTAGAAATCTATAAATCATATTTGAGAAGGGTATAATAAAAGAATGAAAGCACACAGGTAAAGTATAACGTTTATTTTCCTGTCGACTATTCTATACGTAATATAACAATATATATCTCATGAGGATGTTGTTATATTTCTGATACAGTTTATATTTCATAGCTTACAAATCTAGTAGTAACTATTATGTATATTATTATGCTAAAATAGCGAGGTTTGATGTCGCTGACCCGTATTGATTTGATATTCGACTATCGGTAGATTAATTTTCATATATATGTATAGGTATGCGAAAAACATACTTGGCGAATGTCATCAAAATTCACATTATGATTATAACTGCTATACAAATATTTGGGAACTATGTGAATTAAAATATTACGTATTTGTAAAACAAATATTGTAAAAACACATATGAGTTCAACTAACTTTTAAATTATTGCGTTTCATAACTTGGATATTTGACTGATCAATTTATGAAGGTATTACGCATATGACATCCCCATTGTAATCATTTAACCAACATTTAATAAGCATATAATACACTAAGATCGTAAAGGAGTCATTGCGGAGAGAAACCGTCTATTAATCACGTGAGACTTTTTATAGAACCCTTGCTTGTTTAATAGGCTCAAAACCTTATTTGTAACATTAAACCATTGAGGAATAATATATATTAGTTGAATGCATTAAACTTCATTTGTGCGTTGTTAACTCAAAGTATAATTTAGAAGTTGTACCTACGTTATTTTTATTTTAAAACTACCTAACCTTAGATTACTTATTGGTTAATATAAGACTCTTATATATTAATAATCATATCATAGAAATAGTATTAATTTTAGGTACACGTATTCGAACTTGTAAGTTTGTTTTTCAATCAATAATTTTTAACTCGTTAGTGTATTACAGTTTTAGCTCTAATTTCTTGTTTCACGGATTCAGGTATTTCTGTAACATTTAGAAGATCTTTATGTGATCTTGGGAAAGGAGAATAATGATCCCACGACTGGATTTCTTCAAACAGAGCCCCACCGGGACACTCAGTTGCTCTAACTTGGCGATGGCCGACCAGTTTGTATTCACGTTGTATGTAGCCTTGTTGTACACCTGTTGCTATTAAATCCTTTGCTGTTTTCAGTTGTTGAGCTGGAGGGACTTCAACTGTCAAAAATAAACGTAAAAATTAGTAAATATTCATTTAATACAGTACCATTCCAAGCAGGTCGTGAGCGTATCGAAGCTGGATGCGAGATGCCGAGGATAGAACCAAGAGCCGTTCAATTGGAGAGGTCATGTCCAGAAGTAGACTGCGATAGACTGATGATGATGACTCGATTCCGATTTTTAAAATACTCAAATATTCAATTTTACTTTAAGATCAAATACTTATATTGTAACTAGCTGCCCCGGCAAACGTCGCTTTGCCATAATTTTTTTTTAAGGATGGGTGACCCTTACCATTTAGGGGGATGAAAAATAGACGTTGGCCGATTCTCAGACCTACTCAATATGCTCACAAAGTTTCATGATATTCGGTCAAGCCGTTTCGGAGGAGTATGGCAACGAAAACTGTGACACGAGAATTTTATATATTAGATGTAAAAACATATTTCAAAACATATAACCAAAAAGTTAAAAGGGAACTTCTATAACTTTATCCATATTCTTACAAATATTGATTTTAAAACTATGCATAAATATGGCCCTTTAGATTATCGATTTAATTTCGCTGGTCACAAGACAAGACTTGTCCACCTAGCAAAAAAAAACACGCATGTAGTGTTATTTAAAACTCACATCTCCAGTCTCCTATTAGACAGATTCCAATACTGACACTATTGAAATGCAGCGCCTGCGCACCTAACGTTTCCCATCCGCGGCCTTCGTACGCTACGCCGTCACTGCCTACGCAGAAACTGTAAAAGGAATTGTCATTATCATCAGTCACTCTCATATCGCGGATAAAGTTCATACGAGATAGATTCATCTGGAATAAATTATTCACCGACGAAGTCAAAAAGAAGGGAAATATTTTGGCAGTCTATGTATATTTGTGTGTTGTTTCCACCGTAGTGTCTAAACTATTGAACCGATTTTAATGAATAAATTGATAAGTAGGTAATAAAGGCCCAGGTGACATAGGTCACTCTTAAAAAAAATTAAGTTCTATGTTAAGAAGGAACGGCGAAAAAAGAGCCCAATCATTAGTCAAATTGTTTGAAAACCAAGACTAACCTGAATTCATAATGATTTGCACATTTTGTACATAATCAAAGCAATCAATCGATTTAAGACATTTATCAAGCAGCAAGCTTAATCTGTTGTTATCAAATTGGTGTATTTGTGGCGATTATAGCTTTTTATACTTTGTGGGTGAAAAAATGACTTTGAATTGATTTACTTTGTCACATCGATATATTATTGATGTATGGAAATCCACTCCGTACAGGTCCATACCTACCTTAATTTTAGGTTTGTCTTATGCAAACTTTCAAATTCAGAATTAAACTAAGCTTCCTGGAGTGGAAAAGACCAAGTTTGTTTGTTTATGGAACTCACAGTGCGATCACACTTGGATATATCCTTTTTCATATTAGCATCAAACAGCGTGTCTCTGACGGCTCCCTAATTAATTCATACTTTCCTTTTATTCACTTTTTCGACTACTATTTCCTACTCTTATATTATTTTACTTACCTTAATGTATGTTTAACTATACGAGACAATGGGTTAAATAGTTAAGCTAAATCATCAGAAATGCACAGTAGGGTAAACGAGCAGACGTATCACCTAATGGTAAGCGATTACCGCCGCCCATAGACACCTGCAACACCAGAGGCGTCACAAGTGCGTTGCCGACCTTTGAGGGATGGGGAAAAGGATGCGGGGAGGGGTTGGGGTATGGGCCTTCGGTATCCTCACTCACTCGGTGAAACACAGCGCAGACGCTATTTCACATCGGTTTTATGTGAGGCCGTGGTATCACTCCGGTCGAGCCGGTCCATTCATTGCGAAGCGTGGCTCTCCCACGGTAAATTTATTATATTAGTTCAAAAAAGTTATTTTTTAAACTTACTGGTATCCAATATCCCACCACTCATTGCCGTCAATATGCATATGTTGCATTTGTCGCATCGCTGCAGAACACTCCTCCCTACTAAAGCAGGCTGGTGGGGTGTATGTGTGATGAATGACCACATATGGGACTGGTGTGTTGAGAGGTGTTGTCTGTACAGGATCCCTAGCGTGCCAATCGCTCCTACTTATGAAAGGGAAGTTGTAGGAGACGACCTCATTGCTTAACGGCTTATCTGAAAGGAAATATATCCTAATTTAAACATTACGTTACATAGGTCACATACCTAATAATATCTTCATACTAATACACGGCTGTCTAGCGTTTATCATCAATAGAGGTCAGACAGTGATCTAAGAGGTAGGTACAGAAAATGCGAAAATATCAAAGATTTCTATGCGAAGCCGGGGTGCCCGGGTTTAAAAGTGAAAAGTTTCTGCAAAAAAAAGTCTCTACAATACACTAATTTTGTCGATCGTTCAAACGTTACTAAAATTTACTACAGTATTTACTGTTTACTAAAGCAGAATAATATGATCGTCATTTAATGTCAGTCGTAATGAAAATCACTTGAGATTATTAACTTATAACCGAATGATTTATGATTGTGTATTTGATTTATATAATTTTACCATCACATCATATTTATACAATGGATCGATAACAATAGTAGTCACATGGAATGAAGCGTTTGCAACACGTGTTGATAGACCGATAAAACGTTATCTCGCAAAGAGTTTATTTTGAATGCGTATTTCATGTTGTGGTTAATCTTTTATTTATGTATTGCTGGATGCCGTCAATTCATTATCATTCGGTCATTGGTAGCTACTGCGTTTTTAAAGTTTCTTATTTTAAACTTTTAACTAACCAGTTTAAAAATAGTATACAAGAAAAAGGAAAAAAAACTAACAAGAAAATAATAGTAATAATAAGTGTGGCGACCTCCACATACGGTGCAACAGAAATATACGACAGCGCCATCTACCGCAGATACACTGAACTACGAAGTAATGCACAACACGGAGTAAATACTAATCCTAAGGCGCGCAATAGAAGTTCTCGCTCTGATTATCATATATACAACATCCCAACATCAACCGTTGGGCCGTGGCCCACCAGGCATGATCACCTCGACTGGTCGGAGGATTTGAGATGGAGGGACATATGATACCCGTTTCTTCACAATAAGTATTTATTTCGTTATACAAATGTAATAGATAGATATTTACTTATACATATTACAGAGTTACAAGATAGTACCTAAGATGTCAGAAATGTAAGGTACAAAGGGCAGATATGTAGGGTACAAAAGTTGCAGTTAAATATTTATTTATCTGCAACTTGTCAGATCATACTTATGTATAATCTGACATGACTGATAAATTTTTAACCAAGATTTGTAAAACCAAAATCTGTAACTATTGTCGGGTGAGTTAGTATTAGTCTACCAGGGACTTTAACAGCAAGTTTTAAAGCTGGCCCTAAGTAGATAAAATATTTCAACTACTTACTACTATTTTTAATTCAGTCAAGTACGTGCACCTTATCGTGAACAAAGCAGACTATTTACGGGTAGGCTTTACAAATTGCTGAGGCTACCTTACTGTTCCGCTGAATCCTGAATTTAATATTTCTTAATCTAGGTGACCAGTATACCTAATTCATGATAATAAGTATGGAGTAGCATACTGATATTATGAATTCGAAAGTCTGTCTGTCTATCTGTTACACTTTCACGGCTAAACTGCTGAACCGATTTCAATGAAATTTGACGTAGAGATACTTTAATTCTTGACGGAGACTTTTTGCCGCGATAACCAACATACACACGTGCGGAACCGTGGATGAAAGCTAAAAGATTTTATTTCATAGAAATGGAAGTATTTGGCGATTTTCTCACTTTTTTGCCTGTCAAAGAAAGGGAGAACGTCTATGTTTATTGTTCCCGATGATTTCGGTTTATTAAAAATTATTGTAAACTCTTAAAAATATAACATTATTTTCAAAGCAATTTACTATCTCTCTATAATTTGGCATGAGGTTGAAATATGAATAGTGTGTTCATCTATAGTGTACGCTTTGTAGTATTCTATTGTTTAAGAAACTTCTGAAGATATTAGATAATAATAACATATTAGATATCCCGACAAAATGGTTACTAAAATAATTTTACCGAAAGTTTAACTTATAATTTATTATTTTCTGCTGCCTTTTATAAATATTTTGCACAATAGTAAACCTACCATTCAGTAATATTTCTTCTTATAACTTTTTAACCTATTAACATATTGTGTAGAGAAGTACACTGAGTATATCAATTTTATTGAATTCACATTAAACATTTTTACGTTTTGTTTTGCTAGCTTATTCTATTGTATCTACTATTACTTGATTGGACAAACTTCAATCAATAAGTGAATTAAAATAGGTATTTTCATTTTCGGTTCGAAACCCAGTTTTAAAACATTACAAAAATAAATTCAAATTCGAAACTGGAATTTGAAGCCAAAATCACCAGTATTTTTCTTTAATAAATATGCCATTTAAGGACGCGTTTGCAAAATTGATAGGTACAGAATCGAATTACTACGTTGACACAAGTTACACAAACAAGTGCAAATCGGATAGCGGCAGGTATAAATGTCAACTTGCCTAAATTGATATTTTGAAAGTTTTTTATATTTTCTCATTTCTATGTAATAGGTACTTACCTCCGGACTTGCTGGAGTGACCTGAAGGTGTACTTCGGTGACTGCTTATGGAACTCCTAGACGAGTTGACAGTCTCACCGAGTTTGGGCTCGTTTTGTTAGTTATGACTAGACCTTACCTCCAGCTTAGATGGAGTGACCTGAAGGTGTACTTCGGTGACTGCTAGTGGAACTCCTAGACGAGTTGACATAGTCTTACCGATTTTGAGCTTATTTTGTTAGTTATGATGAGACCTTACCTCCGGCTTAGGTGGAGTGACCTGAAGGTGTACTTCGGTGACTGCTTTTGGATCTCATAGACGAGTTGACATAGTCTTACCGAGTTTAGGCTCGTTTTGTTAGTTATGATGAGATCTTACCTCCGGACTATATGGAGTGACCTAAAGGTGTACTTCGGTGACTGCTAGTGGTACTCCTAGACGAGTTGACATAGTCTTACCGATTTTGAGCTTATTTTGTTAGTTATGATGAGACCTTACCTCCGGCTTAGATGGAGTGACCTGAAGGTGTACTTCGGTGACTGCTAGTGGAACTCCTAGACGAGTTGACATAGTCTTACCGATTTTGAGCTTATTTTGTTAGTTATGATGAGACCTTACCTCCGGCTTAGATATAGTGACCTGAAGGTGTACTTCGGTGACTGCTAGTGGAACTCCTAGACGAGTTGACATAGTCTTACCGATTTTGAGCTTATTTTGTTAGTTATGATGAGACCTTACCTCCGGCTTAGATGGAGTGACCTGAAGGTGTACTTCGGTGACTGCTAGTGGAACTCCTAGACGAGTTGACATAGTCTTACCGATTTTGAGCTTATTTTGTTAGTTATGATGAGACCTTACCTCCGGCTTAGATATAGTGACCTGAAGGTGTACTTCGGTGACTGCTAGTGGAACTCCTAGACGAGTTGACATAGTCTTACCGATTTTGAGCTTATTTTGTTAGTTATGATGAGACCTTACCTCCGGCTTAGGTGGAGTGACCTGAAGGTGTACTTCGGTGACTGCTTTTGGATCTCATAGACGAGTTGACATAGTCTTACCGAGTTTAGGCTCGTTTTGTTAGTTATGATGAGATCTTACCTCCGGACTATATGGAGTGACCTAAAGGTGTACTTCGGTGACTGCTAGTGGTACTCCTAGACGAGTTGACATAGTCTTACCGATTTTGAGCTTATTTTGTTAGTTATGATGAGACCTTACCTCCGGCTTAGATGGAGTGACCTGAAGGTGTACTTCGGTGACTGCTAGTGGAACTCCTAGACGAGTTGACATAGTCTTACCGATTTTGAGCTTATTTTGTTAGTTATGATGAGACCTTACCTCCGGCTTAGATGGAGTGACCTGAAGGTGTACTTCGGTGTACTGCTTTTGGATCTCATAGACGAGTTGACATAGTCTTACCGAGTTTGGGATCGTTTTGTTAGTTCTGATGAGACATTACCTCCAGACTAGATGGAGTGACCTGAAGGTGTACTTCGGTAACTGCTAATGGAACAGAAGTACACCTTCAGGTCACTCCATCTAGTCTGGAGGTAAGGTCTCATCATAACTAACAAAACAAGCCCAAACTCGGCACACCTAGTTCTACTCGTCGAGGAGTTCCATTAGCAGTTACCGAAGTACACCTTCAGGTCACTCCATCTAGTCTGGAGGTAATGTCTTATCAGAACTAACAAAACGAGCCTAAACTCGGTAAGACTATGTCAACTCGTCTATGAGATCCAAAAGCAGTCACCGAAGTACACCTTCAGGTCACTCTACCTAAGCCGGAGGTAATGTCTCATCATAACTAACAAAATAAGCTCAAAATCGGTAAGACTATGTCAACTCGTCTAGGAGTTCCACTAGCAGTCACCGAAGTACACCTTCAGGTCACTCCATCTAAGCCGGAGGTAAGGTCTCATCATAACTAACAAAATAAGCTCAAAATCGGTAAGACTATGTCAACTCGTCTAGGAGTTCCACTAGCAGTCACCGAAGTACACCTTCAGGTCACTCCATCTAAGCCGGAGGTAAGGTCTCATCATAACTAACAAAATAAGCTCAAAATCGGTAAGACTATGTCAACTCGTCTAGGAGTTCCACTAGCAGTCACCGAAGTACACCTTCAGGTCACTCCATCTAAGCCGGAGGTAAGGTCTCATCATAACTAACAAAATAAGCTCAAAATCGGTAAGACTATGTCAACTCGTCTAGGAGTTCCACTAGCAGTCACCGAAGTACACCTTCAGGTCACTCCATCTAAGCCGGAGGTAAGGTCTCATCATAACTAACAAAATAAGCTCAAAATCGGTAAGACTATGTCAACTCGTCTAGGAGTTCCACTAGCAGTCACCGAAGTACACCTTTAGGTCACTCCATATAGTCCGGAGGTAAGATCTCATCATAACTAACAAAACGAGCCTAAACTCGGTAAGACTATGTCAACTCGTCTAGGAGTTCCACTAGCAGTCACCGAAGTACACCTTCAGGTCACTCCATGTAGTCCGGAGGTAAGGTCTCATCATAACTAACAAAATGAGCCCAAACTCGGTAAGACTATGTCAACTCGTCTAGGAGTTCCACAAGCAGTCACCGAAGTACACCTTCAAGTCACTCCATGTAGTCCGGAGGTAAGGTCTCATCATAACTAACAAAATTAACCCAAACTTGGTAAGACTATGTCAACTCGTCTAGGAGTTCCAGAAGCAGTCACCAAAGCACACCTTCAGGTCACTCCACCTAAGCCGCAGGTAAGGTCTCATCATAACTAACAAAATGAGCCCAAACTCGGTAAGACTGTGTCAACTCGTCTAGGAGTTCCAAAAGCAGTTACCGAAGTACACCTTCAGATCACTCCACCTAAGCCGGAGGTAAGGTCTCATCATAACTAACAAAATGAGCCCAGACTCGGTAACACTATGTCAACTCGTCTAGGAGTTCCACTAGCAGTCACCGAAGTACACCTTCAAGTCACTCCATGTAGTCCGGAGGTAAGGTCTCATCATAACTAACAAAATGAGCCCAAACTCGATTAGACTATGTCAACTCGTCTAGAAGTTAGAAAAGCAGTCACCGTAGTACACCTTCAGGTCACTCCACCTAAGTAGGAGGTAATGTCTCATCAATCGAGCCCGAACTCGCACAATACTACTTAGTTTTAGCAAACTAAAATATTGTTATAAAAATCTGTAAATAGAAGAAACCTCCTCCTTTTTTTGAAGTCGGTTAAAAATAATCTAACGTTGTCAAGTATCAACCTATTCTGGTTTATCGAATATATTGAATTCGAAGAGCGATCTTTTCAACAAGAGCTAATGCAAACAGGCGACACAGTGTCCACTCATGACGGCGGCTGAGCGCAGACTGAGATTACGAAATTTTTACGCGATAAATCAAAAGAGGTTCAAAAAAATAAAATAACCCTTATTGCAATCGACTACGATTCATCCGTAATAGCAAAATATGAGAAAATATAAGCTCCGGTTGTTATTTTTTCTGCGACTTTCTGTGACACTTTTATACTATTTTTTTCCTCGGATTTATAATTGACTATATATGCCTTCTTACATTATTTTTAGAAATTCTAAAATAGGTTGATTGTAGAACAAAAATGTACCAAAACTCAACCCGATATCGTAAATACTGTGGAAAATGGTTACGGAAGATCGTTTTTACAATATAAAAAAATACAATTTCCAAAAAAGTTGTCCCTCGGATTTGAAGATGAAGAACTAATCTATAAGTGTTAGTACTTTGTTATATTCAATTTGTTTAGTTTAGTTACAAATTGCACCGAAAAAAAGCATAATTTTGTACGAATCGTAAACGCGCCCTCTTTGATATCTGGGTCAATAAAGAAATAAAAAATGCTTTTTAACAATCAAATATACACTATTTACCTGTATAATGGTCCGGCATCGCAACGACTGCTCTCAGGGCACACCCACAGATGTATAAAAATGTGTAAGACAACATGATTCTCATAAGTACTTAGGTATTACAACTAAGATCAGCTCTCAATATAACGTCACTTTGTATCTGTAACAACACAAACATACTATGTACTTTTATTCTAAATATATATACGACGATATCGATTTCCAGTTATCTATTGATTCGGTGACGTAGACGCGGGGTTAAATAACCTGGTAAAGATAGCCGCGATAGTCGCGATTTTCTTTATTACTTTAATACCCTTTAATACCTACCATTTAAAATAGCACTGTCGGACATAGACCTCCTTAGACAGGAGATTTTGCCCTACTATACCGAGCTAGCCAGACATTTATGAGGTTTGTTTCGAGTTTTTCTTCTTTTTGTAGTTATTGTTCTGTGTAATTTGCTCCCTTAGATTGTTTTCACATTATCCGATCCGATATCGGTGTCGGGCGCCGATACGATATCGGAGGAAGATAAATGAATGAAATTGTATCTGTCTTTCATATTGTCCGGCTCAATATCGGATATACATACATTTAACTTCCTCCGATATCGTAACGGCGCCCGACACTGGTATCGGATCGGATAATGTGAAAACGCTCTTAGTCGGCTCTTACGACACCCATAAACTGAATAGATGTGGTGACATTCCGTATTCTTAATTTGTTACCACCTAGATTTTTATAATATTTTGAGTTAAACAGACAATTCGGAACGTTCGTATCATAAAACCAAATCCATTTTACACAATCATAATAAAATTATTTAGGTTATAAGTTTGTTGGAGACCTCCAACATTGTATGACGGCCAAGACTAAATCAAAAAAGAAAAAAAAAATTGTGCACATAAATTCTTGATCATTGTTGATTGCTATACAGGTAAATCTTTTAGACCTTATTGTTTTTTCCGAAGTTTAGTTTTATCTAATCTATACATATAAATAAAATTGAAGTGTCAGTTTGTATTTTAAATTAAAAATTAACTAAATGTATCTGGAGGTAGGTATATACCATGTTTGTAACTTGATATAAAAAAAAACAACGCTTATAACCTGCTGCAGTGTACTGCTATGGACTGACTTGAACTTGGACTATGAATGACTTATTTAAAAAAAAAAAATTAGTCTGGCTGTACCCGCTATACACGTGAAATTTGGATTTTCAAGTTATGTTTAATATATCCCCGTTTAAACTTTCCCTGGACTACGACGAACATTTCAAAACCACAATCAGCTAAATCGGCCCAGCCGTTCTCGAGTTATAGCGAGACAAATGAACAGCAATTGATTTTTATATAAAAGGAGATTTGTGTGTCAAAAAAAAAAACTTGTTCTTCCTTTTTTCTTTCTTACTATTATTATGATTTCGAAGGTACAAGACCTTTGTGATCGTCTCTGACACCAACCCGAATTCACCAGCTTTACAATGATATTTGTTAAATTTAGATTGATGACTAAAATATTTATTTATATCAAAGAATAGGTCTTGTATGTCATAATTATTATATAATAGATATCTAAATATACAAAACGTCAAGTTTTTGAAATTAATTTACCACCAAAATTCACTGTAATTAATTATTTGTACTTATTTTTAGGTTTCTGCATTTCTCCACTATATAAAATTTAAGAGTGCCTAATTTCATTCTCCTCCCATTCACATATTATTCTTAAAAACGGGTACAAAGTTTTTATTTCACGTATTAATGTATCTAAAATATAAAATTTGCCGCGGTGTTTGTTACCAAACTCCTCCGAAACGGCTGGATCAACTTTTGTGAAATTTTGTGTGCATATCAGACAGGTCTGATAATCGGCCAACAACTATTTTTTAGACCACTAAATGCTAAGGGTGACCCATCAACTTTTTTTAAATATTTATGACAAAACAACGTTTGCTGGGACAGTTAGTAATGCTAGTATACTCATTTATTTATTAAAGTTACATAATAATTAACAAGCTATTATAAATGACTTTAAAGTAAGGCTATGATGTGGAGGAATTTTTTTCCGTGTGGCCAGCATTATTGATAGCCCAAAATCGTCTTCCGCAGTAGAGCCTTATGTCCAGCGGTGGACATTGAAAGCTCTTAATGATGATGTATTTATATTATAAATATTTCAATGGTTATTTACTTATATATTTTTTTAAATTAAATTATGATTTTTATTTACTATCTATAGGGTTGCGAACTATTATAGAAAAACTATTTGTATCCAAACATGAATACTTAATTTCGATGACATTATCTTTACTTACCACAGATTATATTTTGCTTTTTTTAAAGCAAATGTATTCACACGTCTGGTCTGTAACTTCAGTTCACTAAACAATTTACAATGAACCCTATATAAGTGGTTATATGTATATATAGTCATTTACTTGCTGGAGGTGATTCCCCTGTGCAGAGCTAAAAACAGTGATGGATTGTAGTGCTAATGGTTCCGTTGTGTTTTCGACAATCTATTCTTTCAATCAGGTGATAAAATGGCTATTGTAATTACGATATATTTATATTATATGGATAATTATTTAATCTGTTGATGACCTATTTATTCGTAAATATCGAATTATCTGGACATTTAAATATAGATTTGTAAATAATTTCCTGACGTTTGGAAAATTTGTATACAAGTGATTAAATCTGGCAAAACCTGATTGAATCTACAATAAACTTGAATTCATGCCTTTCCTTATGGAAAGGGAATCAGAGTGCTTATAAACATAATTACGACGTTCTCCTAGCCAATTTGGGCCACGACGGCCAGTCTCAAAGAAGACCAGTCAACTACGCAGGAGATATCATAGTGCACAAGTGAATACGCAAACACAGGTGCACGCTCTGTTCTCTCGCTTTCGTAATCTGATGGGATGGTTATCCGAAATGGCCGGGGAGAGATCAGACGCAAGACTGACGGTTTAACGTGCTTTCAGAGGCACTCTGCTCTTTTGTTAATTGAATTGATATTTTAAAACATATATCTAAATACGTCACATATTATAGATAAATTACAACCGCGCATAAAACAAATAATCGCTCTCGTCACCCAATTATATATCCTGGGTGACTTATAGAACCTAAGTTCTGGCTTAGAATCCAAAACGTAATGTAATCATTTACAATTATAACAAAATGAATATTCTAACTCAAAAGTAGACACACATTAATTAAACAAACTTTTTTTATTAAATTGATTTATTAGTTGGCTATTGGTGTCACGGTGCTCCTACTCGTGGACGATACAATAACAAGCTTAAAAAACTATAAACCGACTAGGTAAAAACTTGCGATAAAATTTATGTAGCCTATGTCACCCGGCCTATTATCATAAATCTTTTCATTCATATAATACATATAATATAACATATAACATTTCAACAATTCATATGTTAAAATCGGTTCATTATTTTAAGCGCTACTGTCGAATAGAACATACATCCATCGTTATTTTTATCTTTAGCCCTGTCAAAATGACTCTACTCTGCTTGATGGAACGCTAAGCAGAATCAAAGAATGGTGGTCACCATTCTTAATACGAATGCAGGCAACTAGTAATGCATCTGCATCATTGGGCCCCTGGACTGCTAAAACTATCTTCTTCCCCTTTGTTTTTGCTATAGTCGGGTAAAAGAGCCTCGTATTGCAAAAACAGGTCCAATGATGCAGAAGCATCACTAAGCTGCCACAGTGTGCGTCACCGTGCTGCATTGTTGCATTCGCAATGAGTATGTTGACCTCCATTCTTGGATTCTGCTTAAGCTTTCCATCAGGCCGAGTAGAATCATTTTGGCAGGCCAATACATAAAAAAACACTTTCGGGAGCTAAGTTTTCTTTAGAATCCATAGAAAGGCATTTCCAACGTGTAGAAGAAGCACCACGGAGACCTGCAATTCATCAATAACAAGTGCGTTGCCGCCTTTTGAATCTTTACAGAAATAGGGCCTCAAAACATTTTCAGGTTTCATCTTCATCATTATGAACAACCTTTAATGGTTCCCTACTGGACCTAGGTCTTTTCGTAGAAAGAAGTTTTTAGCTAACTATACCATGCTGACCAGACCAGACCAGGCTAGTCTATACCATCTCTAACAAACCCTATGTCTTGTTTCAAGTTTTCCTTTCCTTTCAGTGATGTGGTCTTGCATTGTTTGCTCCCTTAGGGTTAAAGTTCTTTAGAATACAACTAACTGTATTTAATATAACGAAATGCAAACAACAGTTGCTCGCGTCTTTCGCCGTCATTTTATTTCGTTGCATCAAATACTATTGAGTTCTGAAGAGTTTTAGGTTGAATTTAAATTGTTACTAAATCAGTCTCTTCGCCGTCAAACTGTCCGTTGGCACTGACCGTTAGTCGTCTATGACGATATCTATGAAATAAATAGGGTAATAGGGAATATAAATGCAATTAATCTGTAATCTTAATTCGTTACCATACGGATAGTTCTTGGGTTTAGGCCTCTACTAATCTCTCGGGAAAAGCTATTGAAATAAATACTTCACATCGCTTTTATCTGAGGCCAAATTTTTCTTTCATTATATCAATTTGATCGAGGCGGCTCAAATGTGAGAAAATATTGTTCTCCATTAGTCATAAAGCTTGACGAAGAGGGTTCGCAATCTGAACTAAATTATTGTTCAGGAATCTAATCCTATACAGAAGTTTATCAAAAAGTAATTAAATTTTGTAGATGTCAAGCCTTATCGTAAACTACTAATTTGAGAGTAATATGTAAGTCACTCTGAGCTTTACCGTGCAAAGTCAGTTTCACTCTTTAGGCATGAACTAAGAAGTACATTGGAAAATCACTTCAATTATTGAAATAGTGTTCTGAATGTTGCTGAAAGTATATTTACATAATTGCCTACTTTTCTTCTTTATGAGATAAGATGCACTAATGATAATTATTTTTCATTGCCACGACGAAAGCAATTTTTAGACTTACTGACACTACGTAAAAGAAACACCTGACCTGTTTCTAATACAGCCATCATGTAGAAAAAACCTGAATAGTTCAGGATGGCAGTAATAAATACCTGACCTGTTTTTAACACTGCCATTTAATTCACTCAACACTCAATTATTGTTTTGCATCTAGATCTCTTCAAAATACATAATCTTGAACCTGAATTTTACAACCTTAAACCTTACTCATAACCATTCGCTGTAGATTAGTTACTATAATTAACTTTAATTTAATGTATTTCTTAGTTTCCATCTGGCACAACTTACTTGGCACAGCTTATACTTTTGCAGTTTTAGCCTTAGATTGTTAATAGTTCCAAATAAACCTTTTTTTTTGTTACTAAGTTACCATTTTTGGAAAAGTTTCGTCTCGATTGTCGCTCTGTCTCTCTGTTACTTTTATAAGTTAGCATTATTTAATAATAAAAACGAAGTCGTAAAAGTAAAAGCCTTTTAGCACGTTCATTTATTTCATCCCATAGCTTTAAGTTTTAATTAATTCAAATCATGTAATGGTTTTAGGTCCCACTGAACCCAAATCGGCGGTTATTTGACCCTCATAGTTAAGGCATCTTGCGTAACATGTCGTATATGTCATGTACTTATGTAAAATTATTCATTTTATTGCGGTTTTATATATTTAAGAGCAAACAAAACTTTTATTTGCTAATAAGCAATTGCATTAATTGTGTTTGCTCTTAAAGTATCTAAAAGCTTTTTAAATACAGATTTTCCCAAGACTTTATCATTTCTCAAGGTTAAATGTAAACACACCTTTTTAAAATCCCAGCTCGGTACCTAATTAATTTATTTACATACTAGCTGAACCCCGCGGTGTTACCCGCGTTTATTGTTGTACCGCGAGTAACGCCGCGGGGCAAAGTTAGTCTAAAAAAAGTAGCCTAAGTTACTCCCTGGATCATCAGCTACCTGACAGTGAAAATCCCGTCAAAATCCGTCCAGCCGTTCCAGAGATTACCCGGAACAAACAGACAGACAGACAGACAAACAGACGGACAGACAGACAGACAAAAATTTTTTTAGCTACATTTTTGGTATATGTACCGTGTATACATACATATGCATTTAGTAAAAAGCGGTTATTTTAATATTACAAACAGACACTCCAATTTTATTTACTTGTATAGATTGTCCCTCATATTCTTGATTCTTTCAAAAATTTCTTAGGCTTTTGGCAAGCTGAAAATTATATTGCAATGAAAAATATGGAAAGTCCCTGACATTAACGGAACTAAAAAACTTTATAAAGTAAATATGTATTTCTGGTACACGTAATCTGAAGGAGACAAATGCTAAATATATCTATTGAGTGACTTTTTATACTTGTGCTAATTTATACAGTACAAATAATATCTGGTAGACGAAATATATAAAATATAAAAACGCTGGGGCACCCCCTAGACGGAAGGACTGACGGCCTGGATAAGATAGCAGGGATTTACTGGATGTGGAATAAGGTTTAGATTTACTAGGTGTTTCGATGCAAATTATATCTCCCATTAGAGGGCTTCCTGGCAAAATGTCGTGTCGTGACACATATGATATTAGCTCATTGCTGAGACACAAGTGATTCTCGAATATATATATCTCGAATATACTTTCTCAGTGATCCCCTACAACAGCCGGTATGAATAGGTTCCGTGTTGCTTCTCGAGCAATAACGTCATGCCAAGCGTTTGATTTCTCAAGTCGTTTCTTTCAGGAGAAAGGTATATGGCACAGGGGTCCAAGTATCACTGTACCGCCTTAAAAGAGATCGTACAACGTAAAGGAAACCATAATAGTTTTACACATGTAACGATGTTTTAAACACGTATAGAGGTTAAAATAATTATTCAGTGATCAGGTGACAATCTACTTATGATCAGGTTTTTTGTTATTTAATCCAATACTAATAGAAATAACCGCAAAAAATGTTACCTGGTGTGTACTGGTAATGTCATAAAAACGTTTATTTCTTTTCACGGATGGTGAGGTGTAATGAACGTGCCTACGTTTCTATAAGACTTAAAAAAATACGAAACTTTGCTTGTCTTTCTGTATTTGGTGGACATTTCAATACCTACTGTAATTAATTTACTTTTAGAGACAATAAAATAGAACCCTACTAATTTACTATTAATTCCTGATGCGAAGGAAGATCAGAATAAAGTGTAGTGTAAGTAGTATCAGTGAAATTAGCTATAAGATATAATAACACACGTTAGTCTTAAGTGATGGGAAATAATATTATTTTTGTTATTAATTAAATATTTATTATTAATATATGTACATCTGATCAGGTTTTCCTTAATTGTTCAGATAAATGAAAAAAAACTAATCGAATTGGATGTACAATCAGTAACAAAATTAGCTTAGTCCTGCATTTGAAATTTCTGTGAATATTCAGTACTGACTATAAATATTATAAATAAAAAGTTTCTGGTGTATGCGAGACAATATTTAAATATATTGGAACAGTTTTTGTAAATCCATCGATCTATTATATACCCTACAGATAAACATAAACATATGTAAATATGGTTAAAAATAATTACGAACAGGGAGTTAATTTTTTGTTTGCCCGTATTCGAAAAAGCGCGGGGATTTGGCAGGTCAATTCAGGACCCACTTTGCCATAATAATAGGTCTTTACCTATGAAATTGCCTTTCTTCAGTACTGGTCATTTCAAATAAAGAAAAGTTTGTAATGGCTCTGTATTCTAAATTCAAATTCTAAAAAAGGACATGGCATTAGTGTATACACTATTTAAAAGAAAACCATGTAAAAAATATTTTGAACCCCAATGAGAAGGATGTCAAATAATGGTTATTAATTGGATGACAAATCTTATTATTGTTGTGATTGACTCTATTAGTTTGCCCTTAGTGACCCTTCAGGGGCTCCCCAGCAAATACTAAGAACAAGAGACGTTCGAAGCTTTGAAGACAAAATATTATAATAGTCACATCGATATTTTTCACACCTTTACTTTCAAATTTCAATATTTTTTTAAAATTATTTAAGATTACAGTACACTATGCTTTGCGTCTTATGTTTCATGTAGTTGCCGGTGGACATTACGTACAATCATCGCCACTGAAAAAATATGTTTTCCGACTCCGTCCAGTATACTGAATCGCTTGATTGTTTCTATGGCTTCCTTGCCTGGCTTTGTCACTATCCTTCTAACAAATGAAGCAGAGATCTGACCAAACTATGGGTTCTTAACTGTCACTGGCCATTTCCCTTCATTCTCACAGCTTTCGCCATCAATAGGTATCATCGAATCAAATGTGATTTTTATTTATTTATGCTGTAAGTCCATACTTACTGCAGATAAATTCTCCAATACCAAGAGACCATTCTCTTCCATTCAGAGCAAAAAAATACATAAAAAATGACACCTTACTCGCCCAGTTTGTAATATGTGCATTTTTTAAACTTCCTCGTGGCCCATGTCTCCCAATTTCGGTAGGACTCGGTAGATTCTCATTTCTCGAGCCAAGGTAGAAATTTTATACGTTTATTACAGCCATCTAAAATGAATTTGGATCGGTCTAGAGATAAACTAGACCTTAGAGAAGAACATAAACTACTTTTTGTCGCGCAAACCTACATATGGAGCTCCAAGCAGTATCTAGTAGACTATAAATGCACTTTTATTATACCAGGAACATTAATAGCGTCTATTTCTGACCATCCACTCGTGTTTTTGGGATTTGTTAGGTTTTTTATTGCTTTTAAAGTTACTGAATAAGAACTATCTGCTAAATAATAATATGTGGCATGATTAAATGACAACTAAATAACAGTATTTATATAAAGCAGAAATATTCCCCTACATATCCATTGACAAATAATATAACATAGCCGAGAACACTGCAAAAATTGGCCGGAAACGTTTAATACATACATGCAATGATGATTGTGATAATAATGTCCTAATGTCAACCCGAGTAGTTTAAAAAAAAAAGTAAGTAACTAAAAGTAACTTACTATGTTTTCAAACTACAGACAGGTACTTATTAAGTAGGTAAAAGTAATTTATATGTTTAAATGTTGAAATGATGTTACGTAAAATGATGTCTTTTTCCCACAAAGTAATTTCTTTTTGTGATGCGTAATCAAAGCAGCATTATCGTATTTCTTCTCATTAATAGCACGAAATAGCGATTCATTCATTAACAGCTGTGAATAAAATTAGTGAATGATTTTTTTTAATAGTTTATAAAAATTTTGGGTAATAAGATTCGAACTGAAACCGACTGAAGCTTCACAGTTTTAAAATCGATTTCTTGATATTTGTGTTGTTTTACGTAAACCGTTGCCATTTTACCGATACCAATGAACGCACTATAATCGAAAGACTCTGGGACCTATTAATTTCGGGGAGGAACATACTGAACACGCATAGTTCTTATTCATCTGCAAGACAGTAAAATCTAGTAGAATCATCTCCCGTTACATATCACTCACTTTCCAATTCTATCGTTAGTGTGCATACACTTATTACTAAAAGTCGTATTAATAACATTGATTGTGAGATTTTTTTGTTAGTAATTTGAAATAAAACACGCCGTAAACTGTCAAATGAAATAAATCTTGATAAGGAGACATTCCGTAATCACGAGAGATCGTAAATCAAAGATTTTTTTAAACGATTATACATTTAAAATATAATTGACTCGAGGTTGTTATTTTGATATATTTCACTGTCCAGTTTTTAAATTCAAACCGGATTTTGCTAAATATACGTAATAATTTTAGATAGACAATAATAAAATAAAAATTGTCCTAAGTGTACCTGAATGGTATTCGTATTTAAGACGTACGATTTTTCTCACGTGTTTATTTTGGGGATGTCCCTATAGAATTTGTCCCGAAGAGGGCCTTGCTACTAGGAGTTAAGCGGCGTGACGGAACAGTGTCTTTCGTTAAATATGCAAAAAAAACACTGGGGCTCCAGTAACAGACAGTTTATTTCACACTTTTTTTATGGAATAGAAGATAAACGAGCAGACTTATCTCCTGGTGGTGAGCAATTACCGCCGCCCATGCACACCCGCAACACCGCAGGCGTCGAAATTGCGTTGCCGGCCTTTGAGAGATGGGGGATAGCGTATGGGCTTCCGGTACCCTCACTTACTCGGTGAAACACAGCGCAAGCGCTGTTTCACACCGGTTTTTTGCTATTGACAAAGATTTCTATGCGGGCGAATGCACGTACGCAACGCGGTCAGGATGACACATTAAGGTATTAGGCCCATTGACTTATTAGTTGTGGGTTCACAGGTTACAAAACGTGTAAACTGTTTTTCAACACATTTGCTCACATAATGACACCTATAATATCAAACTGTGACTTTTTCATTGCTATTATTCACATGTAAGTTAATAGAGGATAGAGTTTTATTTTATTTTATTGGTTGAGTTGCTTTGTTTTTAATAAAGTTTCGATACAAAAAAGATTGTGTTCAATAGTACAAATAAATTAATATGCCTATTGTTTGCTCATTTCATGCCACTTCGTATTTTAATAGATAATTTGAACTTGTACGTGTTCAATAAATAAAACATTCACTCAAATATAACTTTTATTTTGTCTGTAATAAATAAAACTTGAAATTCCCCATTTTGTACGTGGCTAAAACGCAATCCGCGAAAAGCCAAAAAAAAAGAAACCTCATTCCTTTAGTTTATGGCCGATCGCCATTATAAGATGCGCGCGCGTAGGAAAACTGATTAAAATTTCCCGCCTATGCGAAAGAAAATACACAACTCGTTTTCGCTGTTGAAATTACAGTTATTTTTTATAAATTTAAATGTCTACAAGTACTAATTATGAAGAAAATGATTTATGTTGTATACCGCCCGATATAAGATGTAAAGCCCCTTAACGTTATGGAAAGTTTACTACCTGAAAACTCCAAGCAAAATTTATTTTTTTGGATTATTTTCTTCACAAGTGTGTTGAAAAACGTCATATAATACACGTGTGTATTGATGATTATCGTCCTCGGCTATCTTAAGACCCTCACATAACGGCTCGGGTCTCAATGGCGCCTTAGCGGTGATCACCAACATTACACACTTGTACCATAAAGTACTTTTTTTTTTTCGTTCAGAAATCTCCTCGGATGCCACCTTCTGGTGGCGGGTTGGACTCGAACCGGCTAAAACCGCACGTCGTCTCGGATACTAGATGCCGGGGAACCAGGTACACCCTAAAAAGGAAATCCCTGGAACCCCGATGTACCTCGGGCCACCTACGGTTTATAGGTGGCCCCCTCCTGTGTGGGAACCCCGATGTTCCCGTTACTCTCCCCTAGGGCGCGCACGCTCCGTAGCGTCCGCGCCGCCACACAGGCCTGCTACCATAATGTACCTACTATTAAATACACAGATATGCCGCTAAGTACTTAAACAAAAATATAAGACACATTTCATTAAGTAAATTTTATCCATTACGCGGAGTTGAGTGCCTGTAAGAAAATATGTTTGTTTCAATAACAATTACCTATTCATTTCAAAGATTTTAGAAAATACTTCAAAATTGACAACCAACACAATCTTCAAATCGTGGTGTGGATAGTATAGCTACTGTTCTCAAACATTTGAAATCTAGATAACTGAATACCACAGAACAAAAAGTATTTCTGTTTTGTGCTGAATACGGAAAAGGGTTTTTATATAACTTCACAGATATTTGTATTTCAAAATTTTAGTACATAAATGCTAATTCTGTTGTACTTTGTACATATCTAGTTTTGTCAATCCTTGAGCTACGTTTCAAATACGGTAGTCGACTGTATCTAAATACCTGTATCTAAATTTACTAAAAACTAACTTGTGACGTCACTGTTTTAGACTACTCAATTGAGCAATATTAAAATGTTTTTATTAGATTTAAATTTTTAATAGAAATGAAAAGCTGTAATAAATATATTTTTCAAGATATTTTGTAATATTCGTTTTAATGAAGGAAACACCGTTTTTTATTTAGAATACAGTCTATTATAACTACCCTATTCTGAACGATATCTCAACTTAGCATTTACTGTTCAAATTAAAGTGTGTGATACGATATGTTTTCTAAAACACAATGTAGATCTGTCTAAGAGGTTTTATGTACACTGGATATTGGGCTGGCATATTGGCCTAGCGGGTAGAGATCCTGACTGCTATGCATGAGAACGTGGGTTGGATTCCCACCCTGGACCAATGTTTGTGTGGTGAACCCGATCGTTTGTCCTGTGTCTAATGTATCTATGATATGTATGTATTTAGAAATGAATTAGTATGTTTATCAGCAGTTTCGTTAACATAGTACAGGTTCTGCTTAGTTTGAGACCACACAGCCGTATGTGAATAGAGTATTACACCCATTTTTGAAAAGTGTCTTACTTAAATTCTGTAGTGCTATTAAACCACTAAAAAAAACTTTTTTTTATCCAATAGTGCCATAAAAATGCATTGATATTTTATATTTTAAAATTTCGCGCGTAATTTGTCAAAAACGCCATATTGCTCTGTGATATTGACGTATGTTGGCTTTGTAAACAAAAACAAATGCGCCGATTACATAAATAGCACACGTTGACCAGCTGACAGTTGACACTTTAGTTTACAAAGCCGTTTGACATACTAACAGCAGCTATTATTTCATGGTGTTAAAGAACTGATTAAAATAACTGAAAACATTGAAATATTTTTTTCTCAGACACAGTAAAATACCCTATTGTGTTAAAAATCCCAAAGCAGTTATGAGGACTGCCGACAGAAGTAAAAACTAAAAATAATAAATAAATAGTTGTTTAATGTAACTCACCTGTAATGAACTTCTTTGCTCTTTAAATAAAATGCGCAATAAAAACAAGTAAAAAAATATAGCCCACGGGAAGAGTGCGGTGACGATGACGAGAGTTCCTTGAACTTTGTTCACCTAAAAAGTTCTCAACACGTCTAAAGTAGTTTTCACTTCACAAAAGGTACTTGTCTAATAAGCAGGTTATATTGACATAAGTTTGACTCATATTGGCTGTCATATTTGAAAGATTTAATCAATAGAGCAAACAATTGATACAAACGGTGCTTCCCTCGACGGCCTTTGGCATTTTTAGATAACAATTTACAAACAAAACTATTTCATTCAATTTATTTGTCAGTTATTGCGTGTTTGCAAAGATTAAGTATCATATTGTACATGACCTCAATTATCTTGACCGCAAACTTATATATACTGAACTTACATGACGCAAATTAGACCTACGCGTGATTAAAAATTTTCTCACTTACACCACTCTTACAAAAAAAGTCATTTCATGCTCTAAGAATATATTCTGTGTTGCAGAGGACTGCGTAAATGTACATAATAGGAAATTAGTATGCACTTTGTTTTGCCTAAGTCCAGCAGTGAACTGATAAACTTATATGTTCTGTATATAGAGCCTGTTTATTCTGCCTTATGGAAGGTATCAGTAGAATCCAAGAGTGGTGTAATATAATCCATCCATCTTTATTGCCAATGCAGACAATGCGGCAAGGCTAGTCAGATACTTTTTGACATTACCTGACGATAAGCACTTCCTAGTCCTAACAGTCACATTCACAGTTCAGTTGTCCACTCATATTACTTTCAAAATGTCGAGTGAATACTTCGGGATACAAAAACCTAGGTCTTTATGTAATGGAATCGTTGCCTAATTTTCAGCCAAAGATCACCTAAAAGCATGGGAATGCTTCGCTACTATTAATATTATAAAGAAACTTTGTTTGCATGGTTGTAGGAACGGAAGGACTGATCCGATCCTGAAAATTATTTCACTAACAGAAAGTGACACTATTCTGGAGTCTTATTTTATTATGATTAACCAAAAAAATTATTTGAAAATAATAAATAAATAAAATAGTATTTATAAAATATGAAATCGAAGAAAAGCGAGCGGTTAACGCCCAACGAAGTGGGCACGGTTGGGCTAGTTAAAGATATTTTTTTAGAACATTTACTGAGATTGTAATAAGCCATTCTTTGATGATTTAAATATCAATAACATGACCACATTGTTATGGCAACATGCAGAGGTTAGATAAACGGTATATTTGGTAGTATAAAAATAAAATAATTAGACATGCCAATTTCAGTTTAAAATTTTACCCGACTACGGCAAAATCAAAGGAGGGTTATGATTTGACAGTATGTATGTTCATCTGTTCCCTCATAGCTCCTCAACTATTTATGAGAACTGAACAAATGAGGTATCGTTAAAAGCGTCTTGATTGTCCGCTGGTTATCCATACAAATAAATAAAATTACACTCCAAGTTTATTTATTTATTCTGTTTGTAATGTTAAAATAACCGCTTTTTACTAAATGCATATGTATGTACATATACCAAAATGTAACGTGTATACATACATATGCATTATGTATGTATACACGGTACATAAACCAAAAATGTACTTAATATTTTTTTGTCTGTCTGTCTGTCTGTTTGTGCCAGGTAATCTCTGGAACGGCTGTACCGATTTTGACAGACTGTCCCGTCCAACAGACAGTCTCCAAGCTGCAAGACCTGGGGTTGGAAGCTTTCTCTCATCCGCCATACTCACCAGACCTTGCGCCTACCGACTATTACTTTTTCCAAATTTTTTACAACTTTTTAGTGGTTAAAAAATTCAATTCCCGAGAGGCAGTACCACGAAGCAAATACAAATACAAAGAAGAGATGGCATAAGCGTATCACCCCCGTGACAAAATACTGACCCCGACGTCATCGCAGTTGACGCAACTTGCAAATTATACTATTAACGTCAATGTTCTAGAACTGCATCGAAAAATCGTAATACTTGAATATTCTCGGTACAATCAAGTAAAAATATGAAGTGCTGTGTTATATCTTGTACAAATATCTCGGATAGACGTTCTGGTACCATAAGTGGCATCATATTTCTTTTATAAGTTATTTTTTTAGATAACGTTTTAAAAAGTTCTAGAAAAATCTCTTAGTGTTTTATTGAAATGTTATTATATTTACTCGCCACTAGATGGCAAAACTTTGTGTTACTGGAAATAAAAATACAATGGTACGTTGAGCCGAATATTAATAAAACATACCATAAGAAGATACGGAAATGAGTTCTACATTCTTACCTAATGAATTTTTATTCATCATGGTATTTTTTTTGTATTTTTCTTAATTATATTGTGAACATGACATGACATCTATCGCATCTATTCTAAAATAAAAAGACAGGGTCGTATTTAGAATCCAAATATTTTATCAAGTTACGACTATATTAATCTTGCATTGAAAGTTGTTACTTTAAATATTGAAAAAAAAAAGAAATTTTACTTATGCTGATGATTTGACGGTTTTTTTTTTAATTCATTAAAATAATACAATGTACCAGTATACAGGTAATGTTCTAAATTTTCATCTAAAGATAGTATTGAAGAGCAATGGATCAAAAAAATAATAGGCAAAACTGGACTCCTACAAAATACACCAATATTTGTTCTTCTCGTTGTTATGACAGTGATTCATTTCAAGGAAAAATCATAAAAAATCGAAAAAGGAACTTATTATCTAAACCCAAATTAGGCAAGATTAAAAGTGATTAGATGTGGATATTAGAGGCAACATTGGTATGACCATTCAATTCAGATTTAGATTAGTTGATTTTCTAAGATTGGCGTTATTTAAGCATTCCAATTCCGAAGTGAAATAAAATATAAATTTATTTATTTTTTAAATAAAAAGATTTGCACAACATATATTAATTTTTGTTCTACATAATCCACGTGTAAACCAAACATATTGAACAATGTTTTATTTAGGGTTATTTATTAGAAAAAAAAGTTCACTTTTGCAAAATTATTTACGAATGATGTTTTTTGTTCAAGATGCTTACAAAATCGACCTTGAAAAAACTACTCCTTGAAATTCTGAGTACGTCCACACTAGTGTCAGCTAGCTAAACTACATATCAATATACTCGTTCAACGATGCAAGAAGTTTTGCTATTGTCTGGTAGATGGAAAAGTGTAAACTAACACCCCCTCACCCCCGCAAATTGTCACGCATTGCTTCATGCAAAAATCTCATTAGGGCATCTCCTCTTTGTATTTGCTCCGTGGGCAGTACAAAATGCCGTTGAAGAGTTTGTTGCCTCCCGTCCAGCTGATTTTTACAAGAAGGGCTCAATAAACTGCCAATGCCAATTTTTTTTTCAAATTAGATAACTTCTGTGTTCATCTGTAAATGCATTTCTTGCCAGTGTCAGTGCCACTGTACTTGCCACAAGTGCCAAAGTAAGTGTACGTGATAACACCCCCGATAACTTGACAAGGAACGAGATAGATATCATCATTGTAGGTTAGAAGCATCTATTCTATTTACAGGTGTGTTTGAACTCAACTCTATAGCGCTGGTATTAATGGCAATTATCACCGATTTTTACGAGGCACTGTAAATATCAACATCAGGGCTAATTGATTCTAGACGCTGTAATTCTCTTCTACCTGCGCCGCTTTAAGAATATCTCAGTTTAAAAAAGAAGTGGAAATCTTTTGTCATATTATAATTTATACTCTCGATTGTCGGCACTTGATGGAACTTGTAGTAATACATTCTAGAATTAAACTCACTTGTACTTATTCCACTATTTTAATTAAATTTACACCCAACCGGTTTCGCCTTATGGCATTCTCAAAGGTTTTGTCATATTGACGTAAAACGGACACTAGTCAGGAGGCTCAAAAATGTATATCAAAAGTTGTGCTTCGCCAAACGCAAACGTCAAGAATCTAAATCCTTTCGAAAAGCGTATGTGAAAACTAATTTAGACCTCTCTCAGCCATCTTGTTTCGAGAGGAAAGCTATAAGTACGGCTCATTCTGTGACGCTTCGATGACATGATTGGTAGAAACAGGGTGTCGAAAGTCTACGCTCATCACTGGTTTATGCTCTATCTGACAAAACTGAAAACGAGCGACAAAACAGCTATGTTCTTCAGGTTTGAGATTCTCGACGATAACAAGCATTTTTATGCACAGCTGTACATCACAGATCTGTGATGTCACAGATCTTATAGCCATTGAGACTCAATGACGATGACCACATAAAACCATTAACTAACATACTAAGAAATTTCTAAAATTTATGATTATGCCTGGCAATTCTTACTGAACTGTTTAAGCAAACGAGATCTCAATCCGGAAAGAGATATCATAAAATAATTAGCAGGACAAATGTATTTTTTTTTTTCAGCCAGTCAGAAGTCAAAATAGGCAGACACCTTTTTCAAACCGGGAAGCACCACGGATAAGTAAGCTATGTTTGAATAATATAGTATGCATGGTAGAATCGCCTTAACGCACGGAAATTTACCGCAGTTGACACAAGAACCCCATGGTATACCACCCCTAGATGTCATTTGTAAGCTATTCAGCATAATATTACGTTCATTGTACCAAAGACTACATCCCAGAAAATATAATGAGCCGACTGTTCACAGCTAGAATCAGGTGTTGAGCATTGACACAATGGTGAATCGACTTATTTAAATTTAATTACTTATCATTCATTTTTTTATTATAGCAAACCCCGATACAAAAACGATGGGGTAGCTCCCGAATGGATCAACCAGTTTTGATTTTATTTTTTTTCTTTTGAAAGGTGAATTAGTCGGGTCAGTTCTTAGTAAAGTTTAATAGAAACGGATCAGTCGTTTAAAATATAGGGACAGTAGTAGAAATAGAAATAATAAAACGAATGTTTACAAATATTCACGGGTGGCATATCAAATAAAAGGGCTCAATGTGTCCATTAAAAAAGTGCAAGTTTCAAATCGGGTCAGTAATTTCAAGATACATATTAATTTTAACAGAAATGTATTTCTTTTACTATCATTAAGTTCTCATTACCTCTTGACCTGAGAGTCGAATGACTCAGGCAATATTCGAAAGACCCCCGTTGAAATGATAATCCAAATTGATGACCGTGATTGTGTATTTACGTTCAAGTGTAAAAAGTAACAACATGAATCATACTATCAATTATTAGTCACTGTTTAATCAAAGACCCCGTTTATCTCAATTAATGATAGATATATTATGTCTCATTTTAGCCGACTTCAAAAAGGAGGAGGTTCTTATAGATTTTTTTCTTAAATTTTTATTTACGACTTAACAAATCACCTAAATATAAAACGGCCGCTTCCCAATCCATGCTGCAAAAACCTCTGATCGTGAATGTAATTAATGTACTATATCTATGAAGTCTGTTTTATTGTTAACAGTATTTAACTAATAATTTTCATTAGGAGTTTTAATTGTGTCTACGCTCACTACTGCCTAGCTGGACGGGAGAGGGGTCAAGGGCGCGGGAGGAAGAGAAATGTTCTGTCAATTAAACATTGCAAATATATACTCCTTACGAACCTACGCACGGCAACGTACAAGCGCTGCCTTGAATTACCATAATTTACTTATTAGATTTGTCATACATATAAATTGTGAAAGATAAATAAACGTTATCTACCTAAAAGAAGTCACACTTATTGAAGAGCACCGGAATACCCAACAATTGCATTCTAGGTAGGTCGCCTGCAAGCAGTTGGATGTTGGTATCTCAGGACTGATTATTGTGAAGACCCTCAAAGGATTCCAGAATCTGGGGAAAACTGTGGGTAAACACAAGGCGCTCCTAAACGAAGGCAAGTGGCAAAGCGAAAAGTAGTATTGTCCAACGGTACCTTGTGGGTACCTATGTTGGGTAATGGAAGTGCCTAAATTTATAAACTTGATTCCCACTCTCCCACAGCTAATAAACGAGCCCGCTCAGCAACACTGGTTGATTTATCTTGAGTCTTTTGCTTTAAAGTACATAACGACGAGTCACATTATCGCTGAGAAAATTGATTAGAAGATAATGCAGTACTGGGACAAGCTATCTGCCAAGCATCTATAGCAACGGCCTTGCTTGATACTTCAGAATCAACCAGTGTGTTTGTAAGAATTTTCCTGGTTAACTCTTCTGTGCCATGAACTGAAGACAGAAATGCTGGAAGGCTGACATCTACAATTTTGCGTACTCCAAGACCATCCAAACAAACTCGTAAGAATGCTTGGAGCCAGGCTCGATCATTTAAAGCCACATTCAAAACTTAGCTAAGCGTGTTTAGTATAATTTTATCAACTTTTTCACAAGTGATGAAAATTTCCAAAGGGATGATGGCTGGAGCGTATGGGTAAATTTAGGTGCAAAAAGACAATAACGAATAGTAGTAAAAGTCGAATGAATATTAATTTTAAGTAAACGATCTGAAAATTCAACAAATTTTTAGATTTTGTCTGAAAACCATCTTCCAAGACATTTTCTCTAAAACTTTAATGTTAGGTGCAAAATAACTAACGGTAATAGGAATTGCTATGCTATCTAGTCCCAAACTAAGCGAAGCTTGTACTGTGGGTATTTGGGTAATGCAGAGATTGTACTCTACCACCACACCTATATATTGATTTTTAGTATTTATATTATCATAAGTTCAATCCACGTATTGAATGTTCTTCCCCATCATTAAGTTTTGTACAGTCATCGATGTTCAAGATCTATTTACAATGTTATCAGACCCGTGGTCATCGATTCATTGATAGCCGATAAATCGCTTTCGGTATTTCACTTAAAACTTTTAATAATGATTAACAAACCACGGTTACGGTAACTAAAATAAACGGCAACTATGTACGTATAGTACGTATACGTACTACGTATATAACGGTATTTACAAAAAACAAAAAAGACTTTTAATAAATTTAAACAAACTTTAAAGATAATATAATGGTTATCGTAACTACGTTAATGAATCGCCAAAAAGTATTTTTAAACAAAAAGAAAACTGTTCCGTAGTGGAGTTATTAGGGTTGTTTGTTATTCAGATACGTCATTTCAGTTTTACCTAAACCACATAATATTCGAATAACAAATGTTTATTATCTTTACGAATTTAGATTCAAAGTTACCCAGAACTCGTGATGACTTTGAGTTTGACTTTATGAGAATTTTGATTTGTTCTATTGTTTTTCCGTAAATTTAATTGGTTGGAAAAATAAACTACGTCAAAATAATATAATTTCTTTAATAAAATTAACTGATCTTCACGTTATTTTAAATATTTTTTGTTGGCTTGTCAGTGATAGGATAGTTAGCATCACGGTTATACCATTAGGAGCCAAATATATTTGAAAAAAAGACGCAGGCGAAGTTGTGTTCGCTAATATAAGTACGTAAATTTATTACAATAAATTGTAATGTCACTAATACTATTAAATCGTTTCAAGTTACCCAATAAGACGAAAAAATTGCAATTAAGTCTTGTGGAGTTCGAGTACAGTAATGTACAATGATCCTTTTAATGCTACAATGTTTCTGATCGATCGATCTATAGTACTATTTCAGATATGTAACACAATGCTATCGAATAGTCCGAAACTAAGCAGAGCTTGTACAATGGGTATTTGGGAAATGCAGGGTTTGCACTCTACCACCACACTAGAAATTGATTTATGTAATTTATAATATTGATATCGATGAAGCTCATAGGAAAATGAATTGTTAAATTAAATTGTACAAATAAATAAATTTGAAGTGACTGTTTGCGATTTCAAATTAATAGCTTTTCACTAAATACTTACTTACTAACACATACACACACTAAGTACATAGTATACAGTTCTTGCATTAAACTTAGTTTTTTTTTAATTTTTGTAGGTCTGCCCGTCGGTCTGCTGTTCCAGCTAATGTGTGTAAAAAGCTCTATTTGGACTAGTTTCGGCCTGCGGTGCCCCATATCTATGTTGGTTGTTGCTGCAAAGATACATCGAGTATTTTTATATATTCACGTAGAAAGTTAAATGTGTATTAAATCAAATCTTTTTTTTTCAACTTTGTACCTACCTGGATACAAAGTTGTCATGATACCTACAACAGTTTTTTGATTTTTTATTTATGGAATGATTCATGAATACCAGCAACACCAGGTTCGTCACAAGTGCGTTGCCGGCCTTTGGGGGATGGGGAGAGGGATGTGGGAGGGATTGAGGTGGGTCTCCGGTAGCCTCAATCGTGTGGTTGTCGTTATTTTAGATTGTTATATATAAAATTATGTTAGACACTGACTAGGATAACATACATATTTATGCGAAGAATAATGTCACAAACAAAACGTCAATTGAATATAATCAATGATATTTTAAAACACTTTTTTTAGATAATATCATTGAATATACTCGTAATGCAATAGGTTTTAGTTGTTATACATTGTCAAGGCTATATTAAATTATATAAAAGAAAAATGTTTATTGAAAATAAAAAGAAGAATATGTCAGAAATCACAAATAAATAATTTAAAACTAATATGTCAAGAAAATCATCTATCTATACAAATAAATAAAATTGAAGTGTCTGTTGTAATATTAAAATAATTTGTTTGTTTTGCGAAAATCCGTATTATGGTTGTTTGGAAGAGATCACCGTGAGCTACAAGACTGCAGATTGTTGCATTCCCATATTTTGAAACTAATCTTTTGTTTTTATTTATTTGTGTACAATCAAGATATTATTAAATAAATAATGACAATGAACCAAAATGTGAACAAAGGCCAAATAGCGTAATAAATCGACATCTTATCAGTAACGCAAATGGCTATCATTTAATTATAATAATTATTCAGATAAAAAATACAATTAATTAATCTGAAAATAAAGATCACCATTTGAGCAGCGCAAAAAAAGCGATGACAACAGATTAAATTTCGTACCATAATAAATAAAATTGGAGTGTTTGTTTGTAATATTAAAATAACCGGTTTTAAAAAAATGCATATGTATGTATACACGATACATATGCCATTTTTTTTTTTACGATTTTTGTCTGTCTGTTTGTCAGTTTGTTCCGGGTAATCTCTAGAATGGCTGCGGAATTTTGACTTGACTTTCGCTGATAGGTAGCTGATGATATAAGGAATAACTTAGGCTACTTTTTTTAGAATAACTTCGCGGGTTTCAGCTAGTTAATAATATAGATAAAAAACTCTTCATATGCACACCATTTTTACAAGACTTATAATGTTCAAATGTTAGATAATACATATTTTTAACAAGAGAAGATGCACGAAAATCTTTAACGGAAAGGTTTCTTTTCTTACAATAATACATTATAGATAGGTATTTTAAGTTTTCCTAAAAGGTACCTTCTTACAAACATTTTTTATGGTTTTTGATTACTTTTAATATGTTTTAAGAACATAATATTTAAGACATATATGATGTTTGTTTTGATTAAAGTAGTTATTAAATAAGTGCCTACTATCTGTTTACTTCTTCAAATAGATTTTATGATCCAACTAGCTGAACCCCGCGGTGTTACCCGCGGTTATTGTTGTAGTGCGAGTAACGCCGCGGGACAAAGTTAGTCTAAAAAAGTAGTCTAAGTTACTCTCTGGATCATCAACTACCTGCCAGTGAAAGTCCCGTCAAAAACGGTCTAGCCGTTCCACAGATTACCCGGAACAAACAGACGGACAGACAGACAGACATTTTTTTTAACAAAATTTCTGGTATATGTACCGTGTATATTATACAGATGCATTTAGTAAAAAGTGGTTATTTTGATAATACAAACAGACACTCCAATTTCATTTATTTGTATAGATTTAATTTAATTTAAAACATACTTTGTAAGGACCTAAAACATATTCTAAATTCCCTAAGAAACACTGAGAATAAGTTAAGCACTTAAGTTTAACAAGTTCAATTAAACAACATAATATGTTTATAGATTAAGCAAAAACAGTTCTTTATACATATTTTCATTAAATAATGTGAGGATTTATAAGAATATCTGGGCATATTACCATTTTATCTTATAATTCGGCAAGAAAATTAAGTAAATAATTAGTCATTATTTTTTGGAGACCACAATATTCGATTTGTTTTATTTTGGCCCGATGCTTATCTCTACCTCGGAGGGAAAGTACCGGGTGCCGGAATTAGTAAACAACATCTCCACGCCGTATCATTGCAGCTATATATTTTACGAAATCACATTCAAGCTTTATTTCTTTGCCAATCATTCACACAGAATGGCGTCTACTCAAGTATATTGTGTGTGTGTATTAGTTCTTTTGAATTTCTCTGTGACTGTGTTTTCGGGCGTTGTGAAACAAGGTGAGTCCTTCTTTCTTATTATTTCACTTTGTGATTAAATTATGTCTCGATCTTTCCCGAACGATATTCCGACTGTTTAACCAACTCTAAAGTATCAAAAGGAGGTTCTTTTTTATGTATGGTCTTCCAAAATGACTACTCTATCTGATGAGAAGCATAAGCAGAGTTCAAGAGTGGTGTCACTATATTTCATTGCTCGTATGACAATGCAACAATGCAGCATGGTGACCCACATTATGGCGGCCTAGTGATGCTTCTGCATCATTGGGCCTCGGGTCTCACACTCTTCAACGAAGCACGACAGCATAAACGCTGTCATTTTACGCTGATCTTCTTGGCCAGGGTAGTATCGCCCCGGACGATTCTCAGTTTGGATGATATTGTTTGAATATTTGACCGTCACTTGTAAATCGATTTGGAAAATTCTTTCTTTAGTTATCTGTAAAAAGTTCGTGTATTAAATTCTCAAATTTAAAATTGATTATTATTTCAATAGCTACATCAGATCTTCATGACTTTCCGCTAATCTCACGCGATGGCTGGAATGCTGAACCTGCAACGAAACAACTACCATTAAAACTGCCTGCCCCTTTTGTTGTGATACATCACACATATATACCAAAAGCTTGTTACTCGTTAGAAGAATGTGCCCGAGCCATGCGTTCTATGCAGAGGTTTCACATGCAGAGCTTGAAATGGAATGATATTGGATACAAGTAAGTCATATTGCTCAATTACCTAGTTGCTAAATGCGCCTCGTGGGGTTACACGAATTCTTTTTTCGCCCTCAGGAATAATCTTTTTCAGGTTTTTTTTTACTCGATAGTGAAAGAGGGAGGGTTATGTTTTTTCTAGTGAATGTATGTATATTTCTTTGGCACGCCCTAGAGCCTAAAACGGCTTATCGTATTTTTATGTAAGTGGTTAAATTGGTCCAGTCATTTAAGATTGAAGAAGTAACAACCATAAAAACACTAACACTAAATAGTTTTCGTTTTTTATGATACTAGTGTGAAAAGAAATAACAAAGGTTTATTGAAGTTTTTTGACCATTAGAATGTTGAACATAGTTTGACTTCGTAAACAGTGAGCCATCGTGGATTGAGATGGATATTATACTTAGATTTACATTATTAAACATCCATAATATACCTAAATTATGTACTAATTGTTGCCCGCGGCTCCGTCAAGCTCATGTATGTCAGATATCGCGGTAAATAGCAGTCTGGGTGTTATTCTGATGTATCCTACTAATATTACAAACGCGAAAATTTGTAAGTATGGATGGATGTTTGTTACTCTTTCACGCAAAAACTACTGAACGGATTTGGATGAAACTTTACAGTAATATAACTTATACATCAGAATAACACATAGGCTATTTGCCGCGATAACCGACATACGCGCGAACGTAGCCGTGGGCAACAGCTATGAACTATAATGCTGTTAAGTTTCATATAAATTTTCCCGTACTTTTTGCGAGAAAGAGTAGCAATCATCTATACACCTTGATACCTTTTTGCATGTGTAATATTATTAGGATTATCTATATTTGAACGCAATGTTTTAATCAACTTTTTGTGTATTATTATTTTGGTTTATGATGACAAATGGAAGTAACCGTTTTTTTAAAGTCTGTCTGAGTTTGATAAAGTAGATGAATGACTGTAAGTTTAAATCAATATATTACTAATCTGTTTATTTTAATATCTATATCTATACTAATATATAAAGCTGAAGAGTTTGTTTGTTTGTTTGTTTGAACACGCTAATCTCAGGAACCGCTGGTCCGATTTGAAAAATTATTTCGGTGTTGGATATTCCATTTATCGAGGAAGGCTATAGGGTATATATCATCACGCTACTACTAATAGGAGCGGAGCAACAATGAAAAATGTTTAAAAAACGGGGGACATTTTCACGCTACGGGCAATATAAGGCGCAAACGAGGTTGCGTGGGTCGGCTAGTCTTACATATAAAAATCAATTGCTGTTCATTTGTCTCGCTAAAATGCTGATTTTGGTTTTGAAATGTTTGTCGTAGTACAGGGAAGTTATAAACGGTTTCAATTTTAAAATAACTGGAAAATCGAAATGTCACGTGTATGAAATAGCGAGAACAGCTAGTACATAAATACCTGTATATGTGTTAGGTGGTTTGTATTCAAATACTCAAAAAGTTCTTCGTCAATTGAGCTCAAATTTTGACACTATACAATACAACTTCCATAAAAAAAGATAGCCTTTATATATTTTCGTATCGGTATGATTGCTTATCTCATAAATTCAACCATAATATGCCACAGCAAAACGTGGCAGTATGATAGGATTTTTTTTTAGTTCAAAATAAATAACGTAAATGTCTTGGGTAATATGATATAGATATTTGCATGGAACTAATACTGCCCATACGCCCACCACTGTAACTTCTGTACACCAGAATCAACAACTGTCAACCAGGAACACATCGCGCTATGACACTCGGGGAAGTCCCAGTAAAAGTGAAACTGTCTTGGAGCCCAAAGATTTGTATAGTAATTATTTTTGTTTAGTTTCTGTATCGGCGCAGAGGGCACAGCTTTCGAAGGACGAGGTTGGGATAATAGAGGTACTCATGCCGGCCCAGCAAACAGCCACAGCATCGGTATCTGCATGATTGGTGATTGGAGAGGTAAATGTCTATATAAAGCGAATGCATTAACACATAAATGTACATATATACATACATCTTCAAAAACTTCCAATAGTCCACTACAAGACCTTTTTTCTAGACAGGAAGTTTCAGATGTGTTGATAAAATAGTTTATGTTAAGTTTCCGTTCTATTTGCGGTGCTGCCCCCTAGCCAAGTTCAAGCGTATGTCTTTCTGCAATCGTTAACGCTTAAATTCTCGTGTGTCATTGGCTAAATATACTTTCTGTAAGATTAGTTTGTCTAAGATGAGGCAATGACATACGAGAATTTAGGCGTTAACAATTGCAGAAAGAAAAACGCTTGCAACTTGGCTAGAGGAGGCTGTTCTCGTGTGTAGCCTACCTTAGTCAGCTCGTACGACAAAAATATAGGGGGTGGGGACATTTCATATTCTTAATATTTATTTATTTATTTATTTATTTATTTATTTATTTGTACAGAAACAATTTACAATTTAAACTTATCGGCGGTTTCCGCACTAAGCTCAAGGCTTGTGTCGCGGCAACCAAGAGCAGATCATTCAATAATGATTGGTGCTAATTCCGATGTTCCAAGATCTCTCCAAACAAAACCAGAAATGAAACTAAAAAATTTGTGATGTTCAAAAGACTGAAAATTGTTTGTAGTTAGAATTAATCAGAAATTAGCACCATATCATCACTAAGACAAGGACAGAATTTGGTTGTAATAGAAAATAATATAAAAACAATATAAATTAAGAACAGACAAATTAAGACTAATAAAAAAATAAAAAGAAGTTAAAATAATACTACCACTTTAGTTATGTGGGATAACTGTGTTCATTGTGTTGAGAGTGTTTTCGTGTGTAAGAGTGGATATGTTTGGATGCGAGTTTGCGTGTGTGTCAGTGTATGCGTGTGTGTTTGTGAGTGTGTTATGTTTTGCCGTTATTGCCTAAGATTTGGAAGAGTCAGTTCCGTTTCATCATAAGAAAGATTCAGCAGCCAATCTGTGACCAGTCGCTTTGCTTCTCTCGTTGATAACCTAATAATATGTGTGTGTAATTGACAAACTTTGTTGTACACCTTAGGGCGGAGGTAGATAGGCTGTCTTTTAATGAAGGTGGTATTAATGTTTGGAAGTGGAGTTTGATATACGCGGCGCTGGTTTAGACTGATTAAAGTAGAAGTATTTAAAATTTCCTCATGCATAGATTTTATTATTTTCAAAATAAAGATTTGACGTACTCTTAGTACTTTACATTCTTTGTACAGGTCGTTTGTTGGGAATCTGAAAGGTTTTCGTAGCATCACTTTTAAAACTGCTCGTTGGGCTCTTTCTAGATGTATCATTTTGGTTTTAGCAGCACCACCCCAAGCAAGAATGCAGTAGAAAAGTAGCGATTGTGTCAGTGCTTTGTAGACCCTAATGAGATTGTTTTTGTCTAGGCTGTTAAGGATCCCACATGTATATTTACGGATATTCTTACACTTGAGTAATCTTTATCTCTGTAGTAGAAGACAAAAGGATAGTAAACTCACACATTTAGAAGTAACAACTGTGACAAGCCCATTGTCGCATGCTTTATGTATTCACGTAACACTAAAATTAGTTGATTGTCTGTGAGAAAACTAATTATATTTTAAGTCAAGTTACTTCTTTACTTATTGTGATTGTTAGTTAAGTTAGTTTTAAACTCTGGGACAAACACATAATTTCATTAATTTGTTGTACATATCATATATTTTTTCATAGTTCTTTTTTTATTTCGAAAAATGAATTTCGAAATTCATGTGTAATTTTGAGGGATAGTAATAATAACAATTTTATTTTTCTACCTTATAGAGAAAATGCCACCTAAAAAATCAATGGAAACGCTGAAAGCTCTCATCGAAAAGGGAATATTGGCGGGAAAAATAAGTGCAGACTACAAACTTATAGGACATATGCAAGCCATGAGCACAGAGTGTCCAGGAACTGCGCTAATGGCAGAAATATCCACCTGGGAACATTTCGCACCGGGGAAACCTGATTTTACGCAACTAAGTTCTACCAGTAAATTATTATAACTTTTATATTGAAGTAGTATTAATTCTCAGTATTTTAAATAATTTATTTTTGTACTAGTCAAATAAAGATTATGTAACAAAATTAGTTTCTTTCTGTTATTTATAATCTTGGAATTATCCCAATGCATTCGACTTGACCACATTCTTAATGCTGTAAGTTAATTTGGCTGTGCCACATTTTACTTACCCTTTACTGAATAAGATTGGGGAGTGGTTTAAACATAACTGCATCTCGGCGTATCGAAATAATATATACAGTTGTTCTTAAACCTACTCGATGTTCTTGGAAAAAACATCTGAAGTAGTAATACATTATCTTAGACTTGTCGAAGCTTCATAGCTGGTATACATACATAGTTGTTACATTAATACAAAGTTAACTACTACATAAAGTATGGAACAAATACAAAGAGGTAAGGGCTTAAGCAACTATGGCCCTGAAGTCATTAAAGTGGGCGTGGTTTAAGTAAACCACGAGAAAAAAGCAGCGAAGGAAATAATTCGATCAATATTGAAAAACCCGAAAACAATTCTGAGGACGTCTCATATGTCTTAAACACAGTGTGGTATAGCTAAACTACATAGCATTATCGACATAGAACAATGCAGGCGGTTTTACTATTGTATGATAGATGAAAAAACGTGAAATGAGAGAAGTTTAACACCCTCTGACCTTGCAAATTGCAAAAATTTGATCCCCAGATCTTCTTTTATCCCCAGATCTCCTTCAAGGCTTAAACATTTTTTATTTGCAGGTAACTCTCGACAACTATTTCCTCTTCCATTCGTCTATTAATTACATTTTTAAGGCCTTCAACTGGAAAATAGTTCACTTACCTACTTATATTCCACATCATGACATGACAATTTCACAGTATTGGGGGATGTACTGTGAAATTGTGTAGGTTTGTGTTTATGTACTCATGACAAAGGGGTTTGTTAAACAATACAATTCTTTCCTCAATGATTCCTCGTACATTCTACAATAAATAAATTTAATAAAGGAGATAGATGTGCATATTAATCGATCAAGTTTATGAAGTATTCACTGCATGTGAATACTTCATAAACCGTGGGAGAGCCTGTGTTTCACCGAGTGAGTGAGGGTACCGGAGGCCCAAAACCCAAACCCCCTCCCCCTATCTCCCCTCCCTATCCCCCAAAGGCCGGCAACGCACTTGTGACGCCTCTGGTGTTTGCAAGTGTCCATGGGCGACGGTAATCGCTTACCATCAGGCGATACGTCTGATCGTTTGCCCGCTTATTATATAAAAAAAAAAAAATTTAAGCCAGTACCGAAATTTTTGTTTTCTTTTTAGTAAAATTGCCTAAAAGTGAATTCTGGATAGATCGATTTATCGCCCCCGAAACTCTCTGCGTACTAGATAGATTTCATGAATGAAAGTATGTATTACAAAGAATATATTAGATAACTGGTAAAAGCTTTAAATTCCAATGTAAAAATGCACGAAATACGTGCTACAATTGTTATTGTTTTTTTTAATTATGGTTATGTGTATAGTAAAGTAGCAGACCCACGCAACCTCGTTTGCGTCTCCCATTGCCCGTAGCGTGATAATTTGCCCCCTTTTTTTAAACATTTTTCATTGGTGCTCCGCTCCTATTAGTCTTAGAGCAATGATATATAGCCTATAACCTTCCTCGATAAATGGGCTATCTAACACTGAAAGAATTTTTCTAATCGGACCAGTAGTTTGTGAGATTAGCGCGTTCAAACAAACAAACATACAAACTCTTCAGCTTTATATATTAGTATAGATAATATGTAATTCAGCGTGTAGTGTCCTGAGAAATGAAAACAAATTACTTTTCATTTCTCAGTTTAGTCTTACTTTTCTTTACTTATTGGTTAATAATAAAAAGAAATCAATTTGAAATGGCTTTGGTAACATTCGGAAATGAAATCATTTTCACAATTTATAAATAAACTTTACATTTTATACAGTAATCATGTTGTCGATAATTGTATCGTCAACGAAATATCTTGAAACCTAACCTTTCATCTTTTTGAATACATATTGATCATTCAATACACAAATGCTTAGTTATAATTAACAATACGGTCAACTACACATAACTAAACCGTGGGAGAGCCACGCTTCAGCACGACTGGGTCTGCTCGACCGTAGTGATACCACGGCCTTATAGAAAACCGGTGTGAAATAGTGCTTGCGCTGTGTTTCATCGAGTGAGTGAGGATACCGGAGGTCCATATCCCACCCTTTCCCCGTATCTCCCCTCCCCCATTCACTAATCGCTTACCATCAGGCGATACGTCTGCTCGTTTGCTTGTTATCTATACAAATAAATAAAATTGGAGTGTCTGTTTGTAATATTAAAATAACAGCTTTTTAATCAATGCATGTATATCTATACACAATACATATACCAAAAATGTAGTTAAATTTTTTTTTGTCTGTCTGTCTGTCTGTTTGTTCCGGGTAATCTCTGGAATTGGACGGATTTCGACGGGACTTTCACTGGAAGGTAGCTGATGATCTAGGGAGTAACTTAGGCTACTTTTTTTTTACTAACTTTGTCTTGCGGCGTTACTCGCGGTAGAGTAATAACCGCGGGTAACACCGCGGGGTTCAGCTAGTTATACCATAAAAAAAGTGCAGGACTATAGCGCTGCAAAGATATAGAAAACTTTTCCCATAACATTTACCTACCAGTCAGGCCAGTGTGGGTAGACAGGAGGCCAAAACCTTCCTTTTTGAGTAAATGGTTGTCCAGCAGAAGAATAATACACGCTGTGGATGATACAGAATTCACATTGAGCTTGATTACTCATTTATAACTTTAAATAAGCATGTAGACTGCCTCATTGTTCTAAATAGTTTTAATAGTATTTTTAATTGAAAAGTGCAATTACTTGTGAATACTAAGTAATTCGTTTACAGCTCAACTTCCTCCAGCTCAGCAATTAAAATCTGTCAAGAATTTAATAGCAGCAGGATAAAATTAGGCCACATAAAGACCCAATACAAGCTGATCAGATCATTTAATCACTAAGTTATGAAGACACGGAGGCACTCTTGGAGCACATTGTATGAGTAACTGAATTAGTAGTAATAATCATACAATACACCACATCCCCATCTATAAACACAACACACACAGTATACACATATTGCAAATCACACGTTATAAACGTGAGCATAGTAATACTAAACAATAACACACTGAGCGTAGGTACACACTATCACTACTACAGAATCTTCACGCATGCAACTTAAATTCTATCCATCACACACAATACTCCACCTTAGTAAGTACATACTTAACACTTAATACACACTTGCAAACTATTTTCTTAAATTGAAAAGATTTACTTGTTTTACATAAATATGTCATACATCATACACCTGTTCCCTACATTTTGTTTTGTTTTTATTCTATTTTTATTTCTTTTTTTTTGTATGTTATATGATAAATTTGTATTGCTTTGCTATGGAAGAGCGGAGCTTCCTAACACAGGCATTACTTGCCTAAAGGGAAGCTCCAAACACAAAAAAAATATGTAAACCAATGAAGCAATAAAGTATTTATTATTTATTATCAGTCATCGTCAAGTGAGAACTACTGTTTGTCCTGGACCCATTAAATGTTACAAAGTTTTGAATCTCAATCACCGAAACAGGTATTATATATCATGTGTGTTGGTTATCAAACTTGTTGAAAATTTAAGAAAGACAGTTAATATAATACAAAAATAACAAGTTGAAACACGTGTTCTTAACACAATATACATAACTTCTTGATAAATAGTAATTTATAACCATACATAAACTAATAAGTAACGTGTAGTTTGGTTAGTATAATAACATTAAATTTCGTACAATTTCTAAATTAGTTTCACTTCACGTTTTTAACACTAAATTATTATTATATTACATAGTGAAAATAGGAACTTTTAATTTATTATTAACCAACCGCGCTGTTTAAAAGTACCTGTTTATGATTGGCGATTCCTATAGCTAATTAATTGATTGTGATTTTGATGTAAAAATGTAATATTAGAGTAGGTACTTAATTGTAATTTGACATTACCGTTAAAGTTAACTATAGCTGTAATAAACCAATCTTTATTCCAAACCTTATATATATAACCTTACCTATTTAACTTCGGCGTAAATCAACATCAGTTCTAATAAATAGTTAGCAACAATTCGAAGACGACGTAGAGTCTCTACAAAAGACATTGGCCTAAAATTTCCATTCTCTTTGAAACCTTTATATATCTATAAATAGACTTATTTTTCATAGCAAACCACTCCTCACGCTCATGGTCGCTGAAATAATTGACCGGAAACATTTTAGTTTTGCCTTCATAATGGTGACAGATGTGATGTCATTCCTTTAAACATATGTAATGACATATCATTTGTGTGGTTACAATATAATAAAGAAATATCTTTATTATTATCCACAATTCTAGATTTTACTGGGGTTTGCAACTGGGGGCTGAAAAGTAGCCTTAAGAAACATATTCAATCTATTTTAAGAATTAAGTATTGTGAACTATCTTTAGGTATTAAAGTTTATCAATAAAATCTATTGTCATCATAAATCTCACAAGTAAAATAGGTTACTCAACAGTTATGATTAAAATGCTATAGTATATTAAATACTTAACTTAAATACTGTTGACGTAGTAAGAATCACGGAATAAGGTTTTGCACGTGAGCGAAGCCACGAACAATAATAACTCACTGGCAGCAATGGAAGAAATTAATTCGTTTTTCCTATGACGTAGTAAAATAAATAAATATTTCGGACATCTAACACACACAGAGCCATATAGTCCCAAGCTAAGCAGAGCTTGTGTAATAGGTACACAGGGTACTGGACATAGAAAAAACCCGAACTCCGAAACAAATATTTGTAGATCATACAAACATTTGATCCGACCCGGGAACCGAACCCGATACCTCATGATCAGTAGTCGTACACACCAACCGCGAGACCAACGACCAGCAAGTCTATATTAAATAATTAATAAAAAATACATCAAAATAGTAAGTAAAAAATATATTATTAAAAATAATTATATGACCATAGATTATACTGGCTGAATCGACGACTTGGATAGGGATTGTCTACCTTACTGTATTGATGTGGAGGGTGCTGAATGTCTGTTCGGTATTCGCTGATTATCTCTGGTTCTGTAAAGTTATGTTGGTCAAAATGTTCCCAGGTTGACAATTCTTTCATAAGAGCATTCCCGGGACATTTCGTCTCCCTTGTCTGCATGTGTCCTATAAGTTTGTAGTCTCTTTTAAGTTTGTTTGTCAGAACTCCTGTTCTAAGCAGAGCTTTCAGGGCATCCATTTGTATTTCTGGTGGTGTTGCATCTGTAGTACAAATAAAAAAATATCAAAGAAAAATAAAAATAACTGACTTGAAGATGATCAGTCAATGAAGTTATCTAAAGAAACGTAGTTTTCTTTTCTAATAACATTACTTACAAACACTACACAAATTCTTCATGTTATACCGTTTTATCAATTTCTTTGTAATAACAAAAAACTTAATGTTTTATTATTTTTAGGGTTCCGTACCTCAAAAGGAAAAAAACGGAACCCTTATAGGATCACTTTGTTGCCCGTCTGTATGTCTGTCTGTCAAGACCCATTTCTTCAAGAACGCCAAGAGGTATCAAGCTGAAATTCATATCAAATACTCAGGTCTACTGTCCCATGAAGCTGTAAAAATTCAAACTTCCAAGCAACTGTGCCAACAAGCATACATACAACCGTTTATGCTGCAAATTTTCGACACTCGCAAGGGAATCAAAACCTACATGGTACTTTCCGTAAACTCAGAATCTTGAAATTTGGTACGAAGCAACGTCTTATAGTACAGATAATGGAAAATTGCAAAAAGCATACATTTTAAGGGACATAATATTGTAAAGTATCACATGTGTAAAGAAATGTTTATATTAGGCAATATTTTCGATCATGCTCATCATATTTTCAATAAGTTGGTGTACACATACTTTCCCAATCGCCAATCATGCAGATTCCAATGCTGTGTTTGTCAGCACGTCCAGCGTGGGCTCCTTTATAATCCCAACCTCGGCCTTCAAAGACACCACCTTCACTCCCAATGCAGAAGCTAGACAGACAAAAAGCATAAGGTAGAACACATTTCTTTAAAAGCCGAAACCAAGCAGGTTTAGGTTAGGTTTAGTAACCTAAGGAGAAGCCCTTAGACTAATTAAGGCTAATTATGATGATGATGTCTGTAACTGATTTTTCATCATCTTCAATCATGGGGATCGTGGGAGAGCCACGCTTCGGCATGAATGGGCCGGCTCGATTAGAATGATACCACGGCCTCACAGAAAACCGGTGTGAAATAGCGCTTGCTGTGTGTTTCACCGAGTGAGTAAGAATACCGGAGGCTCATACCCCTACCCCTCCCTATATCCCTTTCCCCATATCCCACAAGCCGGCAACGCACTTGTGACGCTTCTGGTGTTGCGGGTGTCCGTGGATGGCGGTAATCGCTTACTAAAAGGTGATACGTCTGGTCGCTTGCCCCCTATACCATTAAAAAAAACTTACTCACATACTTATACACATACAGTCATACACACACTTTTTACAGACAAGAATGATTGTTATCTAAACCGCACTAAATAATAGAACTAGTAAGTCAACTCAGTATATACTTAGATGGAAAGGAGCTATTATCCCTTACCAGAGGCTACCCTAACCTATGAAGTGTGACCGAACTTCACCCACAAGATTGTTTTCATGTACAAATTATTATAAAATCGACAATATTTTTAATATTATAATACTACAGTCCTTCTTTGTTCATGTACATAATCAAAGGTAACGTTTTAGACGTTTAACTTAATTTTTTTACATAATTCCACAAGATACGTCTCGTATTGATCAAAAAAATAAATGGTCACGTTATTTATAGGTGAACATGGGAGGCAGTAGTCACCTTCCATCAAGAGACCCGTCTGCTCTTTTGACCCCTATGATATAAAAAGAAACTGTTCAAATTAGTAAATCAATCTAAAGGGTGATCTTCTACAAAAGTCTCTGCCTCATGTTTCGCTGAGATAACTGCATCGATAATGTGTGTATGTATTTATATATGTATGTATATATCTGTAGAATCCTTACTTTTGTAATATACTTAAATTTAATATATTGTATTATATCTATTAAATGTACGCCTGCCATACCCAGTCTTGCAACACCCAAAGGTTTGACTGGAAGAAAATGCGTATGGTATTAAGTCCGCCTTGTGCAAATTAAATAAATAAATATTTCGGACATCTATCACACAACGCTATCTAGTCCCAAGCTAAGCAGAGCTTGTGTTATGGGTACTAGACAACTGATACAAATACATATATACTTTTTTTTTGTAAATAAATACATATTATACATAGAAAACACCCAAACTCCGAAACAAATATTTGTAGTTCATACAAATATTTGGTCCGACCCGGGAATCGAACCCGAGACCTCACGATCAGCAGTCGCACACGCCAACCGCGAGACCAACGAGGCAGTCAAAATTGTTTACAGGAAGTTTGTATAAATAAAAAAAAAAAAAAGTTCCCGGAAATTAACGTCAATCGAAATCAGTAATTACCTGTTATCGTGTTACTATAATTAAGCAGTTCGAGAAAACAAGCTTTACTTAAAAGATAACAATTTGACAGGTTGATATAACGATCACGGAAACAGTCCTATGGCACGATTGACCGACGATTTGAAGAAGGTGTTCGTTCAGCAATACGTTGGTTGGTTGATTGATATTGATATCTCTGAGAGTGAACGAGGTTTACGTCTTGGCTGGAAAGCGCTGGGTTAAATGAAAGTCGGAATGCAACTGTCTCAAATTAGTTATAATTTATTGACTACAACACTGTTTCATTTGCTCCCAAAATGCTCCTCAATACAAAATTTATATTCGTATATAAATATGACTTGTAAAGCAATCATAGTGCCATTTAATTTGGTACCACACCATCTATCGAGCGCGCGGACAATTTGCGTAACAAATTGTTTTAAAACCTAAACATACCGCCCACCAAGGACATAATGACAAATTGTCCTTAAAATAAATAAACGATATACCGCCCACCATGCAACCAGGTAGCAGGTACTGCTCAGACTGAGGTAATAACATTGGTGGTGACAACAAAACAGTAAGAAACCTATTGCTAATATTTAAGATTACCCTATTCAAATTACATTATATTTTTTATCTTACATATATATTCTTACTTTAGCAAATAAACAAATTCAAACTCAGACACAAGGTTAGATACAACATTACACATAAATAGTATTAATATTCCTACTTCCAACTTAACTGTATCGAATCCTAAGAAAACAAATAACTATGCTCAAGAAGCTACCGGAAGGATACACACTTTAGAAACAGGTCTCTTTATCAAAGAAGATTTGGTACGGAGCGTTACTACGCGCGTCACACCATCAGGACCAGGGTGCTTAGGTTCGATTCGACCTAGCAACCATCGACCGGGCGGGAGATCATCCTCCTTTATTAGAGCTACGTCACCAATAACAGGTTCGGGGGAGTGTAAAACCCATTTATGACGTTGTAAAAATTGGTTCAAATAATCCTGAGACCAACGTCGCCAAAAATCTTGAGTCATTCTTTGGGTGAGCTGCCAACGTCTAAGAATGGACACATTGGCTGCTTCGAAATTGTCGTCAGGCACTAGCACCAACGATTCTCCAACCAAAAAATGACACACCTCCAATTCCCTTTGATCCTCCATGAACGCGAGCGGCCTCGAGTTGAGACACGCTTCGATTTGCGCTAATACTGTTGTCAGCTCTTCAAACGTTAGCGTGGAATTGCCGACAACCCGTTTCAGGTGATGTTTAGCTGACTTTATACCCGACTCCCATAACCCTCCCTGATTAGGTGCATGGGGTGTTATGAAAGTCCATTGAGTGTTGTTATTTGCGAGACTTTCACCAAGTTCAGCCATGAATTTAGAGTTTTCTCTACTAAACATCTTGGTTAGCTCCCGTGCGGCTCCTACGAAGTTAGTGCCATTGTCACTATAGAGTTGAGCGCAGTGTCCCCGTCTGGCAACAAACGTCTTAAATGCAGCCAAAAACCCCTTGGTCGTCATATCGCTGACGGCCTCCAAATGGATGGCCCGTGTTGACATGCATATAAAAAGGGCGATGTAACCCTTGTAGGACTTGTTGCCGCGTCCCGGAGAGATCCTAATGTTGATAGGACCAGCGTAATCAACACCGCTGTTCAGGAAGACCTTATTAGGTGTCACGCGTGGAGAGGGGAGTTGACCCATCAGTTGATTTCTAGTCTTGGCAGAGTATCTTATACAAGTAACACATTTCCTATAACATGCCTTGACTAGAAGTTTAACTCCCACAATCCAATATGTCGACCTTAAGAAGGTGATCATGGCTTGTGGTCCCCCATGCATTGTCTTTCTATGTGCGTCCACTATTAATAACCTCGTGAGAAAGGAATCCTTGGGCAAAAAAATTGGATGTTTGCGATTGAAATTTAAATTAGACATTTCTAATCGCCCGCCTACTCTTATTATTTCATCTGCATCCAAAAATAAATTCAAGGATTTGTATTTTCCTTTTGCGTTCGAATTAGGACCCAATCTCTTCAACTCCGTGATTTCCTCTTGTAAATATTCTATCTGACATCTCTTGATACAGACTTTCATCGCTGCGTCCAGTTCTGATTTTGTTAAATAACTTTTCCTCGGTAGGAGTGCATTGTTAACTGCAGGTCTTCTATAATTTAGGAATCTTCTGCAGTACGCCACTACACGCAACAATTTCTGTAGAGAGGAAAATCTGTCCCAAAAAGAGTCTTCAATGATGCCAGTATTTACCTTAACCTCCTCCAGTTGTGTACCTAAATGTTTCGGTTTCTTGTAATTTATAACCGTTTCGCGTAAGAATTCAGGTCCATCGAACCAAATGGACGTATTACAGAGTTCACTTGGAGCTATACCTCGTGTGGCACAATCTGCGGGATTCTGCTTAGACGAGACGTGTGACCAATATTGTGTATCTAACGTATTTAAGATTTCAGACACGCGATTGGCCACAAACGTCTTCCATCGACTCGGGTGACTATTGAGCCAGGCTAAAACTACCTCCGAGTCCGTCCACGCGTGTAAATTTTCAGTCTCCACCTTCAGAACCGAAGCTACTTCTCTCATGAGCCTAGCCAATAAAACTGCCCCACATAGTTCCAGTCGTGGTATTGACACCTGCTTAACAGGCGACACCTTTGTCTTCGATGTTATCAAGACCACCTGTATATTGCCAATTTCATCTACAACTCTTAAATATATCACGGCGGCATAAGCCAGTTTAGATGCATCTGAAAACCCGTGCAGCTGTATTTCGCGACTGCTGGAACTGGTATGGCACCACCGAGAGATTTCCACAGCAGCCAACGAAGGTAAGTTCTCACGGTATGTAACCCATTCATTAACCAGACTGTTGGGGACTTCTTCATCCCAACCGATACCTGCTAACCAGAGCTTTTGTATTAAAACCTTTGCTGTAATTATGCTAGGTGCCAGCCAGCCTAATGGATCAAAAAGCTTGGATATGTCTGATATGATTTTTCGTTTAGTAATAGGTGCAGTCATACTAGGTAGTTCTATGGAGTACTTGAAAACATCCGCCTTGGAGTCCCAGGTGAGTCCCAGTATTTTAGTTACATTATCAATTTTTAGTTTTAGTTCCTTATCCTAATTTATAACTAAACCATTATTTATTCTTTCAACTAATTCCTTGCTGTTACTATTAAATTTTTGCAATTTAAATCCCCCCTTCAATAGGACTGTATATATTATTTTATAAAGCTCGTATGCCTGATCCACATTTTCAGCTCCTGACATGTAATCATCCATGTAAAAGTCAGTTAAAATGCTTTCAGATGCCTTGGGATTATCCTGACATTCGTCATAGGCTATCTGATGTAGAACGCGAACGGCTAAAAAAGGTGCAGAAGCTGTACCGAATGTTACGGTGGTCAACTCGTATTCACTGATGCAATCATTTGGGTCATCCCTCCAAAGAATACGCTGAAATATTGTATCCTTTCTATCAACTAGTACCTGTCTGTACATCTTTTCGATGTCCGCAACTAGGCATATGCGATTTATTCTCCAACGCATGATTATATTACGCAGATCCCCTTGAAGCGTTGGTCCAACCAATAAATTATCGTTCAACGCTAACCCGTTTGATCCTTTACAGGATGCATCAAAGACTACTCGCACCTTGGTCGTCACCTTATCCTCCCTAACGACAGCATGATGAGGTAAGTAGATAGCTGAATGGTTGTTTGGTTCATTCTTTATAATCTTTTCCATGTGATTTAAATTCAAATATTCATTAATTACTTTTCTATACTCTTCCTTTAGTGAACTGTTTCTACTCAATTTTGACTCTAAACCTTTTAACCGTTTTTCAGCTATCGCCCTAGAATCACCAAACTGTCTCATCAAGGTGGCATCACGAAGCGGTAACCGAACCACGTACCGACCATCTTCGATTCGCGTGGTAGTAGATGAAAACAACTGTTCACATTTTAACTCATCATCTGTGAGCATTTTATTTGTTTCAGCTGGTTCTTTTTCCAGTTCCCAAAACCTCTTTAAGAGGTCGTCCGTTGAAACGCGAGAATGCATGACAGTGATATGTGAGTAGGTGTCAGACGTGTTAGCCACTTCAGATACTCCAGACAATATCCACCCTAAAGCCGTTTTTTGTGCTAACATGGTACCACTAATATTCCGCTTAATGCCTGCGTGGATTACCTGACTATAGACCTCAGCACCTAACAAAATATCAATTTTGTTAGGCCTGTAGTACTCAGGGTCAGCCAGCTCCTCTTCCGTCAAGTCTACCCATTCTACCCTGGTTGCTTGAGTAACCGGGAGAAGGGTCGTGACTGACTTCAGCACATAGGCATTAACCGTTATTTGATGGTTAGGATTAGTTCTAGACCTCACTTTTACTATGACTGTGTAATTAGACGTGACACTCTTGTCACCCCCTACACCCAACACAATATTTTTTGTCGCAATCCTTTTCAGACCCAAATATTGGACCATAGCTTCCGTTATAAAGGAACCTTGCGACCCCTGGTCTAGTAATGCTCTAACCACCCTATACGTACCATCCCTTGACTCAGCTTTAACTAAAGCGGTTGTCAATAACACAGTCTTCCGACAATTTCCAGTAGACAAATATGAAACAACTGACTTACCAGACTCGCCACTTGATGCTGCTGATTCTCTATCATTCAGCTTCATCATCCTGGATGATGAGGCTTCCCCACGTGAAGTGCTAGCGTCCGTACTACTGACTCCGGTAACATTCATATCCTGGTGCAACAATGAATTATGGCGGCGCTTGCACTGTTGACACCTTATTGCACTTTTACACAACCTGGCTGAGTGATTGCTGTTGAGACAAATAAAACATAAGTTGTTTTCCTGAACAAATTGGCGACGTTTAGTTACAGGTTCATTAATAAAACTCTTACAAGCCCCGATTTTGTGACTAGCTGAACAATATACACATGATACAGTTATCAGCGCTTTATCCTTGATGGAAAGAAAGGAATTTAATTTTCTTTGAGACTTCTTGGGTTCTTCGGCCTTACTATCGCAGCCTTCAAGCCCTCGGAAGCGACTCGTGAGAAACCTTGAGAACTCCGAAAACGTAGGTAGCTCCTCATTACGTTCATCGGAGACCTTTAGTTCCCAAGCCTTCTTCGTGTCTCTGTCCAGTCTTTCACTTATCAAGTAAATTATAATTAAGTCCCACGATGATATATCAACTCCCAAATTTTTTATTGACTCTAAACAATCAATAGTTGTATTTAAAAGGGATTTAATTCCCGACGCCGATTCATGTAATAACGGTTTTTGGTTCATTAATTTTTTCATAATGCCCTTTGCCAAATTTTTTTTATTATTATATGTGCTATCTAATTTAGCCCAAGCTGATTCGTAACTGTCCCCTGTGACCCTCGTGTTGCGAAGCAATTGCTCTGCTTCACCCGTTAAGTGACCTTTTAAATAATAAAATTTTTGAGACTTGTCCAAATTACTATCGTTGTGTACCAACCCCAAGAACAAGTCTCTAAAGGTGTGCCATTCCGAGTAGTTACCCGAAAAAGTAGGGATTTTTATTTCCGGTAACTTAACCCTATTTTTAAAAATGTTACTCTTACCTTCAGATTCGACCTGTGAAGCAATAGTAGCAGTTCCAAGTTTTAACAATGTTTCCTTCAGTTCCGATTTATGTTCAATATATAATTCTTCCACAACATCATACACACAATTTTTAATATAATCTGAACTATAATATTCGGCCCTTTTTAGTTGTTTAACCATATTATTGTGATTATTACAGAACATTTCCCACTGCTTCTCGAAGTTCTCTAGTCGAGTTTCAATATATGAACATGTTCGTCGATCCTTAGGGGACTTTTTGAAGTTACTGACTGCCTTAAGCATTTTTTCTTTAATGTCCTCCTGCAGAACTCCGAACGCGTCCATATTTGCAAAGATATTTCTAGAATTCACAACTTAACACACTATTATCCCGATTTAATTTTAGATTTATACGATAATTCACAATGTAGTTCACTATTAAACACAATTTTATTTTTATGAAATCCCAATATGTGGGTAAAATGACAAACGTTATAGAAAGCGAGCAATTTCAATCACAAATTATAGCACAAGAGTATTTTGAATACGAATATTGTTATTTACCGCTTTCAACCACTTTAATATCTTACAACTTTATAACTTAAATATTTTACAAGTTCTAATGTTCACTTAGGTACATATAAAACGATACACTAACTAAATATAACTTGTAAACAAAACTTTTTCAAACGAATTTTTCTAAGTGTTTTGGACTTAGTATTTCTATGTAAAAACGGGCATAGGTTCCCCGTCTCAACAGAGAATTGCCTTAAACTATTACAAGTCCAACACCGAAGTTAATTATACAAGTTTGTAAAGCCTAAACATTAAGGTTGAATTTACTAGTGTTATTGCACAGAAATTAGAAATATAATTATAGTTTACTTTTTTAAAAGTTATCGCACTTGAAGTAAAAAGGTCGAAAATGTACTCACAGTTTTTGGTCACCTTTCCACATATACACAATAAACAATCACTTGCCGCAACGCCCTCTGGTGAGCGTTTTGTGAACCTGCTTGATCGATGTCACCCCGTGTTTGTAGTAGATTTTTTCTCAGTGCTTCCGTACTCCACTCAATTGTAGCTCCTTATTCACCGCTAGATGGCACCTCCCAATTTCCAATTAATTAGGCCTTAGTACCGTCGTTTGCACCAACGTTCCTTCAGCGCCCAACGTCTTCCTGACGTCCGCGTAGGAACTTTTGTTCTAGTTAGCAATCCACTAACTAGTACCTAACAAGGTGGGTGATTCCGGTATCACCACCGAAGAAGCTACCAAAAACAGCGCTTTTTGTCAACCGGCTTCGAACGGACCATGAACGAGGTTTACGTCTTGGCTGGAAAGCGCTGGGTTAAATGAAAGTCGGAATGCAACTGTCTCAAATTAGTTATAATTTATTGACTACAACACTGTTTCATTTGCTCCCAAAATGCTCCTCAATACAAAATTTATATTCGTATATAAATATGACTTGTAAAGCAATCATAGTGCCATTTAATTTGGTACCACACCATCTATCGAGCGCGCGGACAATTTGCGTAACAAATTGTTTTAAAACCTAAACAGAGAGAATATGTTAAAATACTAAAAGGAAACGAAAAGTGTCTGTCACCAAGACCCACAGTATTAATCTCGAAACGGAATTAAAATTTGGTATAGGAGTTTTCCACGTCAATAGACATTTTTATCACTTGTCTTGAACAACACTGCATATGGGGTACTGCTTGGCGCTTACCGACACATATCCACAAATCCATCGGTGTGCATATTAAAGATCTCTCTTTTTCCAGATTTCCATAATTAAATCCTATCCCAATATCGTTGCGACCAAATTTCTAACCAAATTTATATCCAAATCGTTCCAAAAATTTTTAGCCAGTTGATCAATTCACAAGAGGTTTTAAAAATAAATGAATTCAACTGGATGTCGAAAATAAGTTTATGTTACGTTTTTTGTTAAACTCGTAAGTTAAAAATAAAACGTATTAATATTAGTTGCGGAGATCGTCGACTGTGTTTTTTTATATCATAACCGGTTTAGGTCTGTAATTCGATTAACAAAATCTCTAACTCAAATCGACGCAGGTTGTTCCCCGTACAGATTCATATTAATTATCTTCATGCACTTGGAAACACGATATAATGTGAGTAATATTGTACGTATTATATGGGATTAACACTGCATGTATTATGTATATCTGAGTACATGATAAAATATTGATAATTGTTTGATAATTAACTTTAGTTATGCTTAAAAGGAACTAAGTTTACATGTACTTATTTTAAGAAACAGATAATTAAACTGTCATTGACCTAAGCTACAAAAAATCTCTTATTTACGAATGAGCTCAAAGTAGATGGCTTCGTGTGAGTTTATTTCAGATCTACTCGATTGTAATTGTAACTGACTTAGGCTACAGAAAATCTCTTATAAAAATCTCACAGTAGATGGCTTCGTGTGAGTTTATTTGAGATCTACGCGATTGTAACATGCTGTTATGTTGATTAATAACTTTATCATTACATGTTTTGTTCTCTCGAAATTGGCAGATCATTTCTATTTTTACAGGGTCAATATAACATTCATTTTTTAAAGTTTCTGTGTTCTTATCGCGATATTGGTATATATGTGAATTGGTTAATTTTTGCATAAATAGGCCAAATTGTACAGATTTCCTAGTGTGAGTTTATTTCAGATCTACTCGATCGTCACACTGATCGCGTTCGGCGTTGCGATTAGCCGTACTAAAATCTTCACCAATCATCAATCAAGCAAGTTATTGTGAAATAATCTCACTCTAACCCCACAGAAGTCTAAATCTGAGTAAGATGTGCGCAAGTACTCCATGATAAGCATTATAATGTTATTAAGCTATAGCAACACATTTAATGAAGAAAAATAAAATGCAAATTTGTTTTGTAACAGTTACGGATAATGTTACTTATTTATCATTTGATTGAAATGGGTCGATTTGTTCGTAGTCAGTTTTGTTCCTGCTCTTAAGAGTCTATCTATCCAACTAGCAAATTAATACGTTCTTTAGTTTGCTAAAAAGTATCCTCTGACCCTCACCAGATCGTGGGACCACCATATGAGGTACCTACCCATGCTCTTCTTCCACGCCACTCTTCGGACCTCTTTAGTCTTTAAAGCCCTTACTATTTCTAAAATACATTATCTAGCCTTCTGTTGTTTCAATAAAGAACTGAAATATCGTTTTCAATATATATATTTTAAGCGGTCAATTGATTTAGGATGCAATACGGCAAGTTATAAATCAATATAAAGTATAATAACACTTGTCGTGCATGATTAAATATATTCGGCGCGCAATACTTGTAAACATATTGAGAATAGGTATCTAATAATGACTTATGTATTAATTGACAGGCCATCATTCGCGTGTATATAAAAAGGACATAGCACATTACCGAGTAATTACTATTTTGTGGCTAAAATTAAGGGCGGAGATTGTTTTCTAAAGACTTTTATTTTACCAAGAGTGTTTGTTAGGTAGGATTAAATTTTCTAGGTTAAATAAAATATACTTTTAAGCAAATACCATTATTAGTTTGGGGAAACGAAGATCTTTTTTTTTCTGAATTTCTTTTTTTAACTTCCACTGCTTGTGATGTTATGAGGAACTTCTCTTGTATGTAAACTAGCTGACCCACGCAACTTCGTTTGCGCTTTATATTGCCCATAGCGTGAAAATTTCCCCCGTTTTTGAAACATTCTTCATTGTTGCTCAGCTCCTATTAGTAGTAGCGTGATGATATATACCCTATGGCCTTCCTCGATAAATGGACTATCCAACACCGAAAGAATTATTCAAATCGGACCAGTGGTTCCTGAGATTAGCGTGTTCAAACAAACAAACAAACAAACTCTTCAGCTTTATGTATTAGTATATAGATGTGACAATCGTAGTTTGTTTCTTGTTTGAATAATGTTGTAGAATTCCAAACGCTCTTTTCAAGGAGGGGTCCAGTAATTAACTGCTAGAGGTTGTTATATAAAAGTGTTAAAATGTCTTTAAATTTAGACAGTATCGTAGGGTTTTTTGGTGGAAATTACAGATGTCCGACATAATTAATTGGGTATTGCCCGATGAATTATCACATTAGTGTTGCTTCTAATCCTACTTATATTATAAAGGTTTAAGTTTTTTAGTGTGCATGTTTGTTACTTATTTACAAAAACTACTGAACGGATTTGGATGAAACTTTACAGTAATATAGCTTATACATCAATAGCACATAGGCTACTATATACTGCGATAACTGTCATGGGCCGCGGGCAACAACTGGTATGTATTAATACAATTAAGAAATCCAAAGTAAGATTTTTTCACATGATGTAAAAAAAGGGTAAACAAGTAGGTGCATCCTGATATGTACCTGATAACAAGTGACTATCTCCGCTCATAGACATCTACAACTCGAGAGTAATACATGTGTTGCCATCCTTTCAGCTCTTTTCTCCCCTTCAACGTAAAAAGGAAGGAAAAAGCTGACCTCCGATAACGTAGCATACTCGATGAAAAGCAATAAAACCAGTTTCTTGTAAAGCCGTGTACGTTGAACCAATTGGTTGATTTGTGACGAAGCATTGCTCTCCAACAGTTGGTACTATTTCCTTGTAGGTACCTAAATGTAATATCATGAATGAAACTTGGACACTTTAGAGGATAACTATTGTTTTCCTTCTTTTTACAGTGATGTTGTCATGTATAGTTTGTTTCCTTAGTCGCCTCCTTAATCTCCTCTCTCTGAATCCTTTCTTGCTCACACGGACAAAATACAGCTGTAAAATCTACTGCAATGAATACAACTTACTTACTTGTAACCAATATCACCGAGCTTCAACTTATAAATATGATATATCTGTATAATCCGTATGGCGTCGAGGCATTCGCCTAATTCATAACAAGCACTTATATCAGGCGTGTGATGTATCACAACGTAGGGAGCTGGCAGCTTCAGAGGTTGCCTCTCTGATGGAGCGAACGCCTGCCAATCATCGCGTATGAAGAAATCGAAGTCATACAACTCTGGAGTATCTAACAGGAAAAAAAGATTTAAATGAAATTAGTACATAATGTACAAAGTTTATAATGGATATTATATTAGGTAGAAGGTAAAACTTTTAGCAATGTAGACCCGCATTGATAGTGCTATAAATTAACTGCCTCATTGGTCTAGCGGTTGACGTATGTGACTGCTGATCAAGAGGTCTCGGGTTCGAATTCCGGATCGAGCCAAAAGTGTTATTGTGTTTTTCTGATTCTATAAATACTTAATAACAGCTCGGAGTTTGGAAGTTGGTGTCTAAACCCCCGTGCCTCGGAGATCACGTAAAGCTGTCGGTCCTGCGCCTGATCTCTTTCCGATCGTGTCGGTTAACCGTAGCATCGGATTATGAGAGTGAGGGAACAGAGAGTGCACTTGTGTTTACGCACACACTTGTGCACTATAATATCTCCTACGTAGTTGGTTGATCTCTGTTGAGACTGGCCGCCGTGGCCGTAATCGGCTAGGATAACATCATCATCATCACTATAAATACAAATATACCTATGCTTGCTCATTTTTTAAAGTGCGTAAACAAACAAAAAAAGATTTTAATAAATAATTTCATAGATCTCGCACACGGTAGCCTGAATCCAAACTAGGCAAAGCCTGTGCTGTGGTGACCTGATTGCTGATTAACATATTTATACATTTCTAGATACATGTCACTACATATTATAAAACAAAGTCCTCCGCCACGTCTGTCTGTTTGTCTGTTCGCGATAAACTCAGAAGCTTCTGCACGAATTTTCATGATATTGTTACCAATAGATATAGTGATTCTTGAGGAAGGTTTCGTATATTTTAGGGAGGAGATTTTATTTATGCAATAGGTGAGGCAAACGAGCAGACGTATCAAGTGCGTTGCCGGCCTTTGGGGGATGGTGGCGGGGGTAGATAGGGGGAGCGGTTGGGGTATGTGTCTCCGGTATCCTCACTCACTCGGTGAAACATAGCGCAAGCTCTGTTTCACGCCGGTTTTCTGTGAGGCCGTGGTATCACTCTAGTCGAGCCTACCCGTGCATGCCGAAGCGTGGCCCTCATTGGTTACAAGTTATAGATAAATCACACCCAGACACAGAACCAATGACCGTACTCATTGCACTGTATTTTTTCTGGGTGGTAATCGAGCCTACGACATGCAGTTTAGCAGTCACAGTCACTAACCACTAGGCCAAGAGGCCAGTCACAAAGATGACGATAAAAATGTTCAAATGAAATCTAAATTGTTTCATCTTTTATGATTTTAAAATATACATATAGTACATAGGTACAATCAAGTTGAATTCACTAAAATATTTATGCCTATATCCAAAGAATTTGCCAGAAACACGAGAAGAACTAACTTAAACTAAATAAAAATGAGCAAAACTAGAACAAAATAGAACGACAATCATCGTGGAATATAATTTAAAAACATCTCGTTTTATGAGCTTATAAAACATCAAAATAAATGCAAGCAATAACGACGCACTACACACCTCATTTTAAACGAATCACTTTCAAAGGTTTATTTTGTACTTAAAGAATATAGTTTTGTTTTAATTTTATGTTTATGAATCTACATTTAAAAGGTATTTAAACTAATCTATATTACATAGTATAGAAACCTATATACATTACCATAATTTAAAAAATAAGAAAAGACAATACAAGCGTCAAAAAATTCCTCCGCGTCATCGCCTACTGGTAGCGTTCCCAAAAGTCTGGCAGCTTTTCCACGTTAAATGGCAATATTAATCTCTGTGCTAGAAAAAGGCCGGCCTTCTGATCACAAGAAGCCTCTATCGGTTGCTTAGCTAGTTGTTTAAACAGCGCGAGCACTCGAACCCCATGAACCTAGCGTCTCGACCTCAAACGGTTCAAAGATGTAATTACCTATTAGAATTTGGTATTTACACCGTTTGAGGCTTTCCGCAGAAGCAGTTGCAGCGCCGGCATAACCAGCTGTACTTGGAAGATGAGATGGCGAGAGGGTGTCGACGCAAGTTGCACACCAAAGGCCTACCCATCTTCCATGGCAGTAACGACATACCATCCGGTCTCTTGCCATCGTCTCGTACCAGACCATTTGGTTCACGTATAACTGGAACACCGGCGGTAACAAGAGCACGATGGATAATGTCGTTAATATTGGCATGTCGAGATACACGGCCAGTGCTTCTGATACAAGAAAGGCCATGATGTCCGAGACTGTCAACAGCTTCTCCACAGTGTCAAAAATACGGAGAAACACAAGGCGCTCCTAAACGGAGGCAAGTGGCAAGGCGAAATGTTAAAGGTTAATTTAAATACTTCGAGTTATTTTATAAACTTAATGTGGATGGTAGTTTTACTTTTTTGCTGATTAAATGATTATTCGACTTACTCGGAATTCAAATACTCGGACTCGAAAACAATAAAAAAAATCAAAATATTTAATAAGAATAATATTTATGGTTAGGATTTTTTAAGATGATATAGCCAATATACAGATCATACCACAGAAAATAAAAAAAAATAAAAACAAATAATTCACCTTTCGTTATGATAATATCGGAAAACACATGCACATTAAAATTCAAAAAAAGAACACATAAACAACCGCAAGGCACTTGAATGGATGCCATATTGCTTATGCACAATTACATATTGCTTCTATTTAATTTAGTTTCATTGTATTATTATACGACCTTATGAATTGATGGTTTGCACTTGTGAACCGAATTGGCAAATCAAAATAAATACAATTTCTTTGTGATAAACATCTCAGTCGCGTGTCATTCTTAAAAGCAAAGCGATAACTGCTTCATAATATATTATTTATTGTAACACACTAATGTAGCGATAATATGAAACCAATCTGTATTTTTTTTTATTGTTATATTTCAAAAAGCATAATTAGTACAAACTATAACAGCGCCGTAAAAAGTGGGGTTTCTTTTAAAATTCCACTATAGATGTCAACTCGTCTGGCTAGTGTGGTATTAGTAGGCTAAAACTTCCTTTCTGAAGAGATGCCTATTCCCTACAATGTAATTTGAAGGATTGATGATAATGTTGTTGAAATTTTACTGTATTACCTATTTTCTCATCTATCCTATAACTAGCTGACCCGGCGAACTTCATACTGCCGTATTTACATATCTGTCTCAGTTTTCCACAGGCAGGGTACAGTCGCGGACAACAAAAAAAAAACTTTTTAAGTTATCTTTTAATTTTTCTTTTACACAAACTCACAAAAGGAACACATAAAAAACGTATTATTTAATTTGGTGCAGACGATCGAAATTTTTGCGCGTACTTACATTTCGGGGATTCATTTTTGTATATATTGATGTAGGAACGCGTTTGATATTTATTTTCAAAATATTTACGGAATGCATCAATCACTGAATATTAAAATTCTAACTTTTGTCTGAGGGAAATTCCTCTTTCTCATAGAAACTAAACAGTTTTTTTGTTTTCAGAAAAAACAGAATAATACTAAATACAATTAATTTACAATAAATAGTTTCATGGCTTTTAGCTCTATGAGTTTGTTACGACCATAGAGATAGTTACGAATATTGGTCGCTCAACTTATAAAGATTTAAAATACCAATTAGTAAAACTTAGAATAGATAAAGTATTAAAATCGTAGTAGTCGTCTTATAAATTAATAACAAAATAGCATTAAATCAATTCACGATAGATGAACAATTTTCTAACTTTCCTACTAAATCAAAGGGCAAAAATATGTGAAGCGATCATCAGACCTGCCGTTCCACATAGATCAAAGATTTAATGACCAATTAAGAATTCGGAAGAGTGCCACTAGCATGTAGCTGATAAGCGAATGTTAAGAGAGAAGGATGTGTAGTGTGACTCGTATCGTAAGTAATATTTATTGAGGTCAAATCTGTTTTACAATGCAACCAGGAAAATAAAAAATCTTATCGTGCTATGTAAACGCGGGTAAAAGAATGTTGAACCATACTATGTGACAAAAGTTGACTGACCTTTTTGCCCAACGTGCCCAAAGTGAAAACTTATACTTATATTATTTGCAAAAATGTGTAAAATTAGAAATTTCATAATATTTACATTAAAATTATCAACAGCAAACATTACCATGTCGGTGACGCGAACCCATAAGATTTTCTCATACCAATATGTTCTCAACGCGGCTTAACAACAAAATCGCGAACGATACATACCTAACAAGTATAATGAAAGAACTACAAATGACGGAATGAAAGGAACTTTTGTTTTTTTCTTCTAAATTATATAGTTACTCTATTAGGTATACAATTGTCTTTATGACAGCCATGCTATTTGACGTAAGAATAATCCTCAGTAATTCATACTGACTTCCACACTTATATTATAAGCAACTAGCAATTTAGCCGTTTTTGAAATTTTCAGTTAGTCAGATAGTTTTTTGGATTAAAATTAATGAAATGTGGGATTGAGATACTTAGATTCTTGAAGAAGGATATATCGTGCTAGAATAAATCATGGCAAAAGCTAGTTTAATATACTTCACAAGGACATCGAAAAACAGGGATATAATATTAATGATGTAAACTTAATTTCTCAATACCCTTAGCGACTCAGCACGGGGGGAATTAACCTTAACAAGGAAATTGTTATTTATGCTTCTAAAGATGGTAGAATACTCGTTACTAGACCAAACACGGATAGGTTGTCCTTTAAAAAAAACAAGTAAGAGCAATGATATTATAAAAATAAAATAGAAATCGCACTATCGCGCGCTAATTGTTGCAGACAAATGTAGACAATTGTTCTGCTTTCATTTAGTCGGTTAATAGAAGCTAGCGAATAAACACGGTGTCAGAGCGTTTTCGTGGAGTGTTTATTATTACCAAAATGCCAAGCTATGTGTTATGAAGAATGAGCTGTCGCCTCCGGTATTCCAGAACCAATACGACCTTCAAACCTTCAAGAAAAGAGCGTACTCCTTAAAAGGCTGGCAACGCACTTGTGACGCCTCTGGTGCTGCGGGTGTCCATGAGCGGCGGTAGTCGCTTACCACCAGACAATACTTCTGTTTGTTTGCCCCCTATTCAAAAACAAAATAAAATATTTCTACATTTTTGTTGCGGTACATTGACAGCACGGCGGGGGTGGTAATTATAATAATAATATAATAATATTTATTTATTCAATTATTGAAGGTTGTGTATAGTGTTGAAAACCTCAGATAAAGAATAGAAAACCATAAGATAATTTTATCGTTGATATACAGTTTTTAACCGACTTCAAAAAAAGAGTAGGTTCTATGATCCACTGTATCTTTCTTTTGTTTTATTCTTTTATTTACCTACTATACGATATAAAATCAAGGTATCGTACTATAATTTTACCGTTTTATGCAGCACTTTCCGTCCCGCAGTAGGGACTAGTATAAATATATGTTTTAATATGATTATTATCAACTAGCTATTGCATGCGGCCTCGCTCACGCAGACTTTCATCGCCTGATATACCTCCTTAGAGGTGGTATTACAAAAATTCCTTTTTTAGTGCTCACTTACGTTATATAAAGAACCTACATGCAAAATTTCAGGATTCTAGGTTCAGCAGTTTGGGCCGTGCGTTTATCTCTGGGTATGTCAGTCACCTTCCTTTTTTATATAATACTAGCTGAACCCCGCGGTATTACCCGCGGTTATTGTTGTACCGCGAGTAACGCTGCGGGACAAAGTTAGTCTAAAAAAAGTAGCCTAAGTTACTCCCCGGATCATCAGCTACCTGCCAGTGAAAGTCCCGTCAAAATCCGTCCAGCCGTTCCAGAGATTACCCGGAACAAACAGACAGACAGACAGACAAAAAAATTCTTAACTGCATTTTTGGTATGTGTATCGTTTATACATACATATGCAGTAAGTAAAAAGCGGTCATTTTAATATTACAAACAGACACTCCAATTTTATTTATTTGTATAGATATAGAAGATAGATAATAACCTGTATCTATGTATGTAACGGAATCGTTAAACTTAATTGTCGCCTACTTCTAAGAGTATGATTAACTTAAAAATTTGCACAGGGGTCAAGGGCCGATGACAATACAGTAATTTGGAAAAAAAAGATAAATGATTTCTAAAAACCCTTTTCCTTTTCTTTATTAAATAACTTTTCGAAATCAAATTGTTATTACTTGTAAATATTTAGATAGACCCATGTTCTTCAAAATAATTGTTATTCGGGCTAGATAACTACTCAAGTGGTTTATTAAAAACTAGCTGAACCCGCGGTGTTACCCGCGGATATTGTTATACCGCGGGTAACGCCGCGGGACAAAACTAGTCTAAAAACAGTAAGTTAAGCCTAAGTTACTCCCTGGATCATCAGCTACCTGGCAGTGAAACTCCCGTCACATTCCGTCCAGCTGTTCCAGAGATTACCCGGAACAAACAGACAGACAGACAATTTTTTTTAAAAATGTTATTTTTGTATATGTATCGTGTATACATACATAGGTATTCATTTAAAAGTGGTTATTTTAATATTACAAACTTCAAACAGACATTCCAATTTTATTTATTTGTATAGATAAACTAAGTGGAACGAGACGATTCTTACTTATAGGGCCCAAAAGAATTTGCCACGGGCCCCGAATGGTATAGTTACGCCTCTGCAACCAGAGTCCAATCGACACAAATATCATCATAACCGGTAGATTGACCAAATATTTTAACCAAAGTAAACATGTTCAAACAGAGAAAAAAAAGTAAATGGCCGAAAAAACGGAACCAGTAGTGTTGTATTTGGTCAATGTTCCTCAAGCCAACGCAGGGGAATCACCTCTGTAAGGAAATCTGTATATAAATATCTGTATAAGGTTTTTAGTGAAGTGTAAAACGAACTGAGATTACGGGTCGGACGTATGTACAAATACTTGTGCTGTGAAAAAAAAAAGTATTGTCATTGATTACATAATCTGTTTTGTGACAGTAATTTATTTGAACCTCAGGCCACGTTTTATAACAAGGTAAGTTGGTTTTAAAATTAGAGCGGTATTGTATATAAGATTAGAGCGGTATATATATAAGTAGGTTCCAAATGTGAATTAGTTTTTTTTGTTTATTAGTTTTAGTTTTGTATTCGATTTTTGAATACATTAACAAAAAAATCTTAGAGAAATATGTTTTAACGAGCGGAAACACGTTACTATGTTTGTTTTGTAAAATTGAATTAGCCGTTTGACCAAAAGATACATATAATATTTATTAATTTTTGTGTTTTTAAGCAACAAAAACTACCAATTTTTTATTATTAGGTATAGACTAACGCTAGTTGGTTACCACACTAATATTTAGTGTTCTATGCTATTTATAAATTTAACTACCCATAGATACATTATTAAGAATCATTGTCGTTTTTTTTGTTGTGTATTCGTTTGAGATTCAAATCACCGATTGTTTCAAGGCGTTGTTAATTGATTAAGCAAGCCGTCACGAGGAAGACTTTTTGCTTTAAGAAGAGAAATGTCTTCCTGTTTCTGTGCTTACGGAAATGAACACATAAAATAAACAAAACAGAATAGAAATAATTACTAAAGCATAATCATTTAAAACCCTGTATTTTGGAGTTCACTGTTTCATAAAATAAGGCAATAATGAAAAGCATGGTTTCTATAAAAAAAATAACTGTTCTAGTTTACCATTGATTAAGTCTATCCTATTAAAATCGCTTTGAAACCAAAACAGAATTAATTTAAAAAACGTATTATGTCTTTAAAAATCCCCTTATCGGATAACATAACTTATTAAAGATATAGATTTTATAAATATACGTGTATATTATGAAGTCGGTTAAAAATAAAGATTACATACTCAATAGCGACAGACACCTACGTCATGAAGACCTATAATCACGGTGTTACGATAAATAACAACACACGTACGTAAACTAAAGATAGCAACGCAAAAACAAACAATTAAATTGCCTCAAGACTATAAAACGAATCAAATTGAATAAAAAAGAATGTAGGTATTTTTGAAATAGTTTTTATTTAATTGAGTTATTTTTTATGTGATATTTATTGTACTTTATTCTAATAAGTGATAAAATTTTAACAAAAATAAAACCGACGTCAAGGTTCGACTCGATTTCTCTTGGATGCAATCATTAGATCTTAGCGTCCTTATCATGGGAGAGATATCTCCTTTCTTTTTAGTATAATTATCATGGTACTACCGTTGGGATATCTCCTTTCTTTTAAAAAATCATTAAAGTCGGTTCATAAACGACGAAGTTATCCGCGAACATACATAAAAAAATATATATATATACGGTCGAATTAAGAACCTCCTCCTTTTTTTGAAGTCGGTTCAAAATAATAAGTTACACAGCACAACAAGGTTTTAGGAAAACTTGAGTGAGTCAAATAACGGGAAAACTTTTAGTTTTGCCGTTATTTGACTCACTTAGAATTTGTTTTTATTTTTGGTATAAGTTTCTTTAGTAATGAAAAATAGTTAATGCCATTGGTTAATGCTCTTTATGTATAAAGATCTATATGGGTATCGATATGGGTATTTAAATAAGTGGGTTTCATTAAATATAATAAATTATTTTAAAAAATAATCTATGAAAAGGTCCTATTTATTGCCAGTACCAAGAATACCACTCAATAATTTATGCAATTGATGTGATTCTAACAATTGGAATAATAATTTGATACTAATACATTCCATAGCAAATGTCAAACATAAATTATTAATATTATAATATACATTTTTTAATAAATAATTTAAGTTTAATCGTAAGAGCTCAAACATCGATAAAAATACTATCTTCCACAATCAATCGATATTTTTTTTTAATTACCTTTGTGGCATATGTACCGTGTAAACATACATATGCATTTAGTAAAAAGTGGTTATTTTAATATTACAAAAGAAACTCTAATTTTTTTTTCTAGATATAGATAATTCACACTTAGATGTAGAACAAATAATTGTGCTCATTGCACAATTACTTATTCTTTGTGGGAATTGAACACACTTTCTCTGGCACAGCTGTCAGTTTCTCTAACCACCAAGCTAACATACTTTTAAAAAAACATATTTATTTTCTTTCAGACGGTAATTTATGATGACTCATGCGGTGACGAAATACTCATTCTAATACATGTATAAAGAATTATGTTGTACGAAATTTTTGCATTCTTGTTCGCGTGTGCTCTCTGTGCGGTCGTCGCAATGCCGGTTGCTTATCCAGGTATGTTGTTTAATATTAAACTTACTATCGTATTAAGTTGTGACTATGTTCTATCAATCGCTTGATAAACTCATATGATTGCCTTACCTGATGTCATCATGCTACATTATTACATTGTCTACATTCGCACTGAGCGTGATGAATACTACTCGTGTCTTCTGCTCAAGCTTTTCATCAAGCAGAGTACTTTGGAAGGGTTATATACAAAAAAAGTAAAAAGAAAATTCAGAAATGTTCAGTGCTAACAAGTAAACATTTAAGTTGTTTACAATAATTTGAAGAAAAAAGAGATGAAGAATAACGAAATGTATGTTACATTATTCATAAAAAATAAAACTATACTGTATAGTCAAAAGACGCGTTTGTTATGCATGTGTTAGGAAAAATGACACAAAATTATTTATTTTTCCAATTTATAGTCGTATTTGGTTTAACAAAATGCAGCGCATTGTATGATCATTAAATTCAAGTTAAGCATGCTTACGCGCAATATGAGATTTTAAACATCAACTTGTATAGTCATCACACTAATATATGAATCCGAAAGTTTCTGAGTGTTTATGTTTGTTACTTCTTCCAAACTACTGAACGAATTTGAATGAAACTTTACAGTAATATAGATTATACATCAGAACAACACATAGGCTACTATTTGCCGCGATAATCGACATACACGCGGGCGGAACCGCGGGTAACACTTAGTAAGGTATAAAGCCTTTGATTAAAAATGTATTTTACAAACTTCCAGATGAACCTTTTGACAATGAGGTGAACTCATATAATTTCCCATTCGTCTCTCGTGGCGATTGGCAGGCCAGGAACCCGAAACAAACGGCGAGGCTATCCACACCAGTCCCATACGTGGTGATCCACCACACGTACATCCCAGCGGCCTGCTATGACAAGGAGGAATGCTCTGCAGCTATGAGGAAAATGCAAAATATGCACATAGATGATAGGGGCTGGTGCGATATTGGTTACAAGTGAGCTTATGAAAGATTTAATATTTTATTATGACTTACAATTTATGACTCAGATGCTAAATTAGATAATAAACACTAGATAAATGTCGTCAAGGCTTTCCAACCACCGATTGTCAATTACAAACGTGAACCCAATGATACATTTGTATCAGAAGGCCTAATATGAATTTATTTCACATCGATTTCCCCTCGACTGTAAGCGCGTTTGGCATCGCAATTGGTAAAGAGTTTCATGTGGGCTAATCAAAACACCGAAGGTGGTCATCGTGACGGTCAAGCTGATGTGAAATATACTCATACTAAGCCCTCAATCATGAAATCTGATAAATTACACTCATAAGTCTGAGTTTATTGCAAGGGACTCGGGTATATCCTTGAAAAGCTCCCCGAGAATGTTGGCAGCACCTGTCCACTGCGCCATAAGCAGGCTCACAATTGAGCCTTGCGTTCGTTCTAGCATAGAGAGACGCAGTAAGAATATTTCATATGGTGAAATCAAAAGCTCCATGCTTCCTTTCTTGCAATACAGGAAATGAGAATAAAAAGAAACAATTCATTGTACCTGTATATTCCTGAATAATATCAATCAAGATAAGTACGATGTCTCATACTGTGACACGTTAGTTCATAGTATTAGTAATGCGAAATATATCCTTTTCCGGGTTAAAGAATCATTAATAGAATAGGCATTATTGATACACATACGTGATACATGTCGTAATAGGTATCCTCATCGCAGAGCGGTATATTGTTGATTTATATGTAAGAATATTTTTAGATACCTACACTGTAAAATTAGGTAAGTTTAAAGAGTTACCTAAACCCTGTCAATATCAATATATTTTTATGTTTAATACTGGTAACGAAAACACTAGTTTATATTTACAGTTAGCAATACTCTCTTGAAAAATAAATTTACATAATGCTTTTTTATGTCGTTTTGAAATGATTAACAAATTCTTACACTTTCCAGTTTTGCTGTAGGCAGTGATGGTGCGGCTTATGAGGGCCGTGGCTGGGAAATGTTAGGTGCCCACGCGCTTAACTTCAATACTCTCAGTATAGGCATTTCTCTTATAGGAGACTGGTCAAGTAAGTAAACCTATTGTATTCTTGCATGGTAGTTAAAACATAAATAAGCATAACTTCATCAGACTACCGTCTCTGCAAAAATGCCTATTAAGACGACTGGAATGTCGTAATTGTTGAAAAAAGTACTGCAGCACTAACGGATAATTTAATTTATTAAATTTACAATACTGAATGATAATTTCTAATGGTACTTGTCACATGCTGTGTTGCTACACAAATATTAATTTCATTTTATTTGATTAATGTATATCGGAAAATGAAGCGCGGCTTGGTTTTTAGAAAGGTTGACGTCAACCTCCGGAAAATTATAAGTAAATGTTTTCGCGCCGACATTTATAATACTAATTAATTAATTCTAGCTGCCTTACCGTATCACTCTTTACTCTATTTTATCAGCTTCCTTTAATACTTCTTGATATTATCATCTTCATTATTATTCCAGTCAATTTTATATAAACCTATTTTTCAGCTGAACTTCCACCACCACAGCAAATAAAAACAGCAAAGGCTTTAATAGCAGCTGGTGTACAACAAGGCCATATACGGCCTGATTACAAACTGGTTGGCCATCGCCAAGTTAGAGCAACTGAGTGTCCCGGCCAAGCCCTGTACGAAGAGATCCAGTCTTGGGACCATTACTCAACTTTCCCAGCAACCTATAAAGATCTGGTTAAGATTGCAGAGCTACCTGAATCTGTGAAAAAAAATATCTTGAGTAGTAATGAGAACAAATCTTGATGTTGAACTTTTTTGTGGTAAGCTTCGTTTTTGATGTAGTAACGAAAACTTTTTGGTGAAAGAGAACATTTATGATCTGTTTTGAATATACTTAACTTGTTCTTTTCATAAGAAAAATATCCATCGGCTCGTACATATCCAAATGTGTGTAATATTCACGTTAAAAGTGTAGCCATCACTGAATCAGTGTCGAATTATAGTTGGTTGCTTTCGGATAATCTCCGAAACGGATACATCGCTTTCTACGGGATTATCTCTGGCAGAAATTTTAAAATTTAAGAAGAATTTTTTATTGTTACCTATACCATAAATTGAAAAGGAAATTCAAATTTCGCATGAGGCACAAATACACGAACAAACAGACAGACAGAGAGACAGACAGACAAAAATTTTGGTATATGTACCGTGTACATATGCATTTAGTAAAAATCGGTTATTTTAATATTACAAACAGACACTACAATTTTATTTATTTGTATAGTTTGTACTTTCATCCTAAACTGTAAATTTGGTTCAATATAAATAAGTATGTTGGTTCTTTCCAAGTTAGTTTGAAAATTGAACGGTTGTTATAAACTACCTTTTCACTAATATTCATGGTAGTTAAGTGTTATAGGCTAAGTTTTTTTATATCCCATGGCTGTGATTTTAACGTAATAGATATTAGTTAATAAATAAAGGATAAATTCACATGTGTGTATAATAGCTTTAATTACTTAATATAATAGAGAAATGTTAAATTAATTTAGGTATATAGGAGATGCAGTACATTCGGGTACAATACCTTCCTAAACTTACGGGTAATGATAATATAATTTAATTAATGATAATATATAAATATTCAGGTTATATTGACCACCTATAATGTAAAACATTACTTTGTAATTAAATTAATATTTAATCAATGAAAATACTAAAACAAAAATGGATAATATACCTAATAATAAAATAATTAAAAATGGAAAACAGTTTTTTTTTATCTCTCTTTCTTATACCTGGTGGTAAAAAACAGAGTAAACCTCCAAACACTACAGCAACTCCATGGACAAGGTATATCTACTAACCCTGATTGCAAACCCAATTCTTCCGCAGGTAGACTGGAAGTGGATCTGTATCAAGCGCCACTGTTTACGAAATTTGGATAAGTTATGACAGCTAAGGTTCGTTCATCAACATCCCCTCTCCAAACGAACAAAGAAAATCAACATAAAGTGTTGTCCTATACGGGATTTGAACTGCAGAGCGCAGTAGATAGAGGCGTGGCGACCCCTTAAACTTCTAGGCTATCCGTGCAGTCGCATGGTTTATACATAACGAACATTTAATATTACATTTGTAAATGTAAAATAGACAGACACAAGATATCACAACTATAAACTTGCTTATTTTAAGTTCCTAATTACTTTTGTAAACGTTAATAAAAAAAGCTAATAAATATCAGAATAAGTCATCGCCCTAAGAATATTTTGCTAAATCCATGACAGCTGATTGTCACATGGTTGTAGATAAACATCGTATTTGTTGCAATAAGTACATACGTCATACGTACAACTCAACTATCAATTATCTAGAATTATAATATTTATTGTTTTTAAACACAGTGACGTAGATATTGTGTAAATACCCTTATCAGTCATAAGACATTAGTCATATTCTTAATATTCGGATATATCAATCTAGCAATTAACTTTTAGTGATTATGATTTAATTGAAAGAAGTTTCTACCATAGAATATTTAATAGTAGATTGTTTTTATCATCATCATCGTCCTAGCCTTTATTAATCCCAATATTATTTGGAGTCGGCTAGAAGTACAACCGGTTTTTCACGTAGCTACTGGCATCGGACCTCCGGACGATAAGGGCAAAGTGAATTTGAAGGTTGACTAGTTCTCAATATTTTTGAGGGCACTGACTTCCCAATAACGATTGCCATAGATGTTCATGACAAACGGGGCCGATAGCTTTACGTGTTCTCCGAGGCACGGGCCTGAAACAACGCTAAACTCCGGGCTGTTATTAAGAATTTATTATAAGAAAAATTTAATAACTCTTTTATCCCGACCCGGGAATCGTACCCGAGACCTCTAGATCGGCAATCGCTATGCTAACAAGGCATTTGTTGGCATTGTTTTAGGCAGTATAAAAAGTGATCAAATGCGTAATCATATGTATTTACTTAATTGCCGAGATCCGCATTACTTACATTGCAATTCCGCATCTTACAATACTTACTGAGTATTTTGGTAGAGGAAGTAAATCTAAATTTGACTGTATTAAAACAAATCATAAACTACAATTTCCTTGAAAAACTTTTAAGTAAGCTGTAGTTCATAAACTGCTACTGTCCAACATAAACACTTTTAAATGTCCATCAAACATTTGAATATACTATTCCTTATCCTGCAACTGTTTTTTTACATTTTATACTCCTTCAGGTTATATTGCAACCAACGAAATTACTTGAGTAAATAAATTCAAGAATTATTCTCGTTGTCTATTGCATCGATAGACACGCACGTGATGTTCTCCTAGCCGATTACTGCCCCGGCGGCCAGTCTCAACAGAGACCAACCAACTACGCAGGAGATATTATAGTGCACAAGTGTGTGCGCGAACACAAGTGCACTCTCTATTCCCTCTCTCTCATAATCCGATGGGATGGTTAACCGACACGATCAGGGAGAGATCAGGCGCAGGACCGACAGCTTTACGTGCTCTCCGAGGCACGGGATCTGGAGAGGATAACTCTCCACCTGACTTTTGTATCATCATTATAAACAGCCTTAAATAGTTAATTGCTAGAAATAGGCGTTTCCTTAGATACGAGGTTTTGGTCTACCTACCTATTACACTACACCATTCTGGCCAGGCCGGTTGGTACAAGGTTTCTTTCAAGTTTTCCTCCTATTTGTAGTGCTGTTATTCTGCGTGGTTTGCTCCCTCATTCTGCTTTTACGACACCTACGGGATGGATATAACTGTATACTTAATCACGAAGATTTTTATATCTTTTGATAGTATTTGGTTTAACAAAACGATTAAAGAAAAAAAAAGATCTTTCAGAACAGACAATTTTGTGCACCCAGCTCCTCTGCTAGACAGTTTAAAACCCTCTCACCTATAAATACAAAGATTGTAGAAGAACTTGCTTCTTAGGAATACTCGCAAACATTTTACGTCAGTTTGCGGAAAAATTAACATGTGTGTCATTTTAGGTTCATTACAGGTTTGTCCCTAACGAAGCATATATTTGACTCTTTTCTAAGAATAGATTCTCAATTTTGTTTCAAGCGTTTCATTGCTGACCATTAGCTAATCATAGGACGTGACCGCAGGGACTTCACCGAAGAAAAATAATTCAAATGAAATAGCTTTACAATGTGGAAACATGTTTTAATGACAAAGATGACTCTCACAAAAATAATTGTTGACTATAACTTGTTCTTAACTACGTAGGTACATGCAATGATAAGTTGATGGGTTTATTGATAATTACCATAGGTTCTTGCCTTTAAAAAAATACAACATTGAATATTATTTTATTAAAACGCGCAATTACAATAGGTCTTTACCTATCGAATACTACATAAACAATTAAGAATCACGTACAGATTATAAAAGATAAAATTGGCGCAAAAATGTTTTTGTGTTCCATAATTTAAAAATATTTAAAAAGGTACATTAATTTTAAAACTTATTACTTGTTAATTGTAAATAGAAACAAAGGTTAGTTAAAATATTTGCCACGATACTGTTTTTATATAATATATTATAATCTAATCTTATTACACGTGGTTACAGGTATATTTAATTATTTTTTATTAAATTGTCGTAAAAAGGTTCATTACAGATTCGTGCAAGCGTACCAATTTAAATGTAATTTCGAACGCCTGGAGCATTTTTTTTCTAATGTCGTCTGGTATTTGAAAACATTTTTTTCAAAAGAAAAAAATGTAATAATAATAAGCTGATAAATGCTCCGAAACGTTTCTATTAGGGAAAATGACGGTATCATTTACTGTGTTCTATTATTGACGTTAATTGTGTTCATAACACAGTACGGAATGTAAAGCTTAGCTTAGTTTGGACTTAGGCCTATTTAGGACCTAGGACCTATTTAGACTGTACTATATCCACACCAAGGAAGAATATTTTTACTTATCTCTCTCTGTCTTTAAAATAATACACAGTTTTGAGTTTAATTCGCTACATGAGGTAATTTACGAGTTTCATCCTTGGTGTGAATGATGAAAAGTTATTTATAAGCGTATGATAATCACAATAATTTGATTTGATAGACATCGATATTAATAACAGCACAAAACATCTAAGAAGCCTTAACAGTAAATTACAGTATACATAGAAATTTATTATTATAAATACAATATCAGAATATAAGAGCTACACCCAATAGAACATTAAATAAATACATTTTCTGATCTTAATTACAATAAGTTTTTATACTTTAAAAAATATTCATAAACTTCTTAACGAGAAATAACATTTAATGGATCACTAACGAGCAATAGAAACGAGACTAAATATACAATAAATAAGCCAATAACTATGTCATTACTTTACAATAAAACGAACATGGAAGCGCTAAAAATATTACATTTTAAACTAATATTTTAGATAAATAAATAAAAGTTTATATTATGCCTTGCTTGTATTATTTTCAAAACATGAAAAATACAATAAAGAAAATAAGTAGGCATAAATATGTTACATATATCAAGAAATATTATATATTTAAAAAAATAATGTTTATTCTTTCTTTATTTTAAATATGAAACAGAAATTTGGATGCCTAAATTCGTTTTTATCTGTCTACAAAAAAGTTAGGTATGTGTGTTTTGTATGTACTGGTATTAATACAGCTAAAAATTAAACATAATAAAATATATAAAAATAAATCATTTTGACAGATATTTCTTTTTTATTTAGTTAGCAACAAAACTTTTGGATCGTAGACAGTCTTGTAATGTTCCAGCGTAAAATGTTTTTCAAAGCAAATTCATGGAGTTTATAAAGATAGATATTATAATATTTACTTCGATCTTTGCTCATAATATAACACAAAATTGTGCGCTACTTTACTAAAAGTTGATTCTTACACTATTAAGTGTGTAGATAAAAGCAATAAATAAGTCAAAAACTGTAATTATTTTGTAGAAATTGTTTATTCAAATAATATAATTCGTCTGAAATTCATTTAACATTTCAGTAGTTTTTATTACTTTATTTTAAATTGTATCGAGTGATATGATAAGCAGAGGAAATAACGATGGAAAAACTTTATAAAAAAAATCAAGTTATCTACAATACATATTTCGTATGGAATATGTATTCTATATATTTCTGAATATACTTTAATCTTTCTTTTTAGCAAACTATATTTGTTATTAATAGGTACCTATTGCAGTTAAAATTAACATACTTATATATATATATATATCTTAGGTGTTGAAAGGGCTTTAGCACTTTTCATCAGACTAACATAATTATAACAATTTATGAATAAAATATTTTAAGACAAAAAATTGTGAACGATTTTAGAAAGGCACTGACAAAACCAATTTAAGCTTAGGATCATAACAAACGGACAAATATTTCTTTTTTAGAACATTTAATAATATACTTGTTCCAAATAAAAAAAATGTAACGGTATTTTTATTGGTGTTTTTTCAAATGATTTAAAGACTTCTTTCTTTGATGAAATGGCAACCAGCCTGATCTCTCGGATCAGCTATTTCTGCCAATGTCAAGTGTTTATAGTCTTCAAGTCGTTAAGTCTTCGTCGTGATGAAAATAATGATATAAAATATAAAAGATTTAAAGACAAAAACCGAATTAAATAATTTGACAAACAACAAACTAATCATGGCTCACCTACGTCATTAACGTCAGATTATAACTTGTCGATAACTTGAGTGGCATTATTCTCCTCGATAAGGTTTTTCCCCTTTTTTGAACAATCGAGATATTACTTCGATTAGATAAAACATCGAATTTATGACATTCGTATGCCATTGTGTTTTAATACGATTAAGGTTTTATTGATCGAATCATTTTTAATTAGTAGGTAAAAATAAAAAAGATTGAAGACTTAGACTGTATCATAAGCAAGTTATAAATAATTTACTGAATTATCGCGATTATACTGCTAAAAATAAAAGGGCTAAAACAAATTATGATTATCAATTTGACGTCACTAGGATTTTTTAGTATTATAGTTTTTTAATTTAGGTATTTAATACATAACAGTAAAACATTACGGAAACACTATACTATTTTTTGTGTGTACCTATGTAACTTGTCACTATATACATGTTGTGAAGGATTTTGAAGTATTTTATAATTTAACTACGTCAATATAAAGTTACTATTTATGTGAAATTTTGCTTATATACTTACTTATACTTTAAATAAATGGATGTTTCTGGTCATAAGTCTGGATTATAAGTGAAATGTTTATCGATTTTGATATATTTTGATATGGAAAAGGCACAAGAGGAAGAACGGGAGGGACACCAGAAAATCAATATTGGAACTAAGGTAGGTAGGTATATATAGCGGTTATTCTCGTATAATAGTAGATAAATGCTTTACAAATGTAAATATATTCTCTGACTGGTGCATTATATGATATCTCATGAAATGTGTTACTAAAGGATATGGTTGAAATTGTGTACGATTGTATAATTTATACATAAAAAAATGTTTTTTTTATATATTATAGTGATGATATAACATTGTATATAAATAATAAATAACAACCATAATAGTCATTATGGGGATTTTAAAAACATTGTATAGGAAAGGTTTTTTAAATTATTTTACATAACTTACTTTATTTTTTTTATATTTATGTCTAGGTACTCTGGTACATATTATTTGGCATTTTTAAAAGTATGTAGGTACTTTAACACACACGGGTTTAGCAATTTTAAAATATTTTTGAAATATTTAAAGACCTATTTTATAGGGTAACACATGTGATTTTTTTAGTAAATATAATTATTAGCAGAAATTTATAAAAACACATTAAAATTTTTAATTTTGTTTTTCTTAGTATTTATGTTTTAAAAGTTTTGTTATGTTATACATTTGAAAATATTTTTATTACTCTTTTATGACTACTGCCGTTGATACATAACATACTTTTGTAGCTTTCATAATGCAAGACCGAAAAACAGTAGGTACTAGTTATTTCGACCATAATTTAAAAAACAAATATCCTCGACTGCAGCATAAACCCAAGGTATGGATTAGTAAGTATTGGAGTATAGAGTGTGAGTCAACTAAAAAATAAGATTAAGATCTTCACAAATTACGGCTCAAAACAATTTGCAGCACATCAGCCTTTAAACAAAATAAGCCTCATCATAATCGGTTCATTTGTTTATTATTTAGATGCCATACAAGGACACAGTCACATTAAAAGTAAAATACCGTTTTATTGCATGGGGAGTTAAAAGGAAAAATAAATATTTCGGACATCTAACACACAACGCCATCTAGTCCCAAGCTAAGCAGAGCTTGTGGTATGGGTACTAGACAACTGATACGAATACATATATACTTTTTTTTTGTAAATACATACATGCTATTCATAGAAAACACCCAAACTCCGAAACAAATATTTGTAGATCACACAAACATTTGGTTCGACCCGGGAATCGAACCCGAGACCTCATGATCAGCACTCGCACACACCAACCGCTAGACCAACGAGGCAGTCAAATAGATGAAAATCTTCCTTTTGTAACTGTCTATTAATGCAACGAAACGACAGAGAAGCATTCCTCTGTAAGCTGCAAAATAGTCACAATGGCTTAATATTGTGTTAAAAAGTAAAATCATCCAATCGCCGTCCACTACTGATCGAAGGTCTTCCCTAAAGAGGACCAACTATACTGGTCTTGGGCAATTCGCCTCCATCCGTTGCCAACCACTTTCTTCAAATCGTCGGTCCATTGTGCAAATTCTCCCCTTGAACCGCAGCCAAATAATAATGCATACTTACTTGCAATTACGGAACATTCTAGAAATAGATGAGAAGGTTCTATATAAAAAATAACCTCAAAATTTTTCTTCTCAAATATTGAAATTATGGAAATGTAGGGGTATAAGGAAGCATTTTTTACCAAAATTTCGCAGTCTTGCATTAAGAACAGCCACGCTAAACCTCACCTACATTAGTACTACTACAAGATGTAGATATTGTTCTAAATTGATACTTATTTGTTCTCGATTAAGGTCTGTACTTGCAGAACAAGGTCCCTTGCGAGAGATAACACAGCTGAGGCGTCGTGTCGTTCTGCCATTTCTGTAAAACAATATAAATTATACTAATAAAATAAATATTTCGGACATCTAACACACAACGCTATCCAGTCCCAAGCTAAGCAGGTCTATATACTTGTTTTTGTAAATACATACATATTATACATAGAAAGCATCCAAACTCCGAAACAAATATTTGCAAATCATGCAAACATTTGGTCCGACTCGACGACGACGACGAATCGAACCCGAGACCTCAAGCATAGCAGTCGTTTAGACTACCACTTGCGCCACCGAGGCAGTTTACTTTTTTCAATATTTTTTTATACTTTATTTTAATCCCATCGTCCTAAATATTATTTTGCATTTATAAATAGCCTGTCACTCCGTTTCATGTATAAATTCATTCCAAACGCCTATTGCAACAAGAAGTTTTTTTTTTCAAATTGGATTCCTTTTTTTTTTCTTTTTTTTTTTCTGGCCGTTTATGAAAATAATCAAATTTGTGACAACCTTGTTGACAACAGGTAAATTTTTATGCCAAAAATCATTCCATGTTTGAAATTGCATAAATATTATCAATATGAAATACTCCTATATCAGAATCTGGTGTTCTTACCGTTGAAGAATTTTATGATATCAGTAAAGTCCATGGTGTTGGCTAGTATGACGTCACGGTAGGTCTCGAGGAGAGCTAAAGCTATGAACAATACCATATGTTCGGATGCCACCAGTCTAGCCGCCCAGATCAGCTCCCACGCAGCAAACACCTGTACGCAGATATCATTGTTAAATTTTATGTTAATTTGAAGTAATTAAGTAATTAATAAAAATATTTAAAAATATTACACAACATACAAAATTCGTTGACAGGCATTTCTAATTTGCAGCAAAAATGGAGTCTAGACTAGTTGAGTCTCATATAAACTTTCTTTTAAAAGACAACTCCCATATTAGCCTCGATAGCATTAGGTACCGCGGGAGAGCCACGCTTCGCACCACGGCCTTACAGTAAACCGGTGTGAAACAGCGCCTGCGCTGTGTTTCACCGAGTGAGTGAGGGTACCGGATGTCCATATTCCATGCGCCTGAGTATGAGCTTGGAGTATGTGTTTTTCTAATAAAAAACTACTTTGTCTCAGGCACCCTACTCTAGGGAAAAACACGTGATCCTCAAATTGACGATCATCAGTAGAATCATTTTGGCAAAGCCATATAAAAAAAATGTAAGGTAAAGTATAAGTTTTACACTGCTTTACCTAAAAATGCAAGACCGCATCTAATTTCAATTATCTGACTATTCAGTGCCTGCCGAATTTTCAATAATTTAAAACAACTTTTAATAATTTTATTGCAAATAGTTATTAACAATAAAGTAGGCGTTTAAGTTATGAACAATGTGAAACAGACAAACTTAATTTTTACCAGAATATTAAATATATATTATACAAATATACCGATTATTAATTTGGTTAAATAAATATTCCCATAAACTTATTATATTGCTACCTTGAATGCTACCTTAATTTGAGATTTTTATATCTCAATATAATTAAAAACTATAGGATCAATAAGGTACATTGTCTTACAAATACTAAATAAATTAAATAGAATCATTTTTTCCAGGTTTACGGCACAATACTGATAGGAAGACAAAAATGTATTCTTATATCTACAATTTTAATCAAAACCAGGAGGAAATCCAAACCATTCTAGCGAGGGAACTACTGACATATAAAGGTATATATATATATTATAACTATCTTTGTCCCACCACGCATCACTGTAAATTGTTGAAGAATTAGGAAATCAAAGGTAGTGGAGCCACGCTAAATTGAGCACGGTTGGGCAGGCCCGACCGGGTCGGTACTGCCCTAGCGCAGAAGATCAAGGTAAAATGACAGCAGTGGTCAGAGTCATTTTGGGAGGGCCAAACACAAAAAAATATATATAAACAAATATAATGTAAATCTCGGAACGAGTCTAAAGTTTTGCATGAAATTTAGCATGCAGGGAGTGTCGAGGAAGAGAGAAAAGAAATCAATCTAGCTAGAATTCATTTTTTTTAAATTACCACAAATAAATTAGCAAGCAAAGCTCGGTCATTCATCGGTACTAAACTATTAATAAATATGTCGGACATCTAACACACAACGCCATCTAGTCCCAGAGATTGTGTACTGTAAATACTTACGTCCTGATACAGCAACTCTCGCTTAAAGTCCAACAGGAACCAACGGTAGCAGAAGTAAAAATGCGTGTAATCTCCGTGTGCGTGCATTAACTCGTACAGTTCGCAGTCCAAGATTTGAATTAGTGACCTGATAAAAAATCCCATTAAAATCTTTTATTATGTAGAGGGGCAAACGAGCAGACAAGACAAACGAACAGACACGAGCAACTTAAGCGTCATAAGTGCGTTGCCGCTCTTTAAAGCACCCCTCACCCCCGGGTTAGGGGAAGAAGGGGTTTAAGCTCTGATAAAAATCATTTAAAAGTAACAAAATAATCGGTTAACTCCAGGTCTTGTGAAACAGTAGCGACAGGCCAATTTATCCCTTAGTATCCAATTCCCTCTTAGTTACTAGTTTGCGTAATATGCTAGTGAAATTTTTTTTCACCTCATATCCGCAAAGTGTGCGTCCATGGCCTGTCCAGACGGGAAGTTGTCAGTAGCGCGCGTCATGAGGCGGGCGAACAGCGCATGCGCAGACGCCTCCTCACGCATCATCACTAGCAAAGGGGCTGCTAAGTCACACATTCCCTGCATGTAACCTGTGTCTAAGTGTTCCCAGACGTACCTAAAAGTATAAATTACTTGTTAAAGAATTATAAAAGTATTGATTGCCATGGGCAATGGCAAGAGGCAAAACGAAAAAAAATCTTTCATATCTCATTTATTTTTCGTTTTTTTACAAAACATTTACTATTTTGTCTCTTCAGATATGGAATGTTTTATACTCGTACATTGAAAGTTACCAACTGCTACTGTTTTAAAGGCTAGGTAACAATAAACACAAAAAAAAACTTACGTGCACATTATATTCCTAAGTTTATCAAGGTTCTCATCAGTGAAGAATGGATAGTTTCGATCACAGCGTTGCACATCCTTCTCTATGCGATGCAGGTTTAGGGCGAAGGATTCCACTAACTCATTCTGAAAGAACGATCAGTCAAGAATCAGGATAGATACAATTTTATCTCTTAATATTACTATTGGTATCTACAGTGTCCATCATAAGCAACTTTAATCATATGAATCCATTTGAAGTTCACCGATAAAACTTTGCATTCTCAGTGAACGTACCTACTCGTATAACTAAATTATATTTGACATTACCATTTCAAAGAAATTAAAGAATTAAAACCTGTTCTCACCGAATACACTCCTCCATTAGAGCTGGCTGGTGATACGCAGTTAGATCTCGTGTCTGGTGCATGTCTATCAGATGGTTCTAACGTATCAAAACTTGCGCCTGCCGATTGTGATTCTTCACGCACTACTCCGAGGGGACTACGGGCTGGACTTACGTTTGCTATCAAACAAGAATCATGTTTTCAGATTTATAGATCACACTACTCGAATCGATGATTTAAAATCGAATGGAGAATCAATATTTTTAAGACAACTCCCCCACAATAGGTATATACATCTAGTGTCGCGGAGGACTATACAAACATACATGAAACGGATACAAAGAACAAATTCTCGGAACAACAATTTGTGAATCACATAAAGTGTTGTCTCATGTGGAATTTGAACCCACAACTGAATAGAAAGCGGCGTGGCGACCGCTTAAACCACTAGGCCGCCGCAGTCAATTATTACAAATATGTAACTCACCAGTAGTTCCTCCAGAAGCAGGTGACCCTCCAGCTGCGATATCTACAGATGGGTTAGTTATTATTACACTTGTGTGCTGCGGCTGTGGACTCGGCTGACTTTCATCTATCGATGACCTAAAGTCACTCCCGTTTAGATGCCCACTATCCACACTACACAGCAGTCCTCTTCCTTCACCCTTCTGAACAATTCCTTCCGCTAATCTCTTTATTTCAGCTATGCTCTCTCTTCTCATATCCGGGTTATCAACAACACTCTTTAAATGAATATCCTCATCTTCTTCCAAGTCTTTAAGACTTTCTACATCTAAACTTTCCCTATTATCACCGGTGTCAGTCTCTCCGTTCAATTTAGTTTCTTTGTCCTTATCTGAATCCAGTTCGATATTGTCAACTTCATCTATACTAGGCGCCCTAGATAGGACAGGTTTGTCAGGTCGTTTCTGTTCATTCTCACTGGGTTCAGGAGAAACAATCGGTGGATTGTCAGATATGACGCTGCAATCATCCTCAAATACCTTAACAAAAAAATACACTTATATTTTACTAAGTTTGAAGCGTTTTAACATTACTGTGTAATCAATTTGCTAGCAAACCAACTCGAGGAAAGGTTAACTTACTCATGATATTGAGATAATGTTTACAAACAGTGGATTCAGAACGCTAGTATTTCTTAATCAATTAATTACCATAATTATTTTCAAAATTGAATTCGGTCACCTTTAATAAATCCCTTTTGTTTATTTTCTTAAAACAAGAAGAAGAAAAGGAAAATAAAAGCTTGCGAAGACTACCTCACTAGGATCATTATTGTCTTGCGGCTTCAATTTCCCCGATGCCTCGCTGAGACGCGCGATAGAAGCAGCGGTGGCCTCCCTATCCTTCTGCCTCACAATAGCTTCTACACACAACCACTCGGACATTGTAGTCTCATATTGCCGGCGACATGCTACATCTTGTTCTATACGCTCTTCTGCTGTTGAGCCGAACCTGATTAAATATTGAAATTAAATTTTAAGTAAAACATTTTATAATTACTTAAGCTGGAACAAATATATTTTTCATTGTATAGCCACTATGAGCGGACCTGATAGAAAGTGATTACCAAACCTATTACACAGATGCCATAAGGGTAACCAGTGTTTGAGGTGGAAGTTTTTGTAGTTTTATAGGAGGTATCAGTGTTGATACAGCAGGCAACAATTTTTTGCCAGGAGTAGGATGACAAAAGCTTTTTGAAAAGCGAAACAAGTAGTTATCCAAATTATGGATGATTATAATCTTCTGGCTAGGCAATTTTAGTACACATTTGCACATCTTAGAATACATATTTATAATTACATGAGTAGCTACCTACTCCAGCAACTACTTTACTACCTGAGTGATCCACAGAATTATTAAGTGATTACATTAATCGAGAAACTAAATCTTACTCATAATATCCGAGCAGATACGGCCATACTTCTCGTCGTATGTCATGCTGTACTCCTCCGTAGTAAACAAGTCGATAAACTTCATTTTTGTCGTGAACTGCGCCTTGTTCGTCAGTCATTGATTGCCATCGTTCCTCGGTCAGACCACCTTCTGCACCTTCTGTAATGTCATCATAAAAAACATAAGCTTCTCTATATTTGTATAGTTGTAACATAAGCTTGACTATTCAGTCGTTTTCAAAAAGGGAATCTGCTAAAGGATACGATCTACTGCTTAGACGAAATTTTAACCCGGAGGCCCATCCAACTCCTCCCCATCCCTCAAAAGCCGACAATGCACTTGTGACGCTTCTGGTGTTGCGGGTGTCCATGGGCGGCCGTAAACGCTTACCATCAGGTGATACGTCTGCTCGCTTGCTCCCTATTTCAAAAAGAAACTTAACACTGACTGAGTTTATTTCATTCATTGTTAAGATTTCTTTATATGTATGTAATAATAGCTGACCCACACAAACAAACTCTTCAGCTTTATAACATTATATGGCTGACCCACGCAACCTCGTTTGCGTCTCCTATTGCCCGTAGCGTGCTAATTTTCCCCCGTTTTTATAACATTCTTCATTGGTGCTCCGCTCCTATTGGTCCAAATTATATAAAAATAAATAATTATTTATATATATTAGGTTAATCCAACACTGAAATAATTTTTCATATTGGACCAGAGGTTCGTGAGATTAGCGCTTTCAAACAAACAAACAAACTCTTCAGCTTTAGAATATTAGTATAGATAGTATAGATATGATGCGGAAGCATCTGAACAGGCCGCTATAGTATGGGGCACCATGCTGCATTCGCAAGAAACATGGTGACCACTACTCTTGGATTCTAATGATGCTTTCCATCAGGCAGAGTAGAGTCACTTTAGCAGATTAATAAATTCAAAAACTAGCTTTTAGCAGCGGCTCAAGTGTAAATTTATGCATGTTACCGTTACCGTGGGAGAGCCACGCTTCGGCATGAAGCTGACGGCTCGACCGGAGTGATACCACGGCCTCACAGAAAACCGGTGTGAAATAGTGCTTTCGCTATGTTTCACCGAGTGAGTGAGGATACCGGAGATCTATAACCCAAACCCCCTCCCCTATCTCCCCTCACTATCCCCCAAAGGCCGGCAACAGACTAGTGACACCTGTGGTGTTTGCAGGTGTCCATGGGCAGCGGTAATCGTTTATCATCAGGCGATACGTCTGCACGTTTGCCCGCCTACTGAATAAAAAAAAAATACCGTACTTTTATTTAGAAACTTTAGAATGCATATTCTACTATACATTTAATTGCATATTTACTTACTTTCACCTTTATAATGTTAGTGTGATTAGGATATTAGAATTTGCGTTAACTTAGAGAAGCCAAGAATAATAATTGCAGTCACTGACCTCTGGGAACAATATTAGGATGTATGAGTCCACTAAGATGCGTCCGTACTGTGGACAAGTGGCGACAATACGCCAGCCAACCATAAAACGCACGAGATATGATCTGACGTCGCATTGTACTGCACACCAGCTCAATTGACGCTGCCTGAAATTGCATGACTATATTTTATTAAAAGATAAAAGACAAACGTTCTTTTACACAAAATACCTACAAATTTTAATTAAACATTATCTAAAATATAATGATACTTCTAACTGTATTTAAAACTTTGTCAGGTAATAGTGACACTTACCGACCGCAGTTCTAACTACCGGAAACAATTGTCTTTAAAACTATCCAGAATACCATTGAAATAAACATACGAAATTTCATTCTAATCGGTCTAGCCATTTAAAAGGAGTTAGAAGACAAACAACCGTACAGAAAAATTATACGAGTAGATATATTATGAAGACCATATGTCTATATGTTGAAATACAGGTTGTGAGCCTAGCGTAGGCACCAGTTTCTGAAACCTTACCATATTTATGTGTAGGCTGTAATTTAGAAAAATGTATTGTGGCGAGGAAATAAATGTTTATTATTATTATCTATTGTCAAGAGATTATTTATTTTCAAATTGACTCACCTGTTCAACGGGATGATTCGTCGGTAGTGGACTGAGTGGTGGATGACCATTTAGTCCTGCTGACGGAGGGCAGTCTACTGACATAGTGGACGAGTCAGATGATGTAGTTGATGTAGAAATGAGTGTCCGGCGCGGAGTACGAGGGGGAGATTGTACTGCTCTCTCTAGCAACGAGTGACGCATCATGGCTAAAAGAAAAAAAAACATTAGTTCAAACACCTTTTCACAAGCTTGGTTGGGATAGACTTACAGTCTATTATGACACGACTAAATTTAGATTTCTTGGATGAAGTCACTGCCTTCACAACTAAATATTGCATATAGTCTAACTAGATAGCTTACTCTGCTAAAAAACTTGCAAGATTAGCTGTACCTTTGTGTACACCAGATTGATACATAAATAAATTTTCATTGAGTCCCTGATGACAAATAGTAGAATATCTTATAATTACCTTCTCTATCAGCAATGGTGTTGTTGACGATACGGAATACATAGTCTCCTGCAGCCTCGTCTGGTTCCAGTTCATCTGTTTCACCACTCTCGCAGAGGCTCGGCATAGGTCGCCGTCTCACTCTGCCACGACCAAACACCTGGAAAATATAATAAAATACTTTTTTTAGTACTTGTACTCTTAAAAACATACTGTTTAAAGACTTCTCTGTATTTATTCTTTCTTTTCATCTTATTAAAATATAGTCGAACAAGTTGTTTCAAGCCTAGCTGCGACTAAGATTGAAAATATATTTGATTTTCGCCCGATACCTACTTTAGTGTTAATGTATTTCTAACAATACATAAATATTCAGACATTATTATCATTACTATTTTTTTTAATAAATTAACTATTCGTTCTGATTTTTTACTACTACTTTTCCTTCCAATGTAACGATTAATGCGAAAATGTGTTCAACCAAGAGAAATATTACAGTACATTTTTTTAGGAATTTATCAAGATCTTAAATTATATATGTCGCGACGAGGGTAGCCGAATAATAAAAGATATATAACCGAATAAGAAATACAAACACTATCGAACGGTTCAATGAGTCAGGCGAGGTGGGAATGAAATCTGTATAAAGCGGCGCGATCGGAAACAGGGAACAGTTTCTAGCGACATCCATATCTCTTGATTGTGACATGGGTCCCTCCTGAGTCGTAGTAGTTTTCTATTATTTGAAATGTGATTTATTGTATTTATGTGCTCTATATCGTTTGTGCTAGTACCAGCTAATTTGTCCTTAACCTCTCCCTTTGATCCGCGTTAGGCTATATTTGCCAGCGGGGGAAATGCAAGTCTGGTGACGAATTTCACAGGGCAACGCGGAGGAGTGAGCATTGCTTACACCCCCCCTCGCGGTGGTTGCTGATGGTGTTTAAATAAATTCGTATCCGTTTAGTAGTTTATTTATATTAATTAGTGATTGACCTTAGTTCAGATTAGCTGTATCTGATGTTCTGGTTTATTCTCGTGCCAGGCGAAATATAATATAAGAGCTTAAAATAGATGTGATTATTTTCCACATACCTTTCCTGTGCCTCTTTGCGACCACAGTGGAGGGTCCAATTGACCATGAGGTAAAAGTCCTGTCTCCAAATTGCTCAAAAACGATAGCAAATGCCCACCTAAAACACACACACAAAATCATCATAATTAACTATAGCTTTATCTTTATAATAATGAACTAACAAAAATATTTAATAGGGCCGTAACGGATGTAGTGGTTGGTAAGATTATAATATAGAACGTACCCAACGTACACGACATAAGACTGGCATTTCATACATTGGGCCTGTTCGTTTTGTTTCTGACGATAATAGCTGTGTGACGATCTGTTTAGATTGATGACGCTAGCTGCGTTTAGAAAATAGTAACTAGAATTTACCCGCGCCTCCGCTGTAAATGTAGCCTTAAGTATCAAAGTATCTACAAGCCACATGTCATTAAAATCGGTGCAGCGGCTTAGTCATGAAAGTATATCTGTCAGACGTGTGTGAGATGCGACTAGCGCCACGCAGCCAGTAGAGGATATCTAATTGATTAAAGTAGAAACTTGTACATATTAATATACTCTTATTATCATTTACTTAGACCCCTTTTTTCGTCGGGGGGGGGGGGGGTTAGGATTCAAGAGGGTGTACTTGCACCCCTCCCCAACTTTTTTACCGTGCGGAAATCCTCGGATACCTCCCGGTGGCATGTCAAACTCGAACCGACTAAAACCGCACGCCGTCTCGGGTACTAGGTGCCGGGGAATAAGGCGCACCCTAGAAAGGGAAACCCTGGAACCCCGACGTTCCTCGGGCCACCTACGGTTTGTAGATGGCCCCCTCTTGCGTGGGAACCCCAATGTTCCCGTTACTGTCCCCCAGGGCGTGCACGCTCCGCAGCGTTCGCGCATCCACCCGAGCCTGCTAGGGTGACAGATGACCTCATCTGTCACCCTAGCAGACCGCACTTGTACCCCCTGATACAGTTAGATTCATTAAAACACCAATTTCAAAGGTAAAGACCTAATGTAAACCTATATTTCATATTGGTTAATAGTATGTGTAGATGTAGATGCAACCCCCTGAAAAAGATCCTGGCAGCGCCCATGGCGATAGGATTTATCAAGAAATAACACCAAGAAATGCCTTCACACTCGTTTCATCATACTCAGAAATGTAACAATGCATCAGTAGGTATAGTCTAATATAATGATTACTTTTAATACCCGCAATAAAGTAACAACTCACAGTTCTTTGCATAACTGTGTCACTTCCTTTTGTTGCGAAATAGGAACTCGTAATTACAATCACAGTAACGTCACAATATAAAAAAAACTGTGACAAAATACTTCAAAGGAAACTTAATAAGACCTATTTCATTTGTGTTTTTCTTACGACAAATTTCCTCTATAAAGTCAGATAATTAAATCCCATTTTCTTTCAACATTCGGAAAACAATTTTTAATAATGGTACTTTATAGGGATGACATATTAAAAAAAAAACCTTGGACAACATTTCAAATAGACTAGCGTGTTTCTCTCGGAATGTTCACCATTTTTATAAATTGATGCTTGGCTTCCATCAGTTGCAGTGTATAGTCTATAGCCTTTCTCAATAAAGGGTCATTGGCATTGAATATTTTTTAAGAATCTACCATATTCATACTTATGTATCTTATAAATTCGAAAGTAACTGTCTTTCTGTCTGTTACGCTTTCACGGCTAAACCGCTGCATCAATTTTAATGAAATTTGGTAAATGGATACCTTGATTCTTAAGAAAGGAGGGTCATTTATACGGCGATATCAACATACACGCGGGGGAGCCGCGGGCAATCTAAGTCGGTTCATAAATGACAGGATTCTCACGTAACAAATATTAAACTCCATTTTCGAAGTTGGTATCTTGTGTAGCTCAATTGAAACTTCTTAATTTCTTAGAACACTTTTCATTAACACCTAAAAACTAGTTTATACATCTTGCATACAAGAGTTCTACGAGGTTTGAAGTAAATTAAAACTAGAAAGTTGTTGTATGAACTTTGTTACTCGCTTTTACTAGCTTCCATAGTAAATAACTATTTACACGAAAGTAAAAAGTTCATTTTAACCCAGTAGTAATAATGTATAGATATAGTTTTGATCTTAATCCAGGAAGTAATACTTATTTTTGGGATCTAAATTCTCACTTTGTCTAAAATTCCCATACCCTAACCCCTTCCTACATCCCTTTCCCCATATCCCAAAGGCCGGCAACGCACTTGTGATGCCTCTGGTGTCCATGGGCGGCGGTAATTGCTTACCATCAGGTGATAGTCTGCTCGTTTGCCAACCATACCATAAAAAAATTTGGTGGTTGGATCACCAACCACCAAATTTTTTTACATTTTGGTTACATCAGTAACCAAATTGTGTCCTTTGCCCCGTTCTCGTTTGAAAATATAGAAATATGGGTAATGAAAACAAATATGCTCACCTTTTGGGAAATGTATGGGTGGTCTCTGAACACCGTCTTGGCCGACGAGAATGAGGGCATCGCTGGCTTGAGATCGATGCACGTGGACGTATACCACTTCCCATACACACACTTGTAGGGACATCGCCCAGTAAACGCTGTCGGTGAGAGAAATTAAACTATTAACACACAAGAGACATGGTTATTTATTATATGGCTTCAATATGTTTGAACACCCCCCAATCGTCAATCCTTTTTTATTTATTCATAATAGTTCAAACCAACTTCAAACTAGTAAATAGTTTCAAGCTGGCCTGTATACTGGTTGGCCACATGGGTAGTTCTCGCACTATTATTTATATTAAAAAGCAAACATGAAAAGAGGTCCAATTTAATAATGGAGCAACGACTGATACAACAGAAAAACAAAAATCTTGTTGTCAGTTGTTATTTTTTCGAACTTTTTGAAACAATATATTGTTTTAAACTTTCATGGTCAGTAACATTAAAATAAATAAGTAATATAAAATAATAATAATAATAAAATATAATAACTAATTTAGTTACATAATTAATTAAGGAAAGATGAAATACATTTGTTTTATAACAGTTTTGGTGCCATTTACGTAATAGACAAGCGTGTTACATAAAGATTGGCAAATTGAAAGAATATTGAACGGAAAAAGTAGGTAAGAAAAACAAGTAAGAAAGGCAAAGCGGAACAGTTAAAACGAGGAAAGGAAAACTTAAATTCCGGAATGGACTACCTTCTTGGTATAGCGGTTAGTATATACGACTGTCGTTAAAAAAGGTCTCCGGTTTAATTACCAGGTCTGGTCAAAAGTATTGTTGGGATTTTCTTACAAGGATTCCTTGATAATAACCCCTATGAACCTTTGACGGTGTTTCACACCCGTGCTTCGGAGAACACGTTTAGCCGCGTCGGTCCTGTTTGTCATGAACAACGTTATCGTGAAGTTCTTGTCCTCGGGCTTAAGGAGCTCTAATGCCAGTCGCGCCGTAGAATAAGTGATATTCCGGTAAAGACGGTTTGAAATGGTAGCAAACCCGAAACAATCTTGGAAATAATAAAGGCTAGGAAGATGACTTCTGGAATTTAAGTGCTGCTTGCTTTGCGTTCCTTTACATATTTTGTATCAATCCACCTCTTAAACTTTTATAATAACAATAATAAATGAAGGCTAAAAACCTACCAGTCAATACACAGGGGCCCAGCACAGCGGCTCCTGTATATTGTGCAGACTGGCGCCATACTGCACAGAACACAGGCGCGTGGACACGCTGACGAATGCACTAGGTGACATCGTAGTCTACACACATGCACTACATCAACACAAATACAAGCCACAACACAACTGAAACAGGCTTAAAGTGTCTACTGAAAACTCAATTTATAAATGTTGCACGTTACAAAACTGAAACAAGCTTAGTTGGTTTAACTACTGAGAATTCAGCTTAAAGGTGTTGCATTGCAGGTAAATAAAATACACAGTAAGGATATTGGTGGTATTTCTGTTGTTGCTTTACTAAACGAAAATTTATTTTAAATTATTTTCTACTCGCGACTCGGCTCGGCTTCATCGGCTTTGAAATTTTCGGCGAAAGCGACTACACATTGTACTGTGTAAAGATCTTATCTTATTTTAACATAACTATTTCTAAAATGCTATTTTTGTATGTATTTTTTTAAACAATTTATATTTTTAGTGTGACATCCTTAATTTTTGACATTTAGAACGTCGTTAGACAAGACAAACGAATTTTTAGTGAATTTTAGTTTAGAGAGTTTCTGAACAACAGAGTTAACACCATTATCTATTCAAGAAAGTAAAGTGCGTAATGAGTTTTAAATTACAAACCTGTAGGCAGTAAAAATAATATGTACGGATTGAATGTCAAACAAAATCAAAATAACATGAAAGTATGTATGTATGCATGTAAACCAAAAGACTATTCGAGTTAAAAAATAACTAAGCAATGTAAAACTGCTAACACATGCATAATCAGTATAATAACTTATGCATGTCAAACAAAACATTCCTGAATAAAAATATCACGAAATACACCTAGTATTTTCCATTGTGAAATAGGTAAATAATATAAGTATATTTGCTCAATATAATACTTATTCTGTGTACTTTTAAGGTTCGTAAAAATGTCTAAAATATATCTAAATTGTACCTAATGTTAAGTAAAAAACTAATTAAACAAAGAATGAGTAGCCTTGAGATATTTTGTATTTTCAAAACTATCAGAACTGTATACGTCTACTTCGAGGACATTTACTAATAAACAGACGCCTCAAGCAAAAACTTTCAACAAGATAATTTGAATTTTTACTTAGTAACATTAATTTTGTACTAAAATTCTTACTTAAAACAATTGCGTTAAACTTTATTAGACGGGTATTTATACATTCAGAAAAGTAGATACCGCAATGCCTTGTTCTTGTTGAAGCAAAAAAAAAAATAGCATAGTTCCAAGTAAACACACGCGTTACCCACTAACTATGCTATAAAATACGCTACTTTTCGTCAGTATCGTACAAGCTGTCGATACTTGTACGATACTGACGAAAAGTAGGGTGTGTTGACTTGGAACTACGCTACTTTTTTTGCTTCAACAATAAAAAGGCGGTGCGTTATCTACCTTTTGTATTTCATCTAAGATTCAATGTTAATATGGAGAACAAAACATTTCCTTAGGAAATACACAATACAATAACATTTCAAATCATGTTATCATACTGTTTAATTTCGAGGAGACAACGTAAACACAATAGCAAACAAGCTGGAGGCATTTCAATTTACAATAGCGAAGTTCAGATACCCACTTACTTACGTATGTTTATATACCTAACAATATGCGCTTATATCACGTACACAATTAAGTTTGAAACCCAGCATTTGTACCGTCAATAAACTATATTAGGAGCACGAACCATGAATTAAGTTATTGATAATTAACTCATCTATTTAATAATTGTAGTCGTGATAGTTATAAGCCCCCACTTTAGCACCATTTTACTAGAATAAGTTACTTAATTTCTAACAGCGTGTTTTGGAATTTATAACTGTTTTCCCCATTATTTTTAATTACAATTTTTCAATTTATAACTTTATGCACTTTTGTACATCGGCGGACTTAATGCCCAGGGCATTGTCTACCAGTCAACCTTAGGGTGGTGTAGAAATCTTATGAGGTAGGCACATATACGTTTTTTGATTTCGGATCTAAAATATACATTAGACATACATAAATAAGCAACATACATATATACATACATATTAAATACATACATACATATCAATTTACATGATATTCATACACTATGGACTTGACAAATTTAGTTGGCGAGTTAATCTTTTGATAATTGTAACATATCAATTAGAATGATATGTTATAATAATATCAGGTTTAGTCGCGATACGATTAAAGCGCGGAGCACGTTCCATTAAACCTCATTAAAGGAAACACTGTGTCAAGCGGTTTACACACCTGCACACATGGTTATCCGGCCCGGATGAATCGAAAAAAATGTCCATTTGAGAACCTCCTCATTTTTTAAGTTGGTTAACAATTTGCGTTACCCGAGGCAAGGCTATTAACACTTCATTGGTAAAATATTTATTTTATATTGATTATCTTAAAACTTAATTCGTATATTGGACCTTAATCACTAGAAAATTGTATTTACGTTGTGTAACTTAGTTTTAAAAATTACCTTTCTGGACCTCACAGATTTAGTTTTTTTTTTTAATAAGGACTACGTTTTTTATTTCATTACTTTAAAAGCAACGCTTAAATTACAAATGCTCCTTTTGTTTTCAAACATAAATAACAAAGTTTTGTTTGAAGAAAGCCTTAAGACATTGAACGGATAAAGTTTTCTATTGGATATTCTTAGAAGCGATTTTCAACAAGTATTATACTCAGCAAACTGATTATTCAAGAATTATTAAACTTTATCGAGAAATTCAAGCTCTAGTTTTCTTCGACATACAATTGAAATTATTTTCACAAAAGGCAGTTTTGAAAGCATCACAAGAGGATCTATTTTACCTTTTGTCGATACCCTCGCTTTCAGCATATCCATTCATGAGTTGATTTGGAGTCCATTTAATCACTAAGCCTGCGGCTGTTTGATGAAGACTCAAATAGCCCGGCATTGGTTCTTCTACATCTTTCTAAAAAGTAAAAAAAAACATGAAATCTGACTTTACAGTCCAATAAAATGAATGAATTACTTCTATCCTCGATCATTACAAATTAATTTCAGAACTTTACTTTATGAGAAATTCATTAAACATTTCAAACTGTATTATGTCTGGCTTCAAATGAATTTCGAAGTTTTGTATCATCAATAAACTCTTCTTAAATCAGTTTGAATTTGTAATTAACAGTCATAAATATAACATAACATAACAGTCATAGACACGTACTCATTTTGAATCAAAGGATTCGTTTCGTAAATATGTTCAATTATACTCCGCAAAACTCAGGTATTTTTCTAATCAAATATAATGGGTCCTAAACAAATTCAAACACTTTCCAATAACTCATATAAAAGGCATAGTATATGAACAAAAGCTAATAATTCCGGCAAAAGTAAATATTACTCACTGGTTGTACCCTAACGTTATTTTTGCCATATAAAAGCGTCGCTGTTGAATTTTGGTGTAAGCTTTCAACGTAATCCTTGGCGCTGGATCCACCAGGTTTTCCTGTTCCTATGGAAAATATTAAAGTACAATATTATTTGTACTGCTTTTCTTCACATAACGTTAACATAACATTTAGTTTAAAGAAGAATGAACACATGGAATTAGATCTTTCTAGCTTTTAATTTTCTTTCAAAGGCTTTAAGGTTGTACATTCATAAACTTAAGTAATATTCCTCATTTATATACTTACGTTTGAAAATGCAAATAAAATAATTTATATAATGCATTATAAAATAAGGCAAATAATACGTGATGGCTGTGTATTAACGTAGTACTGAGTATGATTTTCATAATCATTCATATTTTTATCTTATACTCCTACTTCATAAAATGTAATATATTTTAATTATGACTTAGAAGTGATACAAATAACTAGTCAACCAGTTTTTATTCCAATTGAAGGTTATACATAAATGCCCTCCTTATAATCTCTTTTCATACTGGAAACTATGAAACAGTCTCAGATTTAACTTGAAGCACAGACGCAAAGTAGTACAAAGTACGCTATATAATATCATTGTCAAAACTTAATTGGAGCTTAGTACTTTATAGGTAAAACACTAAGTTTACCTGTTGTAACCGCGCTGCCATCATCAGAAGAGGCATTCAAACTTCTCTTGAAGTTGAGTATTGGCCTTCGTACTGAAGGCGGTGTTGTGGTACCAGCAGACATCCTGTGTCTTTGTACCTATAAAAAAATACTCAAAAAAAAATAAACCTATACTTAAAGTGATTCTTACATGATGTAAAATTTATTATTCTATCTCTTCTTTCTCCGGTACACGTTTCTTTACACATACACAATAGGGGAAACACAAGCTTTGAAACAAAAAAAGACATTCGAATTGAGAAACTCCTCCTTTTTTGACTTTGGTTAAAAAAACAGAAAAAATGTAGATAAAACTAAACTTACTAATTCATCCGCTGGAGGATCAGTCCAGAAGCAAGCTGGTGCTTTAGCTTTAGAATATTCCAGAGCACAAGGCCCAACCAGCAGTGAACTAAGAATACTCCCGTAGTCGGGGTCAGCGACTAACGCGTCGCGTTCGTAATACCGGTTGGCGTTGCTCACCAGGTGTTCTATGATCTTTGCCAGCTGACGCTCAAATAGCGCTATTCTGATCCAGAGGTACCTGTGGACAAAACAAAAGTTATCAAACATTTTGTAGTATCAGTTTCAGGTTCCAAATAGTTTTTTGATCGATCTTGAATTACGGTTTATATTACTAAAACTACATGTTAGTCCGGATTTTAGTCACCAAGTTTCAAAGGTTTTCATCGGCAGAGTAATCTAACTAGCCATGATAGCATAAGACCATCTTGACATCATACTACAAATTAGTAATTTTAGTTCAAATTTTTAATAAAAAAGATCGTAGCAGTGCGTTTATAATGTGCATTTGACAACCGAAATCCGATCTTAAATACCACGATATGGTCTCAAGATATACATGGATGATAACACCCCTTGTATGCTCCTAGTTCTAGGGTTAAAGAAGGAAGATGTATTGAGCCCATCAATGAAAACCAAATAAAGAACTGTATAACACCAAATTCCTATAAGGCTGCGATACCGGAGCCGTCCCATTTATGACGAAACATGGGTCTCTGACCAGCAACCTTTACAGGCAACTTAAGACAAATAAGTTAAAACACATATAAGTGCTATGATATTTCCTCGCTAGACTCTGAAACTCGTATGATAATTTTTCGAAGATTGAATATTCTCTGCGAAAAGAGATCATCCTCGTAACTGAGTAAGTAAACAACAAGGTAAGCTTTAGTATAAAACTTCTGAGAAAAATAAAAACCTTTAGGTACTTTATATATTTTTCAGAATTACAACAGTGTATCACGCATGCGAGAGCAAATAGCATAAATCCTTAAACATTCTGAGCTCGAAGGCACTCAACGAGTAATACAAGTTTCCTTCGCTTTTGAAATTATAAGTAAATACATTCGAGACTTTCAAAGCCCGCGATGGAATATTTGGAGAGGCGTTATTAAATAAAAAAAGCCCTTTTATTTGTTGCATATATGAATACAATTTACTTTTTGTAATATGAAAATTATAATTATTTTATAGTTACGCACACACTTACGTAACATACTCGCAAGGTAAGAAATATTACCATTGAACTAGACATTGGTTTACTTCGATGTCACTTGTTTTAATCTATACAAATAAATAAAATTGGAGTGTCTGTTTGTAATATTAAAATAACCACTTTTTACTAAATGCATATGTATGTATACACGATACATATAACAAAAATGTATTTTAAAAATGTTTTGTTTGTCTGTCTGTCTGTTTGTGCCAGGTAATCTCTGGAACGGCTGGACGGATTTTCACTGACAGGTAAATGTGATCTGGGGAGTAACTTAGGCTACTTTTTTTAGACTGAATTTGTCCTGCGGCGTTACTCGCGGTACGATGATAACCGCGGTGTTCAGCTAGTGATATATAAATTGGTATTATAAAATAATAATGACACATTCAGTCCTATCAATGAAGTAGAAGTGGGCCGTGGTGACGATTAGTGGATAAGTCAGTCTACCCTAAATTGAAACTTAATTTAAAGTGTACTTAAAAGAGGATTTCACAAAATTGTAAAATAAAGTTATGAAGTAAATATAGATACTTTGACTTTATGTTAAACTAACTGGTGTTACCAGCGGTATCTCATCAACCGCAGGTAACGCCGCGGTCATAACCTAGTCTAAATAAGTAGCCTAAGTTACTCCTTATATGATCAGCTATCTGCCAGTGAAAATCCCGTCAAAATCGGTCCAGCAGTTCCAGAGATTAGTTGAAACAAACAGACAGATCGACAGACAGTAAAAAGTGTTATTTTGGTATATGTACCGTGTATTACATATATATGCATTTAGTGAAAAACAGTTGTTTTAATAATACAAACAGACAGATTTATAGAAGAGCAATGAGTGGTTTGAAGTCACAACGGATATAACATACTTGTTTTTGCCTGCAGCTTTGCACGCAGTAATATCAATCTTATTAATAAAATTTCGAGGAAATATTGGTAGTCCATTCTAAACTATAATATACTAGCTTGGCATGGAGATATGTACTATGCTTTTTAAGGAAGGAAATAGGGCAGTCTTTACCGCGATAACCGTCATACACATGGGCAGGGTCTCTGTCGTATAAATAAGCTCACGTAAATGCTTCAGACAATAAAATAAAATAGTTTATATTGAAAATAATATTTTTATGTGTCAGTAGGTATTTTCTGTGGTTACAAATTATAATTGTGTTATCCTTTTCAAACATTATGTCAACAAAGACGAGGAGCTTAGAGAAAATAATTGAATCTCGTTTGTGACGATGCCAAGAATTACTAACCAGCTTCAATTTATCGGTTTCAATGAAACAAACAATTTGGTGGGACAGATGTTTTTTTATTATAAAAAATAAAAGCCGTGTTCAAAAGAAAAAAAAATGCAGGTATTTAAATCCATTTAAACGCACGAAAGTCAATTGCATATGCAACACGGAAAGCTCAGAATGTGGTTCAAAGTACGAACCAATTTTTTTTGGAAATCTATATATATAAAAGAGGAAGGTGACTGACTGACATACCCAGAGATCGACGTACAGCTCAAACCGCTGAACCTAGAATCCTGAAATTTTGCATGTAGGTTCTTTATATAACATAAGTGAGCACTAAGAATGGAATTTTGTAAATTTCACCCCTAAAGGGGTAAATCATAGGATGAAAGTCTGCGTGAGCGAAGCCGCGTGCAAAGCTAGTTGATTATAAAGACAGATAAGTTGACGTAATGCTAGACCTCCGTCAGCGAAAATTTATAATGAAAAAATTTATCCAGCCGAAATTTTTCAATGTCTCAGCAGAAACCTATTAACAAAAAGCGCTTTTATTCCTAAAAGTGCCTTCAAAAATGAATCGACACAAATTCCATTATAGGCTTATGAAAATTTATTTGAACCCAACTCCTAATGAAATACCAGAGCTTTGACGGAATTTATCTAGTACTCAGAATATAATATTCCTGAGTACATTTTTGAAATACCTATATAGTTAAATAAACAGGTGCCTGATTTTGCAGGAATTTATTTGATGCCAAGACACAGAAGCAAAATCGACGAAATTTCGGTTTTCGGTTTCGAAGTTTCTTTAGATATCACAAAATAAAATCAGGTAACTTCCGATTTTTGAAATACATTCCAGTTTGTTTCCAGCCCTAAATAGGTCCAAAACCTACAAAATAGACTGCTTCACACCACTAACGGCAATACAAAAGTACGATATTTTGAATTTATATACCACCCAATTTATCTCAGAGCTCCGAAATTCCATTTCCGTTTTAGTAATTTTAATATACCAGCATTATGTAGGGGTCTACGTAGTTTGGTCAAAAATCGTATTCTAGACACGTAAGCGAATAATTCGGATGAAAAAATTGTCGGATTGTTTGCGTTCGGGAAATAAACATAGTATTGAAGGGAAACTTGAAACAGAGCAATAAATTCAATTTTACATTTTTTTTTATTTGGATAACTTGCATTGTAATAATGTAACAGTTAACTGGTGATTGGAATAAATATGGAATTTCATCTTTACATTACTTATGGACTCACGTACCGTTTACGCACTTATCTATACATCTATACAAATAAATAAAATTGGAGGTCTGTTTGTAATATTAAAATAACCGCTTTTTACTAAATGCATATGTATGTATACACGGTACATATACCAAAGTGTAGTTAAAAAAAATTTGTCTGTCTATCTGTCTGTCTGTTTGTTTGTTCCAAGTAATCTCCGGAACGGCTGAACGGATTTTGACGGGACTTTCACTGGCAGGTAGCTGATGATCCATGGAGTAACTTAGGCTACTGTTTTTAGACTAACTTTGTCCCGCGGCGTTACTCGCGGTACGACGATAACCGCGGGTAACATCACGGGGTTCAGCTAGTGTATAGATATATTTTAAGGAGAAGCCAGTAATGGACTACTAACAGTTGATAAAGATGATAGATATAATTCGTCAACAATTTAAAAAATATCATCTTAGAAACGAAAAGTAATCTAAACTTCGAAAAGATATAACGCTCACGTTAATATCTAACCTAAGTCTCTTTGACGCTTATTATTGTATGTTTAAAAACACCTTTTCTCACAAATGCTACAATGCATCGGTTTTGTATAACTTATATCTAACAATTACAAACGTTAAGAATATTTGCTGTGTGTTTTTTGGTTAGTAAATCTAGATTTAGTCTGAAACTTAATGTATTCAAAATATTACTGACATAAACCTTTACATTTTACATTATAGGCCTTCGATCGTGCTCACTAAACATACTTTACTATTGTTGCTTAATGAAAATGAACCTTAAAGGAAAATTTACTAGGTACTTTTTTCGTATATATTGAGTAAACTTTCTCATTTGGTTAGCTAATTGCACCTTCAGGTAACTAATGGAATAGGGAAAACGCCGTCAGGCGTGGCATCCTGTCATTAGATATTAGTACGCGAACGATCGAACGTTGCTCGTCTTTCTTTTCGCAAATTGCGTTTTTTACGAAAAACATCTAGAATAATTTGTAATTTGATGCTAAGAATTCGAAATTTAACCCCAATCATTGCTTATATTTTGTATCTGGGGGCACGGTCGTGCCCCCGCCAAGACGAACCAAGCGAAACGCAAGTGCACTAGCTACCTTTTCTCGAAGTGCTTAGTCGTCTTTAAAATTTTTTTTTTTTTTTTTTTTTTTTTTTTTTTTTATATAAACAATGACATCTTACACATTACAATAAATTAAATACTCGCCAAGCTGTTACGCTTGTTGGCGAGAAGCGCTCTTAATAACATATTACAATATACAGTACTACAATATAAAATATCTACCTCCTCACACATCACTAACCCCGATCCCCGATCGACAACATAAGAGCCCTTAGCTGTATCTTCAGTTCACATGAACTCAGCCTAGGTAATTGTCGCAGTAGGCTGATTTCATTGAAAATACGAGGAACTATATAAGAAGACATTCTTTCACCATAATAATTATTTACCCTAGGTTTACTCAGTTTATGTTCTCTTACACTTCTTGTGTTGTATTTATTTTCGGCAACTTTTTTGTATTCATCTTTAAAATAGTGTTCTATGCCTAATAAATATTCAATTTTTTTATCTGCTGGCAAAATGTTACATATCGGAAATAATTTTTCATATTCTTTGTTACACAATATTTTATCTTGTTTGTTAGCCAGATACTTTATAAGCCTTGTTTGAAGATCTTTTATCTCTTTCACATAGGTTTTGAACGTTCGCCCGTACACACTGAGTCCATAGCTAAGTAATGAGTCCGCAAGAGCATGGTATACCACTGCTAACGTATGCTTATTAACAATTCTTTTTAAAACATAAAATTTACCTAAAATAGATCTCAGTTTATTATTAACCTCATTAACATGTAACTTCCAGTTAAAATGGGTATCTATCGTTAATCCTAAATATTTATAACTTACAACCGATTGTAATTTTTCACATTTGCAATGTATTTTATTTGTGTGTAAGCAATCGTATGTGTGTCCAACAACTACTATCCCCTCTTTATTTATTGCTTTGGCGCGTCGATTGTAAGGTGAGTAAACATGCATGAATTTAGTTTTGTTTATGTTCAATATTATACCGTTGTCATGTGCCCACTGTGTGATCTTTTCGAAGTCTTGTTGAATGTTCCTTTGAGCTTCATACACATGTTTAGATGCACTCAGTAGGCACATGTCATCAGCATACATGTACACGGTACACCTGTTCACTACATTCGCAACGCTGTTTACGTGCATTATATACCCTACGGGTCCAAATACTGACCCGGTCGGGACCCCGAGATCAACAAGAGCCTCCTCCCCCGAGACACCATCCACTGTCGTGCGTATCTTTCGATTAGATAGATAGTTATTAAACCAACTCTTTGTGGGACCACGGATTCCACATTCATCCATAGACTGCAGCAGAATGTCATGATCTAATGTGTCAAACGCTTTTTTGTAATCGATGAATAGAATAATAAGCTGGTGTCCAGAGTTGAGACTATAATAATAATAATAATAATAATTATTATTATATTTTATTTATCTAATATCGATAATATTGCAATAGGCCTGTAGTTCTCATACTTTTTGTGGCTACCAGATTTATAAATTGGCCGTATTATAGCCTTCTTCAAATCATCGGGATAAATAGATTTACTAATACACATGTACAAATTATTTCCGATATACCAGATAGCTCAAATTCTCTGGTAATTTCGTAAATAATAGACTAATTAAACATATAAACATCAGAAACTCTACATCTCTGTAAAAATGTATGGCTTGGCAGTTTCACTACTTCAAAAACTAATTATTCGGATAATACATTACTTCAGAAACTATATACATATTTTGAAATACAAAAGGCGTTCGTTTCGTCTTCGTGACGGTAGCGAAACGGCGAAGCCTTACATTTTTACTGAGATATAGAGTTTGTGAAGTTAGGGTTGGTAGACTTAGGGCGTGTTGATTCATAAGCTTGGCTCTACATGAGATCTGATATCTTTTCCACACGGTAAGGCATATGCAGTCGTCTTGGCAACAGTTTAAATGAAAATGTTTTGGTGGGATTATATTAGTACGTAACAAAAATATACATTTTAGGCTAACCTTTTTGAATAAAGAATAATTTCCACTGAACGGCTCGCATCACAACGAATTCTTTAAAATTTTGAAATCTTTAAAATGTATTAATCGTGTACATAGTATTCAAAGTCTATAAGTATATTACCAAGTTCCACTGTGTGCATGATTTAAGATTGTAAAATGTGTTTGTTGGAAATCATCCTTATGACGGTTATCGCGACTTACGTCCTGTTTCATCGGTTACAGATAAGTTTCGGATAGCTTACCTGACGTAAGTATAACTTGTGTCAAACCATCTGTCAGATGGTTTGACACCAGTTAATAATACTAATACTTGCTCTTTCACCCTCTTTAGGTAAAAAACATTTAGTTTGTGTACGCTTCTTAAACTCTAAAAGTAAGTTCTGCGCCAATTGAGCTCAAAATTTGCCACGATGTACACTGCTTCCAAAGATTGTTTCATTTATTTTTCACCCTTTATTTAAATGGGTAGTATGGTACAACTGATATAATTTATACATAGGTATATACTTCTCTTTTTGTAAATATATAAATATTATACACATGGAAAACATCCAAATTCCGAAATAAATATTTTTACATCATACAAACATTTGGTCCGGCCCAGGCAGGAACCCGAGACCTTATGCACAGCACAGTCGCGTACTAGAGTACGCTTGGCGTTGAGAGAGAGTTGGCGCAGTAGTAGACTACTGCGCCAACGAAGCAGCCACAATTTGCAAGTGCGGTGTGAAATCATAAAAAAATGACAATTCATCTATCCACCCAACCGTCCGTTCTCCAAAACCCATTTATTTATCATACAAATTATACTCTATGCAATTTCCTACAGAACATTTAATATTAAAAAAATATTTGAGAAAACTAAGAAGATGACTTTCATGCCCTGGCTTTTGGGGTTTAACACGGTCTACAAACCTGTTACCGGGCAAATATCTCATTACATTAACCGAATCATTACGTTGTCTGTGCCATTTGTTTATTTATGAAAAATATAAGGTTTCATGAACAAAAATAGAGCATGACTGTTTTAAATAAAAACAACGGACACTTGGGTGTCTGTTTTATTATAACAAATGAATAAAAACTACCTGTGTTAATTAAAGACTCAATATTAATGAATCGTGATACAATGGGATTCAACATATTATGAGATGAGGACGTTCACACAAACAAGCAAATTAATTTTTCAGCTTTATGATAGTCGTATGGAAATATAGATTTTAATTTACAGCATAGCACATCAACAGCCTTTAACAGTCCAATGTTATACATAAGCCTATCCTTAGATAGATCCTACGATATTACTTTTTTTTTTTTTTTTAACGTGTGGAAACCCCCTCGGGCCGTCACCCCGCCGGGGTTTGCGGCGACGGGGCGGTGTGTCGGAATCGAACCGACTAAAACCACACGGTGTGCTACTCTGCGCCTGGGAGAGGGAGAGATCCGGGAACTGCTGTATTACGACCTCCGGACCCCTCCCGGATCCTACGATATCCCTATTTTAACCCAACATACATGCGGGCGGAGCTGTGGCCAAATCTATTAGTTTTTTAAACTTTGTTGATTAAAGGTAAAGTATATTTTTCTTTAAAAATGTATTCATAATAGTTACGTTTGAAGATTTAATCTATCTTTAACAAGAGTGGGCTGTATTGCAAGTAATCTCCTTTTATTTTTCTTTCTTTATTTGAAGATCACTGATTGCTTACTGCAAAGCCTAAAGCAAAAACTCAAGTATTTCTATGCTAAGCCGTAATGTCTGGATCCAGACTGTGTTAATGTTTTTTTTTTTATCTTTGTAAGCAATATTAAATGTAGGTGTAATAAAGTTTTATGTTATTCACTTCTGCGATTATTTACAAAATATAGCTTCATTCTGAGTTGAAGAACGTCTTCTACTCGACAAAGCCTAAGTTCAAATTCCACAAACGTTAACGTTATTAGCAAACTAACAAATGTATTTAAATGACGTCACCTTAATGCTAAGTCACGTGGCCAAAACAACATATTAGTCAATAATACCAGACAATAGAGGCGTTGGCGATTGTAGGAAGCTAATCGATGCGTAACACTTGCATATTGGCTAAGGGGCTGTGCTGCCCACATCCAACGAACATAATTACTCATCTTTAATATTTCAAGAAAAGGTACCGTATTTTTTTTATGTATGGGCCTGCCAAAGTGATTACTCTGCCTGATAGAAAGCATAAGCAGACTCTAAAAGTGGTGGTCGCCATACTTATTGGGAATGCAAACAATGCAACAGTGCAGTATGGCGACCCACGCCTTGGCCTAGTGAGATGCTTCTGCATCATTGGTGAAATTTATAAAAATCTGTGCAGCAGTTTAGGCGAGAAACCCTAATAAGATAGGGATAGTTACTTTCGTATTAATACTCATAAGGAAACTAGCTGACCCCTTCAACTTCGTCGCGTCTCTTATCAATCTTTCTTGGCTTCTGTTGATTTAAGCGTGATGTTAACTAGTCCATCTTAGGCACGCCAGCAAAACACACGTTTAAAAAATACATAAGACGCGGTTATGTAGTTTCGGAGTTCATCGCGAGCAACAACGTGACACGAGAATTACTGAAGTAAAACTTCTTCACGTGCCCTTGGCTTGGGGAGTAAGCTGGTGAATACGTGACGAGAGCGTTACGAAAACTGTGATTGGGCGAGGCGAACGGTTGTTGAGAGGGAGATATAAATTAGTGAAGATAGAGAGAGAGAGAAAGTCACGTTTCGTTTATTACTGTAGGGGTAAGAGAGAGAGGTGCGAGCACACATTTTCTTTCTCTTATAGCCAGTTACATGTAAATAAGTTTTACTTCAGCCGTGCAGTCTAAAGCACACTCGTTGTTTTATAATAGAAAACTTGTCGGTAATTTTCCAATCAACGCTTACAATTCCGATACTAGTTTTACATCGTCTCTGATCGATATCGTACACGTGTAACTGCTATCCGCTAACTAGATCTAACTCGATTCTGCAATAATTGGTACCTCCATGAAGTTTCCACCACTAACTCGATTATAAACTCGATATCGTTTCAATTTAAACATCAGCGGCAAGTTTAAGTTCAAGCTTGGTTATGTTTTTTTTTTTTACATACAGATATATGACTACACGTCTTTTATCCTCGTAGGCATAGACAAGTGTTTTAAGCTGCACCTATGTATCATTAAAATAATTTTAATACAAAAACATTTAGGCAAGTTAAATTTTGTGAGATTTTTTTTTTTTGTGTTTGGCCCTGCCAAAATGACTCTACTCTGCCTGATGGAAAGCGTAAGCAGAATCCAAGAGTGGTGGTCACCATTCTCATTGCGAATGCAAACAATGCAACAATACAGCATGATAACACACACACTATAGCGACCTATTGATGCTTCTGCATCATTGTGCAATTCTTGCAACATAATTTGCCTTTATTACATTTATTTATTTCTTAATTTGAATAAAATTTGAGAAAAATATAGCATAGACATCCACATCAGATTTGAATGATGAACCTTGGAAGTTAACGTTTTAAAGTGGTAGACATACGCTCTTAAACTAAACGGTTCGGTTCTGTCTTCACACACACGTTTCACAGTACACGTGTTTCTCTCCCACAATTATCTCGGGTCCATAAAGCGGGAAGCAAAAAAGCGTCTCACTAAGTCTCCATAGTGTGTGTGCATTGTCCACGTTCGCAATGAGGATAGTGACCACTATATTATATATTATTATATATTATATATATTTTACTTATGCTTTTCATCAGGCAGTGTAGAATCATTTTGGCAACTAATACTTAAAACAATAATAACAAATAATATCGAATCGTAAAAAAATCTTAATAACTATTTAACTTTATTTCATATGATAAAAAAATAAATTAATAAACGAGCAACATCACAAGATGCAAACACTTAGGAGGAAGCACCTGGTCTTATTTTCCATCATACAAAATTATGTTGTAAAAACGTAAAACTGTTTTCAAAAAAAAACTTTGTGTAATAAAAGAACTTATGTGAGAGAAGAGAAAGCGGTACAAACGTTTCAAAGGGTAGTACTCGTATAGAGACACCTTGACCTGGTTTCGACTTGTTAATTTCGGCGCTACACGATAGAAAAACATGTGTAACCTGCTAAGTGTATATATCACAAAATGTTTAATTATGTACAGTACAATAGATGAAATTATTTGAGGCAACTACAACGTTACAGGGGTGGGTATAAAGTCATTATAGAAACAAGTTTAATTTTATACACACAATGCTTTTCATACACTCTATCTATTTTCAGCAATAGATAGAAAGAAGATGAAGAGGAAGGTTTACTTATGTAATACATGCACATTAGTTATAGTATCAATATATATAAAAAAATCAATGACAATTTTCGTTGTAATTCTATAACTTAAGAACGGGCTCACCTATCCAAACCAAATGTTTAGGCTTTGTTCGGATATGTGAAGTTTGCTAGCTTTATCCCTTGACGTTACCCGCAGTACAACAAAAAACGCGGGTAACACAGCGGGGTTCAGCTAGTATAATATAATTAATTTGCTTACTTGTCTAAAAACCAAAATGAGTAATAGGTAATAATTTGCTCATTTAAAATAATTCAGCTCACTTCTTTAAACTATGAATTAGGTACAAAAATCTTATCAATAAATTGCAGAACTTTATAGAATACTAGCTTTTGCACGCGGCTTCGCTCACGCAGACTTTTATCCCCTGATATACCCTCTTAGAGGTGGAATTTCGAAAATTCTTTTCTTAGTGCTCACTTACGTTATATAAAGAACATACATACAAAATTTCAGGATTCTAGGTTCAGCGATTTGGGCTGTGTGTTGATCTCTGGGTATGTCAGTCAGTCACCTTTCTCTTTTATATATATAAATATGACATAAATAAAAGCTACAAAAGAGAATGTTTGGTTCAAAAAATAACAAAGCAGTCATGAAGACTGTCGACGGAAATGAAAACTCAAAAACATAAACCAACAGATCTTTAAGCTCACCCGAAATGAACCTCTCTGCTTTTTAAATAAAAAGCGTGATAAAAAGAAGTAAAAATAAACATAGCTCAGGAAAGCGTTCGGTAACGATGACGCGAATTCCTTGATTTTTGTTCAACCAAAAAGTGATCAACGCGTATAAAGAAGTATTCACTTTAATAATTTTAAATTAAATACGGCAAATCACGGTAACATGTGGTAATATAACAATTAGTTCCCAGGGGCACTAGTAAAATCAATTTCAACTCGAACACAGAGGCAGGCACCGAGGTGCTACCCATTTATTTTCTAATTATTATGTGCTTAATATAAACTACATATGATTAACTTTGATTAATTTTCGTACTTTAAATTGTGTTATAAAATAACGTTCATTTTTATTCAAGGGTTTTGAATTAATAGAGGATTTTAAATTATCTACATCAACACACAGAGGTATGATTTAACTTTGGAATAAGTAATTTTCTCAATTTAAGAGATAGTGCCCCTGTCGGTAGAGTCATCGCCACTGCTCTCTGTTTTTTTGAAATCTGAATAAGTAGAGATTAACTTTTTTAGGCAGTTATACCGCAGTTATACCACAATTTAAAAATAATTATCATCTAACATTTCATTATTCTAGGGCAAATACGTTGGAACCTCGTAATCTATCTATAGTGATCTATATAATACCACACGAATTGGAAACGCTTTTGATAATGAACTCCAATCGCATCGTAGCTACGAGATTTTGTCTCGGGAAAATGTTCTATTTCAAGATACTTTGTTTTCTTTCTTTTTATCACGTATTCAGTAACTAACACAAGGACTAAAGGTAGGTAGGTAGGTATCAGTGAAATTTTATACCCTTTCTTTGTAAGATAAAAATTATCATTCAGATCTAGATTCAAAAGGTAAAAAGCCGTCGTATAAAGACTCGAATAACTTCTTAAGACTTCACAAGACACCTGTGAATTCCCAGCGATTGTATTCCACTTTTCTATATTATTATTCTTTACAAGATACTTATTCAATACAGAGATATCGTCACGGTTTACGAGCGTAAGCCCATAAAAGCTTACGTCACAGTATTCCTTAAGCTTTCCGATCATGAAAACGTTATGAATCCACTCGCTATAAATATAAAAGTAGAAACATAACATTTTCAATTGAAGGTTAGGTGTATCATATGATATTGTTATAGGATGTTTTAGATTAGATCATTGAGAATATTAAAATAATATAGATAAAAAAACTAAAATGCTGTAGCAGATACGAAACGTCACGAACGTTGACATAATGTGAGCTGAGGAAGCACTTGCGCGTGGCTATGTGGCTACACAGCATTATACACATTTACTATTAGGTACGTAAGTGGCGACGCATTCCGTGGCAACGTGGCTACGTTGTCAACGTGGTTAGGAGATCTGACTTTCTGTATTAGATGATTCATAAAATAAGTACACTAAGTGTAAAATGAAAAGTCTTAAATACGAATCGGAACATACTAGCAACATTAACCAGTCTTATGGTAAAATACCACAGAAAAGAAAATAAGTATGTTCTTTTGTTCTATGTAAAATACAATAGCAAAAGAAATTCCATGGAACTCGTTAGAGAACTATTGTTAATAAGTAATATTTATCTAAATATGTAACGTTGTGACAAATTGGAGCCTAAATTATTCAAAGGATAATAATATCACATGATTGATATTATAAAACTCAAGGTCAAAGTATAGGTACCTACTAAACTCCGAGGTAGAGATCCGGTGATTTGCGTGGATGATTAATGAGAAGTTGACTAATGATATCCCATTATTATATTTCATATACCTATTATCCCGTACGAACGTTCTCACAAAGGTATACGTTTTCTTTGAGTTTAATAAATAATGAGCTAATGGCAATAGAGGCAGAATTAAAGTATTTTTATGATTATTACTGAAGAATATTATTTAGAAATTGGTAATTAGTACAGGATTAGGGATTAAAGATTTGTATGACTGTGTTTGTTAACCTGGTCCATTCTGAAATGCTTTTGATGAGACAATTTTTTACTCAGTAACTTTAAATTTTGTGATTGATTTAAAACAAAAAGCTAGGGTTAATGTGTAGTAAATTACCCTTTTTGTTTTTTTGGGTATCCATATGGTGCGTTAGAAATGTTGTCATACAACTTAAAAACTCTCAACTAATAACTAGTCCGTAGCCGTCCTTCCCATCAACACTAAAATTGCGCTCGCGCAATCTGTTCTCCTTCCCATCCTTGACTATAGCGATGTCAGCTAGCTCGATCTCACCGAAGACCAACTAAATAAACTTGACTTCACAACCTCTTCATTAGATTCATATTTGAGTTATGCAAGTACGAGTATGATCATATCTCAGAGTGTCGTTCTAAAGCCAAGTGGCTACCAATACGCTTTCGACGGAATTTCCATATACTTTCTCTTCTATACAGTGTTCTGCTTCATCCTCACACACCCTCTTATCTCCAAGAACGTTTTCAGTTCTTACACAATACACATTGAAGAGACCTAAGGTTATCGGAGAATTTAAAGTTAAAAATGCCACAACACTCCACTCAGATTGCAGACAAGTCTTTTACTGTGCAAGCAGTAAGACTGTGGAACAACTTGCCAGAGGCAGTTCAAAAAGCTAGAATATTGTTTGTTTTTAAAAACCTGGTAAAGAATTACTATCTGTCATTATGAATAATCCTGGTTCATCATTTATAATTATATATGATGGTCTGATGTGTAGGTATATGATGCATTTTTCTATTTTATTTATTGTTTGAATATTCACTTGATGGTGTGGTACCAGTGTATAAACTGCCCCAAAATCATAAACACCCAATATCCACACTAAGGTTGTATGGAAAAAATCGCCGTGAACGATAAGACCGCCAATTGTTACGTATTTAACTTTGTAACTCATTCTTTGTTATATATTTAACTTGTGTATACAATAAATATATATATATAATAAAGTAAAAGTTCGTTCCATATTTTTTTATCTGAACTCTCAGTAATAATTAAGGTTTTAAACTTTGGCTCTGGGGCCAAAAAAAGCTCTAGGTACTAACTTTCTTCTTTCACTTTAACTTAAATTCCCTTTTTATTTTTTACATGGGAAATCATTTTTTTTATGTATGGGCTGCGAAAATTACTCTACTTTGCCTTACAAGAATGGTGGTCACCATACTCATTGCGAATGCAGACAATGCAATAATTCAGCATGCTGGCCCACACGATGGCGGTCTAGTGATGCTTCTGCATCATTGAGCCTTCGGTCACTCTCCAACGAAACACGACAGCACGAACACTGTCATTTTACGTAGATCTTCTGTGATAGGGTAGTACAGCCCGGTGAAGCCGGCCCTTTCGTGCTAAAATCAGCGTGGTTCTACTACCCACTAAACCCAGTGGCGGCCTACCTCGGCAGTCAGGGGAGCTCTAGGAATGCAAACGGCATCTTCAGGAGTCCCCATTGCCGCACCTCACGTCTGAGGTCAACCCGGGGTAAACAAAGTCACCCCAGGGCAGGTCACTGTCGCGCCTATCACCACTCTACACAGTAAGAGTCGGAGTACCGACCCGCCTTAGACGTCACTCCCTGACCACCGGAGTGTCACTGGGCTCGGGTCGTTCATCTCCCCTAGATGTGGCCACAACGACCCTTAGGCGACGATTGGGGAATTAGCGGCCTCTACTGCGTCCTGCGTCCTCTTCATCACCTTCTTCGAGCAGGGTCGGCCCTTTCCAGATCCCGCTCTGCGGACTCCATCTGGAGCACGAAGTCTTCACAGAAGGAGACATTGCATTGCCGCGATCAATGCTGGAGGTGACAGGTTTCGTCTGATTTGTCCGATTAGGACCCAACGTTTAGACTCCCAAGCAGGGCTGTCCTCCAGCGTGTGCGCGCCAGAGCAAACAGTACAAAACATCTCGCGAAGATTTTTTAAAAACATCCCTGTATCTCACATCATACCTTATTATTTTCTACTACTCAGACAATAAAGTTTTTTAAATTCTAAGTACCGTTTATATATAAAGTTAAGTTATCAAAAATATTCAGTTTGCAAAGTACGGAAAAGGTCTATGTTTCATAAAGTCGTCATTTTTTGTTGTATATACATGTTTCATTTTTAACCGACTTCAAAAAAAGGAGGAGGTTTCTCAATTCGACCGTATATATATATATATTTTTTTTATATCGCCTAAACGCACAAATATTTTTCACACACTTAAAGAGAACTTTGGTATTCAAACGTGTACAAACCTATACAGCATGGTTCACATAAAGGTAGCTTGTAAGATAAAGAGACAGTCTACGATAAAGTCGCTCATTATACTACTGTTTTCTTTCCAATTGCGCCATGAAATCAATACTATCCATCTATCTTTCTCGAGACACTTTTCTAACATGGCAGACTGTTTACCAAACCGTCCTTGTCATAGTGTTATTATACAAAATAACATCAACAACATGTTAACCATTATCATAATTGCATTTAGATGAGACGCATAATTTATGGTAATACAATAAGAAAGATCTGATGGCTGTAGTGCTGAGATAAATCTATTTATTAGAGATGCTACGCTGCAGTATCTGCCACAACAGAGATCCTTTATAAATGGTATTAATTTAAATGAAAAAGTGATGGCAATTTATTTGTACGTGAGCGATATTCGTGCGGTCTAAACTGGAAGGGATTACGAAACCGGAATCCATTTTTTACGGCGGTAAAGAAGCCATGCCATATTTTAAAAGCGGCTTACTGGTGGCCGCGGTTTGTTGAGGACATTATTTTTCTAATTTTGAATAACTAAACGAGTAGGAATAAATACGTAAAATTTTGTATATGCAGGTTAGGTATAACTATCGCTATTTAATGTCCATGTGGTAATGGTTTAAGAATACGGACTTTTACCACCACTATTCATCCTAATCAAGGGTGTTGTCAGAGGTGACTAAGGAAGCAAACTACGCACGAAAATCAAATACATAGACAAGAATTTATTATGCCTATCTATACAGTCCATTAATGGACTGTTGTGTAATGATGTGTTAGGTATGTAAGGATCATCAAAGCCAGTTTATTGGTTACTCGTTAAGTAGTTCTGCATAACTGCATAACTAAAAGCTTTTCTCTGAAAGTTTAATGCGTGTGAAGTAACTGTACGTAATTGTAAACCATAAAAGCCTCTGTTTTAGACCTTGGTCTGGTAATCCTGTTTTGTTACTGGCAAATGCAAAGGAGTCTACGTTTTACTAAGTTTTATTACAAGTGTGGAAAACCAATAATCTATTTAAGTTATACCCTTTGCGCTCTAGCAAGGTGCGGGTGATATTTCAGTAACATTTCTTTTCACTCTTGAAAGTTGCCGCGATTTACAAATTATGACTTAGTATTTCAGCTGTACCACATTCGCAATATATTAAATCATTAATAACTGTAGTACTTAAATTAAATTAAACCAACCAGAATGTGAAAAATTGCAACTGTCACCCGCACCATGCTGCAGCGCAAAGAGTATAAGTAAGAAAACACTATACTTGGACTAAGTTAGACTAAGTTCTATTCCCTGTTAGTGAAATAGCGAAGAGAAACTTAAAGTAATAAAAATGTGTCGCTGCCTTTTCTAAAGTTACTTCTTTGCAAACAAAACAAACCGATAGTTTTATATTTGTACACTATTTTATGTCTATTGCGTTCAAAGTTCACTAAATACTGGTTTTATACTTTGTCTAGCTGTTACCAATTTCAAAACTTAAAAGAATTGTTAACTGAAAAAACTAATTTGTGCAGTGCATAACTTTACGTCCTTTCCTCATGTGGAACTTTACTAGCTGTGTTTAATTATAGAAACACAGTTACAGCTATACCTATTTTTTACTGTAAATAAAAAAAAAAATATATATATATATATATATATATATATGTTATGCTCTGTTTTAAATAAAATAAACTTACTTGGACTGCGGTGGAGTTTGTGCCTGCGCTTGTGACAATAAAGAACCAGAACCTCTCTTGCAGAGTGGGGGTCTAGGTACCGAAGGCCTGCGTTCCACTCCTGACGCAGAGCGTATGGCCGGAGCTCCTTCAGCCGCTAATACTCGAGCTGATACGAGCGCAGCTTCGGGACAATGCTGTAACAAATATAATGTTTGACTACTTGGTTCATCGAATTTGCCACAATATTTGCTTGTCCATAGTTGAACATCATAAAATGTATACAATATTAATTAATTTGGAAACCGTTTAATGAAAGATCCATCATTTATTAAAAAATATGAAAAACATATGAGCATGATATGAGATATGAGCTTCCAACATTTGATAATTAAAATACAAAATGTGTCTATCAGTGTTGAAGGATGAGATGAAAATATATCTTACGAATTTGATACTTTTAATTATTTTCTTTATGTAAGTATAGAGAAGTTACCGGCGCTACACGCTACAGAGCGCACGAGCTCTTTCAGGGGCAAAAAAGACATATTGGTGTTCTCAAACAGGCCATCTGGGGGACAGGGGACATTTACAAGGAGTACATAACCCGAGGTACGTCCTATCTAATCCGCTTCACAATATGATGGTAGTACTAAAAGTGTTAAGCCCTGTTAAATATATACAAAATCCGTGGATACATTTAAGAAGAAGAATTGGCGACTTTTCCCACTTTTTGTGTCCACCGAATTCGTAATTGGGCCTGAATTCTTTAAAAATCGAAACATTACTAAATCTATAACAGAATATATTTTAATCGATATCTTATGTTTTAGTGGTCATTTAAAATATAATTATCTTTAGGAATTGTAACAATTCCAAGGAAATCTATACAATTGTGAGAAAACTAATGACGGATTACATAATTTTTCGTTATCGTATAACCAGACTATAAAATAATGTGTTCTCATATTTCATATTTTATGAAATGTGTTAATAATTGACTGATATGATACTCGGTCTAACGCACCGAAAACCAGTCACGAAAGGAATGTAATTAGTTTTTGATGTAATTTATGTTATCGCGTTAAATAATGTCATGATATTATGTTGTGAAGTAAACCATAGACAAACGCTACATTTTGTTATTATAATAATATTGATATCGTTTATTGCTTCGATATTGTTGAAGAAAAAAGGTACGTGACTGTCAAATCAAAGATACAGCTACAGATAATGTGGAGTTGTAAGGTTATTAAATCAATTCTAAAATTAAACTCACTTGTACTTATTTCACTATTTTAAATAAATTTAATTTAATTATGGAATTAGTAGAAACGGATTTAATTCTGGAACTTCTTGAAACACGTTCAGAAAGACAGATGATACTAAAAATTACAGGCTATTAAATCATTTACTTTATTGGTATTAAACAGTGAGTAACTAAAGATATTAAAATAAAATCGAGTACTACAATACTCGATTTTATTTTGTTATTTTGTTTTGTTGTGGTTAATTTATCTAAACTTATATTATAAACGCAAAAGTTTGTGAGTATGGATGGATGGATGGATGTATTTTTGTTACTCTTTCACGCAAAAACTACAGAATGGATTGGGATGAAACTATACAGTAACATAGCTCATACATGAGAACCCATAGGCTATTATTTGCCGCAATAACCGACATATACGCAGGCGGAGCGGCAACAACTAGTCTGAAATAAAATAGCATGTTATAAGCATATCTATTTTTATAATGACACTTGTTATATTAAAAGTGGCACATACAAATACAAAAAAATATTTCATTCACAAAATGATCTTTATGATAGATTCAGAAGGATTATATTCTTCTTAAAGTTGGTAATATTTGATCTTTATCAAATACTAAAGTAATACTAAAGCTCTGAAATCAAGTTAAAAGCGTGATCCGATTATAGATAAAATATTCTTGAGCTTTACAAAAAACATACTTTGAACAATTCAAAAAGTTAAATGGAATATTATAACTCTTTAACAAATTGTGTGTAAAGAAGGATTTTGAAAGTATAAAGGTTGGTCCCGCGTTTGCATAATATATGGACTTCTAAGATTGATGGGTGGTAATACTTTAGCAAATACTTTCTATTTGTTATACGAACTTTGAAAAAAAATATTGTATGCTCATAGATTATTTTTTTGAAACCTTTTAGGTAATAGATCTTATAGCGCATAATTTTATTCAAATTTCGATCCTATTCGTATATGTCAAGGTGATCCGACGACCTGGTGAAGGTCGCGGAAAGTCTTTAAATGCGGGCATCACACGACTGATGAATGATTGAATGTGGACCTAGTACCTGAATAGTCGAACTTTGCTCAGTATTTTTCTTTCTTTATATTTTAATTGAACTAGTAGCCGACCCCCAATCTAGGCTAGGGCTAAGCAGATGCTAGCTAGCTAAGGCTAGGCAGATGATAATGATTGTTTTATGTATTCTGATAATGCCTATGTTTTATATAACCTTAATTTGGTTTTAAATAAGTGTACATATAATCACCAAACTCCATACCTCGTCATAAGAGTGGATTAGATATACGTAATATAAATATTTTAAAAGCTTCAGCATTAAGTAAGTAATGCATTGTCCACGTTCACATTGAGGATGGTGACTAGCTCTCTTGGCCACCACCGGTCATGATGGCACCTATTCCATAAATACATATGTTTTATTTTACATTGATGATTATGAGGTCCAAATTGATGGTTACACCAAATTGATGGGTCTAGTGTTACAAGCCTCCAAATTAGACGAGATTTTTTATTTTTAATTAAAAGTAAATTATTGCTACTTTCAAACTATAGATGTATATCCCGACGCAAATAACGAAAAATTTGGGTAAAATATTAAAGCAACAACATTTGTTCTTTAATTAAAGTTTGTTGGAGGATCTGTTTTTTGTAAGTATGCAAATGAATATAAAAAACTGAAACTGTTTTAGGCGACCTAAACTGTTGTCTTATTGGAAATTCTGAAAATGAGCATAACAGGACAATGAGTCATCCTGTTTCGTGCATGTAGCCGGCTTTCATCAATTTATTAGACGTTGTGCCGTCAAAAACAGATAAACCCAAATAACACGGTTTTGCTCAAAGGGTAGCAATGCAATCTATTACTCTCCAGCGGCGGTAGTCATTTACCGGTATTTATTAACACGGAAAAAGGCTTCTCTAAAGACCTTCTCTTCACTGACAGTCATAGAATTTTCAAATTTTATCTACCAAAAATATTTCGTTCTCTAATAGAAAAGAAATATACTGTATATTTATTTTTAAACACTTCACTGAATTTTATTCACTATCTCAAAGACCGGGTCGTCAATATTCATCTCCTCAAAAGAAAATTAACCAGCCAGCCATATCAATCTTCAGAAATAGTTTCACTTCAGTTAACTCTAATCTTATCTTTAAAAAAGAAACGAACTAGAAATGGACAACGATTTCGTATCAAATATAGCTTTTGCTGTGTGCTCTAATCACATAGTTGCTTAGTCGCTTCAAACCAACCCGATGCGAGGCCATCCGAACCGTCCTTTACAGAAATCGTGTGCTTCAAAGGAAAACGCCATCAAAGAATGGAAATCCGGGAATATCGGAAAACTCTCTGTAATCTGCGGCTGTAGGTATATATAGGTAGGTGTATCTGTAGGTAATCTAAATAACGAACAAAATAAACTTTTGAAAAGTTCAACTCTGAAATTATCTAAAAATTTGAATAAAAACTGATATTTAAAAATGTCATATTATCGATAATTCAAAGATTAAAAACCTTTGAGAAGGAAAAGGTGTTTTGTCACTCCACCAAAAAAGGAAGATCTTCTGAACAAGATAAGTGATCATATCTGGCTGCCTGTAAGCAGATGGTTCGATGAGACAACTTTCATTCCGTAATAGATTAATAATTCTGTTACTATTTGGTTCGGCATATCTTCATGAAATAATATTAAACTTCGTTTATAATATTACGTTCAAGCCACACACCTTTTCATAAACCGTAGGTACTTACAATGACCAAACTTTGTCATGTTTCGCAAGAAACTTCGCCAATAACCTTCATTTTATAAGAAGTTTGTTCATACTCAGAATTCATTCTTGAAACAAAATCAACATGGTTGTTACGTATAAACTTGCTTGAGTTATATTTTCACGTTATTACTAACATCTATATCTACAGTAGTAGTATGAACAGATGTGTATGTATGTGTGCGGATGTGTATGTAGTAGTACTATAGAATACAACGAAGACCACATTAAGCCGGTAGTTGGAGCACTAGAAACAATGTCCGACACCAATCTTTCCACAGTTCTCAATATCATCTAGTTCTTGGGTTATGGAGTTGAGCTCTCATGGCAGTGGCACCACCCAGAAATACTCTATGTACTACTATGTTCAGCCGCATCAGACTTAACGTCGATCCGAGTAGAAAATTCGAGAAAAAAGGCTCGAGGTATATATTTATCTACCATTTATTTTCTGTTTGGAGAAATGGAGGAGTAAGAAATCTAAGACAAGATTTTTTAGAATCCGCAATTTATAAACTTACCCTTAACATTTCAAACTATACTAGGTTACCTTAAAAAAATAAGAAATATATTTTTGTGTTTAATAAATAGACAAAAGTATAGTCATTTTAAGAGAAACTAAAATAATTCACCTAAGTACCTTAATCAGTATGCTTAACAATAAGAAGGCGAGTAGAGAAATTTTGCTCCCGCGTTCATAACCCTCGGGATTAGAGCACCAAAGTAAATTGATTAAAATATCAAATGGAATGTAAATCCCTGTGTCATTTCAACTAGAAGGCCCAACTTTATTTGAATAATGTTGTTATACCTATATGAAAACGTAATTTTCTGATAAAACAATTCCTTTTTTTAATAGTACAGTGCCTTGTCACTTTACTCATAACCATTCAAAAGGAAATCCAATCTTGGTTTGATTAAATAGATATATTATCCTGATACACAGCCATCACAAATTGTAAAGTGCTGATAAACATACTTATGTTTTTATATATATTCCTAAATACATACATTTTATGGATGTCATTAAAGCCAAACACAGAACAAATGGCTGTGTTCTTCATACAAGTATTTGTTCTGGGTGAAAACAAAGTCACGAGTCTGGATTAGCGGTTAGGATCGCTAAATACTGAACCAAATAGCCAGTTAAAAATAGAAAACCTAATCAATAATAACCTAGTTAGCTTTACAAGTCTTGATCTGACTTTATAAGTCTAGAAAGCAAGCGTTTTTCAAAAGGAGAGAGTCATTTCTTCTCTCAAGGAATATTCCCTGCCAAAGGAATATTGTCTAAAGCCTTCAAAAATCCTGATAATTTAGTGTTTGTTTTATAAATTAAGGCTGAAGTTAAACCTGTCCATTAGCTGACAAAATCCATTAACCCTTTTCAATTTAAAGCCACTTAGTAAACAACCAAAACCAATATTCCGCAGTGACTCAAAAAGTAGATTAATAGTCGATAATGAAGTTTATAGCAGCCATAAAAAACAAATAGCAACTCTGGATTCAAATGTATAAAGTTCAATATTGATCGCAAAAAATGTCACTACATGTAATATTTTCTTGACAACTGCACGTGTAGTTTAATTTTATTGAGAAGGTAATAGTTCTATGGGAGAGAACTGACTTAAATAATTAAGTAACAGTTTAACCAGCGCGTTTGTGAGTTTATCTATTTATATATTATTAAGGACTTCATACAAAAGAGGCACGTAATCACTTTGGCAAACAAAAGATTTGGGACAGTTCACTCATTAAACTATAGGAGGCTAGGGTACAAACATTTAACTTATTGCTAAAATAAGAGAAAAAATACAGACACCTAAAGATCAAAACTAAAAATAATTAATACAAAAATAAATTAAAAGTGAAACTACAATCTGAAGGTAGGTATATCTATTTTAATTATTCAAGGTGCTTGAGTAAAGCGCGTTATAGTAGCAACGATTCTACATTTATCGTCAATCTTTGTCTATAAATATTAAGTTGGTTTGTGTTCACTTCAAAAACTCAAAAATCTCCGCGTGAGCTCAAATTTTGAGACGATTAAACTCACTTCAAAGATAGTTTTTGCCTATTGTTTGTTGCCACAAAATCCTTCACTAAAGCGTGAGAGAGTAGAACTATGAGTATATAAAAATAAGTACGATTATAAAACTCCAGAAGTACTGCATTTATTGAGGTCAAAATTTTTGACACAACACACAAAAAATCTTCGAAAATTCTGATCTTAATTTTTTCGTGTTCTTTTGTTCCTCACCAATTGCATTCAAAATGTGCCACACCATGTGAAGCACGATGGAAGCCCGTAATCCTACTAATATTATAAATGCGAAAGTTTGTAAGGATGGATGGATGTTTGGATGGATGTTTGTTACTCTTTCACGCAAAAACTACTGAACGGATTTGGATGAAACTTTACAGTAATATAGCTTATACATCAGAATAACACATAGGCTACTGTTTGCCGTGATAACCGACATATACGCGGGCGGAGCCGCGGGCAACAACTAGTATATAATAATTCTCCATGGTGCTTTCAGTAAAATGTGTCCACCAGAATGTGTTCTAGAGAGTTTTGTACGTAAATGTTCAGGCTACATTATACGGGTACCATTTGCGTTAAAGTTGAAACAGTAGTTGAAACACTCTTCATCTAGTTAAAAGCCGCCTCCATTAATCCGTTATTGTTCTTTACTTAGCTACGGTCACTAATCCGTTGAGTGGTTGCATAGTCTACAATTCCACATACAAAACCGATAGAAAGAAATGGGGTAAATGCCTTCTTATTGTTGATATATCGAGTCTACAAATGACAAGCTGTTTAGTTAGTGTCTACAATTTGGAGCTGTTTAAACTTTTAGGTACCATATATTACTCGTAGTATAAGCACGTATATGAATAATAGATTCGGAATTAAAAATTAGCCTAGTGCTATTCCAGACAAATACAAATAATTAATAATTACTAATTTTAATTATCTATCTCTGTGCCATATTTAATGTACAAAGGTTCAGCCGTTTTTTTGAGTTAAGTTATTAATTTTCTATTTTATTTAAGGTTAAAATGACAAGTTAAATTGAAAACATTTAGATCAAAAAATAAGGGAACGATTAAAATTCAGTTTCATTCAAATTTAAGATTCAGTAATAAAAGGCATAAGCAGTTATATATGTTGAGCTACTACCTTGAGATATTTTGTTTTGCTAAAAACAAATATCTACAGATTTTCTTCTGTTTGTTTTAACAAAATCATTATCAATAATATAAAATTTATTAAGTCCAGGATGAATATATTTAACCTATAATTATATTTAATTATTGTTTTAATTACACAATAACCAATCTCCATTATTTATTTTATAAAAAAAAAAGATAATACTGTCCATCATAATTAGGTTAGGTACTAAAAGAAAACTTTAAAAATGCGTTTCCATCAGAAATCACTGTCCGTGGTCACATGTTAACTATCAGTTATTCCTATCATGTGCGAATTCATTCAGGGCAACACTATCATGTATTTATAATGCAATAATCCTAAACCAACAAGCCATTCTTGTTTTCCTTTAATTCCCGACTATAAATGTGAATGCAATGACAGATACGATGGCGCCGTCCGCTATTGACCGGACACGCGCGATAGCCTTGATTAATTTTATAGCACGATAAATGCGTTTAGTTTCAACACTATCTGCTATCTATTTATGTACGAGAGTTAAGATAATTACTTACATGTTATTTAGGTAAGTCGTTTAAATCGGTAATGACGTTATTTAATTTAATTTTCTACCAAGCATTACTATGTAATTACATATATGAGTGTTACTTACGAGTATTTTAAAACAAAGTTATCCCAATGTAGACAATATTGTACTGGTTACAAGCTGGTCTTTCAAACTCATCTAGTTCATAATTCACAAATCGTTAGTTCATTCTAAAGAAAATAACACAGTTACGAAGAAAAAGCGTACCTACTTAATACTTTTTTCCTATTATTTATAGGAAGTCCTAATGCCAGATGATGATCAACTCCAACTAAGAAATAATTTAAGTAAATATTTATTGACTTATACAGTTGAGCTATTACAATCAGACAATACCGCCTCCTGTGACATCGTGGTGACACTCTGTATACACATACTTTTTCACATACTCCTTCCTTTCAGTCTCACCAAAAAGCTGAAGATCCGAAGGGATTTTCCACTCCATTAGGATAAAATAGTCTCAACAGACATCAATTCGAATCTTCGAGAAACTTATACCATTCAACGCAATGTTACGCACTGCTACGGTATAATGTGTTGACAGAATCGCCGGTTATTAATAACGGAATTTTCCTTTTGAAGCCAAATAATTGAGTACAGAAAACGGAGTTACAGAAACTACTTGTATCGTATTTCCTTGTTTTAGTTGTTATAGTGAAAAGTATATATATATATATATAAATTTACAGTATTCAAAAGCTAAATTAATTCTAAATTGTTTTTATCGTTCCTAGGAATCTGATAGGTATGTCTCATAATCAGGCTAAACTGGTTGTGATTTGTCAAGTCTAGTGTTCCTATATATAACTTTTTTTTATAAAATACTAGCTGACCCACGCAACCTCGTTTGCGCCTTATATTGCCCGTAGCGTGAAAATTTCCCCCGTTTTTGAAACATTCTTCGTTATTGCTCCGCTCCTATTAGTAGTAGCGTGATGATATATACCCTATAGCCTTCCTCGATAAATGGACTATCCAACACTGAAAGAATTTTTCAAATCGGACCAGCGGTTCCTGAGATTAGCGTGTTCAAACAAACAAACAAACAAACAAACTCTTCAGCTTTATATATTAGTATAGATATTTTTTTTTCAATTTATTTATTTTAATTTATTTATATGCCTTTTTATAAAAATCTTTATAATATAGTCACCTGCCAAAATGACTCTGCCCTGCATGATGGAAAGCATGAGTGGAATCCAAGAGTGGTGGTCACCATCATCATTGCGAATAAGAACAATCCAGCATGGTGACCCGCACTATGGCGTTACCTTATGAGTTTAATAAATTACTTGACACTGTAATTTTTATTGTTTGTATTATTTTCAACACAAATGAGAAAATAAACTCTTCATAATTGCTGTAACTAGTGGCAGACCAGTAAGACAGCGTTCAAAATTCGACTATTTTTTTCATGTGTTCTGCACTCTCTTCTCTTCTCCGTATAAGCTTAATCTGTCCTAAATTACTCTGATCTTCTCTATTTGAATAATTTTCGTAAAAGGAAGTGCAAAAGCTTTTGCTTTACATATTAATATTTAACGTATAACATATTTTACAATTTAAATAACAAAAACATACAATGCTTTTAAATCAATTATTAAACAGAATTGGGGCATCTCAAACTGTTTTGGGAATAAGTTTTAAATATCCCAATAATGCCAGCACATCTTATCCATTGTATTGAACATATTTATGCGGTTCTCGGGATGGCAATCACAATATTCAAATTGGTTTCACCTTGGAATAACAAAACATAAACTCTCTTTCAACTTGAGAATATATTACCAAGGAGGGGACGAATCCGTTTAAAACATATAATAACCATTCAACTAGAAAGAAAAATCATACTAATATCATAAAATCTTTTCATAAATTCGACTGCCACGTTGGTCTCGCGGTTGGCGTGTACGACTGCTGATCGTGAGGCTCGGGTTCGATTCCCGGGTCGGACCAAATGTTTGTATG